>CM046875.1:368615385-369815385 GCA_025667525.1 Glebionis coronaria
AAAGTGTGGAGGGTTTATGTGTTTCATCTAGTTTGTGTGAGAGAGATTTGTATGGTGCTTTGATATAGGGCATAAATGGTAAGGTTGATGAAACCTTTTGACTCATGCAATGTTGGTGTAGAGTATGTATTTGGAAAGAAACAATGAGGGTATTTGAATTCTTTGGCATTGACCGAATCATGTACATAAACATGTCTCGTGAGTCTTCAACAAAAGGGGTAAAAGGATTGTAAAAAGAAAGTGAAGTAGTTTTTGATATTAAAAGGGTATTGAGTGGTTACTAGTTATAGGTTTAGTACTATTTAAGGAGTTTTGAGATAGTGGAGATTTTAGGAATTATTTAGAGTCATAAGGTTGTACTAGTGATTTATAGAGTGAAGTAATGTGTAGTGTAATATTGTAAGAAGTAATATGTTGGTAAACTGAGATGGTGAAAAGTGTAAGTATTATTGGGTATAAAGAAAATTGTTTATTTGTTAATTTAATTAATTAACATTAGGTGTGAAGGCTCAAACGATGAAGTGGTGAATGAAACGATATTTCTAATGACTTAAAATAATGCTAGGTACAAATAATTACTCTCTCGTCCCATAATAAGTGTCCACTTTGTGTTTTTCGGTCTTCCTTGTTCAACCTTCACCATAAATATCTTCATTTGTGTTATATAATACCGGAGGAAAAATATATTTAACAATACATTTAAATCTCAATCAGTACATATATTTTTTTTCATCCAATATTATATAACGGAAATAAAAATAATCATAGTCAAAGTTGAATAAGAAAGACCGAAAAAAGTCAGAGTGGACACTTATTATGGGACGGAGGTAGTAACACTTAGTAAATTTAAAACACAGATACTCCATAATTATGAGATAACTTCTCAATTTGTTAAATCCACAAGGTTCAAAGCTCAAAATAACTAAATACATGGGAAAATACAAATAGAAAATTGACGAATTTCATAGGAGTCCATGGAGTACACGTTGATAAACGTGTTTGGTTTGAGGTGAAACTACGAGGAGCTCAAGGGGATTATGAAGCTAAGTTTTTTCAGGTTAGTAACGATCATGTTGCAATGGCTTAAGGGGATCACATAAGTCACATATATTGCATAAGGTATTTAGGAAACTTTAGTTTTGGTGGGTGCAAAAAAAACAAATAAAGTGTCATCTTGTAACATTTCAAGAATTAGCCCTATTTAAAGTGTATACAAACTATATATTATGCATGAGATATTTAAAGGGTGTTTTTTTTCTTCTTTTAAGTCTGGGTAAACTACAAAAAACGTCCCTAAACTTTCTAAATTTCGCAAATTTACCCCTGAGTCCAAAATACGTGCAATTTTGCCACTGAACTTCAATTTCTCGTGCATTTTTCCCTTGAATCGACGATTTTTTACTTTTAGCCTTTTTCCTTTGTTAACTCACACATGCGCCTAGCACATGAGGGTATATTCGTTATTTCCCGTGCCACCAATTGCTTCCATCTTTCATTAGATGCAAAAAAACATCCTCGAATACAGTCCTCACCCGAAACTTACCACCTTTACCTTCGTGAAGGTGGAGAGTTTTTTTTTGTGCATTTGAAGCCAAATCTAGTGTCGTAATGAAGAAGATTAAAAGTTTACCTTCGTGAAAATAACGTCCCCGAAGGAAAACATGTTGGTTTAATAAAGAAGTGGGCGAAATGTTTAATAATGTTTTGGAGACGTTTTTTTTCTGTAGGTAAAGGTGGAACATTATTAAACATTTCGAGGATGTTTTTTTTGCATCTACTGAAAGATGGAAGCAATTGGTGGCACGGGAAATAACGAATATACCCTCATGTGCCAGGCGCATGTGTGAGTTAACAAAGGAAAAAGGCTAAAAGTAAAAAAATCGTCGATTCAAGGGAAAAATGCACGAGAAATTGAAGTTCAGTGGCAAAATTGCACGTATTTTAGACTCAGGGGCAAATTTGCGAAATTTAGAAAGTTTAGGGACGTTTTTTGTAGTTTACCCATACTTAAAAGAAGAAAAAACACCCTTTAAATATCTCATGCATAATATATAGTTTGTATACACTTTAAATAGGGCTAATTCTTGAAATGTTACAAGATGACACTTTATTTTTTTTTTTTTGCACCCACCAAAACTAAAGTTTCCTAAATACCTTTTGCACCCACCATTCTCCATGCAAGACTCTTCAACCTTTACCTTCAGAAAAAAAACATCTCCGAATCATTATTAAACATTTCGCCCACTTCTTTATTACACCAACATGTTTTCTTTCGGGGACGTTATTTTCACGAAGGTAAACTTTTAATCTTCTTCATTACGACACTATATTTAGCTTCAAACGCACAAAAAAATTTCCATCTTCTTCATAACAAATGGCTCGACTTGTTGAACTAGTTGGTATATTTAGGTCATTTCACCTTGGTGAGATGATGGTAGCCTGGTACCAATCATAGATTGATGATGACATATGGCATGAAAGAGAGTTGATGAATAACTCTCAACGGTTGACCGAACGGGTCATGCGTAGGGGGAGTTGATACTCGAGGTCCAAAATGGAAATACTCCTAGATGTGCTAGGGAAAATATCACAAAGCTCAAGGCGCTCCAAACTGCCGACTTGCACAAGGCAAGGATGTTGATGAAAATGGTCACCCATATTCACAACAAGATTATTGGAAATACTGACTTTTCAGCTCGACAGAGGGAGATGTGAACCGGTTGGTTCATGAAGGGTTGTTGTTTGTCAATAGGCATTACATGTGACTAGTCTTTTGGGTTGTTTAATGTTAACCGAATGTAATTTACCATATTTTATTTTCAATTAAGGTGTTATGTTTTTAGTTTGACGGTTTAATTAAAATGTTTTCTCTTTGATTGTTAATTGTTAAGCTGTGTTTATTTTAGATTGAAATCTAACCTGATACGAAAAATACCAAAGGAGATAATAGTAACAATTTAAGCATTTAACAAAAATCCTTTTGACAATAACAAGAGTTATCCAATCAATAAACAAATAAGCAGTGGATAAGTTACATGATGACGTATAATCCCTACTCGGGTTGCATAACCCGACCCACGGGTACTACCTGTATCCATTAGATATAGATTGACACTGCGC
Source organism: Glebionis coronaria (assembly GCA_025667525.1). Lineage (NCBI taxonomy): Eukaryota > Viridiplantae > Streptophyta > Magnoliopsida > Asterales > Asteraceae > Glebionis > Glebionis coronaria. The sequence goes on from CM046875.1 coordinate 368,618,506, forward strand.
AACGTGCGCAAAGCCTAGGAGTCCCGGTAAGCCGTTGTCACATGACGGTTAATTACTTAACCAAGTCCTCGTCGCAGCGCGACAGGATCAGACATAATATAATCTATCTTATAGTTATATTCGCCTAAGGGAAAGAGATATACACTTACCTTAGTTATGCAATAAAGTCAAACTTTTTTGGGTCATTATCTCTTCCTTAGGCCGCAAGAGTAGGAGAGCCCAGCCAGGACTCTCCCGGGTATAAAAGGAACCCCCAGGGTTCCACAAAGGTACGATACACACAATACTCTAAACCCTCACATATACTCAAACCGATTACTTACTCTCACGTCAGAGTCTAATCGTGGGACAATCGCCCACGGTAAGCCTAACGATGTTTGTTCTTTAGTGTGCAGGTCTTCAAACAAGACTCACTTGGTGCAAGAGCTGGAGTCCACAAGACCCCAAATTAAGCCTAATTCGGGTCTAGCTCGGTCCATCCAACTTTTGTATCAACATTACACATTCGTTTTTTATCATTGGCTAACCACTAATAACAAGACAATAATAAGCATATAGGGGTTGCTATAAGAGGTAATATTATGAGTGTAATACCTCAGGTTGGAGACGATACTTAACCATTCACAGAAATAAGCAATAACAAGACAACTATAAGCTGTTTTTTAACATTATAAGTTCCCTATGGGTTATCTAGTTACAAAGTAGTTGGAATATTCATATTCGCACCTTAATCATATGCATTATCCCAAACACTCCTTGTAACATCCATCTTCGGTTCATTGGTTTCCTACATATGTTGGTGCTCTAAACCCAAGTACGCAATTCGGGATCTTAAAATCATGATACTAGTTTAACTTGCTAGGAGCTCTTACACAAAGCAAAACAAACCTTTTGATATGACCCACATTATCAAAAGAATCGGAACCCCCCACATTCGACATGTTTTTAGACCTACTCCTATAATGACAAATCCACCCTATCTAGTGACTATACTAGTAGACCTTTTTATAGCACCAACATTTGGGTTACAACCCGAATCCTCTTCACCCATGATCCCTTTACCCTTTTTCGCAGCTCTATTCTTCTTCAACAATGAAGTCCCAGGCTCAGTCTCACTGACACCCTCATTTACATTTTTTCCCTTTTATAGTACTCGTTTGCTTCCCATTTGTGTTCTTCTCTTTGCCCTTTCCATCACTGTTTCTTTCTTTTGTTACGACAGCCGCTCTCTTCAATCTTTTATTTTTACCACCTTCATGGTTGTCATTGTTCCTCTCCCTTTCTTGAAAAGGATACTCAGTCGCAAAAGGAGTTGAACTATGCCAACGTAACCTAGCATCATCTTCTACCCATCCTAAATAATCCCCACCTGCATCATCTAAATCTAAATCAAGGTTCTTGAAATAATACTGAGCTAGTCTCTATTTCTTGTGAACAACATACAAATCAATTGAACCATTCCAACAAAGCAAGTTCCAACATCGTATTCACATCATTGTCGGTGTAAATCAACTTCAAACCTTGTTCTAGTGATTTGTTAGGCAAACAAAAGAACAAATGCCATTTTTTCACATCGCCAAGCCTTTCCAACATATGATTTAGGCCAACTGTAAATATCTAAGCCTCAGCAATAAACCTACAACTTTGGCTACGATTGCCATTTATATACATCAACGGATTTGTACAAAAAGCCCATTATTGTGCAATTTGAAAACAACTTCTTTTTGATACGCCATTAGCTACTTGAGTCGTGTTTTGGGTTGGTAGTATGAATTGTGTTAATGCATTGATGCCTAAAAACATTATTAGTGTTAACTAATCTTTCTTAGTTTTGATCACGACAAAGTGTAAAAACATTTATCGTCAAAGATAATCGAAAGACGAATTATTTGACAAATACTATCATCAAGGTAATAATCATTTAAGTCTTACACAAACATATCTCAATCATGTTTAGTGATCACAGAAAGTGATTAGCCTTAAAACTAACATTTTGTCAAATATGACAATAGATTTTAATAAACTTTCTTTTTAAGGTAATGCTTTATTAAAATGGAAAATGAAAATTTGAATATGACATTTTCCAAATGCCGTAGGAATATCCTTTGAAGGTAAAAACTACCTCAGATAACATTTCCGCATTAAAAGAAAAAAAGGAGCGGAGTCTACTACCCGCAGTTCGTCAAATAGGCATGTGGTTCTTTATCAATAAAGAACCGCGTGAAAATTAAGGAACCGCATGCATAGAGCCGTTATTTTTTGTCTCCTATAAATAGTGGATCAAATCTCCATTTTCCATGAACCTTTTTGGGCATTCTTTCTGCTTCTTATCTTCTTTCTATGTTTCAATCATTAGTAAATAATCACTTAATGTGTTACATATGTTTACTTATGACTATCCTCTTGATCCCCTTCTTTACTTGTCCAAAAAGAAGATCACTCACACATTTGTGATGTGATTAAAGATGAAGCCTTGATGAAGACCATCCTACCTTAGATCTAGTCATGCTTATCATTTTATATTTGTATCTTGTGTAGATCCAATGTATTTATGGATACTTGGATTAGTGTTGTGTTAATCCAATGTATTTGGGAATACTTGGATTTGTCTTGTGTAAATTCATTGTATATGTGTATACTTGGATTTGTATTGTGTGGATCCAAGTTACATGTGTATACTTGGATTTGTCTTATTGAGTTGTAACAAGTCTTTGTGTTAGTTCTCACTAAACTATAAAGTGATGTGTGTATGTGTCTTGTGAGTTCTCACTTAGCTTTAAAGTAAAGAGTTGTGAAGATTGGTTCTAGCTTTCGATTAGAACTCGACATCTATCCTTGTGACGGAAAAGAAGATGGGCGACGAAGATTGGTTCTAGATTTTGATTAGAACTCGACATCTAGCCTTGTGTCGGAAAATGATGAAGTAGGCGACGTGTGTAGATTAGTTCTAGATAAGATTAGGTTTTACATTTAGCTTAGTGTCGAAAAATAATGTAAGTGACGTTGTAAGGTTTTCTCCGCCAAGAAGGGAGCTTGTGGATATAGAGGAAATCTCGAGTAAGGTGTACTCGAGGAGTGGAGTAGGAACGAGGATAGAGCTTCGTTTCTGAACCACTATAAATTTTGGTGTCGTTCCTTAGGTTTCTTCTTTCCTTACTCTTTACTTATGTTTTCATTATTGCTTTGCATTTCATTGTCACTAGATATTGTTAATGCATTAGAACTAAACCTAAGAACTATGAAACTAGTTTTCAAGTAAAAGGTAATGTTGAGAAATACCTAATTGAAAGGATTTTAATTAGGACCATAACCGAGAGAAACTATTCACCCCCCCTTCTAGTTTCTACAATTTGTATCAGAGCGGTTGTCACTCAAGATCTTTGAAGTATATTGTGCTTTAAAACTTGGATCGACCAATTGTCTCTTCAAATTAGAAGGGTTAGTTGTAAAAAAGTTTCTCTTTGGTCAAAACTATTTTTTCATTGAAAATAGACCTTTTAATTGGTAATATTTCATCATTTCTTGATTGGTAGCTTTTATGCATTTTTAGATTTACTCTTGAAACGTATCTACTAGTTTGCATTTTCCTTTTGTAGGTACTTATGAAGATTAATCATAAACTTGATTGTGGATTGAGTTACTTGCACTTGTAGAATAATCATCTCCTTTGATTTTCAACATCTTAGGATGATGACATTAAGATTGGTGTAAGTAATACTAGTCCTTGAACACTAAGTTTTCACTTGGGTCAAGTTTGGGTGTTGCATTGGTCCTTAGAAGACTTGGGATGCACTTTGCGGCTAAGGTACGTTTTCGTCCTTCCACACGCCCTATTCATCATTGTTTTGATCACTACTTTACTATGTGCTTGTTCTTGGCATCCTTTCCTTGACATTTATTTGTGGTATGTGATTTTATTCTTGTACCCTCTCAAACCCTCATTGCTTGGATACGTGACTCACTTAGGAGATGTAGAGTGAGTTAGTAGTAGCTGAAAGTATCAAGCATGATTTATATGGTTTGCAACTCATACGGTGAGTAGGACCTATATCATGTGTAATATGTGCAATTAAGCTCATCTCTAGGATGATTGCTTAATCCCTTGAGATACCAAACTACATCATAGGTTGTAGTTAGGATATTACACATTTGGAATTGAAATATTCAAAGGATAACGTCATTGTAATCCTAAGCAATGATATTTGTCCGATCATGTGGGAGAGAAAGTGAATCTATAATTTGCTCATATTTTGAAATAGTCTAAGACTAATACTTGAAAGTGATCTTACTCAATTTTACAAAATTGCTTTGTATGGTTCATTACCAAAGCTGTTTACACTTTCGCCGGAAATGCACGTCTTAAACCACTATAGATGACACACGCTCTTCGGTTCCACTAGTTGAAGATTGTGACTCATCTCTTGAGCATTGAACTTAGCCTTTATTCACTCCTCTTGTTCTCCCTCTACTCTCTCCTTTCTTACGAGTAGTCGTTTCTCTATTTCGATCTTTTTTGGTCTCGATTTAACTTGTAATCCTTTATCAAAGGCATTATTACCTAGTATTGAAGTGGTCCAATGATTTTCAAAAGGCTTGATATGTATTTTAAGTATTTTAGAAAAACTTGGTTTGAAAAATTTCTTTGATTTTCTTGGTTTAAACACGCCCATTGTCGGCGGTTCTTTATTTATCACAACTCAAACTCACGGCTCATTATCGATATCGAACCGCGGTCCACTAATGACTAAAACAATCAGGTTTTATTAAAATATCACTTTTTCAAAAAAACCCAACTCTTTCTTCTCCATAGAGGCGACGGGTTTCTTTCTTTCCACCATTGTTGGTTCTTTAAAAAGCTTCAATCGCTCAAATCAATTGGTTCCAAGACAAGGGTTTCACTTATCCTTCTCTAACATCAATTAATTGTAAGTATCTTCATTCAATTTCAATCAATTTGTTCTATAGCTCTTACTTTCATAATTAGGGATTTTTAAAATTAAAATCGAATTGGAACCTAATTAGGAATGTGGGTTGACATAGTTGGAATGATATGATTCCTTAGGTTTGAATTCATTGCGATTTCACTAAAACCCACTTATAGAACAAATACGAATTTTAACTAATTTATTTTGGTCAAATAATGGAATTGATATGAACCCTTGAACACTTTGGTAATTGCATTGTTAATGCTTACCTGAAAACGAATTTTGAAAAACCAATGTTCAAAGTTCATGTTTGATTTTACATAACTGATATATACTAGTCAAAGGTGAATTTGGTACATTGTGAACATGAGAATGTTAAGGATTAATCCTTTGGTTAGTCAAGCAATTGATTAAACAAATTATCATGATTTTGATTTTTTATTTAATAAATAACATAAGAGTGATTGTGAAAATATTTTTGTGTTGTATTTAGGTGCTTAATCATGCCTTCGGAATATTAACAAGACCACCACTACACTAGGAACTATATGCTAACCTTGCCGATTCTACTCCTTCCATAACTCTTGGTAGTATTTATCGTTAACTTCAAAAACGTTGTTTCCATGAAGGTAGAGTTGTCTACAGGGATTTTGATAAGTATGACTATACTATACATATGTTTAGTGAAATTGATCTACATTGTTTGCTAGAGATCAATGAATTCATTTATCACGAATTCCTCCTAGAGTTCTTTAGCACATATTCTCTCATCTATAATGATAACGGAATGTTTGTTAGGTTCACCATTAATGGTAAATGCATCATATACTCTCTCGAGGAATTTGGTAAGGCACTTGGAGTGCCATATGTAGGTCAATGTCGATTCACGGATTCATGGAAAATTGATGGTTTGTTAAAGTGTATCGACAACCCTCCATATAACACTGATATGCCGGACCTTGACCTCATCCTTTATCTCATCACTAAAGGATGTAATTAATTCGTTGCACGTAGTATCCATTCTAAAAAGTGTTCTTTGAAAAGCCATGAGATACTCGTTAGCGACCTTAATGAGTGTATGGTCCGTTAGGCCGAAATTCTTAGGGAGAATGTATTTTGTCATGGTGGAAACCGGGATCATGTTCCGGCGTGTATGACACATATGATGTATTGCATATTCACTTCCACTAAGTATAATCTTGCATACTTCATCGCTCGACGGATCAATTATGTCCTCTCGAAACCAAAATCCAAAATTCCGTATGCCATGCTCCTCATTCTCCTTTTTTAAAGGGTTGGTTAAGACTTCCCCGAACTCGATCTCTCTCGTTTTGTACCGGTTAATCGTGATGCATCCTATTCAAAAGGTGGAACCACGAAAGCCTAGGAGTGATCAAGGTAAGAGAAGAAGTGACCCACAAGAATCTGACAATGAGGAAGATCCCGCATCAACAAGTGATGGTGATGATGTTGGGACTAGTGCTCACGTTGGTTCTTCGAGTGACTCCACCCCATCTATGAACACTTTAATGAGTGGGTGAAACCAAATTGTTCCTCCTCCCCATTCTTCAAGTGCTCTTCCAGAAATTTTCAGACTTGAGGACGTGTACTGGTCAAACCTTCAAACTCGAGGGGAGTTACGATTCTCGTATGGAGTCAAGAAGTGCATTCAAGGCTATAGGGAAAGTGATCAAGAATCTTGGAAAGAAAAAGAAGTGATGATCATGTGAAGCTCTTGGTGAAGTATTTTGTTTTTTTACATGTTTGTTAACATTTGTGTAACGTTGGATTATTTCTCTCTTTCATTAGACTTGTTTAACTTTCTTGCATTTAGTTTTTGGTTTGTTGTACTAATACTTTGTGTTTGGATTGACTACTATTTTAATCCTATGTGGTCATGTGATCGAAGTATCGATTTACATGACTTTGTGCAATTATGTGTTAGTTAGCTATTTAGATTTTGGTTAGTGATCTATCTTGGCTTGTCAAACCTTTGCTAAAAATCTGGGCTTGTTAAAAATGCCGGAACTCCATTTTATGAAGCCTTCTGCATGCGACTCATTAAATCTGGGCGGTTCTTTATCAATATCGAACCGCGCATGTGTTGTCTTCGAAAGCATCTATGCTTTACACTATTATCTCTAAATCTTTGTAAGCATTGATGAAACTTTTGCTAAAAACCAGCTTTTCCCAATTAAGCCTAGAAAATTTCATTATTCACCAAAATGTTTTTTTAACACATTACTAGTTTGGATCATCCCATCTTCTTCTTAAACCTCTCTTGGTTATTCTTCTTCTTCATCCTCTAAGCCTTCTTCTAAACCTTAACACACAACCATGGTGTCCAAAAGATCATCAAACTCCTCCAAACACTCTTTTTCCAAAAGAAACCTTAATATCAAGATTAAGTTACCTAAACAAGGTGCTTCATCTTTTCTTACACCAAAGAATGAGAGTGCTCCTATTCTCATTTCTTCATCACCTTCACCCCCTCTTGCTCAATGCAAGACTAGCTCAACTCATGGTACTAACCATTCTCATGGTTCTACATTTTCTTCATTCCAATATAGGATGAACGAGTTGTCTTCACCCCTCACTCCAAGTCATCTCTTGGATGAGAACCCTCAACCTTTGCAAAGCATTCCCTTTGAGGATGACTTTGTTGAGCCTTTGATAACCTCACCTTTCGCTCCACCAGACTCACCCATATCACCATTGGACATCGTGCCTCCTCCTCCTCCTCCCTCTAACACTCCAATTTTGGATGTTCCCTTGTCCAACTTCATGGGTGATCCATACTTGTTTGCTTTTCTAGAAGCTCATGGCACTAATTGTCCATGTTGCCTCTATAATAGCCACATCATTCAAAACCTAAGAATAGAGATGTTTGGACTTCATAGGAGATTGCAAGAATTGTTGATAACCTTGTTCTTCAACCATCTTCCTCCTAGAAGATGAATTATGACAATTTCAAAAATGTCTTTATCAAGAAAGTTAAGCCAAGAATGATTATCAAATCAAGAACTAGATTAGCTAACTTTTTAATAGTTAGTTGTTATTCTCTTCTTGTATTTACTTTACCTTCATGAGTTTATCATGGGGATGTTTAATAGATCAAGTCTTTGTGTGTTTCAACGTATTTGCTCTCACACTAATCAACTTTAATTTAATTAAAATTGAACCTTAATCTATCATAACCTCTAAAACTTGACTAAAATTGGATCAAAATGTTATCTAAATATTTTGTCACCCTTTGTCAAGATACTCTTTGTGAGTATGTTGCTTTCTTTTGTAACCATAACCTAACCTAGTATTAGAGGTAAAAATCCAAGTTTTGCTTAATTTTTAAAAACTATTGTCTTTTCTCAAAACTTCAAGAATCGTATTTTTTTGTTCACTGTGGGCGGCTCACTAATTGCCGCGCTGCTCAATATTGATATTGAATCGCAGGTCCCTTTAAGGAAGTGCGGACAGTAGCCATCATTGTTTCTCGTTTTTTGGTCTTTCTTCTTTGACCTCGGTCTTTTTTCAAGATTCTTTGTTTACTATTTTGGCTAAACATTCCTTGAAACATTTTATTTTTATCTTAAATATTTGCCATGTCTACTTTCTTTAAATCTTCTTGCTTTGGGAGTTCTTCTTTTCATCCCTCACAAATTCTACTTCTTCTAATCTTAATCTTGACATCTCTTTGTCACAACCCTCTAAACTCAAAGCTTTTTCTTCTAAGCTTTTTAAGAAATCGAAAATCTCGGTTGGACCCGTTTAGATCAAGAAGAACAAGAATCATCATGATTCCTCTTCTCCCAAACCTTGCAACACTCCATCTTTCTCTCTTATTGAGTACTAGAATGATACTTACTCAATCAATCCAATTAACGGAGAAAAGGAAGCTCTTCCATTACCACCTAAACCTTTCAACACACCTTCTCTCAATGACCTCTCTTCTTTCCCTAATCTCACTAGGCATTGTGAAAACCTCTCTTAACCACTTTCTCCTTCTCCACCACCACCTTCTCTTTTTGATGGTCCTCCCCTATCAAACGATTTTGTTTTGCATCATGGAAACTCGTGTGCGTGTTGTCGATTTCAACAAATTGAACTTGCTCATGTGTATGACAAGCTAAATTTTCTTGAATTTCTTCTCACTCGACCTCCTGTCAAAGTTTTTGTTCCCGTGAGCAAACCTTTGGATGATGCACCTTAATCTTGTTTTCCAATTAAAGAATATTTTGTTTTCTAATTGTTTGAGTCAAATAAAAACCTAACCAATCTTAGAGGACTATCTCTACTAGAATAGTTTATGCTTATGTTGTTTATTTTCAATACTTGTTGCATTAATATTTGTATTGTGTGTATGTATATTATCCTTGTATGTTATTTCATATTTTTGTAATATGACTGATATGTGTGTTATTTCTTGTTTTGCTAATTTTTTATCACGCATATTGTTAAGAGTTGATCATGGTTAAACTTTACAATTGTTTTTGGGTGATTCCAACAATTCTAAGTTTTTTAACCCTTTGACATATTATCATTACAATTGGTATGGATGTTTATTTTCTACCTTTATTCCACCAATTGTGCATTGATTTTGTCAAAACACCCTCCTTGGACATACTTAGCAAATACTTACTTCTAAATTGTGATTTCTTTTCTTCCTCCCTCTTAAGTTATTTAGTAGGTAGTGACCATAGTCTATACATTAGTGTTGCTTTTATTTCTACTAACCTTTGTATGTAGCTTGTCACCGTAGCTCAATCACTTGGTGCCCTATGCTAGAGGGGAGTAAGCACCAAGGAGGAGCTACTAGCAAAGTCTATTCTTCTCTTCTTCAAAGACTTGTGCTAACCTTTTTGCTTCGACAAAGGCAGAGAAATGATAGTGATAAACTCGTAAATAATTCGTAAAACTTTTGTTCTTACATAAATGAGTTTATAGTTTGTCGTAATAAAAAAGGGGGAGATTGTTAATGCATTGATGCCTAAAAACATTATTAGTGTTAACTAATCTTTCTTAGTTTTGATCACGAAAAAGTGTCAAAACATTTATCGTCAAAGATAATCGAAAGAAAAATTATTTGACAAACACTATCATCAATGTAATAATCGCTTAAGTCTTTACACAAACATATCTTAATCATGTTTAATGATCATAGAAACGGATTACTCTTATAAATAACATTTTTTCAAATGTGAAAAAAGATTTTAATAATCTTTCTTTTTAAGAAAATGTTTTATAAAAATGGAAAATAAAAATTTGAATATGGCATATTCCAAATGTCATAAGAATATCCTTCGAAGGTAAAAACTACCTTAGATAAAATTTCCCCACTAAATGACAAAAAGGAGCGGAGTCTACTACTCGCGGTTCGTCAAATAGGCATGCGGTTCTTTATCAATAAAGAACCGCGTGACAATTAAGGAACCACAGGAAGAGAGCCGTTGGTTTTTGTCTCCTATAGATAGTGGATCAAATCTCCATTTTCCATGAACCTTTTTGGACATTCTTTCTGCTTCTTATCTTCTTTATATGTCTCAATCATTAGTAAATGATAACTTAATGTGGTAAGTATGTTTACTTATAATTATCCTCTTGATCCCCTTCTTTAGTTTTCCAAAGAGAAGATCACTCACATATTTGTGATGTGATTAAAGATGAAGCCTTGATGAAGATCATCATACCTTAGATATAGTCATGTTCATCATTTTATATTTGATCTTGTGTTGATCCAATGTATTTGTGGATACTTGGATTAGTGTTGTGTTAATCCAATGTATTTGGGAATACTTGATTAGTCTTATGTACTTGGATTTGTATTGTGTGGCTCCAAGTTACATGTGTATACTTGGATATGTCTTATTGAGTTGTATAAGTCTTATGTGTTAGTTCTGACTAAACTATAAAGTGATGTGTGTATGTGTCTTGTGAGTTCTCACTTAGCTTCAAAGTGAAGAGTTATGAAGATTGGTTCTAGCTTTAGATTATAACTCGACATCTAGCCTTGTGTCAGAAAAGAAGACGTGCGATGAAGATTGGTTCTAGCTTTCGATTAGAACTCGACATCTAGTCTTGTGTCGAAAAAAGTAGGCGACGTGTGTAGATTGGTCTTAGCTAAGATTAGGTCTCGACATTTAGCGTAGTGTCGAAAAGTAATGTAAGCGACGTTAAGGTTTTCTCCGCCAAGAAGGGAGCTTGTGGATATAGTGGGAATTTCGAGTAAGGTGTACTCGAGGATTGGAGTAGGAATGAGGATAGGGCTTCGTTGCCGAACCACTATAAATTTTGATGTCGTTCCTTAGGTTGCTTATTTCCAGACTCTTTACTTATGTTTTCATTATTGCTTTGCATTTCATTGTCACTAGATATTGTTAATTTATTAGAATTGAACCTAAGAACTATGAAACTAGTTTTCAAGTAAAAAAGTAATTTTGGAACTAACCTAATTGAAAGGATTTTAATTAGGACCATAACCGAGAGAAACCATTCAACCCTCCCTTTTAGTTTCTACAAATTGTGTTTTGGGTTGGTAGTATAAATTTAAGTTGAACCGGTAGAGTATTGATTGTATTTAGGGTATTTAATGTCGAGATACTAGTAAAAGTTTTACTGTTGATGTTGCAAATTTAGTCCTTGAAAGTGTTGGCAGGAAGCTATAGTGAAAACAGGCGGGTTTAGTCTTGAAAGTGTTGGCGAGAAGCTACAGTTAAGTTTTGGGTGGGAAATGTATTCGAGGACGTTTTTTTTGCATCTAACGAAAGATTGAAGCAATTGGTGGCACGGGAAATGATGAATATACCCTCACGTGACACGCACGTTTGGAAGTTAACGGAGGAAAACGGTCAAAAGTAAAAAATTATCGACTCAGGGACAAAAACGCCCAAACAATTAAAATTCAGTGGCAAAATTGCATGCAGTTTAAACTAAGAAGCAAATTTGTGAAATTTGAAAATTTCAGAAACGCTTTTTACGATTTACCCTTTAGATCTTTTAGTTGGAAATAAAAATAGTTCCAAAAGCTTTTAAACCTATTAAATGTTAGATCAGTTACAAGTAACTTTACTCTTTTGATTAAGAGGCATTTTAAATGATTTATAATTTACCATTTAATTTAATAAACACCTTAAGCTATCTTTCAGAAAAGAATAAAAGATAATTTCGGTAAAGATGTGTTATACAAACGAGCAAGCAAAGTTGAATAAGTTGAGAAAACTCCACTCTTTAGATGAAGGTTTCATCCTTACTCTATTAAAAAAAAGAAACGTCTTTAAGAAACAACATATTTACCTGTTTTCTATGTGTTAACCGAAACAAAGTAAAATATAAAAACCTCAACTACCGAATAACAATTTACGTGAAAGTAAATGTCATACGTTCAATACTAATACAAAATTACAAATTATGTGATGTAAAACTTACCAACCTTAGTAATAATTCTAACGTGTACGTCTACTTTGTATAAGTGAATGAAAAGCTGTTGGTGTGACTTAGTTAAACTAATATTTCCCACAAAAGTAAAGGGATATGTAATACACAATTACGCATAACAACTTTTTACTTGCGAAGCTAATTTTGTGATATGATTCACACTATTTACTCCGAAGTCTTAACTTCATTTAATATACGTATTAAGTTGATAATGAATAAATGGCCAAACTAACGCTTCACTTCAAAATGAGGCAATATGTTATATTATACTACTTGATAAACATGTTCAATTATTGTTAATACAAAAGTTGGATGATCCTTGCTAGACCCGAATTAGGCTCAATTCGGGTTGGCTGGGCTCCGACTCTTGCACCAAGTGAATAGTCTTGCTGAGATCCTACACACTAAAGCAACACGCGTTAGGCTTACCGTGGAAATGTATCCCACGATTAGACTCCGGCGTGAGAGTAAGTAATCGGTTAGGGTTAAGAATCGGATGTGAGGTTTAGAGTATAGAGAATGTAATACCTTTGTGGAACCCATGGGGGTTCCTTATATAGGCAGTGAAACCCTAATGGGCTCACTGTTTACTTCGGCCCCAAGTATAGGATAACCACCATAATTAGCTTGATTGTTATCTTCTAATTATGGTTAGTGTATATCTTATACATTAGGGTGAATCCCAACCCTAATAAGATTGTGATTCTGTCTAACCCTGTCCCGACTGTACCGGGCCGTGGGCCGCACACACTTTATGCGGCCACTGTTCATTCAAGCCCATAAGCTTAACTGATTAACCCAACCTATTCGTGATGGGTCAGATACGGGTAGTACCCATGGGCCGGGTCCATGACCCGGCTAGGGTCTATACGTCATCATGTCCCCCCAGTCTAGTTGTTACAGCCGTAGGTGGAATATCTAGACTAACAAGATGCCCCCCGAACGCACCAAGGAAAGAACATCTTGAAATGTTGAAAGGGATGAAAAACATATTTCGGCCGCACGTAGCAACTTTGTTAGGAAGTTTATTCCTATAGTACACCAGCCGCACGTGACGACCGAGACAAATTAAATGAAACATTGAATATGGTCTTACGTATGACCGCATATCCTAACACAATTGACTGTTCATCTATCATTTTGACTGACAAATTGAAAACAGTCAGTACCTCGAGCGACGCAATCTCCTGAGTCAGAAGTGACCCGTGGGCCCCACCTGACTGTTCACTTGCCACTCACTTCCCAACCATACGATTTAAGTTAGTGGAAGACACGTGTAATGAATCTAACGAACCATGACCAACGAGGCAACCCTATAAATAGGTTGCCCATACGGCTGTGTGTGACACACAATCTTTTTCCAATTTTTGCCATTAACGCTTTCTCCCTTACCACCACCTTCTTTCACACATGCTTGTCATCACTTCTCTCTTCCAAGTAAAAGGTACGTCCTTCCGTAATAATATTAACGTGTATGTCAATTTTTGTTACAGGGATGAACAAGCTGGTGCCGCACCTGTCCAAGGGATGAGGAAAGAGAAGGAACCTGTCCTGCATGCCGCAGCGACCAAATCTGGCCCAGCCTTTGAGGAAGGTACTCCCACGGCTTCACAAGAGATACCGGTGTCCGGCTCCCCCACACACTTCAACCCCGATTGGAAGATAACTACCACTTCTAGAATGAGGGACGCAGAAGAATGTCGGGACTACCTAAAAAACTACATTCCACCTGGCCTAGTAAAGAACATAAATTCACTAAGTCATGTAGACTTAGTAGATGAATATAACGGTGCCTTGGTGCATCAGATGGGTATGGGTACTTCCATGCGGGTAAGATTTGAGGCCGCCCTAGAGCATGTTGACTCTTTAAAGAGAAAAAATGGCCGGAGGGAGAAAATGATTGAAGACAATGAATCCCGGATTGCCTCCCTTCAGTCCCAACTAGCTACTGCTGAGGCCACCATCAAAGAACAAGCCGTGCATGCCAATGCTCATGACCAACGTGTGGCCTAGCTTGAAGCCCAACTTAAGACTGCAACAGCTAAGGTATGTATCCGTATAGTATCACACCCACGTCTACATTATGATTTATTCTAACCTTAAGGTATCATATGCAGGTGACCGCGGCAGAAGCTTTGGCGAAGACCTCCACTGATCAAGTATCCACCCTCTTGAAGGAGCTTGAAGACGCATAGGCATTGATCCAAGGCGAGGAGACGCTGAAAGAGGAGCTTGCCAAAGAAAGGACCGTGGTGGAACAGTTGATGGAGGCTTCCACACAAAAGGTATAGAGCTGAACTCCCTGAGCACAGACCGTGATGAAGTGCTGTACCCCCAGCTACTAGCAGCCATTGCCGGCCGCAGGTGGATGGTGGGTCATGGGGCACGCCTAGCTGTTACAAAAGTGTTGGAGTCCCCTCATTTCGTGCAACAATTTGCAGATCTTGTATCAGATGGCATCAACCACGGCCGTCATGAGGGTATGGTTATGGCCGCAGAGTTAATAAGTAAGAAGCAAAATTTTACTAAACATGCCTACTTTAACCCTGGGGCCGCAGAGAAGATGACCGCGTCCATGGCTGCTATGCGGGATCTGGAGTACCCATTCTTGGCTGAGCTCGAATCTACAAAGGATGCGTCCAACAAGGAGATCATGGAGAAGCTAAGCCTAGATGCATTCTTGCAAGGCGAGGGACACTCCCGGACTCACTTCACATCCTTCCCCGGCCAACTCACTCTTCCCATTTACGAGGACGTCACCAGGATCGTAGTTGGTGAGCAATTATTAAGTGAAGTGTTGGAAGTGAACGCCGCTCGGGCTCTGAACAAACAAGACCATGGTGAGGCATTGTCTCGATTAGCTGAAGAGCAGAGGGAGATTAGGAAGTTTCTCCCCCAATGTAGGGCGTTTACTAATGTAATTTTTGAACAATTTGGTTTGTAACAAATATTCGTGTGTGGATGTCCATGGCCCTTTTATCTTTTGTAATATTCAGAATATCATGTTTATGAGTCCGTGGTAGTCACAGAACTTTTGGTTGTTGGAAACTTACTTATATTCTTTAGATATTATATATCTGTGTCGCATGACATGTCACGTCTTACCTAGAATAAAACTAAGTTTATATTTTACTAGACGTGTAGCGTGTGTCTTTACCATGTCCGGCACTATGTAAGTGCGGCATGTGGAAACTTATTACAACGTCTTGTAAATAAGGTGTCTAGTAAGGATACATGATCCACGTCACTAGGGTTGCATCCCTCTTATGTGACAAGTTGAATTATTAGGTTCACTTAATCCTCTTACCCCGCCTGGTAGCGAATAGTACATGTACGGTTTGAATGAATGCATATGAATAAGAAATGGCATATTATAATAAGAATAAAGAAATCTAAAAGACATGACAATAATTTGCACAAGAACAGGCCGTGAAGCTAGCTAGGCACCACGAAATTTTATTAGAACGTTTACGATTTTTTGACAAGAATTAAAATCCTAAGACAAATAGAACCTAGAAAGCATGAAAACAAAAATACATGTATCTTTATTGAAGTTGACCATTACGAAGTATCCATGCGGAGGCCGTAGCCCTTTCAGAGGTAGCATCTTTTAAGGTTGCAAATATTCTATGTACGATCTAAGTCACGGCCATCCATGTCACGCAACTTGTACGCGCCTAGCCCCAAAGCTTCCGTGACCTCATACAGCCCTTCCCACTTTGGGCCCAACATCCCTATGTTCTTCGCGCGACTTGCCTCGTTAGCACGATAAACAAAATCCCCCGGTCGGAAGGAAACACCCTTGACTTTGGAATCGTAATAGGCTTTCATACGGGCCTTAGACTTGGCATCATTGATGGCTGCTATCTCTCTTTTCTCCTCCAACAAGTCTAGATTGAACCAGAGTTGCTCATCGTTCGTGACGACGTTAACCTCCGCAGTGCGGATTGTTGGCATCCCAATCTCTGCTGGAATAACGGCCTCGGTTCCGTAGGCCAGCGCAAATGGAGTGTCCCCATTGGCTGTCTTGATCATTGTCCTATGTGCCCATAGGACATGCGACAGTTCATCTACCCATTTAGCGCTTCGTTCATCCAAGCGTTCTTTAATACCTTCACCCAGGCTTCTGTTTTGCCTGCTCTACAAGACCGTTAGTGTGTGGGTGCTTAATTGATGCGAAACGCCGTGTGATGTTAAACGCCGCACACCAGTCCTTGAATGGATTAGCCGCGAACTGTTTTCCGTTATCCGAAATAATCTCACCTGGTAAACCAAAACGGCACACAATATTTTCCCAAACAAACTTCTTTACCTGCTTGCCCATAATGGATTTAACCGCCTTAGCTTCTATCCAGCGTGTAAAGTAGTCCATTGCAACGATCAAGAATTTAACTCCCCCTGCGGCAACGGGAAAAGGTTCTGCGATGTCGATCCCCCACTTATAGAATGGCCATGGGGATGTGATGGGTGTTAGTTCTTGCTACGGATGTCGCGGTACTGGTCTGTGCACTTGGCAATCACTGCATTTATGAATCATGTCACGTGCATCCCGATGCATAGTAGGCCAATAGTATCCCATGCATAAAGCTCGTGCTACTACATATCTGGGGCCTGTGTGCATACCACATGACCCTTCATGTATTTCACTGATCACATAGCTAGCCTAGCGTGGTCAACACATCGCAACCACGGCTGTAAGAAGGAGTGCTTGTAAAGAATACCTTCTCGGAGCTCAAAGTGCCGCGACTTCCTTTTGATACGCCGCGCCGCCTTTTCATCATCTGGAAGGGTCTCATCGGTTAAATAGCTGATGATCGGGGTCATCCAAGTAGGTCCCTCTTCCTCAACTATAGCTGCGATTTCCCCTCCCGTAATAGATTTTTCCTTTAGTATTTCTACCAAGACTTGCTTGGATAAGTGGGCAAAGCTTGTAGATGCAATCTTGCTAAGAGCATCCGCCTTGTTATTTTCACCTCTTGGTACTTGCTTGATAGAAAATTTCCCAAAAGTAGCTATGAGTGACTTGACTTTCTCCAAGTATTGAACCATGTTATCCTCCTTGGCTATGTAACCTCCTAGGATGTGATTCACAACAAGCCGTGAGTCCACGTAAGCCTCAAGGTTGCGGACTCCCATCCTAGCGGCGATTTTTAAACCCGTAATCAATGCCTCATATTCCGCCTCATTATTAGTGGTTGTGAACTCAAAACGCAGGGCGTAGGTAAACTTTATTCCTTCCGGATTCGTGAGAATAAGGCCAGCTCCTGAGCCGTCTGTGCACGAAGATCCGCCAGTAAACAAAACCCATGGTTCCGCTAGAACTTCCTCTTGTTTCACCATTGGTTCATCCTCATCTGGCTTCTCGATTAGGAAATCTGCCAAGATTTGGCCCTTGACCGCTGTCCTTGGTCTATAGGAGATGTTATGCTCACCCAGTAGAATGCTCCACTTCTGTAGCCTCCCGACTACATCTGGCTTGGAGATGATTTGTTTTATTGGCTGATCAGTGATAACCACAATTGGGTGCGTCTGGAAGTACCGACGCAACCTTTTCGTGGCGTATACTAATGACAAAACCAACTTCTTTTTTTTGGGTAAAGGGGAATCAACCCCGGTAAAATATATTCCCAAAAGCGTTGAAGTACAATGGAATGTAGCTGCAATGTTACATTAACCTCAAGCAAAAGCTTGAACAACCATTATATCATATGAAATGCCACATGATCCTACTAAACAATTACAAAACAAATAACACCAACAGGAAAAAACCACCTAAAGGTGCATGAACAATGAAAGTAAAATGACATCACGATTAACACTTAGAGCGAACATCAGGCTGACGAGAACCATGCCGATCATCAATCGATATGACTTCTTCAACCTAATTATCACTAGCATTAACCACATCTTCCTTGGTGTTAAAACCATCCTCCCAATATGTACCATCATCTATCTTATCCCAAAGAGCACTAAAAGAATTATGAGAACTCTTCTCCTTATAATTAGTCTTAGCTACAAAACTCGAGGCTTTGTTATTCAAGAAACCTCTCTTAAGCATATGAGCAGCCGGCTTAGGGTTCTTATCCGTAGCTTTAGAGGTCTCACCCCTCTCAACATTACGAAATTGAAGATTAAGAGCCGGTTTAGTTAACTTGATACCTGCAATTTGTGGTTGCTTCTTCATAGAGGAATAATTCAACTCCGGTCCTTGTAGTGTTCTACTTATGAAGTAAACTAGAGTCTGGACTGTATCCCTATCTGTCATGAGTACTGCGCTTATTGCTCCGTGCGTAGCAGACAGATACATGATGAGCTCTTCCTTAGGTCGGGGAGCCACTAGCATGTGAGGAGCTGCTAGGTGTTGTTTAAGCTGATCAAAGGCTTCCTCTGCCTCCTTTGTCCAGCAGAAATCTCATTTCTTTATACACTTCTTTAGTGTTTTGAATATAGGTAGTGATTTCTCCGCGGACTTTGACAAGAACCTGTTCAGCCCGGCCAACTTTCAATTTAGTGATTGTACCTCCTTTCGTGTCCGAGGGGATGGTAACTTTATCACCGCGTCCGTCTTTTACGGACAAGGCTTGATGCCATTTGGATCAATCATATATCCAAGGAACATCCCTTCAGTTGCCCCAAACGTGCACTTTTTTGGGTTCAGTTTCATGTTGATTCTCCTCAACGTGTCAAACGTCTCCTGGATATCACGGAGAAGTGCTTCCTCCGTATGACTCTTGATTACCAGATCGTCAACATAGACCTCAAGGTTGCGGCCTATCTGGGAATCAAAGGATTTGTCAACAAGTCGCTGATATGTTGCTCCGACGTTCTTTAGTCCGAACGGCATTTTTGTATAACAATACACGCCTTGACTGGTGTGAAACGCCGTCTTCTCTTCATCTTCTTCCGCCATCTAGATCTAATGGTATCCTTTGTACGCATCTAAAAAACACTTGAAGGGGTATCCACATAAGGATTCCACCTTCCAATCAATTTCTGGTAGCGGATAGCAGTCTTGCGGACAAGGTTTGTTCAAGTCTGTAAAGTCCACACACATACGCCAACTCCCGTCATGCTTCTTGACCATGACTGGGTTGGATAACCACTCGTGGTAGTATACCTCACGCATAATTCATGCGTCTACTAATTTCCGTACCTCATCTAGTATTACCTGGCTGCGCTCTAGTGCTTGACCATACTTCTTTTGTTTAACAGGAGGATATCCCTGGCGGATTTGAAGTTTATGTTCTTCTATTGAACGCGGCACACCTGTCATATGCTTAGGTTCCCATGCGAATACATCTAGTTTTTATTTTAGGAGAGAGCACATGGCCCTCTTGCCGCTATCCGAGAGCGTTCCCCCTATGGGCACCTATTGTTCCGGGTAACTGGGATGGATTGCCACCTTCCAATTGGGGGGTGGTGATCCTTCCTTAATGGGAACAGGCTGGACTGGTGTTGTCACGGCGTGGCATTCGGATACCGGCACGATCGTATTGTAAATAGTAACAATTCCCCCTTCCATAAGGAACTTAATCATGCCATGAGCCGTAGACGGAACTGCCCGTATGGCCAGGATGACTGGTCTTCCAATAATCCCATTGTATGGAGAGTGTGAGCGTATCACCATAAAGTTCACCACGCCGTGGTGGAATGTTCTTCATTCCCAATGGTTACTAGCAGACGCAGTTTTCCTATTGGCCAGATAGTGTCTCCACTAAAGCCAATGAGTGGCGACATGGCCGGTACTAGTTGGCTTCTTATCTCTGGTCGTAGTTGTACGAAATAGTGTTCGTAGAGTACTTCCGCCGATGACGCTCCGTCCACATACATACGGAGAACGTTGTGGGTTCCAATGCTTATCTCAATCATGAGAGGTGCATCAGCCACGTTGCTGGCCGTAATAGGAGGGAATTAAATCTCTCTGCCGCGCAAAATTTTTTGACTAATTTTATGCTTTGTGCGGCGCTGCCAAGATTGGATCATATATATAGTCGAAGGTTTGTCCTTTTGGGGATCCTTCTTATCATGCTTTTTGTTATCCTTTCCATCCTTCCAATCCATGACCAGATGTTTGAGTTTGCCTGATTTGATCAGCGACTCAATGTACTTCTTGAGCTGGATGCATTCCTCCGTGCCATGGCCCTTGTCGTTGTGGAATTCGCAGAAGCGATTCCCTTGACGGCGGTCCACCGGAGTTGTCATTGGGGGAGGCCTTGGGAAGTTCACCCCTTCTGTCAATAAGATGCCCCGGTAAGTCATCTTGAAGGGGGTGAATTTGTCATCCGACCGCCCTCCTTTATTCTGACTCTTGTAGTCCGAACCCCTTCCATTGCCTTTGTTGCTTTGACCACCCGACTGCCTCCTGGGTTGGTCGTTCGATCGATAGTTGTGGTTTACCTTTGTAGGATAGGTCGCGGCTACTGCGGTTTCTCCTTCTACAAAGTTCCTGATCCTTTCCATGAGGTCGTCATACTTCTCCGGTCGCTTGTCATTGAGGCGCCTAATTAATTCCTTGTCCGTTATGGCATGCATGTAGTCAGAAATTTTTGGGAGCTCTAGCATCGTTTTTGTGCGCGTGCACTCGTCGTTGAAACGTTCCGTGAAGTCCTAATATTGAGTATAATGCAGTTCGTTTTTTCTCAGTTCTTGCTAATGGAAAGTCCAACCAATATCGGGTTTTTAACTGTTTTTGGTTGTTAAGCTTGCTTGGATATTCTATTTGCTAATTCAATCAAAACCTTGCAAAACGGAAAAATATTACCTACTTATATGTAAAACAATTTGCAAATACCAAGTTTTTATTCAAGTAAAATTCAAAATGTAAAATATGAAACTCAAAGGACTGAAATTGTAAATTCTATGAAAGATAAATGCTTGAAATGTAAATTCTAACAATACTAGGGACTAAAAGTATAAAACAGTTAACTACAAGGATCAATTATGCAAAAATTATAACCAACTAACCAAAAATGTAACAAACTAACAACTTGCTAACTGAATTTAGCAAGTTCCAAAACTACAAGGGCTTAACACTTGCAAACCCTAAAAACATGGAAATTAAGCCAAGTTTACAATCTGTTTAAAACTATAGGGACCAAAAAGCAATTATGAAAACTATTTAAGCCAAAAACGGGTTTAAGGTAAAAATAAGCTCGTTTGAGCTTATTACTCAACCAAATTCAATGAGACAAGTTGCAAAATGATTTAAATCCAAATTAAGCTACGTGTGTAAAAGGAAATTGGCTAAAGTTGTGAAATAAGCAAATGAGCACTTATCAATAAGCACAAAATAAGCTGTAGCAAAATCTAAACAGTCACAACTTGATTTTCTTAATGAAACTGATTAAGCTATCCAAATAATGAACGGGAAATCAAACTAGAACATTTTTCATCAAGAAATAAGCTAGGAATCTGAATTAAGCTGAAAATGGGCTTATGTTGACCAAGCGTTGACCAGCTTATTTTTCAAAAAGCTGAAACTCTCAAAAATCATGTAACTCAATGACTTAAGTGGATTTGTGAAGAAAAATAGACATGTTAATGAAGAGAATAAGGAGATAAAAATTTCCAGTTTCAAGTTACAGAAACTTGACTTAAGTATGCTTATCTGATTTTTGCTTATAACTAACTGCTTATTGTAAACTGTAGAAAATGCTCTTGGAATCTGATTCTCTATGATATAAGCTATGACTGAGAACAAATTTTATCCAATTTCATCAACTATTGAATGAGTACTAGCAAAATGAAAATCACAAGTTCTAATGAGCAAAACTGAATGAAATCAACCCAAACATTTTATATGCCATTTGCCTGTTTGACTATCAAAATGACTTGTAAATGACTTGAAAAACTTTTATACTGCCTATTAACTGCAAATGAACTCTAACAATCCAAAACTCAATTCTTGAAAACTCCTTTTATGCTAATCCCAAACACTCCTTTTACTGATATTTCAAACTTTAACAAAGGCTTTTTAAGAACTAGTTTAAGCTGAATCAAATGCTTTTGACTACCCAATTTTAGACTCCAAATGAGATGGTTTTAAGACTGAAAGTGAGCATTAAGAACAGCTATGACCATACAAGATGTAAGTACCAA
This sequence comes from Glebionis coronaria, assembly GCA_025667525.1. Classification (NCBI taxonomy): domain Eukaryota; kingdom Viridiplantae; phylum Streptophyta; class Magnoliopsida; order Asterales; family Asteraceae; genus Glebionis; species Glebionis coronaria. The sequence goes on from CM046875.1 coordinate 368,640,957, forward strand.
ATTCCACTGAAAATAAGCTAAGACTAAACTTAAACCAGAACTAAGAACAAGTAAACAGGTTAAGCTACAAGCAACCAAAGAATCAAACAATCAACAACTCTAAACAGCTTTTATCATGCAGCCATCAAATTTACACTATGAAAAGAAACATGCATTTCACTTTTTCAGTGGAACAAAAACAAGAGCTTTAAAACCTATTGAAGTAAACCACTGAGAAGAAGAGGAGCGCTGAGCTCTCTTAGCCTAGTGATAACCACCACCTTATCACTAGGTAATCAATCAATCAACAAGAACTGCTAACAAATCAACAAGAATCATCATCATGCTTGAAATCTTCAAAAACTATGGAATGAACTGAATTCTTCAAGAAAAGCTAACAAACTCCTTCAATGTCAGTTATGATCAATCTATGATCATAACAAACACAAAACAGCAACTCAAGTATCCAAGATCAGCAGGTAATGAACAGTAATATGAAGAACAGTTTTGGCGGGAAATGGTAAATTTGAATTTTATTCAATGAAAAACGGTTACAAAGTTGTTGGAAGGTAAGTAACTAACTAACTAACTCAAGAGTTTGTCAGACTCTTGAGTAGCTAGGGTAAAAATGAGGAAAGGGAAAGGAATTTAAAGAACTATGTGTTTTTACAAAATTAAGCTACACATGACAAATGAAGTCCTATCCATCTATTTATAGGCATGAAGAAGATGGTTGTTGGGGTTGGTGACGTGTCAGGACCAATCCCAGCTTTCCACGTGGACAATTCTGCATAATGGCATTTGCAGGTATGAACAAGGATTTGGGTTTTTCTTCAATAATTGATTTCATGTTAATTGATTGGCACCATTGTGTTCGTCTCTTCAAAATGAGTAATTTTGGTGTTGAAATCTTTTCATGAAATGGCTTGTAGCTCAAACGCGATCCTGGTGAATATCTTTGATGAAGAAGATGCCACGTGTCAGCATGTAATTGGCTGAAAATTGGTCACACGGATCATACTGTTGAGATTGGGTATTAAATGCATAGCGGCTGAGTGGGAATTAAATGTTCAATCCGTGTGACTTATTTACTCTTCTCTCATTGGCTGAAATGATTTCACATGGATTAAACTTTGGATAACTTTCAGTTGTTGGCAGAATTAGTCCTTATACTTGGCAGATTGTTGTTTTGAGCTAGGAGCTTCATTCTTTTGACATATTTGGTCCTTCAACTTTCATTCTTGAACAAAATGGTCCTTTGACTGAGTTGACTTGAGAGTTGACCAAGTTTGACTTGAATCTTGACTTTTTACAATATTTGCACTTTAGTCCTTCAACTTTGACAACTTGTCAAGATAGGTCCTTATACTTCAAAGTCTTGTCACTTTTGATCCTTCTTTGTCTTTTTCATCCATTTGAGCTTGATTTTTCTTTGTTTGCTTGAAAATGTATCTTTTTACTTACACAAGTGTACACAAACACAAACATACCACATAACACTGTTTTTGCAAGATAAATTGGTATTTTGCTTCATGTTTTAGGGTTATTTGTTGTTAAAAGGATATGAGTTTAAGCTCATATCAAATTCCCCTACACTTGAACATTGTCATGTCCTCATGCAATATTATATATTAAAGCTCAAATTTACATTTCCCTCATAATTAATCCACCTTGGCCATATGAGATGCATCTACACTACTCTAAACTAAATGATGCATGATTTTGACTTTTAATAATGAAATGAACAAATTACAATTCTATCTATATCTTTTTGATTTTTCTTGAAATGGTTTTGATGGAAATAACTCATAAAGAATTCAATGGCTTAGATTAGGGCTTGGGTACCATGGACATTTATCACCCTCAAGTTTCACTTTCCCCATACCAAGCTTAAAAAAATGGGATCATTGATTCACAAGTAAAAAGTGCATCAACCTACTCATGACAATTAAATGTGGAACCGGTTATTATTTGAGCAAATTGCTTGTGGGCAAATTTGTCATTATTCAAGTGAGAAGTATAAGAAATGTAAAATCCAAAAATAAGGAAGCACGGTTTTAATCCTAAGTAATCCTCTCATCCATTACTTGAAAAACCGCTCACAATTAATATAAGTCCGTTTTAGGAGTAATAAGTCATTCGCCTTATGTGTAAAATCCTCATGTCATGCTTTCATAAGTAGCTACACACTCGCTAAGGAAAGGAAAATAAAACTCACGCAATAATTTACATCCGCCATCTTTTTGAGACTTTGGATCTTCAACCCCGCAACCCGTCAAGGTAATATTGGATTGGAGCAATCTATTGAATCCCCGCAACCCGTCAAGGTAATATTGGAACTCAATAGTCACTATAATTAACACCACACTGCCCCTCTTGGGAGTCTTGCATTAATTTTTTTCTTTTTCTTTCTTTTTCTTTTCTCTTTTTTTTCTAGCCACTCATTTTTTTTTCATAAGCCGCTCTTATTTTTCTTTATTCCTCACAAAGAAATTTGAAAAGAAGAAAAGGAAAAACACCCGCTAAGTATGGAGCATGACATAAGTCTAGTACACATAAAACGTGCTAACTTAGAATCTTAAGACGTACTCATATCAACCATAAATGATTAGCCAAAAATGCATAAGAGATTACAAACCAATTAAAACCGTACTTGATTATTTATTAACAATTATATACATGCGAAGAAATTAGAGGCAAAGAAGAGAAGGGTTTAGCCACAAGTAATTGCCATGAAGTCTATCTAGCCCTTTTACACTTGCTTCAACTCTATCATTTCCCATTCTCCACAAATTTAAAATCTCAAATAATGGGATTGGTGGATGCTTAGCCTAATAGACCAATGAAGGACTACATGGTTAAGGATACTAGCTAGAGAGTGCTAAGATAAGCAAACTCGGGTTGAGTCAAAATATCCATGGCGGGCCTAATATGTCAAAGAAATCTAAATTTGTTAAAACCATGTTTTATTTTATTTTTTTCCTTTTTATATATTTTTGATGAAAAACAAAAGAAGAAATATATACAATGCAAATGTGTTATGCAAATGAAAAATGATTGATGCAAAAATTATGAATGCATATTTTTGTAGGCCAAAGTAGATCAAAAATTTGAAAAATGTTGAAAATTCAATTTTCCATGTTATCATGTAAGACAATGACAAGTTCTAGGTAAGGTCACTTCGATAGAAGACCCCCCTACACTTAAGCTAAAGATTGTCCTCAATGTTTAAGAGCATGGAAGTATAAAAACTTCCCCTACACTTATGACAATGAATAGACTTTGCTTAACCCAAGTTAAGGAAAGGACAACTATTAGTGAAATCATGTTTAAGCACAAGGTGTCAATGAAAAATCACTATAGTAACGAAGTGAACCGGATACAAGGGCCTCCTCCATAAGCTCCAAAGCATGAGATGAGTGAGCAACCCTACAAACAATCATGAAGACAAAAGAAGGTCTCCCCTACACTTATCTCCAAGTCTATACCTTTATTTCTAACCTACAACACTCTAAACCTAGTTATACGATGCTTGAGTTAATGAGTCTCTAGCTCGACTCGTCCCTCAATGAATTAATTCATCGGGAAAATGGGGACCTCTTGGACCATTTCAACGGAAATGTCCTCCTCAAAGTAATGTTTAACACGGTGACCATTCACTTTAAAATTTGGACCATCGGTTTGGGACAACTCAAGAGTTCCATATGGAAACACTTGAGCAATAGTGAATGGACCGGACCATCTTGACTTAAGCTTGCCCGCAAAAAGCTTCAATCTTGAGTTAAAAAGGAGAACCGGCTCTCCTACTTTGAACTCACGATTCTTGATCTTAGCATCATGCAATTTCTTAGTCTTTTCCTTGTAAAGCAAAGAATTCTCATAGGCATTGGCTCTCAACTCATCCATCTCATTGAGTTGATCTTTCCTATGTGAACCGGCTTGGTTTAAATCAAAGTTAGCCCACTTGAGAGCCCAAGATGCCTTATGTTCTAACTCAAATGGGAGGTGGCACGCTTTTCCATAGACAAGCCTATAAGGCGTACAACCAATTGGTGTTTTAAAAGCCGTCCTAAACGCCCACAAAGCATAATCAAGCTTATCCGACCAAGAAGCTCGATGCTCTCCCACCGTTCTCTCTAAAATTCTCTTTAAACCACGATTTGTAACCTCGGTTTGACCATTTGTTTGAGGGTGATACGCGGTAGAAAGTCTATGATTCACTCCATATTTCTTCATAACTCTCGTGAATTGATCATTACAAAAGTGCGTACCACGATCACTTATGATGGCCCGAGGTACACCAAATCTAGCAAACAATTGTTTCAAAAACTTTACAACCACTCTAGCATCATTGGTAGGTAAGGCTTTAGCCTCCACCCATTTGGACACATAATCCACCGCCACAAGTATATACTTGTTTCCCTTAGAGGATGGAAAAGGTCCCATGAAATCAATTCCCTATACATCAAATATCTCACACTCTTGGATAAAATTTTGTGGCATCTCATCACGTTGTGTAATATTTCCTTGTCTTTGACAAACATCACAAAATTTCACCATTTCTTGGGCATCTTTGTAAATGGAAGGCCAATAGTAACCCGAATCAAAGACTTTCTTGGCGGTGTAGTTGGGCCCAAAATGTCCACCCGTAGGTCCTTTATGACACGCCTCTAAGATCTTAAATGCCTCGGGCCCATCTACACACCGTCTAATGATTTGGTCCGCACATTGCCTAAAAAGATATGGATCATCCCAAAAGTAATACTTAACTTCCTTAAGAAACTTTTTCTTTTGTTGATAAGTAAGACCCTCAATAAGCACATTGCCCACAAGATAGTTTGCGATATCCGCAAACCAAGGTGTGGCATCCTCTTGGGAAGAGATAGACATGAGCTCCTCTAATGGAAAGGATTCATTGATTTCTTGATGTGGGAAATCTCCTTGAAAAGGATACTCAAGTCTACTCAAATGATCCGCCGCTAAATTCTCGGCCCTTTCTTATCACGAATCTCTATCTTAAACTCTTGAAGCAACAAAACCCATCTCAAAAGCCTAGGCTTAGCATCTTGTTTTGTCATAAGATACTTGAGAGCGGAATGATCCGTATACACTATGGTTTTGGAAAGCAAAAGGTATGGTCTAAACTTCTCAAAAGCATATACTAAAGCAAGCAACTCTTTTTCCGTGGTAGTGTAATGAAGTTATGCACCGGTCATGGTTTTACTCGCATAGTGTATAGGTTGAAAATGCTTATTAACTCTTTGTCCTAAGACGGCCCCCACCGCATAATCACTAGCGTCACACATAAGCTCAAAAGGTAATTCCCAATTTGGAGAAACCAAAACGGGAGCCTTAGTCAATTTTTCCTTAAGAGTCTCAAAAGAGTCTAAACAATCTTGGTTAAAAATGAAAGGAGCCTCTTTCTCCAAGAGGTGAGTCATCGGTCTAGCTATCTTAGAAAAATCTTGTATAAAGCGCCTATAAAATCCCGCATGACCTAAGAAACTCCTCACACCTTTAACCGAGGTGGGTGGGGGAAGCTTAGCAATCACATCAATTTTAGCTCTATCAACTTCTAATCCCTTATTGGATATCTTGTGTCCTAAAACAATCCCCTCTTTCACCATAAAGTGACATTTCTCCCAATTAAGCACCAAACGTGTTTCCTCACAACGCTTAAGCATTCTCTCAAGATTGGTGAGACATGAGCTAAATGAGTTTCCAAATACGGAAAAGTCATCCATAAAAACCTCCATGGTTTGCTCTATCATGTCATGGAAAATCGCCATCATGCACCTTTGAAACGTCCCCGGTGCATTACATAAGCCAAAAGGCATCCTCTTGTAAGCAAATGTACCGTAGGGACAAGTGAATGTGGTCTTTTCTTGATCCTTAGGGTCAATGGGTATTTTGAAATAACCCGAAAAGCCATCAAGAAAACAATAATACTCATTTCCCGCTAAGCGTTCAAGCATTTGATCCATAAAGGGAAGCGGGAAATGGTCTTTCCTAGTTGCCTCATTGAGTTTTCTATAATCAATGCAAACTCTCCAACCGGTCACAAGTCTCGTGGGAATAAGCTCATTGTTCTCATTAGGCACCACGGTGATGCCACCCTTCTTTGGAACACAATGAACCGGGCTAACCCATGGAGAGTCAGAAATGGGGTAAATCATACCCGCATCTAAGAGTTTAATCACTTCCTTCTTAATAACCTCATGGATTTTTGGGTTAACTCTCCTTTGGTTTTGAATGACGGGTTTATAGTCATCCTCCATAAGGATTTTGTGAGTACAAAAATGTGAATCAATTCCCCTTATGTCGGATATTTTCCATGCTAAAGCTTTCTTATGTTTCTTAAGAACTTCAATAAGTTGCTCTTTATCATCCTCTTTCAATTCTTTAGCAATTATCACCGGTAATTGGTCTTTTCCTTCTAAGAAAGCGTATTCTAAGTGGGATGGAAGGTCCTTAAGTTCAATGGGAGGTGGACTCTCTATGGAAGGTTTTACTATGGAAGGTTCCTCAATGGTAATCTCTTGTGGAATAGGAGAAGGAATAGGGTCCTCATTGAGCAACTGTTGGATTGTAAGAATATCTTCATCCCAATTAATGGGAGAATCATCATCACCAAGAAAGTTGGACTCAAATTCCTCCAAGAGGAAATCACTCTCTCCAAAAGGTGTTAAAGAGGGAGCAATTGAGGCCACGGTTTCAACATGGGGTATCTCATCACTAGCACTCTTACAAGCATCATGAAAGTGTTCATTACACACTTCATCTAGCACATCCACAATGTTAATAGTCTCACAAGGTCTAGACTCCTTAACCTCTTTTCTATCACAAACTTTCCCTAACTTAAACACCACTCTCTCATCTTCTACTCTCATAATTAATTCTCCTTCCGCCACATCTATCAAAGTACGACCCGTTCTCAAAAACGGTCTACCAACAATCAAAGGCACTCTAGGATCCATGTCATAATCAACCACTACAAAGTCGACCGGAAAGGTAAACTTATCCACACCTACAAACACATCTTCCGCTATACCTACGGGGTGAGCTATGGTTCGGTTGGCTAGTTCAAGAGTCATCCTAGTGGGAGTGAGCTCGGGAAGAGATAGTTGTTTCCAAACCGGTAAAGGCATGAGGTTTATGCTTGCCCCTAGATCCGCCAAAGCCATGCAAATTTCAACACCGGGAAAATTACAAGGTATCAAGAAGCGCCCCGGATCTCCAAGTTTTGTTGGTAAGGTTTTAAGTAACACCGCGGAACAATTTTCATTAAGGGATGTGTTAGGCAAATCAACCAATTTTTCTTTGTTTGAGAGCAAATCCTTGAACATCTTAGCAAACTTTGGCATATAAGCAAGAGCTTCCGCAAAGGATATATTGATGTTGAGTTGCTTAAACATCCTTAAGAAATTGGAGACTTGGATGTCATCCTTGTTCTTTAACTTGTCCTTTTTCAACCTTGAAGGATATGGAAGAGTAGGTTTTGGTGTAGGTGGAATAGGTGTAGTAGTGGAAGATTTGTCTTTGTTAGCTTCTTCATTAGGAAGTGTGGAAGGTAATGGAGAAGTATGAGGTGGTTGAGAAGGTGTGTTTGAGTGAATAGGAACATTTTGAGGAGGTGAAGTAGAAGTAGAAGGCTTGTCACAAGTGGGTTGAACAATAGTAGGTTTAGGAGGTGAAGGATCCTTTGTTGTTGTTCCACTCCTTGTTGTAATAGCATTGACATTGGCCCTAGGGTTTGTTTGTGTGTTAGAAGGTAAAGCCCCTTGTGGTCTTTGATTTGTTGCCACTAAAACCCTATTGATTTGGTCATTCATTTTCTTCTCCATAGCTTGGAACTTCCTTTCATTCTCTTGATTCATTTTTTGCAAGAGATCCATTGTGTTATACTCTTGTGGCACATGACCTTGAAAACCTTGAGCTTGGAAAGGTAAAGGTTGGGTATTAAATCCTTGATTTGGTGGATAAAAGGTATTTGCTTGAGGTTGAAATTGATTGGGTGCCTTGTAGTTATTTCCTTGGTAAGGTGGTCTTTGCCCTTGATTCCTTGGTAAAATTTGAGGAGGATTTTGTTGAATTTGGGTGGGTGGTTGGGGTGGGAAGCCGGGTGGAGTAAGGTAATTTTGTGATTTGTAAGAAATGTTATTTGGATTGATATTAGGCTTGAAGTGTTCACGATGTTCCTCTTGGTAAGCATAGCATTCCCCTTGATACCCTTGCACTTTATCACATTGTTCATAAGAATGGGGACCTCCACAAGTAACACAAGAAATGGTGATGGCATTCACATTATTTGAGGAATTGTTCAATGACATGTTCTTAAAAGTTTGAAGCATTTCTAGTTGTACTTGCAAAGTCTTCTCACTATCTCTATCCATCCTTTGGAAAATCTCTTCTTGAAACTTGAGGAGTTGGTTGTCACAAGGAGTTTGAGAATTGTTTTAGATAACATGAACCCTTTCTTCAAATGGATTGTTTGTTTGAACCATTGCTTTAGTCTCAATGATGTCCAAAGCCTCTTGATATGTTTTAAGAAGAATATTCCCTCCCGCGGAAGCATTGAGTGAATCTTGGTGGTGAGATTTAAGGCCATCATAGAAGAGGTTGATTTGGTGAACTTGATCCAATCCATGATTAGGGCATCGCCTCAATAACTCACTATACTCTTCCCAAGCATCACTAAAGGATTGACTAGGTTTTTGTTGAAAGCCCATAATTAAAGTCCTCAAAGCCAAAGTCTTATGTGGAGGAAAGAACTTGTTCAAAAACTTAGTGGTGAAACCATCCTATGTGGTGATACTATCGGGTGGTTGGGTGTCTAACCAATGCTTAGCAATTCCTTCTAAGGAAAATGACACTAACATCAACCTAATCACCTCATGTGGAACCCCATTATGCTTAATGGTATTGCAAAGAGAAAGGAATCTCTTAAGGTGAGCATGAGGATCCTCATTCTTGTTACCAAAGAAAGGTGATTGTGAAACCATATTGATCATAGATGTATGTAGCTCAAATGTGTTTGCGGGAAAGTCGGGAATCTTAATAGCACTAGCATATCCATGAATGTTGGTTTGCATACGTTCATACAAAGAGCGATTATCAATAGCCATGGCTTCTCGTGGTGGAGTCAAAGCACGATTCTCGTGATCGGCTTGGTGGACGATGGTGGTCTTACTCTTTCTCTTTTTCTTCCTTTTCGGAGGAAGAGGTTGTACACCAATCGGTATTTGTGCACGCCCGCGAGTGAGCATGCAACTCAATACGAGGAATGAGAGAGAAGCTCTCGTGTGACTTTGAAGAGAAATGGATTATCCTCTTCGAGTTTCAATATTAAATATCCACAAGAAAATAACAATATACGTATGTACTACTTGGGTGCAAGACCCTCAATGAAGCCTTCCTTCTTAGAATACTTACAAGTGAACGGGGGGTTAGGTGGCGCGAAGCACTTAAGTACCTATTGACCCTTAGATGGCATTTTATAGCACATCGCCTTTCTATTCACTTAAATGTTCGTATTCTTCGAATTGTTGCTTATTGAGAGTATTTATCTATTCTTGCTTTATTTTGTTTGATCGATACACGTGTCAAGGACCGGAACGCCCCTCAACACGGTGTATTGCCTCGGCAATACTTATGGAGAATATGTAGATTGGTTGTTTTTATACGTATACGTATTTACTTATAATAATATATGGAAAATATTTTTGTATTTATGAGTTTTTTTAAGAGAAAATACTATATGTACATAAAAACCGAGAGAATCCAATAATATATATTTTTGGTTGCAATCTCTTAGGAAAAAGATTGCTTTTTGGATTTTTTTATTTTTTTGGTCAATTCTTTAGGAAAAGAATTGTTTTGTTAATTTTTTAGTTTTTATATATTTTTATATTTTTGATTTTTTTATTTGTTTTTGATGTATGATACGTAAAAATAACGTTCACAAAGTGAACGGATCCCAAAAGCCAATGAAAACCGTCAATCGATAGTCTCTCGTGTAGTCAAAGAACCGGCAGCGGCGCCATTTAATATTGATTATAATGCAGTTCGTTTTTTCTCAGTTCTTGCTAATGGAAAGTCCAACCAATATCGGTTTTTTAACTGTTTTTGGTTGTTAAGCTTGCTTGGATATTCTATTTGCTAATTCAATCAAAACCTTGCAAAACGGAAAAATATTACCTACTTATATGTAAAACAATTTGCAAATACCAAGTTTTTATTCAAGTAAAATTCAAAATGTAAAATATGAAACTCAAAGGACTGAAATTGTAAATTCTATGAAAGATAAATGCTTGAAATGTAAATTCTAACAATACTAGGGACTAAAAGTATAAAACAGTTAACTACAAGGATCAATTATGCAAAAATTATAACCAACTAACCAAAAATGTAACAAACTAACAACTTGCTAACTGAATTTAGCAAGTTCCAAAACTACAAGGGCTTAACACTTGCAAACCCTAAAAACATGGAAATTAAGCCAAGTTTACAATCTGTTTAAAACTATAGGGACCAAAAAGCAATTATGAAAACTATTTAAGCCAAAAACGGGTTTAAGGTAAAAATAAGCTCGTTTGAGCTTATTACTCAACCAAATTCAATGAGACAAGTTGCAAAATGATTTAAGTCCAAATTAAGCTACGTGTGTAAAAGGAAATTGGCTAAAGTTGTGAAATAAGCAAATGAGCACTTATCAATAAGCACAAAATAAGCTGTAGCAAAATCTAAACAATCACAACTTGATTTTCTTAATGAAACTGATTAAGCTATCCAAATAATGAACGGGAAATCAAACTAGAACATTTTTCATCAAGAAATAAGCTAGGAATCTGAATTAAGCTGAAAATGGGCTTATGTTGACCAAGCGTTGACCAGCTTATTTTTCAAAAAGCTGAAACTCTCAAAAATCATGTAACTCAATGACTTAAGTGGATTTGTGAAGAAAAATGGACATGTTAATGAAGAGAATAAGGAGATACAAATTTCCAGTTTCAAGTTACAGAAACTTGACTTAAGTATGCTTATCTGATTTTTGCTTATAACTAACTGCTTATTGTAAACTGTAGAAAATGCTCTTGGAATCTGATTCTCTATGATATAAGCTATGACTGAGAACAAATTTGATCCAATTTCATCAACTATTGAATGAGTACTAGCAAAATGAAAATCACAAGTTCTAATGAGCAAAACTGAATGAAATCAACCCAAACATTTTATATGCCATTTGCCTGTTTGACTATCAAAATGACTTGTAAATGACTTGAAACACTTTTATACTGCCTATTAACTGCAAATGAACTCTAACAATCCAAAACTCAATTCTTGAAAACTCTTTTTATGCTAATCCCAAACACTCCTTTTACTGATATTTCAAACTTTAACAAAGGCTTTTTAAGAACTAGTTTAAGCTGAATCAAATGCTTTTGACTACCCAATTTTAGACTCCAAATGAGATGGTTTTAAGACTGAAAGTGAGCATTAAGAACAGCTATGACCATACAAGATGTAAGTACCAAATTCCACTGAATATAAGCTAAGACTAAACTTAAACCAGAACTAAGAACAAGTAAACAGGTTAAGCTACAAGCAACCAAAGAATCAAACAATCAGCAACTCTAAACAGCTTTTATCATGCAGCCATCAAATTTACACTATGAAAAGAAACATGCATTTCACTTTTTCAGTGGAACAAAAACAAGAGCTTTAAAACCTATTGAAGTAAACCACTGAGAAGAAGAGGAGCGCTGAGCTCTCTTAGCCTAGTGATAACCACCACCTTATCACTAGGTAATCAATCAATCAACAAGAACTGCTAACAAATCAACAGGAATCATCATCATGCTTGAAATCTTCAAAAACTATGGAATGAACTGAATTCTTCAAGAAAAGCTAACAAACTCCTTCAATGTCAGTTATGATCAATCTATGATCATAAAAAACACAAAACAGCAACTCAAGTATCCAAGATCAGCAGGTAATGAACAGTATTATGAAGAACAGTTTTGGCGGGAAATGGTAAATTTGAATTTTATTCAATGAAAAACGGTTACAAAGTTGTTGGAAGGTAAGTAACTAACTAACTAACTCAAGAGTTTGTCAGACTCTTGAGTAGCTAGGGTAAAAATGAGGAAAGGGAAAGGAATTTAAAGAACTATGTGTTTTTACAAAATTAAGCTACACATGACAAATGAAGTCCTATCCATCTATTTATAGGCATGAAGAAGATGGTTGTTGGGGTTGGTGACGTGTCAGGACCAATCCCAGCTTTCCACGTGGACAATTCTGCATAATGGCATTTGCAGGTATGAACAAGGATTTGGGTTTTTCTTCAATAATTGATTTCATGTTAATTGATTGGCACCATTGTGTTCGTCTCTTCAAAATGAGTAATTTTGGTGTTGAAATCTTTTCATGAAATGGCTTGTAGCTCAAACGCGATCCTGGTGAATATCTTTGATGAAGAAGATGCCACGTGTCAGCATGTAATTGGCTGAAAATTGGTCACACGGATCATACTGTTGAGATTGGGTATTAAATGCATAGCGGCTGAGTGGGAATTAAATGTTCAATCCGTGTGACTTATTTACTCTTCTCTCATTGGCTGAAATGATTTCACATGGATTAAACTTTGGATAACTTTTAATTGTTGGCAGAATTAGTCCTTATACTTGGCAGATTGTTGTTTTGAGCTAGGAGCTTTATTCTTTTGACATATTTGGTCCTTCAACTTTCATTCTTGAACAAAATGGTCCTTTGACTGAGTTGACTTGAGAGTTGACCAAGTTTGACTTGAATCTTGACTTTTTACAATATTTGCACTTTAGTCCTTCAACTTTGACAACTTGTCAAGATAGGTCCTTATACTTCAAAGTCTTGTCACTTTTGATCCTTCTTTGTCTTTTTCATCCATTTGAGCTTGATTTTTCTTTGTTTGCTTGAAAATGTATCTTTTTACCTACACAAGTGTACACAAACACAAACATACCACATAACACTGTTTTTGCAAGATAAATTGGTATTTTGCTTCATGTTTTAGGGTTATTTGTTGTTAAAAGGATATGATTTTAAGCTCATATCAAGTCCTCCGTAGATTCTCTAGGACGTTTCTTGACGGTTGCCAATGAGACCAGATCCCTATTATACTTCTTTCGCTGAGTATAATTGTTTTTGAACGCAGTGCGCAGCTCACTGAAGCTATCGATGCTTCTGGGAGGAAGTCCCTCAAACCAATCACGTGCATTGCCAATCAAGGTCGAATTGAACATCTGGCACCATATAGGCATGGGCCATCGTTCGATGTTTGCCTGCGTGTCAAATATCTTTAGGTGATCATCCGGATCACCAGACCCATCATAGGTTTTGATGCACGTTGGCATGCGGATCTTCTTATCCTCGGAGTAATTCCGTATGCGGAGGGTGAAGGGATCTTCTCTAGGATCACACCATGGGCGGGAGAGATCTTCTCCTTCCACCTCACGATAGTAAGGGCCATCGTTGTATCCCTCATCATCCGATGGTGGTGGATTAGTATGCCTAGGTCGGCGACGCTTGGGGGATGGTTATCCGAATCCGACCCCGAGGGGCCGGGAGAAGGGGACGGTGCTACACTTCTCAGCTGAGGACACCTTTTGTAAGAAGAGCTAGGAGCCTTCTTCCCGCTGTCCACCCTATCCCAAACGCTGGTGCGACGATCGTTCCTGGTTGATTCCAACACCAGGCGTTCGGCAGAGCCGTCGTACCTGTCTCCTTCCTCACGAGATTGTAGTAGTTCCTGCATAACGCGATCCCCTATGCGCTCGAACACATTCCGAGGTCGCGAGTTTTCCTCCAAGTGGTTTTGCTCCTGTGGGCACGCCTTCCTCTTCTTTTGAGTTTGAGGAGAGGCTCCGGATACGGCCTTGCCAAAGTTGAGCCTAGATTGGAGGTTCCTACCTAGGCTTAACCTTGACGCGATACCTGGGACGATCCTTAATAAGTGTGAAAACACTTATCCTTTTACCACTTATTTCCGATAATAACAAGACCAAAACGTGTATTTTATGTCGTAAAAGTCGGAAGTATGCGTGGTTTGTGTTTATTGTGTTTCGGGATAAAAATATGAAAAAGGAAGAAAACACGGGCTATCATGGGCTTTTATCGAAGAAAAAGTCAAAAGACAAAGTCAAAAGGTCAAAAGTGCAAAAAGAACGGAAGTCCAAGGCCTATTCTGAAGATTTATCGAAGAAAAATTCTAATGACGGAAGTTTAATGAAGTCGAAGAACCAAGTCTAATTATAGAGGAAAGTTATAAGACGAGTTCAATTTATATCGACAAATCCCGAGACGACGTCGAGAAAGACAAAGAATTTAAATCGAGTTGAGAAGAGAAGAAAGAAAAAGGAAGCAACACATGCACCTCCCCACCTCCTATATATACCCTCCTAATGTGTCATTAGGAGGGTGTTAGTTAGTTATTAGTTAGCCTTCATTTTTCCTTTGTAGTTTTTAGAGAGAAAGTGTTTAACTTTCTCTCACTAGAATTTCATATTTTCTTCATCTTTTCTTTCATGTTTAAGCTTTGATTTAATCTTGTATTTTAGAATCATTAATCTACAAGTTCAAGTTTAATCTTTTCATCATTAATCTCTTTCTACCTTTCTTGATTTTTATTACTTTTGATCCGAAATAATCATGCTTCTAGTTTCATTTTGATGTTTGATAGATTAAAAATTTTATCTTTTTGTTCATGTCTAAGTTTTTGTACAATTTGAGCTTTGAGCTTATCATTCTTATTGCTTATTTTGAACTTAGCTTATTTACTTTTAAGTTTTCTTAAAGGTTCAGCCTTATTAAATTTGTTTTATAAAGTTGGCGTTTTTAGTATTTTAAAAGTCGTCAAATTTGTGCTTATTTAGTCTTGGCTAAAAATTGGTAAATGCTTATTTGATTAAGAGCTTATTCGTTTCAGCTTAGTCACCTTTTGTGTCACATCGCGATCTTATGAGGGTTTTACTTGTCACGATCTCCTGGATACGATCGCATTGACTGAGATCCAAACTTTTTTCATTGACTACGATCCACACCACGATACAATTTTTGCGATCTATGGGTGCGATCGTGTCACGATCTCTTAAGTACGATCGCATTGACTGCGATCCTTTTGGTTATGATCTCAGGCCACGATCCAATAGTGCGATCCCTCATTTATTGAGTGCGATCCACCATTGTGATCCACCACTGCGATCCACACCACGATCCATCCTGCGATCGATTGTTACGACCGTGTGTTGCGATCTGAGGTACGATCGTATTGCGATCTAACTTTGGTTTTTGTTTTATTTATCTTAGTTTTCAAATTTAACTTTTCCCGCATTTTTACTTAGTATTATTTTAAACGAGTTTTGTCTTAGTTTATTTTTACAAAGTTTTAAGTTTTAAATTCAATTTAAGTCTTTAATCATTTATTTTTAACTCGTCATTTTTAGTTTAATTTTTAAAGATTTTATTTTTACTCAACGACACTTTCATTTTACTATTAGTTTAAAATAGATAACCACTTCTCTTTATTTTTCCACCAAGAACGACTGAGTCTCACTTTCAACTTGTAATCAATTCGAAAAGACTGGAATAACGAATCTTTTTCATACGAGGTAAAACCTTGTATTAAATGGCGCCACTGCCGGCTCTTTTCGTGAAGATTAGCGGTTTATTGTGAGAGACCGTTGGATTTTGGGATCCGTTCACTCTTGAACATTATTTTTCTTGTCTAATTTTCAAATTTTTTCAAAAATCCTAAAAAAATATAAAATTTTCAAAAATCCAAAAAAATAGAAAAACATAAAAAACCAAAAATATTTCTTGTCTATCTTTCTTTTCCTTTTGTAGGTGTGTATGCGTACCCGTGCTCGTAAGAAGAAAGCAACTCAAGCCGAAGTCGAAAGTCAACCTATTGTCACCATGGACAATCGACCAATGATCGAGCTTTTGCAATCGCACGTAGAGGGCAACACCGATGCTATTGTCATACCCGAGATTGGAGCCAACAACTTTTAGCTCAAATCCAGTTTCATTCAAATGGTCTCTGCTCAACCATTCTTGGGGCGTACAGTTGATGATCCTCATGACCATATCAAAAGGTTTCTTCAACTCACTAATACGGTCAAGTTTAATGGGGTTTCACAAGAGGTAATTCGCTTACAACTTTTTCCTTTCTCCTTAGAGGGACAAGCCCGACATTGGCTTGATAAGGAACCGCCACAAAGTATTCTTACGTGGTCGGATTTAGAGACCAAATTGATCAACTAATTTTTCCCACCCTAACGTACTACCGCTTTGCAGAATGAAATCATTAACTTTGAACAAAATTACGGTGAGACATTTAGTGAATCTTGGGACTGTTTTAAGAAACTTTTAAGAAAGTGTCCACAACATGGTTTCACAAAATTGCATCAAATTAATACTTTTTACAATGGTTTAAGCATGAATGATCAAGATTCACTAAATAGTGCCTCGGGGGGTAACATTTTGGTTAAGTCTTCTAATGCCGCATGGGATATTATTGAGAATAAATCTAAAGTGCAAACCAAAAGTGTTCGGGCTAATGTGGCTAGTTCTAGCACTAGTGACATCGACAAGAGACTTGATAAGCTTACTACGGTTGTTGAAGCACTTGCTTTACAAGCCGTTAACAATGCCAAAAACAACAATGCTCTTAATATAACTTGTGAAACTTGTGGTGGGCCACACTCTTATGCTAATTGTGATAAAGCTTATGATCAATCTCACGGGGAAGTGTATGCTTACAACAACACCGAGAGAGTTCATTTCAAGACTAATTTCGATGTTAATCACTTGTGTTAGATGAATTAATCGGCTCCACCCGGTTTTCAATAAAGACCACCCTCACCCAACCAAAACAACCATGGGCCGCCAAGAGCTAATTTTAAAGGTAATGCCAATGTGAGGGGCTCAAATGCAAATCAGGGAAATTACCAAATGCAAAATCAAGGCTTTCCAAACCAAGGTTTCGATCCTCAAGGTTTTCCACCTTATAACCAATAACCAAACCAAGGTTTTCAACAACATGGGTTCAATTTACCTCATCCACCAATGGACTTGGTTTTGCAAAAATTGAATGAACATGAGAAAATAATGCAAGCAATGCAAGAATCTAATAGACAATTGCATGAGTCCACGGATAGGAAATTCATTCAAATGTTACAAACCCTTCGTCCTCAAGGTGCTCTTCCTTCTACCACCAAAACAAACCCTAGAGCGAATGTGAGTGCTATTACTACGCGAAGTAGAGCAACTCTAGTAGGACCTTCTATCCCTCCTCAAGTTACTCCATCTACACCTCCTCCACCTCCATTCATCCCTCCTACTACCACACCTAGTACTAGTTCTCCATTACCGTCTCCACCTATTAATGAAGAAGTACCCAAGAAAAACCCTCCACCAACCCCACCTACCACCTCTAAACCTTCTACTTCTCAACCCTCAACATCTCAACCTGTACCTACTACACCTTCACCTTCCACACCTACACCACCTAAACCCAACATCCCTTATCCTTCTCGGTTAGACAAGTGCAAATCGCTCACAAAAGAGGATTCTCAAGTTACTTCCTATTTGAAGATGACCTCTCAAATGAATTTCAACATCAGCCTTGTTGAAGAACTTGTCCAAATGCCGAAATTTGTCAAAGCATTCAAGGAATTGCTTAGAAAGAAGGAAAAGATGGTTGAATTTATCAACACACGCTTAAATGAAAACTGTTCTGTAGTCATTCTTAAAGAACTTCCGGAAAAACTTGGAGATCTCGGTCGTTTTGTGTTGCCTTGCATTTTTAAGAAATATGAAGAATTTATTGCCTTAGCCGATCTAGGGGAAAGTATTAATTTGATGCCCTTAAGTGTTTGGAAAAAGCTATCATTACCCGACCTTACACCAACAAAGATGACTCTTGAGCTAGCAAATCGCACTCTCGCTTACCCCGTTGGTATTGCCGAAGATGTGTTTATTAAAGTTCGTACCTTTACTTTTCCGGTTGATTATGTTGTGGTTGATTATGAAATGGACCCTCGTATTCCGTTAATACTTGGTTGGCCATTTTTGAGAACCAGAAAAGCTTTAGTCGATGTTGCCGAAGGTGAATTAATTCTAATGGTCAGGAATGATGCACAAGTCTTTAAGATGGGGAAAATCACTAATAAGTGTGTAAACACTTATCCTTTTGCCACTAAAATAAAGGAAAAACAAGACCTAATCATGTGTTTAATGTCTTAAAAGTCGGAATTACGCGTGGTTTTGTGTTTTGTGTTTAAATAGGTACAAATGATCAAAAGAAGAGAAAACACGGGATTTCACGGTCAAATGTTGAAGAAAAGTCCAAAAATAAAAAGACGAAGACAAAGTCAAAAGACAAAAAGTGTGCCGAAATTCACGAAACCCGACAAAATCGATACGGTCTTGAATATTTTGAACAAGAAAGCCAAAAATCGAGCTCGTCTTAGTGGATTTTGATCATGTACGAAGAATTCGGGTCTTGTGGGTCCCACGTTGGATAAATGGGCTCAAAAGCCCATTTAAGGAACCAAGAGCCCAAATTAAACCACAAAAGCCCATTTGAAAAGGACGAATGAGAATTAGGCCATAAACCCAAAAAGGTTCATAAAAAAAATACGCATGGATAAAAAAAGTTGGGCCAAGCCCAATTTAATAATGAAACGAACGGAGGAAGTATTTTTTGAGTTTTTGATTGGTCAAATACAACTTCCTTACATGATTCAACTCTTCCCTCCCCACACTTCACACGTGTATCTCCCCACCAATTCCCCAAACAATTAATAAATAAGACAGTTTTATTTACCCCACACCAACCGATCCCCATTTACACGTTTTGTTTTTAAATGTGTTATCCTTACCCCACGGTTTTTACCCTACACCTTCACCACACTCAATCTCCATCCTCACCCCACACATCCTTACCCTACATCTCACCCACACACAATCCCCCCCCACGTGACAACTTCACATACGTTTAACCCTTTCCCAAAACACACTTAAAATAAATAAATTACCCCTCACCCCCATTATCCCATACGTTACAAACAAGGCAAATCCATTTACTGTTCTTCTCTCCATCATTTTACACAGCCATGAAACCCTAATTTACATCACATCATTTGCCCAATATTTTTTGGGGCTTTTACCCACAATGGGTAATTAACACCCAAGGGATTAATTCCCCCCAATTTTCGGATCAATCCACCAAGAATGATAATCCTCTCTCATCCTGACGTGGCCTTATTCCTGCTTTTGATTGGTTGTGATTACTAACATCATGAACCCACCAATCAAATCATGGACAGCATGGCAATCCGAGACTCAAGGTATTTTCTCCACCGTTTGATTAAAAGAGAAGAAAGAGAAGGAAGATATGCGGCCAAGATCTCTTACCGTGGTCACCAAGATAACCTAGAAGGTTCGGGGGATCCCTATAAAAACCCCCCTCTCTATCATGTAATCTAAGCTTTTCTTTAATTTTTATATTTATTTTCAGTAAAATTAGATTAGTTTTAATTTTGTATTTTTAAATTTCCAGTTAATGTAATTTGATTTTTAATTAATGAAAAGTTTATTTTATTTACTTCGTCTCGCAATTTAAATTTCTATCAATCTATTGTTTTTACTGTTTGAATCTCGTTTTTAATTTCCTTTTATTACTGTTGGAATTATTTATATTCGAAAAAAAAAAATTAAAAAAAAAAAAAAATAAAGAAAGTGGTATGAATACTTTCCCCACTGGAAAGTAAATAGAAGTTACTGTTCGGATTCTCTTTGGTGTTTTTTGGATTCGAGCACTGTTTGTTACTGGATTAGAAGTTTCGTTTGGTTCGTTTGGTGCTATTTGGTTCGAAAAGTTGTTTGGTTCGAGTGGTTGGAGTCGAGATGATGAAGACGGTGTTTGTTTTCGGTTGATAAGACGGCTCAGCGCCGATCTTCGTCACAACGGTTTCTCCACAAGGTTTTAATATTCTCTCCTTTTAATTTGCTATTGTTATTTGTTTAGTTGTTTTACTGTTTGATTAGTTTGATTAATCTGTTTTTTTTAAGTTTATAGGATTGGGTTTATTAGTTTTGTTTTAGCTCTATAACTGTTTAAGTTTCAGTTTATTTGGTATCTGTTTTATGCTATTTTCAAGTCATGTTTGGATCTGCTTAAGTTGTTTGATTTTGCTTAGTTCTTGTATCTACCTATTGGTCTCATAGGTTTTGGATATGCTTATTTGGATTTGTGTTTATTAGGTTATAACTTATTTACTCATTGTTTAAATTGTGCCTTAGCTTATTTGGTCCTATCTGTTTATTTACTATTGTTTACTGTTTATTTGAGTTCACAAACTTTTTTTATTCTGTTGATGATAATTTTATCCAAATATAAAAAAAAACAAATAATAATAAAAGCTAAAAAATAATAATAATTCTGTCTGTCCTGGGGTTCGAACCCAGGACCTCTCGCATAGAAGCCCAACACCCTTACCATCTCATCTTGCAACTCTTTTGTGTATTTACTCGCTTAATCTTATTAATATATTTTTAATAATTAGTGGCAGATTTTGTTTGGTTTAGTTTAATTCTAAGTTTCTAGTTTAATGAATTTTATTTAAAAAATTTTACTTCGGATTACTTTTAAGTCAGTTTTGTTTTTATAAAATATAAAAAAGATAAAAAAATAAATAGTTTTTATTTATTTAAATTTACTTTTATTAAAAATAGTTTTTAATTAAGTTTTATTTTAAAATATATTTGCTTTTAAAGTTTTTACTTTAATTTAGTTTTTTCATTTTTTGTTTAAATTAGATTTTTGAATTGGTTTAAAATAGCTTTCATTTAAAATAGTTTTAATTAGTTTAATTTTTACATAGGTTTATATTTTCAATTAGTTTTAAAATAGATTTAATTAAATTAGTTTTTAATTTTAAATATAATTAGTTTTAAAAGACAAAAATACGTTTCACCAAGAACAAATTAGTCCCACATTAATTGAAAATCAATTCGAGTCGATCCGTGGAACGAAAATTAATTGGACTAAAAATCATAGTTTCAAATGGCGCCGCTGCCGCTTCGCTCGTACGATTGACGATTTTTCGTGAAGACGTTTGGATTTTGGGATCCGTTCGCTTTGAACGTTAATTTTCTTGCACAAAAAATCAAAAATACAAAAAAATCAAAAAAATACAAAAAATTAAAAAATCACAAAAGCAATTTCTTTCCTAAGAATTGCACAAAAAAAATTAAAAAAATCAAAAGTAATACTTTTTCCTAAAAGTATTACACCAAAAATATTACGTATTAGTGTTAATTTTTAGTTCGATTTCTTTCGATTTTTATTGTGAATATATATTTTTCTAAAAAAAATACAAAAAGATTTTTCTTTTACTATAGTATATTACGTAGCACAATAATTTACCTACTTTTCAAATAAGCCTTAGTTGGGATTTGATCACCTAACTATTGTAGTCGCATCCATAACGAAATAAAGAGGCAAAATAGATAAATACTAGTAAGACGTTTGAACTCGATTTATACAAACTATAAGGTGGGTATAAGGCGACACGCTATAAAAGGCCGTCTAAGGAAAAAGGTTTTTAAGTGCTTTGTGCCACCTCGTTTCCCCGCTTGCTTGTGCGTATATTGAGAGGGACGACCGATTATTGGTTTGCCGACTCAAGTAGTAATTAAGTATATATTTTTGTAGATTTTTTATATTGCTACTCGAGAGGGAAAATCCTTTTCCTCTCAAAGTCGACCGAGGTCACCTACCTCATTCCAAAGTTTTAATTGTATGCGCACTCGCGCGCGTACATACATACCGAGTGGTGTACCAAACTCTTCCAATTCTTCCAAAAAGAAGAAGAAGAAAAACAAAAAGACCGTCATTCAAGCCGATCCCGAGAATCGAGCTTTCGACATAACGATGGCAACGGATAATCGACCAATGATTGAGATTCTTCAATCTCACGTTGAAGGAAACGATGACGCGATTGTGGTGCCGACCATTGGAGCTAATCATTTTGAACTTAAACCGGATTTTATTCGAATGGTTTCCGCTACACCATTTTTAGGTCGTACTAATGATGACCCACACGCTCATATCAAACGATTCATCCAATTAGAAAATACCGTCAAATACAATGGGGTGCCACAAGAGGCCGTTCGCCTCCAACTTTTCCTTTTTCCCTCGAGGGACAAACCCGGATTTGGCTTGATAAGGAACCACCCCAAAGTATCACCACATGGATCGACTTAGAGACCAAGTTCATTACCTACTTTTTCCCACCATCACGGACTACTTCTTTAAGGAATGAAATAATCAACTTTGAACAACAATATGGGGAAACGTTTAGTGAGTCTTGGGATCGATTTAAAGAGCTTTTAAGAAAATGTCCACAACACGGTTTCACTAAAGTGCATCAAATAAATACGTTTTACAATGGTTTGACTCTAAATGACCAAGACTCACTTAATAGTGCCGCGGGGGGCAATATTCTTGTGAAAACCATGAACGAGGCTTGGGCCATTATTGAGAACAAGGCAAAAGTGCAAACTAAGAGTGTTCGGACTACAATAGCTAGTGCTAGTGATAATGAGGTGAATAATCAAATTAAGGAGCTAACTTCAATTGTGAAACACCTTGCTCTAAGAACCGATGCCCTCACTACACATGTGCATGCCGTGAAAGATAATAGTGAAACGTGTGAGACTTGTGGTGGACCACATTCATATTTCAATTGTGACAAGGTTTATAATCAACAACAACAAGTTTGTGCTTTTAATGCTAATGACAGGGTTCAATTTAAACCTAATGTTGATGTTAACCATTTGTCTTACAAGAGTACTAATTATTTGGCTCCCCCGGGTTTTGTAGCACCACAAAGACCACCCCCACCCGCCCAAAATACCCAATACCAAATTAGGAACCAAGGTCCACAAATGGGTAATTTTCAAGGGAATGCTAATCAAGGGAATTTTAATGGTCAAAATCAAGATTTTCAAAATAACCAAGGTTTTTATAATAACAACGGTTTTCAATCTCAATATCAAAACCAAGGTTTTCCTAATCAAGGGGTTATTAATCAAGGGTTCAATCAAATGAATATGCAAAACCCTCAAATGGACTTGGTTCTACAAAAATTGACCGAACATGAGAAAATCATGCAAGCTATGCAAGCATCTACTAGACAAATGCAAGAGTCCAATGATAAGAGATTTTTGACTATTTTGCAAACCCTTAGACCCCAAGGTGCCTGATACCAGATTTTTATATGGGTTCTAATTTCTCGGAATCTTCTCGAATTAATCTCGGTCTTAAGTGGAATGATTGTTCTTGGTTACTAAATAAAAGGGTTTGGTTTCCTAACCTACTAAATGTTAAATGATCGAAAGTTTAAACTTCAATTTAAAAGTAATTTAAAAGTAATTGAATTATTAATAACTGACAAAATTTTGAATTAAAATCAAACTTAAATTAAGAAATAATGAGAAATGGTAAGTCAGACATAAAGAAACAAAAACAGTAAGTAATTTAAAAGAAGACTGATTCGGAAGTTCAACTTTGGTTCGGAAGTTTAGATTCATTCGGAACTTAATTACTCATCCGGAACTTTGCCTTCATTCGGAAGTTTCTACTTCATTCGGAACTTTTGGCTTGGTTCGGAAGTTCGGGCTTGGTTCGGAACTTTTGGCTTCGTACGGAACTTTTGGCTTCGTCCGGAACTTTTGGCTTCGTCCGGAACTTTGAGCTTCGTTCGGAACTTTTGGCTTCGTTCGGAACTTTAAGAAAATCGGTTCGGAAGTCTAAACTTGGTTCGGAAGAAATTGGTTCGGAAGTAACTGGTTCGGAAGTTTTTCAAAAATTGGTTCGGAACTTTTCAAAGTTCCGATTCGGAAGAAATCGGCTCGGAAGTTTTTAAGAAAACTGGTTCGGAACTTTTTAAAGTTAAACTCATTCGGAAGTTACTGTTCACTCGTTCGGAACTTTTAGGAAACCCAGATACTGAAACAATACCGAAGAACAAGGAAAAACGCTTTTGATCCAAAAATCACCAAGTTTTTCACCAAAAACTTAAATAAATCAATCACAAAGCATCTACTAACCATAAACTACTAATCCCATCAACAAAAACACAAATCCCAACAACTTTTGAAGATCAAATCAAGAAAATAAAAACTTAAGAACTTGAGGATAAAGATGATATGAATAAGATTAAATGGAAAGATTAAACAAGACTTTATATTGAATGATTAATGTTTTAACAAGATCAAACAAGAATTAAAATAACAAGATTGGAAAAACAAAGATTAAAATCACCAATCACCCTAGTGGCGATGGTGATGAAACGAACAAGAAAGGAGAAAAAAGGGGAGGAGAGGAAAACTCCAGACTTACTAAAAACTTGTGTGAGGGGACTCCTTTTATAGGCTTGTCTTTTGGTTGGTGAGTGGGCTTTCTCCCGTTCTTCTTGTCTTTTCAGAAAAGTTTCCGTTTTCGATTCTGATTCGGGATTTGTCATCGATTAAATTCAACTCGTCTTTTAATTTCTTTGTTCAATAGACTTGAGTTTCTTCGACTTATATAAATCTTCCATCTTTGGTCCTTTTCTTCGATAAATCTTTGAATAGGCCCAGTGACTTCAAATCTTTTGCATCTCTTGGACAATAGACTTTATCTTGAGTCTTTTTCTTTAGTAAAACCCGTGCAATCCCATGTTTTCTTCAATATTCCTCCGGTTGGCTCTGAAAACACAATAAACACAAAAACCACGCATAATTCCAAAAAAATGATATTAAATACGTGTTTTGGTCTCGTTTTAGCCCGAATTAAGTGGTAAAAGGATGGGTGTTTACACACCTATCAAATCCCCTACACTTAACCATTGCCATGCCCTCATGCAATGCTTAGTTATAAAGCAATTTTACACTTTTCTCATAATTAATCAACCTTGGCCTTATTTAAATTCTACTAAACAAAAATTAAAGAAATAAAACTTTAAAGGTAACAAAGGGATAGAAAACCATTTTCACTTGAAAATAGCTACATGGAAATAACTTGCAAAGAAATCGATGACTTACATTAGGGCTTTGGTGCCGCGAAGATTTATCACCCTCAAGTTTCACGTTCCCCAAACTAAGCTTAAAAACGAGATCATTGTTATTATAAGTTAGCAATTCAAACACTTACACACATGGCTTAATTAAATGCTTAAACTCCCTTATTCCTAGGTGTATCTCTTATATTTTATTTTTGTCTTAGAATGATCATGAAGATGCATTTTTGGACTTATTTCGATAGTTTATTAGGGCTGAAAGCAAAGTAGGACGATTTGATCAATAGTTAGCTAAAGGACAAAATCTTTTAAAACTGCTTCTCGGGATATCAAAAAGTTCATATCTTGGCATAACTTGGTTCACGATTTGAGACCTTTCTCGGGCCGATATTTGGCATGTACTTCATACTTCATATCTTCGAGAGACGTTCTTGAGATAATGGTCTTCTCATCATAATAGAGTTTCTTCACTTGGAGACTTTTGAGGGGTACTCCAACTTTGTTGACCACGACTTCATGATTATTTCTTCAATCTCTAATTGGGATTTTGAGATACAACGATCCGCCTCCTTTTCGGACTTGGATCTATTTATCCTCATACCTTGTTAGGGTCTTTTCGGATAGACTTCTCCATGATCTTTATGGGAGTTGATTGCTTTTCGTCGTGAGTCTTGATCCTTCATATTGATTTTAGGAATAATGCTTTTCACATCACTTGGATCTTCAGCAATAAAATGGAATCCTCATGCCTTGTTAGGGCCTTTTCGGACTCGCCAATCTTCGCGCCCCGCTTCATAAGTTATGCCTTGGCTATGAACTCTTATCATTACCGAGCAACTTTTAAACGATCTTGGGCTAGAAGCTAAGTAACTTTTCAAATCGTACGACCTTACTCATTGCAGATAAGTTATTAGCAAGTGATGGGAGAATAGGCAAATAATTACACCAAGTGAGCTTGCGCAAGAATACCGACTTATAATTGACTCTATCATTTCTCGTCCTCCACAATTTAAAATCTCAAGTAATGAGACTCGTGGACACTTAGCCTAATAAACCAATTAAGGTCTACATGGTTAAGGATACTAGCTAGAATAAACTTAGGTAAGTCTATTCGGGTTGAGTTAAAATAAACGCAACGGGCCTAATATGTCAAAGATTTCTAAACTAGCTACACCACTTTATTAATATTTTTGACTTTTAAACAGGATATATACATATGAAAGCAAAGATAAAAATTTAAAAATTACGACTAAATGGCCAAAGTTAATAAAAAATTTGAAAAATGTTGAAAAATAGGATTTTCTGGTTAAATGAAGGCATTTTCATGGAAAAGTCCACTTAAAACTTCGATAGAAGTCCCCCCTACACTTAATATAAACATTGTCCTCAATGTTGAAGCATGTGGGAAAGTTTCCCCTACACTTATGACATTGTGCACGTTGGTTAACTCAAGTTAAGGAAGAGACGACTAAAGTGATCAATTTCAAATGTGAGTATGAAGAAAATTGAATCACGATAGTTGAGAGATAGAACCGGATTTCGGATAACACGGGAGCACGGTTCTTCAAAGATTCCAAGAGTGCTCTTATCCCTGTAATCACATCATACAAAGACAAACACGTATAGAAGTCCCCCCTACACTTAGGGGATTAAAACATAAAAGGATAGATACTCGGGCTGCCTCCCGAGGAGCGCTTGTTTTTGATAACCGAGTCACGAGCCTAACTCGACCCAAAATTAGTTCATGGGGAACGTGGTGAGGGATGGAATCACCTCCTGAGAGGTGTCCTCACCAAAGTACAACTTCACTCGTTGGCCATTCACCTTAAAATTAGGTCCATTAGGTTGAGCGAGCTCGAGAGTACCATATGGAAAAATTTGGGCAATGGTGAATGGGCCGGACCAACGAGATTTGAGCTTACCCGAGAAGATTTTCAACCGAGAGTTAAAAAGTAAGACTTTGTCTCCAACATGGAACTCTCGGTTTTTAATCTTAGAGTCGTGAATGAGCTTAGTCCTTTCCTTATAGATTAAAGAATTTTCATAAGCCTCATTACGGAGTTCATTCAGCTCATTGAGTTGGATCTTGCGTAGGTCACCGGCTTTGTTTATATCAAAATTAGCCCACTTCAAGGCCTAGTAAGCCTTGTGCTCCAACTCAATGGGGAGGTGGCACGCTTTCCCGTACACAAGACGATAAGGCGTACAGCCGATCGGAGTCTTATAAGCAGTACGGAAAGCCCACAAAGCATCATCAAGTTTATCAGCCCATGAGGCACGATGCTCTCCCACAGTCCTTTCAAGAATTCGCTTCAGTCCTCGGTTGGATATTTCAGCCTGGCCATTAGTTTGTGGGTGGTAGGCTGTGGAAAGACGATGGTTTACACCGTACTTAGCCATGACTCGAGCAAATTGGTCATTGCAGAAATGAGTCCCACGATCACTAATAATGGCACGAGGCACACCGAATCTAGCGAATAGAGCTTTCAAAAAGTTACAAACCACCCTTGCGTCATTAGTAGGTAAAGCTTTGGCTTCAACCCATTTGGAGACGTAGTCAACGGCAACAAGGATGTATTTGTTTCCTTTAGAAGATGGGAATGGCCCCATAAAGTCGATACCCCAAACATCAAAAATTTCACATTCTTGTATGAAATTCTGAGGCATCTCGTCTTTATGTGTGATTTTGCCTTGCTTTTGGCAAACATCACATCTTTTAACCATATTGTGAGCATCACGATATATGGAGGGCCAATAAAATCCTGAATCAAACACTTTTTTAGCGGTGTAGTTGGGACCAAAGTGACCACCGGTGGGTCCTTTGTGGCAAGCATCAAGGATTTCAGACGCTGCCGGTCCATCAACACATCGGCGAATAATCAGGTCAGCACATTGTTTGAATAGGTAAGGGTCGTCCCAAAAGTAAGTCTTAATGTCGGTGAAGAACTTTTTCTTTTGTTGGGACGTCAACCCTTCCTTGATAATTCCACCCGCCAAGTAGTTTGCAAAATCCGCAAACCACGGGGTTTCATTCGGCTTCGAGTTTATAGACATTAAGGTCTCCAAGGGAAAAGAATCATTGATTTCTTTGGTCGGATGATCCCCTTGGTAAGGATCCTCAAGTCTGCTGAGATGATCCGCGGCTAAGTTTTCTGCTCCTTTTTTATCGCGAATTTCGATTTTAAATTCCTGGAGCAGCAAAACCCAGCGAAGAAGTATTGGTTTAGAATCTTGCTTTGTCAACAAGTACTTCAGCGCGGAATGATCGGTATACACAATGGTGGTAGAAAGGACAAGATAGGGGCGAAATTTTTCAAAAGCATAGACAACAGCTAAAAGCTCTTTTTCGGTTGTCGTATAATGCAATTGTGCCCCAGTCATTGTCTTGCTAGCGTAATGGATCGGTTGGAAGTGTTTGTTCACTCTTTGTCCAAGAACCGCTCCAATAGCAAAATCACTAGCATCGCACATCAACTCAAAAGGCAGCTCCCAATTAGGGGTAACCAAGACAGGTGCCTTAGTAAGCTTATCCTTAAGCGAGTCAAAGGCTTCAAGACACTCTTTGGAAAAGATAAAAGGAGTATCTTTTTCCAAGAGGTGGGTCATCGGGCGAGCGATTTGAGAAAAATCTTTGATGAATCGACGGTAGAAGCCCGCATGACCCAGGAAACTTCTCACACCCTTCACGGTTGAAGGTGGAGGCAACTTTGCGATAACATCGACTTTAGCACGGTCAACTTCAAGACCGGCTTTCGAGATCTTATGTCCAAGCACGACGCCTTCTTTTACCATAAAATGGCATTTTTCCCAATTCAGAACTAGGCGAGTGTCTTCGCACCGCTTGAGCATACGTTCCAAATTGGCAAGGCAAGAGGAGAATGAATCCCCGAAGACCGAGAAATCATCCATGAAGACTTCCATGGTTTGTTCAACCATGTCATGGAAGATAGCTAACATGCACCTTTGGAAAGTCCCGGGCGCATTACATAAGCCAAAAGGCATTCATTTGTAAGCAAATGTGCCATAGGGACAAGTGAATGTAGTTTTCTCTTGATCTTGGGGATCGATGGGTATTTGGAAATAACCCGATAAACCATCAAGAAAGCAGTAATATTCATTACCGGCTAAGCGTTCAAGCATTTGGTCCATAAAAGGTAGAGGGAAATGATCCTTTCTCGTGGCATCATTGAGTCTGCGGTAGTCTATACAAACTCTCCACCCAGTAACGAGACGAGTGGAAA
This sequence comes from Glebionis coronaria, assembly GCA_025667525.1. NCBI lineage: Eukaryota > Viridiplantae > Streptophyta > Magnoliopsida > Asterales > Asteraceae > Glebionis > Glebionis coronaria. Next base: position 368,670,286 of record CM046875.1, read on the forward strand.
TTAACTCGTTGTGTTCATTGGGAACAACGGTTATTCCGCCCTTCTTGGGCACACAATGGATTGGACTAACCCATGGTGAATCCGAAATAGGGTAAATCATACCCGCATCAAGAAGTTTGATAACCTCTGTTTTGATGACTTCATGGATTTTTGGATTCACCCTTCGTTGGCTTTGAATTGTGGGCTTGAAGTCGTCCTCCATGAGAATTTTGTGGGTGCAGAAGTGAGGATCAATTCCACGAATATCCGAGATTTTCCAAGCAATAGCCTTCTTATGATCTTTCAAAACGGCGACAAGTCGGGCTTTCTCTTCATCCTTCAAATCCTTAGCAATGATGACTGGCGACTTCTTCTCTTCATCAAGGAATACATACTCGAGATGGGGCGGTAACTCCTTAAGTTCTAAATCTGGAGGATTTTCGACGGGAGGCGTATTCGAAGTCGGAGTATCGATAGCAATGACCGTGGGAGATGGAGGCGAAGGATTGTCTTCGGTGAGAAGATTGTCAAAGAAATTCATGTCTTCATCCCCATCGATAGGAGATTCATTAGTAGCTAAATTCACATCTCCCATGGTATCTTCAAGATTGTTCCAGAATAAATCACTATCTCCAAATAGAGACAATGATGAATCAATAGAGGACACGGTCTCAACAGTGGGAAGAGAGGTAGGAATACTTTTGCAAGCATCATTAAAGTGTTCTTCACAAGCCTCATCAAGAACGTCAATACAATTAACACTCTCATATGAATAAGGCTGTTTAGACAACTTTCCCATGTTGAAGACTACTTTGTCGTCACCCACTCTCATGATAAGCTCACCGGCTTCAACATCAATGAGAGTGCGACCGGTCTTAAGGAATGGACGACCAACAATTAGTGGCACACGGGGGTCCATCTCGTAGTCGACGACAACAAAATCAGCAGGGAAGGTGAATTTGTCGACTCCTACAATGACGTCTTCGGCTATCCCACTGGATAAGCAACCGTACGGTTAGCTAATTCCAAAGTCATTTTGGTGGGGACTAGCTCTGGGAGAGATAATTGCTTCCAAACACTTAGAGGCATGAGATTAATACTGGCACCTAGATCGGCTAGGGCCATGCAATTCTCTACTCCCGGGAAATTGCAAGGGATAAGAAAACGACCTGGATCACCAAGCTTGGTTGGCAATTTCCTTAAGAGCACTGTAGAGCAGTTCTCATTAAGTTGGGTGTTGGCAATATCGAGGAGCTTTTCCTTGTCGCTCAGAAGATCTTTAAACATTTTCGCGTATTTGGGCATGTGAGCGAGAGCCTCAGCGAAGGAGATATTGAAATTCAGTTGTTTGAACATTTTTAGGAAGTTCGAAACCTGAATATCATCCTTGCTCTTTTGCTTCTCTTTCCGCAACCTAGATGGATAAGGTATATTGGATGAAGAAGAAGGCTTTAGGGGAATAGGATCACTCACAACCACGGGTGGAGGAGGGGTAGAAGGAAGAGGTGGAGAAATTGGGGAAGGAGAAGGGTGAGGAATAGGAGCAGGTGACTCGTTCTCCTTAGTCACAACCACCGGTGGAGGTATAGGAAGCTCGGGTTCCTTGGTACCTTTACCACTTCGAGTAGTGATTGCTTTCATCTCCCCTCTTGGGTTCGCAACGGTGTTACTCGGAAGAGTACCCGAAGAAGAGGGTTGATTACCTTGGAAGAAACTAGCCATCATGTTCCTCAGATCATTAGTTTGGCTATCCAACGTGTTTCTCATGTCGGCTCTCAAATCATTTCCTTGCTTGACCAAGTCTGCTTTCAAATTGCGCACTTCCTCTTGGAGATTTCCCACTATCACATCATTGGTTCTCATGTAGGTTGCAACCTCTTGGTGTAATGCAGTGGTGGTTTGGTTGGGAGGAGCATTGTATGCAGGTGGTTGGTAAGCAGGTTGTTGGAAAACTTGGTTGTTACGTTGAGATGGTTGTTGCTGCTTGTGAGGTGGGATGTATGGTTGTCGAGGTTGTTGTTGTTGAGGAGGGCGATTAAGGTTTTGTTGTTGGTTTGGGTTGTTTGGGGGAAAACCGGGTGGGGAAAGATAGTTGTTGGATCGATAGCTAAGCAAGTTACGGTCACCTTGAGGTCTGGCTTGATAAGCAGGTTGAGGATAGGTGCCATATGCCGCATTCACATTCTCAGCAGGGTAGTCTTGGGTGGCGGTACAAGTTGTATAAGAGTGAGGACCACCGCATATCTCACAAGGTTGGCTGACAGCGTTAACTTGTGCGTTTTTGGCGTTGTTGCTGTTGTTGTTGCTGACGGTGTGGGTGACAAGCGATTCAAGAAGCGTGGTGATTTTGTCAAGTCGCTTGTCGCTGTCATTAGTGCTAGCACTAGCGACATTGGTCCGAACACTCTTGGTTTGCACACGAGATTTGTTCTCAATGATATCCCAAACAGCATTGGAAGTCTTAGCCAATAGATTACCCCCCGAGGCACTGTTCAGTGAATCTTGGTCACTCATGCTTAAACCATTGTAAAAAGTATTGATTTGATGTACTTTGGTAAAACCATGTTGTGGGCATTTTCTTAAAAGATCTTTAAAGCGATCCCAAGATTCACTGAATGACTCATCGTACTTTTGTTCAAAATTTATGATCTCATTCCGCAAAGCGGTAGTACGAGAGGGTGAAAAAAAGTAGTTGATAAACTTTGTTTCCAAATCCGTCCACGAGAGAATACTCTGTGGCGGTTCCTTAGCAAGCCAATGCCGGGCTTGTCCCTCTAAAGAAAAGGGAAAAAGTTGTAACCTTATAACCTCTTGTGGAACGCCATTGAATTTGACCGTGTTGGTGAGTTGCAAGAATCTCTTGATGTGGTCGTGTGGATCATCAATGGTTCGTCCCAAGAATGGTTGAGCGGAGACCATCTGAATAAAGCCTGATTTTAGCTCGAAATTGTTGGCGGCAATTGGTGGTATAACAATTGGGTCAGTGTTGCCATCTACATGAGCTTGCAGCAATTCAATCATCGGGCGATTATCCGGAAGGGGCTCATTGTGGTTGTTATTGTTCATGTTGTTGAAAGGTGGGTTGTTGTTGTTATTATTGTTTGGAGGTGGTACACCGGCCATGTCTAAGTGATCGAGAGGCTCGGGCTCTTGATAAGACGTGGATCGAGTGCGCATACACCTGCAAAAGAACTAACAAGGCAAAAACAATACAAAAATATTTTTTTTGGTTTTTAAATTTTTTATTATTTTTTTTTTGTATTTTTGAAAATTTTATATTTTTAGGATTTTTTGAAATTTTTTATGAAAAAGTAACGTTCACGGGGAACGGATCCCAAAATCCAAGTTCTCACAAAAAACTTTTGATCTTAACGAGAAGAGCCGGCAGCGCGCCATTTGATACCAGATTTTTATATGGGTTCTAATTTCTCAGAATCTTCTCGAATTGATCTCGGTCTTAAGTGGAATGATTGTTCTTGGTTACTAAATAAAAGGGTTTGGTTTCCTAACCTACTAAATGTTAAATGATCGAAAGTTTAAACTTCAATTTAAAAGTAATTTAAAAGTAATTGAATTATTAATAACTGACAAAATTTTGAATTAAAATCAAACTTAAGTTAAGAAATAATGAGAAATGGTAAGTCAGACATAAAGAAACAGAAACTGTAAGTAATTTAAAAGAAGACTGATTCGGAAGTTCAACTTTGGTTCGGAAGTTTAGCTTCATTCGGAACTTAATTACTCATCTGGAACTTTGCCTTCATTCGGAAGTTTCTACTTCATTCGGAACTTTTGGCTTGGTTCGGAAGTTCGGGCTTGGTTCGGAACTTTTGGCTTCGTATGGAACTTTTGGCTTCGTCCGGAACTTTTGGCTTCGTCCGGAACTTTGAGCTTCGTTCGGAACTTTTGGCTTCGTTCGGAACTTTAAGAAAATCGGTTCGGAAGTCTAAACTTGGTTCGGAAGAAATTGGTTCGGAAGTAACTGGTTCGGAAGTTTTTCAAAAATTGGTTCGGAACTTTTCAAAGTTCCGATTCGGAAGAAATCGGCTCGGAAGTTTTTAAGAAAACTGGTTCGGAACTTTTTAAAGTTAAACTCATTCGGAAGTTACTGTTCACTCGTTCGGAACTTTTGGGAAACCCAGATACAGAAACAATACCGAAGAACAAGGAAAAACGCTTTTGATCCAAAAATCACCAAGTTTTTCACCAAAAACTTAAATAAATCAATCACAAAGCATCTACTAACCATAAACTACTAATCCCATCAACAAAAACACAAATCCCAACAACTTTTGAAGATCAAATCAAGAAAATAAAAACTTAAGAACTTGAGGATAAAGATGATATGAATAAGATGAAATGGAAAGATTAAACAAGACTTTATATTGAATGATTAATGTTTTAACAAGATCAAACAAGAATTAAAATAACAAGATTGGAAAAACAAAGATTAAAATCACCAATCACCCTAGTGGTGATGGTGATGAAACGAACAAGAAAGGAGAAAAAAGGGGAGGAGAGGAAAATTCCAGACTTACTAAAAACTTGTGTGAGGGGACTCCTTTTATAGGCTTGTCTTTTGGTTGGTGAGTGGGCTTTCTCCCGTTCTTCTTGTCTTTTCAGAAAAGTTTTCGTTTTCGATTCTGATTCGGGATTTGTCGTCGATTAAATTCAACTCGTCTTTTAATTTCTTTGTTCAATAGACTTGAGTTTCTTCGACTTATATAAATCTTCCATCTTTGGTCCTTTTCTTTGATAAATCTTTGAATAGGCCCAGTGACTTCAAATCTTTTGCATCTCTTGGACAATAGACTTTATCTTGAGTCTTTTTCTTCCGTAAAACCCGTGCAATCCCATGTTTTCTTCAATATTCCTCCGGTTGGCTCTGAAAACACAATAAACACAAAAACCACGCATAATTCCAAACAAATGATATTAAATACGTGTTTTGGTCTCGTTTTAGCCCGAATTAAGTGGTAAAAGGATGGGTGTTTACACACCTATCAGTGCCTTACCATCCAATACCGAGATTAACCCTCGTGCTAATGTGAGTGCTATCAATACTCGAAGTGGAGCCAATATAGTGGGACCTTCCATCTCTTCGCCAATAAAGGAGAGACAAGGCCCGGAGGTTATAATGAGTAATCCTACTCCCCCTCCGGTAATCCCCCCCACTACCACTCCTAGTTCTAGTCCTCCATTGCCGAAAGAGCCTATTCCTACGGTTGTTCAAGAAGCGAGTCCTTCTTCTTCTCAACCTAAGCCTAATATTCCTTATCCATCTAGGTTAGGCAAGACTAAAGTGCTCAACAAAGATGACATTCATGTCTCTAACTTTTTAAAAATGATTTCCAATGTGAATGTTAACGTAAGCCTTATTGAAGCACTTGCTCAAATGCCAAAATTTGTCAAAATGTTTAAAGATTTGCTCAATAAGAAGGAAAAAATGGTTGAGCTCGTTAACACCCGTTTAAATGAGAATTGTTCCGCGGTTCTTCTCAAAGAGCTTCCCGAAAAGCTAGGAGATCCCGGACGATTCGTGTTACCTTGCTCGTTTCCTCAAATCGATGATTGTATGGCTTTAGCGGATCTCGACGCTAGCATCAATCTTATGCCACTTTCGGTTTGGAAACAATTGTCATTACCCGACCTTGTACCGACTCGTATGACTTTAGAGTTAGCTAATCGAACTCTCGCATACCCCGTTGGTATTGCCGAAGATGTTTTTGTTCGAGTTGGTACATTCACCTTTCCCGTAGACTTTGTCGTCGTCGACTATGAGATGGATCCTCGTATTCTGTTAATACTTGGAAGACCATTCTTAAGGTCCGAAAGAGCCTTAGTTGATGTAGCCGAAGGGGAGTTAATTCTTAGGGTTCGGGATGAACAACAAGTTTTTAAAATGGGAAAAATCACAACGAAATCAAATGGAAAAGAGTCGGTCAATATGATTGATGTTCTTAATTATGATAATGAAGAGATTTTTATTAATCCTTTTGGAATTGAAAAGTCTACTCAAAATGATTTTGTGATAAACTCATCCCTTCCCTTAGAGCCTCAAAATTTTGAAACTCCCATTTATGACACCTATAGTGATGACACTTCTTCAAGTGGTCACACTATCTTCGGCTTAGACGACTCGTCTTTTGACCCACCCACTGTTGACCCACCCATTTATGATCAACCAATCTTTGATACCTATGATGATGACACTTCTTTAAGTGATCTCATTAATTTTGATGACCCACCCTATGATCTTAATGCACCTCATATCTCTATGAGTGATTCTTCCATGGAGACTCCTTTTGACTTCTATACTCCAATTTTAGAAGTCATGACTATTGAGGAGGATCCTCCACTCTTAGAGATCTTACCTACTTTAGAGGTTATTCCATTTGAGGAGGATTTGGATATCTTTCTAAATACCTATTTTCCTCATAAGGAAGAGTTTTCCTATGACTCCGACGATACTTATGTTTTCACATCAAGTTTGGAAGATGATGACTTTCCCACTATGGATTTTGATGATATTTTGAGCTTAAATGTCGACACCTCTTGCTATTTTCCCGTTAAGGAATCGGTGTTTGATCCGGGAATAGAGACTTTTGTGCTTTCATTGCCATACCACCTTACCCTTCCTAGTAAGAGACTTTTGCCTAAGGATACCCCACTTTTCTATGACTTGCGTACCACCTCGGGGTTTATTTCCTTTTGTGATGGAAATTATGTGTTTGACCCAGGTGGATTTTCATGAGGTATGCCTTGTATGACTTTGTTTCACCTCTATCATGGAGAGATTTTCCTCCTTTGGAAATCTCGGTTTTCCATGGTTTTCCCATTTGAATGATGACATTCGGGAATTCGAGTCGAGCTAGAGACTCGTGATGAAAAATCAAGCATCGTTTAACTAGGTTAGATTTTTACCCTTTTTCACCCATTTTCACCAATAAGTGTAGGGGGAGCCAAGTAGGTTGTTTGTGTTGTGATATTGTGTGCAGGGACATGTGCTTTGATGATCCACTTTTGGTACTTTTGACGAGACCCGTGTTCCCGTGTTACCCATGTACCCGTTTCCTTCGATAAGTTTTTGCTATTGTGATTCTATCTTGTATATAAATAAGACGAATAAAATCACTTTAGTTGTCCTTTCCTTAGCTCGATTTAAACAACGTACTCAATGTCCTAAGTGTAGGGGAGTTTATTCGCCCACATGCTTAAACATTGAGGACAATGTTTATATTAAGTGTAGGGGGGATTTCTATCAAAATTTTAGTGGCCTTTTCCATGAATATGATCCCATTTAACCAGAAAATTTTTAAAATTTTCAATGTTTTTCAAATTTTTGATCTATTTTGGCCTAGTAGTATTTTTATTTAATTTCTTTCCTTTTATTATCGCATCGTAACAATTTTTATTTCAAGAATAAAGTCAAAAAAATGAATAAATAAATAAAGTGGTTTTAATAAGTTTAGATATCTTTGATATATTAGGCCCGTCGTAAATATTTTGACTCAACCCGAGTTTACTTATCTAAGTTTACTCTAGCTAGTATCCTTAACCATATGGACCTTAATTGGTTTATTAGGCTAAGCATCCACGAGTCTCATTCCTTGAGATTTTAAATTGTGGAGAACGAGAGATGATAGAGTTAATTATAAGTTCGGTATTCTTTCATTAACTTATGTGAGTTAGTTATGAGCTTTTTCTCCCATCGCTTGTTAATAAATATATTTGCAATAAATAAGGTTGTACGATTTAAATGGTTACTTAGCTTCTAGCACAAGATCGTTTAAAAGTTGCTCGGTATTAATTAGAGTTCATAGCCAAGGCATAACTTATTGAAACGGGACGCGAAGATTGGCTTATCCAAAAAGGCCCTAACAAGGCATGAGGATACCCGAGTCCAAAAAGGCCCTCACAAGGCATGAGGATTCACTTTTTGCTAAAGATCCTAAGAGATTGTGAAGATCATTAATCCAAATCAATATGAAGGATCAAGACACACGACGAGAGGCAATTACTCCCCTAAAGATCATGGAGAAGTCTATCCAAAAAGACCCTAACAAGGTATGAGGATAAATAGATCCAAGTCCGAAAAGGAGGCGGATCGTTGTATATCAAAATCCTAAATAAAGAAGAGGATAAATGAAGAAGTCGTGGTCAACGTTTGAAGCATCTTTCACTCCTTATGAAGATGTATACCAAAATGAAGAGAAGACCATAATTTCAAGATCGTCTCTCAAGATTTGAAGTTTGAAGTACAAGCCAAATATCGGTCCGAGAAAGGTCTCAAATCGTGAAACGAGTTATGCCAAGATATGAACTTTTTGAGGTTTCGAGAAGCAATTTTAAAAGATTTTGTCCTTTAGCTAACTATTGATTAAATCGTCCCACTTTATTTTCGGCCTTAAAAAATTATCGAAATAAGTAAAAAATGCATCCTCGTGATCATTCAAGACAAAAATAAAATACAAGAGATACACCGTAGGAATAAGGGGGTCTAAGTGATTAACTAAACCACATGAGTATGTGTTAGTTGTGCTAACTTGTAATTACAATGATCTCGTTTTTAAGCTTGGTATGGGGAACGTGAAACTTGAGGATGATTTATATTCATGACACCAAAGCCCTAATCTAAGTCGTAGATTTCTTTACAAGTTTCTTCCATCAAATAATTTCAAAGTTAAAATGGTTATAACTTTTGTCCCCTTTTAAGTTTTTCATCGTAGTAATAGTAGTAATAGTAATAAAGGCCGAGATGGATTAATTATGAGAAAAATGTAATTTTATGCTTTAAAACTATGCATTGCATGGGGTCATTACAATGGTCAAGTGTAGGGGATTTAATAAGTGTGTAAACACTTATCCTTTTGCCACTAAAATAAAGGAAAAACAAGACCTAATCATGTGTTTAATGTCTTAAAAGTCGGAATTACGCGTGGTTTTGTGTTTTTGTGTTTAAATAGGTACAAATGATCAAAAGAAGAGAAAACACGGGATTTCACGGTCAAATGTTGAAGAAAAGTCCAAAAAAAAAAAGACGAAGACAAAGTCAAAAGACAAAAAGTGTGCCGAAATTCATGAAACCCGACAAAATCGATACGGTCTTGAAGATTTTGAACAAGAAAGCTAAAAATCGAGCTCGTCTTAGTGGATTTTGATCATGTACGAAGAATTCGGGTCTTGTGGGTCCCACGTTGGATAAATGGGCTCAAAAGCCCATTTAAGGAACCAAGAGCCCAAATTAAACCACAAAAGCCCATTTGAAAAGGACGAATGAGAATTAGGCCATAAACCTAAAAAGGTTCATAAAAAAAATACGCATGGATAAAAAAAGTTGGGCCAAGCCCAATTTAATAATGAAACGAACGGAGGAAGTATTTTTTGAGTTTTTGCTTGGTCAAATACAACTTCCTTACATGATTCAACTCTTCCCTCCCCACACTTCACACGTGTATCTCCCCACCAATTCCCCAAACAATTAATAAATAAGACAGTTTTATTTACCCCACACCAACCGATCCCCATTTACACGTTTTGTTTTTAAATGTGTTATCCTTACCCCACGGTTTTTACCCTACACCTTCACCACACTCAATCTCCATCCTCACCCCACACATCCTTACCCTGCATCTCACCCACACACAATCCCCCCCCCCCCCACGTGAAAACTTCACATACGTTTAACCCTTTCCCAAAACACACTTAAAATAAATAAATTACCCCTCACCCCCATTATCCCATACGTTACAAACAAGGCAAATCCATTTACTGTTCTTCTCTCCATCATTTTACACAGCCATGAAACCCTAATTTACATCACATCATTTGCCCAATATTTTTTGGGGCTTTTACCCACAATGGGTAATTAACACCCAAGGGATTAATTCCCCCCAATTTTCGGATCAATCCACCAAGAATGATAATCCTCTCTCATCCTGACGTGGCCTTATTCCTGCTTTTGATTGGTTGTGATTACTCACATCATGAACCCACCAATCAAATCATGGACAGCATGGCAATCCGAGACTCAATGTATTTTCTCCACCGTTTGATTAAAAGAGAAGAAAGAGAAGGAAGATATGCGGCCAAGATCTCTTACCGTGGTCACCAAGATAACCTAGAAGGTTCGGGGGATCCCTATAAAACCCCCTCTCTATCATGTAATCTAAGCTTTTCTTTAATTTTTATATTTATTTTCAGTAAAATTAGATTAGTTTTAATTTTGTATATTTAAATTTCCAGTTAATGTAATTTGATTTTTAATTAATGAAAAGTCTATTTTATTTACTTCGTCTCGCAATTTAAATTTCTATCGATCTATTGTTTTTACTGTTTGAATCTCGTTTTTAATTTCCTTTTATTACTGTTGGAATTATTTATATTCGAAAAAAAAAATAAAAAAATAAAGAAAGTGGTATGAATACTTTCCCCACTGGAAAGTAAATAGAAGTTACTGTTCGGATTCTCTTTGGTGTTTTTTGGATTCGAGCACTGTTTGTTACTGGATTAGAAGTTTCGTTTGGTTCGTTTGGTGCTATTTGGTTCGAAAAGTTGTTTGGTTCGAGTGGTTGGAGTCGAGATGATGAAGACGGTGTTTGTTTTCGGTTGATAAGACGGCTCAGCGCCGATCTTCGTCACAACGGTTTCTCCACAAGGTTTTAATATTCTCTCCTTTTAATTTGCTATTGTTATTTGTTTAGTTGTTTTACTGTTTGATTAGTTTGATTAATCTGTTTTTTTTAAGTTTATAGGATTGGGTTTATTAGTTTTGTTTTAGCTCTATAACTGTTTAAGTTTCAGTTTATTTGGTATTTGTTTTATGCTATTTTCAAGTCATGTTTGGATCTGCTTAAGTTGTTTGATTTTGCTTAGTTCTTGTATCTACCTATTGGTCTCATAGGTTTTGGATATGCTTATTTGGATTTGTGTTTATTAGGTTATAACTTATTTACTCATTGTTTAAATTGTGCCTTAGCTTATTTGGTCCTATCTGTTTATTTACTACTGTTTACTGTCTATTTGAGTTCATAAACTTTTTTTATTCTGTTGATGTTAATTTTATCCAAATATAAAAAAAAAACAAATAATAATAAAAGCTAAAAAATAATAATAATTCTGTCTGTCCTGGGGTTCGAACCCAGGACCTCTCGCATAGAAGCCCAACACCCTTACCATCTCATCTTGCAACTCTTTTGTGTATTTACTCGGTTAATCTTATTAATATATGTTTAATAATTAGTGGCAGATTTTGTTTGGTTTAGTTTAATTCTAAGTTTCTAGTTTAATGAATTTTATTTAAAAATTTTTACTTCGGATTACTTTTAAGTCAGTTTTGTTTTTATAAAATATAAAAAAGATAAAAAAAATAAATAGTTTTCATTTATTTAAATTTACTTTTATTAAAAATAGTTTTTAATTAAGTTTTATTTTAAAATATATTTGCTTTTAAAGTTTTTACTTTAATTTAGTTTTTTTTATTTTTTGTTTAAATTAGATTTTTGAATTGGTTTAAAATAGCTTTCATTTAAAATAGTTTTAATTAGTTTAATTTTTACATAGGTTTATATTTTCAATTAGTTTTAAAATAGATTTAATTAAATTAGTTTTTAATTTTAAATATAATTAGTTTAAAAAGACAAAAATACGTTTCACCAAGAACAAATTAGTCCCACATTAATTGAAAATCAATTCGAGTCGATCCGTGGAACGAAAATTAATTGGACTAAAAATCATAGTTTCAATCACAAGTAAATCAAATGGTAAAGAATCAGTAAAAATGATTAATGTGCTTCAAGAAGAGCTTACCACTACTTTGGAGAGTATAAAGATTGATGATTTTGTTGTATATGATAATCCTCTTTTCGAGTCTTCCTATGATAATCCACTTTTCCAAGACGATGTGGATGATTCTAATGATTCTCTCCCCAATTTGGATACCCCACCAATTCATGAGTCTCCACCAATCTATGATGATTATGATGATGATTCTAGTTCCGATATGGATGATTATGCTGCTTTTGTTTCAAAGTATAAAGACATACCAACATATGATGATTTTGATGATGTTAATACTCTCTCGAGTGATTCTTCTCATGACGACCTTACTACTACTTTTGATGAAGATTCTCCACCAAACACTCTTGATACTTTGGATAATTACTCATTTGAGGAAGATTTTGCCACTTTCCTTAATACATACTTCCCCAATGAGAATGATTCTCCTCCTTTGGACTTTGATGATGCTTTTTATCCTCCTTCGGATATAAAGAAACCCGTTTCAAAGGAGAAGAAGCCGGACGACACCGATATCCGTAGTACCTATGTCTTGACACCTCTTTATCCACCTTCTCAGGATGAGATTGTGATATTTATGAGCGGATTTTCTTCACGGTCTACTGACCCTGAGTGTTATTTTCCCCTGAAGGAAAAGGTGTTCGATCCCGGTATTGAAATTTTTAAGCCATCTCAGAATCCATCTGATGAAATAAAAGGAAAGATTTTTGGAACATGTGGAGATATGCTTGCACTTCATCCTACTTTCTACCACCGTGCTCAATCTTTGCTTAAGGGAACCTTACCTACTCTTCTTTGGCTTGCCTTGTTCGCCTTAAGCTTGTGCTACTTGATGGATGAAAACCATGTATTTGATCCCGGTGGATGTTATTCAAGCTTGTTTCCATGCTAATCAAGGTCGAGTCAGGCTCATGACTCGGTTAACAAAAACAAGAGCTTCTCGGGAGGCAACCCGAGTATCTATCCTTTTTCTTTTATTTTTATAACAAGTGTAGGGGGAGACCCTAGTATGTGTTTGTTGCTTTCTGTCTTATCATGTGCAGGGATTCGAGCTTTCAAAGATCCATTCTTGATGACTTTTGACGACCCATGATTCTGTACCCGTCTTCCCGGTTCTATCCTAAACTCTTTTGATTCTCTATTTTTTATTCTTCAATATTAAAATAGGAATCACTTTAGTTGTCTCTTCCTTAGCAAGATTTAAACAAAGTGCACAATGTCCTAAGTGTAGGAGAGGTTACTTTCACATGCTTAAACATTAAGGACAATGTTTATATTAAGTGTAGGGGGGACTTCTATCGAAGTTAAGTGGGCTTTTCCTTGTATTTGTCCTCATTTTAACTGGAAAATCGATTTTTCGACATTTTTCAAATATTTTGATCTATTTTGGCCTAGTAGTTTTACCTTTGTTATTGTTATTTTCTTTCTTTGCTAAAATAAATCTTAATAAAGTGGTTTTAATTTTTAAACGTCATGAATCTTTTGACTCAACCCGAGTTTAATAATCTAAGTTTACTCTAGCTAGTATTCTTAACGTGTTTGAGTCAAGTTTTGCTAGGCTTTTATATAGGGAACTTTAAAACGCGAAAGTCTTAACTCATATGGGTTAAGAACAAGAACTTTTCGCAAGGTCCTATAATTGATCCTAGAAAGTCGTTTATCAAGGGAACTTTAAAACACGAATTCTAAACTTGAAAAAGTCTAAGAAGTTGCAAGATCCTATAGACGACTTGAAAACCCAAAACTTTGATTTAATAGGCTAAGCATCCACGATTCTCATTCCTTGAGATTTTTAAATTGTGGAGAACGAGAGATGATAGAGTCAATTATAAGTTTGGTATTCTTTCATGAATTTATGTGAGTTGATTATGAGCTTTTTCTCCCATCGCTTGTTAATAAATTTAATTGCAATAAATAAGTCGTACGATTTGAAAAGTTACTTAGCTTCTAGCATAAGATCGTTTAAAAGTTGCTCGGTATTAATTAGAGTTCATAGCCAAGGCATAACTTATTGAAGCAGGATGCGAAGACTGGCGAGTCCGAAAAGGCCCTAACAAGGCATGAGGGCTAAATTTTGTTGCTAAAGATCCCAAGTGATGTGAAGAATCATTTATCAAAAATCAATATGAAGGATCGAGACACACAAAGAAAAGGAAATACTCCCCTAAAGATCATGGAGAAGTCTATCCGAAAAGACCCTAGCAAGGTATGAGGATAAATAGATCCAAGTCCTAAAAGGAGGCGGATCGTTGTATATCAAAGTCCAAAATAAAGATTGGAGAAAAATGAAGAACTCGTGGTCCAAGTGTGAAGAATCTCTCAAAAACTTCAAGTGAAGAAATTCCTATTATGAAGAGAAGACCATAATTTCAAGAACGTCTCTCAAAGATTCGAAGTATGAAGTCGCTGCCAAATATCGGTCCGAGAAAGGTCTCAAATCGTGAAGCGAGTTATGCCAAGATATGAACTTTAAGAGGTCCCGAGAAGCAGTTTTAAAAGATTTAGTCCTTTAGCTAACTATTGATTAAATCGTCCCACTTTATTTTTAGCCTAAATAAACTATCAAAATAAGTCAAACAATGCATCCTCGTGATGATTGGAGACAATCATAAAATATAAGAGATACACCTAGGAATAAGGGAGTCTAAGTGAATAATTGAGCCACATGAGTTCGTGTTAGTCTGCTAACTTATAATAACAATGATCTCGTTTATAAGCTTGGTTTGGGGAACGTGAAACTTGAGGGTGATAAACATTCATGGCAACCAAAACCCCAATGTAAGTCTTTGATTTCTTTACTCGTTTTGTATATATTTCTATCTTTTAGTTTCCTTGGTGTTTAGTATTTAATAAAGGCCAAGGTGGGTTATTTATGATGAAATATGTAAACCGTGCTTTGAAATTAATGCATTGCATGAGGGCATTGCAATGGTCAAGTGTAGGGGATTTAATAAGTGTGAAAACACTAATCCTTTTACCACTTATTTCTAATAATAACAAGACCAAAACATGTATTTTATGTCGTAAAAGTTGGAATTATGCGTGGTTTGTGTTTTTATTGTGTTTCAGGATAAAAATATGAAAAAGGAAGAAAACACGGGCTATCACGGGCTTTTATCGAAGAAAAAAACAAAAGACAAAGTCAAAAGGTCAAAAGTGCAAAAAGAACGGAAGTCCAAGGCCTATTCTGAAGATTTATCGAAGAAAAAGTCTAATGACGGAAGTTTAATGAAGTCGAAGAACCAAGTCTAATTATAGAGGAAAATTATAAGACGAGTTCAATTTATATCGACAAATCCCGAGACGACGTCGAGAATGACAAATAATTTAAATCGAGTTGGGACGAGAAGAAAGAAAAAGGAAGCAACACATGCACCTCCCCACCTCCTATATATACCCTCCTAATGTGTCATTATGAGGGTGTTAGTTAGTTATTAGTTAGCCTTCATTTTTCCTTTGTAGTTTTTAGAGAGAGAAAGTGTTTAACTTTCTCTCACTAGAATTTCATCTTTTCTTCATCTTTTCTTTCATGTTTAAGCTTTGATTTAATTTTGTATTTTGGAATCATTAATCTACAAGTTCAAGTTTAAGCTTTTCATCATTAATCTCTTTCTACCTTTCTTGATTTTTATTACTTTTGATCCGAAATAATCATGCTTCTAGTTTCATTTTGATGTTTGATTGATTAAAAAGTTTATCTTTTTGTTCATGTCTAAGTTTTTGTACAATTTAAGGTTTGAGCTTATCATGCTTATTAGCTTATTTTGCACTTAGCTTATTTACTTTTAACTTTTCTTAAAGGTTTAGTCTTATTAAAGTTTGTTTTATAAAGCTTGCGATTTTAGTATTTTAAAAGTCGTCAAATTTGTGCTTATTTAGTCTTGGCTAAAAGTTGCCAAATGCTTATTT
Source organism: Glebionis coronaria (assembly GCA_025667525.1). NCBI lineage: Eukaryota > Viridiplantae > Streptophyta > Magnoliopsida > Asterales > Asteraceae > Glebionis > Glebionis coronaria. The sequence goes on from CM046875.1 coordinate 368,685,970, forward strand.
GATTAGGAGCTTATTCGTTTCAGCTTAGTTACCTTTTGTGTCCCATCGCGATCTTATGAGGGTTTTACTTGTCACGATCTCCTAAATACGATCGCATTGACAGCGATCCAAACTTCTTTCATTGACTACGATCCACACCATTATCCACTTGTTGCGATCTGTGGGTGCGATCGTGTCACGATCTATTGAGTACGATCGCATTGACTGCGATCCTTTTGGTTACGATCGCAGGACACGATCCAATAGTGCGATCCCTCATTTATTGAGTTGCGATCCACCACTACGATCCAAACCAAGATCCATCCTATGATCGATTGTTACGATCGTGTGTTGCGATCGGAGGTACGATCGTATTGCGATCTAACTTTGGTTTTTGTTTTATTTATCTTAGTTTTTAAATTTAACTTTTCCTGCATTTTTACTTAGTATTATTTTAAACGAGTTTTGTCTTAGTTTATTTTTACAAAGTTTTATGTTTTAAATTCACTTTAAGTTTTTAATCATTTATTTTTAACTCGTCATTTTTAGTTTAATTTTTAAAGCTTTTATTTTTACTCAACGACACTTTCATTTTACTATTAGTTTAAAATAGATAACCACTTCTCTTTATTTTTCCACCAAGAACGACTGAGTCGCACTTTCAACTTGTAATCAATTCGAAAAGAATGGACTAACGAATCTTTTTCATACGAGGTAAAACCTTGTATTAATCCTCTCAAAGTTCTGCGTGAGAACACGAGCGAGGTCTTCGTCACTAAGTGGTTCGACTTCCACTTCTTCCTCGACTGATGGACTACGTGGCTCATTGTTAGGGGCATTATGCGCACTTCTTGGATCAGGGTTATCCATGGTTATGGTTGGTGGTGGGGTATTAGCGGATGTGCCCATCCCATCCAAAGACTGAAAAACATTTCGGTTATTCGGTCCGCCTGTTTGGCTGCCAGGGGAATGGTTGGGGATGAGTCTCCCATCCCCTGTGGACTTCCGATTCGAAGGATTCGTGTTCCTGGGATTCCCTTGCGGATGTCCCTTCGTCATTGAAAGATATCGAGATGAAATTTGTTCTAGCTTAGTGTTTGGGTCCCATGGATGGCACCAACTTGTTGATACAAAAGTTGGATGATCCTTGCTAGACCCGAATTAGGCTCAATTCGGGTTGGCTGGGCTACGGCTCTTGCACCAAGTGAATAGTCTTGCTGAGATCCTGCACACTAAAACAACACGCTTTAGGCTTACCGTGGGAATGTATCCCACGATTAGACTCCGGCGTAAGAGTAAGTAATCGGTTAGGGTTAAGAATCGGATGTGAGGTTTAGAGTATAGAGAATGTAATACCTTTGTGGAACCCGTGGGGTTTCCTTATATAGGCAGTGAAACCCTAATGGGCTCACTATTTACTTCGGCCCCAAGTATAGGATAACCACCATAATTAGCTTGATAGTTATCTTCTAGTTATAGTTAGTGTATATCTTATACTTTAGGGTGAATCCCAACCATAATAAGATTATGATTCTGTCTAAACCTGTCCTGGCTATAACGGGCCGTGGGCCGCACACACTTTATGCGACCACTGTTCATTTAAGCCCATAAGCTTAACTGATTAACCCAACCTATTCGTGATGGGTCAGATACGGGTAGTACCCATGGGCCAGGTCCATGACCCGGCTGGGGACTATACGTCATCAATTATCAACTGTTTCGGGGGATTTCAAAGAATCGCAAGTTAACTTTCTAACAATATTTCACAGCACAAATGGATCTCACAAGTCCCAGGTCGAATTTGTAGCACAATTTAGTTGAGAACCTCTTAAAACACAATACCATTAAGACGCAAAGTTTACTCTGTTAGTGAACTTGAATAGTTTTTAGAAACTGTTAGGTTAACCTTGTGTTGCAATTTTTTTAAATAGTTACTTTTTTCGTCTTAAAATTATTGTCTCTTTGATTTTTTGGTCTTTTCTCCAACTTTGACCTTAAATATTTTTGTTTGTGTTTTATAATATTTAACGAAAAATATATGAATTGAGTTAGTTTTTACATGTGTTTTTATTGTTATTACGTTTATCAAGTATTAGATAACACAAACAAAGATATTTAAGGTTAAAGTTGAAAAAGAAAAACCAAAAAAGTTAAAGCAGGACTATAATATTGGGACTGAGGGAGTAGCAAGGTAAACTTTGTTTTTTTTTTAATTTCGCTCGATGAAAATAAATCTTGCGATATTTAGAAAAATATTTTGAGATTATTATGCATTATTTAGGATAAGATACAGCGAATGAACTAGTTAGTAGTCCTAATAAGTAGTAATACTATAAGACTTTAGGGTCCATTTGATTTGAAGTCGAGTTTTACTTTGAATGTGAGTTTATAAAGTGGAGGTTTAAGATTAAATAGAATTTGAATTAGATATAGGTTTTAAAGTGATAGAAAAAAATATTTTGTTAAATATTAAAATATATAAAATAATTATTTTAAAGTTTTATTAATAAAAAAATAGTAAAAAAATTATAAAAGACAAATTTTGACCCCACTAAAGTTAAAACCTCGGGAAAACCTACACATTATGTGAGGATTTATAAATGGTGGAATCACTAGACATCAACCCAAAATGTTAAACCAAGAATTTAACTAAACAAGTTTTTTAAATTTAAAAGTTAAATCTTAATGACACGAATTGCTACCAAACGGGCCCTTAGATTTAGATTTAGGCTGGAGGCATGAAATGTATGTTAAGGGTTTTCTTCTTATGTTGTCAGCTCCACAGAGAACATAACATTTAGCTTTTACCGTAAAGGCGTATACCATCGCATCATCTTCTCTTTCTAACATGAATATTTCTCGATCCTTTATCTTTCTTAAATACTCTGGAAACAAAAATACTCATTCACAAATACACACCAAAAGTAAAACAATTTTTCTTTCTCTTCCTAATGTCACGGGACTTAACTACCGTCCGAGACTTTTTTTCTTCGCTTACTCTTGTTTTCGTGCAGATCGTGCATTGGTTTTACCGCAAGGGAAATATTTACTTTAGCTTCTGATTGCAAAATAAATGAAATTTACTTAATAAAAATTTTAATAAAATAAACAATTAATTATTTATTATAACTTTTTCTTATTTAAAAACAATGAGAGTCTGTTTGGTTTGTTAGTGGGATTATATATAAATTTAGGTTTAAAATTAGTTTGAAAGAAAAATAATGAGAGAAAACTAAATATTATTTTATAAAATAATATATTATATAAATTAATATAACCAATGTATATTATTTTTAGTAAAAAACAAAACGAAAATAAAAGAATATTTAAATATGCGGTCAAAAATCAATTTAAATCTAAAATAGCACACTTCATAAATAAATATATTGAAAACCCACCATGTGAAGGAGAATTAGAATTTTGGATTAAAAGTTGCGCGTGTCAGACTAAAGACAAGTCATCAAACAAAAGATTACACAGCAAACCTATAAATTTTGCTTACTCTTTTATCTATTTAGTTGTAAACTTTTACTTACGTTCTTTTGAGTAAAAATAGACTTTTAGTGCTCCTTTTTATTATTTACTCTTTATCTTAAGGGTAAGAGTTGATAAAAATAACTTTTAACGATTTTTTAAATAAAAATTAATAAAAATAATTATAACGCCCCATTGTTACTTACTCTTTTCACCTTTAATTTAGTAAGCAAAGTTATAAATTTTGTTGTGTCTGTTCTCTCATTTCACCCACCACCTTGATATTATTATTTCGGGTCTGATTTTAGTTAACTTGGTCTGATCCGAACACGATATTGATGTTATTATTTCAGACTTCGCAAGAATCGCAAGATAATAGTTCGAGCTAATTTCTCTACAATAATTGATATTATTATTTCAAACTTTGCAAGGGGATAACATGGCTACAATAATTGTACCTATCTTGGCTACAATAACTGTAGCTATCTTGGCTACAATTTCTTTCACTAAATACACAAAACATGACTCAATTTCAGACACAGGGACCCGCAATTTATAAAGCCATTTAGCTACAATGAATTATAGCTAATATATTCCCAATAATAAAAGTGAATTTCTTCGTCTTAATTTGTATAGTAGTTCACTTATTAGTTAAGTAAATATTTTTTTGGCTCCAATCCATCTTTTCAATTAGTTATGATATGGGCTCCATTTTCTTATATCTTCTTTGCTTACAAGCTACAAGCATTGTCTTACTTGGGCCCACTTACATTCCATGCTATATATTTGTTCATCATCAATCAAAACATCTAACTGACTAACTCCTTTAACTCTAAAACGATCTTAAAAATATAACTTAAGGTCATATGTTAGTTTAAAATCTTTAATGCTTTTTAGAAAACGAAACTAGAATGTGGTTAGTCCTTTTAGAAAGAACTTGAAAAGTGTGCATGCCGTATGCATAATTTTTTGTAAGAATTTAATGATGCTTAACACGTAAACGAGCATAAGTAGAAAGACTGAATCGAATATGAAATCGCGATAACACAAGATTTATGTAGTGTATATTTTTACGGTGTTGATACAAAAGTTGTATGGACTACGCTTGACCTGAATTAGGCTTAATTCAGGTGTTAGGGACTCCGGCTCTTTTATCAAGTGAACTTGTATGAAAACCCTGCACAGTAAAGGACAAACACTGTTAGCCTTACCGTGAGAATGTATCCCACGATTAGAATCCCGTTTTATTGGGTAATCGGTGAGGTTTTAGAGATTATGTAAATCATACCTTTTGTGGAACTGGGAGTTCCTTTATACCCGGTGAAACCCTAATTGGGCTTATCGATTCTTACGGTCTCATCAAGAGATAATTATCATATACAATAAGATCCATATCGCATAAACATGGAGAGTGTATATCCTCTTAACTTAGGTGAATTGTAATCCTAATTAGACTATGATTCCGTCTGATTATGTCCGCGTGCGGCCATGATGCGGTTGTTCGGAAACCGCGTGCGTCAGCGGCTTGTTGGGCCTCGTGGGCTTCAACACTGTCTATCATAACCCATTAGAAATGGATTGGATACGGGTAGTAACCGTGGGTCAAGTTTACAACCCGACTAGGGACTATACGTCATCATGTCTTCCCAGTCTAGTAGCCGTAGGGTGTGCCGCGTCTACTAGACTCATAAAGAAGCGTAGTCGCCCTTGAAACTAAGTTGGTAGGAACAGAAGAAGTGTAGCAAAGAAGTTTTAAATATTCCCGCCAAGACATGCACAAACATCCCCCTTTCACCCACTATCTTGGAAACCATCAAAAGTGCTCGACGCCTTAGCAAATCGATTCACCTTCCACCATCGGATTGTGATAGTGGATAACACATGTCAACCACCCCTTTCAATGAATAGTTAACCTTAGAGGTATATATACCCAACTTAATTTTCACTGTGTTTTTCACAGTAAAAACAATCCAACAACCATTAATGAATCTTCATCTCTAGCAAGAATCAATCAGCATGAAAGGTAATTTAACTGCAATCCCATTGTTAACTTTTAAATTTAAAATGGTAAGGAAATTACACGAGATCACTTCCTGCATTACTAAGCATGAATTGCTCAATTTCACATCCGAGTACTATATTTTCATGAACCTAAACCTAGAAGTACCTGCACCCCGAGCGCACATAGAACTATTCCTCGTAGGAAAAGTAGGAGTGTACACCAAGTTCTTTGAATTTGCAAACAACCGTATTCCACTATCTCGTTTCCTGGTAAATGTATTAGCTTACCACCAGATACACCTATCCCAATTGCACTATATCGGCGCGGCAAAGATATCCAACTTTGAAACAAACTACCGCGTCCTAGGAATACACCCTACCGTGAACCTATTCCACGCTTTCTATACACCTTCATGTCCCAACGGATAGGTATCGTTCTCAAAATGTATTGGCCACTTATAGTGCTACGAAGAAAAATTGGATTCTCTGAAAAATTGGAATACAAAGTTTTTCTGGATTGACAGCATTATATTCCCTTATGACTTTGATTTCAAAACCAAGAGACGCTTCAAAGAGATGTGAAGCCTAAGGTTCTTACAACGAGGATGATGCTGAGGTGATATATGCCAATCGCATCCTTATCCAAGCATACCCCGATGCGCTCTTATACCTCATTGGATTAAGCCACGCACCCATAGTAGGTGAGGACGAAATCCCACAATTCTATGACAATGACAGCCACGGTTAGTGAGCATCTCTCTGCTTCTGTTTACCTTGTAAGTACTTTAATCCCTTATCATGAACTAATTTTTGTCGTGCATTCTTTGTCTGCAGAAATGGGTATCTTTTACATTGTGATGAACCGTCAACTAAATAGCATCACCGTATAACCTCGACCACTTGAAGAGGGTGAAAAACCCATAGGCGTATGTTGATCCCAAACTTATATCGGTTTAGCTTTGTATTAACGATATTAGATCAAGTGTAATACGTAGAGAAACTTTATGTTTGAAACAATCTAAGTACTATGGGAAATTAATACTTATAACAAAGAACAACTGTATACCAAACTTTCAACTTTGATTATCAATAATCACGGCTTACAATACTATTGAAAGCGTTGTCAAAAACTAGACCCTAAGGCCTCCTTTTATACATGTAAGTGCCTTGAACATAAAGCTATCTATCAACTATATTAGGAAGATATCAAACAGATAAACATAGAAAAAACAATATTCGTATACATCTTCCTAACTTACAAAACTCGTTGACTAACTATTCTATATGTGGCTAGGATTCTCTTTGTCAGTGTCTTGACTTGTCAGCGGCTAGAATCCATTTATCAGCGGCTAGAAGACTTAGTGAATTTTATTCCCAACAATCCTCCCCTAAACTTGATATTTACCCCAAACATCAAGTTTCTGAATAAAAACAAAATATACATAGGATTCGTACAAATAAAACCTAGTCTTGTATTTGAGTGAGAAGAAAACTCATCAGCTCAACTCCTACACCACTGGTATAATCCACCTTCAACTTTGTGCTCACCATCTTCTTTAAAACTTCTTGTAACATTGGATAAACCGTATTAACTAACAAGAACTCTAAAAACTTTGTTGTACAGAGATGGTAGATTCCAACAGCTGAATATAAATCCCACTCCAATGTACTCAAATCTCCCAAATCTAGCCAAACTCGATTAGCTTCATCACGATCGATCATTCTCTTAAATGTTGACCATATCTTTCTTCCATTATGAGAAGTAGAAGCTTCAGCCTCATACTTCTCCTTCAATAGACCCCAAATAGTCTCTAAATCCTCCTTATCCATACTGCCATACAGGGATATAAGAGATGAAACACATGTACCTTGTCCCTATATCTTGTGATTCTCCAAAAACCTGTGGTTGGATCTTCCTCATACTTTGTCACAGGGTTCTTGAAATCAAGAAGAATCACAGCAGCTATGTCACCAACCTCCAATGGAGAAAGTTACAAATTCTTCTTTAAAACGCCTTCATTGAATTTTGGATCACATGGATATTTTGGAAACATGAACTTGACTCCCTTCCTCACAGGTCTAGGTGTAATTAAGGCCTTCTTGATCCTTAGTTTCTCCTCAATCTCTTCTTGCCTTTCAGCAGACAATAGTAGATGTGTATTGTGATCACTAGCCTGTTGCCAAATAGGATATGCCAACTATTCCAACTGATCAAATGACAAAGCCTTCAACTTCCTATGTGTCCAACCTGCTTGGTGACCTCTGAGCAACATGTAATACAACTCTCTTCTTGCTGTCTTTGACTTCATCTTAACATTAGAAGCCTTATTTGCAAAGATCACTTTAACATCATGCTGAATCCTTAGCAATAATTCCAATGCCCATATTTTCATGGACAAAGTAATGGTTGGGTCATCCATTGATGTTTGTTCATACATGTGAAACATATCTACAACTTGAGGCACATCAAAATAAACTTGCAGTTTAAGTTGCCTCTATTTCTCTTTGACAATCTCATCATCACCATACTCTAGCTTTTCTGGTTCATCATCAATATCAGCAGTTGTACCATGTCCACTACTCTCTTCCCTATCACTACCATCACTTCCACTCTCAGATTCTGAAGTTACTATGTGGGCTTCAATATTGCCTTTTTGAGGCTTCTGCCTTTCCTCTTCTTGCATTTGGAGTGCCAATTGATGATCAAAAACTTATTGAGCACTCTTCTTTGGAACTTGCACCTCCACCAATACTGCTTTACCCTTTTCCAATGGATCAATGATTGGAAAAGTAGTTGTGGATACCTGAGAAGATGTCTCTCTAATTATCAAAGGTGGTTGGGATACACCAATGATACATGCAGGTTTGTCAGCGGCTGCAGAAAAAGTGTCAGCGGGTTGATTGGTCTTGTTAGTAGCTGAACTTGAAAGAACACTTTCCTGCTGCAACATCAATTCTGTAAAAGATATCTTCTTGGGTGTCATCTTTGAAGAATCAAACTGCCATTGTTCCTTCAAACCTGTAAGTGCAGCAACTACTTCCTTATCACCAAAAGAACCTTCTTTAGAACTCTTATCACTCAAAATAAAGGGCTATGTAGGTTCATCCTCCCATTTGTAAGAATCCTCCCTAGCATCACCCGAGGACTTTATAACAAACCTCATTCTCTGTCCTAAGCTAACAATCCTCTCCCTCAAAGAATTGAGTTCAAGGTCTTGATCTGCAAGCTTCTGTACAAGCTCTGCATTTTTCTTTTGCAAGCTAATGCAAAGTACCGTCAATTCAATAGGAGTCATAGGTTTCAAACTACCCTCATCCACATGGGGGAACTGATTCCCAAATGAAGAATCATGGGGCATGGATGGGGGCTTATGTATAGTGGACCTGGCTTGACTTGCATCAAGGCCAATAGGTCCAACCACATCCATATCACTAACCACACCAGTGGTAGTGGTTCTCTTTGCTACATGGCTAGGACCACCAAAGGAGAACACCCCAACAGTCCTTTGGCGTTTAGCTAAATGAAATTCTTGTGGTTGGGAGTCTGAGGAGGTGTTTGGGTCTGCATGAATGGTGTCAGCGTCTAAAAAGCTAGTGTCAGCGGCTGACATATGAATGTCAACGGCTGGAGTTGAAGGATCTGGCTGATCAAGAGTCATGTCAATTATAGGGTTAGGGGAGTGGGATGGTTGATCTTGTTGTTTTTCTGGTAGAGGGTCGAGTTAGGGTTCTGGTTGGAGTTCTAGTTGGGGGGGGGGGTCTGGTTGGTGTAAAGCAGCTTCAATAACAGCAAGCATGGGCGGTGTCAATGGAAAAGGTTCATAGGGTATTGTATTCAAGGTTATAAGAAGCTTTTTCTTTTGCACATGGATCTCATAAAAGTGTTCATGATCCCTGCCACACCTTGTAAAGCAAAAATCATTTGTAAAAACCTTCGGTATGGAAGAGTCATCTTGCTTCCCTTATTATGCAACATGCCTTCAAAAATCACTTTTGAAAAATTATAGCGTTGCCCAGTTGCTAAACAAGCAAGAGCACTCCCGATTGAACGGTTGATTTCATTGAATGAAGAGCACTTGGGACTAAGACATTGAAGAAGGACATGTATTAAAAACTTCCAGGCTGGGGGAACTGGCCTTTTGAATATTTATTAATCTTCCCTGTAGGTGGATGATAACCCAAGCCTTGAAGTCTCTTATGTAGCACATCTTTGGGAAGGGTGACTATACCATCAAGATGCAAGGCTTGACGTATCAAAGACTCGGTAACCATCCATTGTTTCCCGTGTATAATCACTTCAATTATACTCACTCCATCAACTATTTTGGAATTGACAGTGTTCCAAAACTGTTTGATGTGTGTGATAGGAATGATAGGAGCATGTGTAAGTGCATACCTTAAATTGGAGGCCAACAAATACTCTATCATTTGTGTGTATTGTGGATGTTGTCCATCATCAACAGTCAAATAGGCAATCATATTATGTTGATCTTTGATCTCCAAGACAGCATCAACAGGTTTAAACTTAGGCGACATTGATGAATGTAAGAAAGCTTTGAATGAAGCTAAAGGTTAGTATGTAGGTGCAATAACTGAAACAAATAAGCAAGTTTCCCTGTGCATAATATGGTGAGCCGAATATATAGTAGAAAAACGTGGGATGTGATTGGTTGAAAATAGAGGTAAGTGAGAAATTTTCTCAAAAAGTAATCATGCAAATCTTTGAAAAAATAAACTTATCTCATACCAATTAAAGAAAATAACCACTCCCCAAAAATTACGGCTTAAAATATCTAAAAATAACAACTAGGTAGGATCCAATGTTTTTCAACGGTCAAAACTTTGCCAAGGGCAACAGCTATATTTGTCAGTGTGTACATGGTTTGTGACTAAAATGTATTAGTGAGCGGATTAAAATGCTATGGTCAGAGGCTAAAAATAAAAATAAATAAAAATAAAAAGACCTTATCAAAGACTTTAATCCTAAGGAAAATAACTTTTTCCCTAAATGACTGAGCATCACAAGCACTGTCCAATCATACATACTTGCTTAAGCAAGATAGCCATAATTGTCCTCAAGTGTCCAATGCTTACAAAATCCTTAAGAGTGAATTTATTTTGTATAAACTCTTTGTAACTCCCAGGTAAGCCCAAAATATGTAGCCCAAGTCTCCCATCCGACCAATCCTAAGTCTAGGTCAAAAGGTCTTGGCAACATGCATGCAAAGTGAATAACGTGCATGATACAGTCCCTCGAGGTTTAGAAATTCCACCAAATTTTCAAAAACATGCCATCATAATTTCTAACCCCCACTCACCAGTGGACACAATATAGAATTGTTATGAGAGTATTCTAAGAATACCCAAGTGCCTAAAGGTTGTCCTAAACCTCCCCTAAAACTATGATGAGAATGCTTTGAAAAATATATGTGACAAAATTTTTATTTTAAGCTAGGAATGTAAATATTCCAACCATCATAAATAAACCTTTTTGGCACAATCCTTTAGTCCATTAGAAACTCTATATTTGTAATTACAATTGCCCTTCATGCCTGCATTGTTAGATGAAAAACCATAAAATCTACCACAAAACCTGTCAGCAGCTTCTTTCCACTTGTCAGCGTCTAGAATCCATTTGTCGGCGGCTAGAAGACTTAGTGAATTTTATTCCCAAAAACGTAGCCACGGCTGGGCGCACATTGGACCTGTAAGCACAAGGGTTATCTTCTTCTCAACAAATTCCCAATCCAGACTCAATCCAGAGTGTGCCAGGACAAGGGCAAGTACAGTCGCATCCGCAAGAGGAAGAGAGCAGAATCAACATTGACTCTCTGAACATAACCGAGGGTGCGGACGCCGTCATGAAGAGTACGATGCTAAGGAGGAAGCCATCTCTTGTTTAACCCAAAAAAGGCGCAGAGATACACCCGAATCATCAAAGAAACCGTACGAATCGAGCTTGGAGAACCATTCATTGTCGCACCGGTGATCACAGAAAAGGAGCCCACCCTTCCGCGCATATTTGAAAAAGACATGGAAGAGAATCGAGCTGACTCTCCCCCCCTGATACTTGTGTTTGTATGGGTTCTAGATTAATCTCGGTATCTCCTCGAATTGATCACGGCTCTAAGTGGAATGATTTGTTCTTGGTTAATAAAAAGGTGTTGGTTTGTTTACCTATTTTAAACTAATGACAAATAAGTAAGTGTCGAAGAGTAAAATTAAAGCTTTAAAAGATTAAACTAAAAAGACGAGTTTAAAAATAAATGCTTGAAAACTTAACGACAAATTTGGAAAAAATACTTGAACACTAAATAAAACTAACTCTTGGAAAATTTTGTAAAAACAAGAACTAAAGAATCGGAATGTATGAAATGGAATCAGATCGGAATGTGCAAAACACCCTAATCGGAATAATCATAAATGGGTCCAGATCGGAATGTATTCCGATCTGGTGATCGGAATGTTGAGGAGCCGGCTGATCGAAATAATGGACGAAGAGGTGCAATCGGAATGTTTCAAAACTACACTAATCGGAATACCCAAAAGCATGCCAATCGGAATGCTGGAAATAAAGGTTCAGATCAGAATACCCAAAAAATAAGCTACAACCGGAATACGAAAACCCTTTTCCGATCACTACGATCGGAATAAGGTGTTGGGAAGCTGGTCAGAATGTGCAGATCGGAAAGGGGTTTTACCCTTTCCGATTACAATGTTGATCCGAAAAATAAGCAAGGGAAATAAGCTATTTCAATAAGCTAATACCCAAACTAGCTCGAATCTATAATGAAACGGATTAAATAAGCTCAAATTAAAACTTATCTAAACTTCAAATAAACAACTTTTAAATCGAACAATAAAAAGATGAACTTTTTATAAAAACATTAAAAAGTAAATAAGCTAAACTTACAAATAAGCCAATAAGCACAAAAATCTTAAAGCTTATTCGTATAGAAACATAAGGAAACATAAAAAGATTAACTTTTTAAGCACAAAAACATTGATGAACAACACGGATCATAAGTATTTTGCACCAAAAGTTAACTAAAATCAAGAAAGGTAGAATGAGATTAAAGATTAAAAGCTTGAAATTAAACTTGATTAATGAAAAACAATACAAAGGTTTGATCTTGAAAGAAAGATGAAAACTAGTGAGAGATAGTTGAGAACTTTCTCTCTCTAAAACTAGAGAGAATGAAAAAAACTAAAAACTAAAAAAACTAACCAGCTCCAAATTGTGAAGTAAAGTCCTATATGTAGGCGTGTGATGGTGGGCTTGTGAATGGGCTTTGGTTTGGGCTTCTTTTCTTCTTTCTTCTTTAGTCTTCACGTTTCTTTAAATAAACGTTTCCGACTTTGGATTTTTAGAAGTGTCGGTGAATAATTCCAAATCATCTTATAATCTTTTGTTTATTAGACTCGAGTTCTTCGACATATAAGAATCTTCCATCTTTGGCTCTATTCTTCGATAAATCTTTAAATAGGCACAATGACTTCAAATCTTTTGCATCTCTTGGACAATAGACTTCGTCTTGAGTCTTTTTCTTCGATAAAACCCGTGCAATCCCATGTTTTCTTCAATATTCTCCGGTTGACTCTAAAAACACAATAAACACAAAAACCACGCATAATTCCAAACAAATGATATTAAATACGTGTTTTGGTCTTGTTTTAGCTAGAATTAAGTGGTAAAAGGATGGGTGTTTTCACACCTATCAAATCCCCTACACTTAACCATTGCCATGCCCTCATGCAATGCTTAGTGATAATGCAATTTTACACTTTTCTCATAATCAATCAACCTTGGCCTTATTAACATTCTACTAAACAAAAATTTAAGTACTAAGAGAAATTAAAACTTTTAAAGTAATCAAAAGGATAGAAAACCATATGGAGATAACTTGCAAAGAGATCAAGGACTTACATTAGGACTTCGGTGCTGCGAAGATTTATCACCCTCAAGTTTCACGTTCCCCAAACTAAGCTTAAAAACGAGATCATTGTTATTATAAGTTAGTAAATCAAACACTTACACACATGGCTTAATTAAATGCTTAAACTCCCTTATTCCTAGTTGTATCTCTTATATTTTATTTTTGTCTTAGAATGATCATGAAGATGCATTTTTGGACTTATTTCGATAGTTTATTAGGCTGAAAGAAAAGTAGCATGATTTGATCAATAGTTAGCTAAAGGACAAAATCTCTTAAAACTGATTCTCGGGATATCAAAAAGTTCATATCTTGGCATAAGTCAGTTCACGATTTGAGACCTTTCTCGGGCTGATATTTGGCATGTACTTCATACTTCATATCTTGAGACACGTTCTTGAGATAATGGTCTTCTCATCGTAATAGAGTTTCTTCACTTGGAGACTTTTGAGGGGTACTCCAACTTTGTTGACCACGACTTCATGATTATTTCTTCAATCTCTAATTGGGATTTTGAGATACAACGATCTGCCTCCTTTTCGGACTTGGATCTATTTATCCTCATACCTTGTTAGGGTCTTTTCGGATAGACTTCTCCATGATCTTTATGGGAGTTGATTGCTTTTCGTCGTGAGTCTTGATCCTTCATATTGATTTTGGGAATAATGCTTTTCACATCACTTTGGATCTTCAGCAATAAAATGGAATCCTCATGCCTTGTTAGGGCCTTTTCGGACTCGCCAATCTTCGCGCCCCGCTTCATAAGTTATGCCTTGGCTATGAACTCTTATCATTACCGAGCAACTTTTAAACGATCTTGGGCTAGAAGCTAAGTAACTTTTTAAATCGTACGACCTTACTTATTGCAGATAATTTATTAACAAGTGATGGGAGAATAGGCAAATAATTACACCAAGTGAGCTTGTGCAAGAATGCCGACTTATAATTGACTCTATCATTTCTCGTTCTCCACAATCTAAAATCTCAAGTAATGAGACTCGTGGATGCTTAGCCTAATAAACCATTTAAGGTCTACATGGTTAAGGATACTGTAGAATATTGATAATCTATGAATCTATGAAGGGGTTGATGATTTCTAGAGAGAGAAAGTTAGAGAGAGAAAGTCAGAGAAAACTATGTGTTATTTCATTAAGTGGAAACTAGAAAATGACAACAACCACCCCCTTTACATGGTGGAAAGGGGTATTTATACTTCCAAGCTACATGGGCTTGGGCCGGTCCATGACAAGCCCATGGACCGGTTCTTACTTAACTTAATAAGCAACTAATCAACTATTTGTTAACTACGAGCTATTACAACATAAACAATATTGTGGAGTGACCGATACTTCTAATATACGTAAAACGTATTTCTAACAGATACTAGCTAGAATAAACTTAGATAAGTCTATTCGGGTTGAGTCAAAATAATCGCAACGGGCCTAATATGTCAAAGACTTCTAAACTAGCTACACCACTTTATTAATATTTTTGACTTTGTTGCTGGATATATACATATGAAAGCAACGATAAAAATTTAAAAATTACGACTAAATGGCCAAAGTTAATTAAAAATTTGAAAAATGTTGAAAAAGATGATTTTCTGGTTAAATGAAGGCATTTTCATGGAAAAGTCCACTTAAAACTTCGATAGAAGTCCCCCTTACACTTAAGATAAACATTGTCCTCAATGTTTAAGCATGTGGGAAAAGTCTCCCCTACACTTATGACATTGTGCACGTTAGTTAAGTCAAGCTAAGGAAGAGACGACTAAAGTGATCAATTTCAACGTGAGTATGAAGAAAATTGAATCACGATAGTTGAGAGATAGAACCGGATTTCGGATAACACGGGAGCACGGTTCTTCAAAGGTTCCAAAAGTGCATTCATCCCTGTAATCACATCGCACACAAACACAAACACCTATATAGGTCCCCCTACACTTAGGAGGTTAAAACAGAAAAGGATAGATACTCGGGCTGCCTCCTGAGGAGCGCTTGTTTTTGATAACCGAGTCACGAGCCTGACTCGACCCAAAATTAGTTCATGTGGAACATGGTGAGGGATGGAATCATCTCCTGAGAGATGTCCTCACCAAAGTACAACTTCACTCGTTGGCCATTCACCTTAAAATTAGGTCCATTAGGTTGAGCGAGCTCGAGAGTACCATATGGAAAATTTGGGCAATGGTGAATGGGCCGGACCAACGAGATTTCAGCTTGCCCGAAAAGATTTTCAACCGAGAGTTAAAGAGTAAAACTTTGTCTCCAACTTGGAACTCTCGGTTCTTAATCTTAGAGTCGTGAATGAGCTTAGTCTTCTCCTTATAGTTCAAAGAATTTTCATAAGCCTCATTACGGAGTTCATTAAGCTCATTGAGTTGGATCTTGCGTAGGTCACCGGCTTTGTTGATATCAAAATTAGCCCACTTCAAGGCCCAGTAAGCCTTGTGCTCCAACTCAATGGGGAGGTGGCATGCTTTCCGGTACACGAGACGATATGGTGTACAACCAATCAGAGTCTTGTAAGCGGTACGAAAAGCCCACAAAGCATCATCAAGTTTATCAGCCCATGAGGCACGATGCTCTCCCACGGTTCTTTCAAGAATTCGCTTTTAGCCTCGGTTAGAGATTTCAGCCTGGCCATTAGTTTGTGGGTGGTAGGCAGTGGAAAGACGATGATTTACACCATACTTAGCCATGACTCTTACGAATTGGTCATTGCAAAAATGAGTCCCACGATCACTAATAATGGCACGAGGCACAACGAATCTAGTGAACAGCGATTTCAAAAAGTTACAAACCACCCTTGCGTCATTAGTGGGTAAAGCTTTGGCTTCAACCCATTTGGAGACGTAGTCAACGGTTACAAGGATGTATTTGTTTCCTTTAGATGAAGGGAATGGCCCCACAAAGTCGATAACCCAAACATCAAAAATTTCACATTCTTGTATGAAATTCTGAGGCATCTCGTCTTTATGTGTGATCTTGCCTTGTTTTTGGCAAGCATCACATCGTTTAACCATCTCGTGAGCATCACGGTAAATGGTGGGCCAATAAAATCCCGAGTCAAACACTTTTTTGGCGGTGTAGTTGGGACCAAAGTGACCACCGGTGGGTCCTTTATGGCAAAGCGTCAAGGATTTCTAAAGATGCCGGTCCATCAACACATCAGCGAATAATCAAATCAGCACATTGTTTGAATAGATACGGGTCATCCCAAAAGTAAGTCTTAATGTCTTTGAAGAACTTTTTCTTTTGCTGGGATGTTAACCCGTCAACGAGAATTCCACCCGCTAAGTAGTTTGCAATGTCCACAAACCACAGGGTTTCATCAGAAGTCGAGTTGATAGACATTAAGGTCTCCAGGGGAAAAGAATCATTGATTTCTTTGTTCGGATGTTCCCCTTGGTAAGGATCCTCAAGTCTACTGAGATGATCCGCGGCTAGGTTTTCAGCTCCTTTTTATCGCGAATTTCGATTTTAAATTCTTGGAGTAGCAAAACCCAGCGAAGAAGTCTTGGTTTGGAATCTTGTTTAGTTAACAAGTACTTCAACGCGGAATGATCAGTGTAAACGATTGTGGTGGAAAGGACAAGATAGGGGCGGAACTTTTCAAAGGCATAGACAACAGCTAAAAGCTCTTTTTCGGTTGTCGTGTAATGCAATTGAGCCCCCGTCATTGTCTTGCTAGCGTAATGGATCGGTTGGAAGTGTTTGTTCACTCGTTGGCCCAAAACCGCTCCAATAGCAAAGTCACTAGCATCGCACATCAACTCGAAGGGAAGCTCCCAATTTGGGGTAACTAAGACGGGTGCCTTAGTAAGCTTATCCTTAAGCAAGTTGAAGGCTTCAATACACTCGTTGGAAAAGATAAAAGGAGTATCTTTCTCCAAGAGGTGGGTCATCGGGCGAGTGATTTGAGAAAAATCTTTGATAAATCGACGGTAGAAGCCCGCATGACCAAGGAAACTTCTCACACCCTTCACGGTTGAAGGTGGAGGCAACTTAGCGATAACATCGACTTTAGCACGGTCTACTTCGAGACCGGCTTTGGAGATCTTGTGTCCTAGCACGATGCCCTCTTTTACCATGAAATGGCATTTTTCCCAATTAAGAACAAGGCGAGTGTCTTCACACCGCTTAAGCATACGTTCTAAATTGGCAAGGCAAGCAGAGAAAGAATCGCCATAAACCGAGAAATCATCCATGAATACTTCCATAGTCTCTTCCACCATGTCATGGAAGATAGCCATCATACACCTTTGGAACGTCCCAGGAGCATTACATAAACTAAAAGGCATGCGTTTGTAAGCAAATGTCCCGTTGGGACAAGTGAATGTGGTCTTTTCTTGGTCCTTGGGATCGATGGGAATTTGAAAATACCTGGAGAAACCGTCTAAAAAGCAGTAATAGTCATTACCAGCTAGACGCTCGAGCATTTGATCCATGAAAGGAAGAGGAAAGTGGTCTTTTCTCGTGGCATCATTGAGCTTGCGATAATCAATACAAACTCTCCACCCAGTAACGAGACGAGTGGGAATCAACTCATTGTGTTCATTAGAAACAACGGTTATTCCGCCCTTCTTGGGCACACAATGGACGTGACTTACCCAAGGCGAATCCGAGATAGGGTAAATCAAGCCGACATCTAGAAGTTTGATAACCTCTTGTTTGATGACGTCATGAATGTGAGGATTAACCCTTCTTTAGCTCTGGATTGCGGGTTTAAAGTCATCTTCCATGAGAATCTTGTGAGTACAAAAGTTCGGATCAATTCCGCGGATATCGGAAATTTTCCAAGCAATTGCCTTCTTATGATCTTTAAGCACGACGATGAGGCGAGATTTTTCTTCTTCTTCTTTCAAGTCCTTAGCAATGATGACAGGCGACTTCTTGTTTTCTTCAAGGAACACGTATTCGAGATGGGGCGGCAACTCCTTAAGTTCTAAATCCGGAGGATTTTCGATGGGAGGCGTTTTCAAAGTCGGGGCATCGATAGCAATAACCGTGGGAGATGGGGGAGAAATATTGTCTTCTTTAAGAATGTTTTCAATGAGGCGAAGATCTTCATCCCAATCGGTGGGAGAATCATCATTAGTTAAGTTCACATCTCCCATGGTGGCTTCAAAATCTTTCCAAAGAAAATCACTTTCTCCAAATAGAGATAGTGATGAGTCAATAGAGGAAACAGTCTCAACATTGGTGAGAGAGGTAGGAATACTTTTACAAGCATCTTTGAAGTGTTCTTCACAAGCCTCATCAAGAACGTCAATACAATTAACACTCTCGTTAGAATAAGGCTGTTTAGAAAGCTTTCCCATGTTGAAGACAATTTTATCGTCACCCACTCTCATGATAAGCTCACCCGCTTCAACATCGATGAGAGTGCGACCGGTCCTCAAGAATGGACGACCATTAATTAATGGCACACGAGGGTCCATCTCGTAGTCAACGACTTTGTCGACTCCTACAAAGACGTCTTCGGCTATCCCCACTGGATAAGCAACCGTACGGTTAGCTAATTCCAAAGTCATTTTGGTGGGGACTAGCTCAGGGAGAGATAATTGCTTCCAAACCCTTAAGGGCATTAAGTTAATACTGCCACCTAGATCGGCTAGGGCCATGCAATTCTCTACTCCCGGGAAGTTACAAGGGATTAAGAAACGACCCGGATCACCAAGCTTGGTTGGCAATTTCCTTAAGAGCAATGCAGAGCAATTCTCATTAAGTTGGGTGTTAGAAATATCAAAAAGCTTCTCCTTGTCACTAAGAAGATCTTTGAACATTTTTGCGTACTTAGGCATGTGAGCGAGAGCCTCAGCGAAGGAGATGTTAAAATTCAATTGTTTAAACATTTTAAGAAAGTTCGAAACCTGAATACCGTCCTTGCTTTTGAGCTTCTCTTTCCTCAACCTTGATGGATAGGGTATATCAGAAGAAGAGGAAGTCTTTGGGATAGTAGGATCACTCACATCCTTGGGTGGAGGAGGGGTAGAAGTAAGAGGTGGAGGAATTGGGGAAATAGTAGGTTGAGGAATAGGAGCAGGTGACTCGTTTTTCTTAGTCACAATCACCGGTGGAGGTATAGGAAGCTCGGGTTCCTTGGTACGTTTGCCACTGCGAGTTGTGATTGCTTTCATCTCCCCTCTTGGATTCGCAACGGTGTTACTCGGAAGAGTACCCGAAGAAGAGGGTTGATTACCTTGGAAGAAACTAGCCATCATGTTCCTTAAGTCATTCGTTTGACTATCCTAAGTGTTTCTCATATCAGCTCTCAGATCGTTCCTTTGTTTCACCAGGTCTGCTTTCAAGTTGAGCACTTCCCGTTGGAGATTGTCCACGATCACATCATTAGTCCTCATGTAGGTTCCAATGTCTTGGTGTAATGCGGTGGGTTGGTTGGGAGGAGCATTGTATGCGGGTGGTTGATAAGCAGGTTGCTGGTAAACTTGGTTGTTTCTTTGAGGTGGATATGGTTGTTTGTAAGGTGGTATGTATGGTGTACGAGGTTGTTGTTGTTGTTGAGGAGGGCGATTAAGGTTTTGTTGTTGGTTTGGGTTGTTAGGAGGAAAACCGGGTGGTGTGAGATAGTTGTTCGAGCGGTAGCTAAGCAAGTTGCGGTCACCTTGAGGACGAGCTTGATAAGCGGCCGGAGGATAGGTACCGTATGCTGCATTCACATTCTCAGAAGGATAGTCTTGGGTGGCGGTACAAGTGGTGTAAGAGTGAGGACCCCCGCATATTTCACATGGTTGGCTAACAGCATTGACTTGAGCGTCGTGAGCGTTTTTAGCGTTGATGTTGTTGGTGTTGCTGGCGGTTTGGGTAGCAAGCGATTCAAAAAGCGCAGTGATTTTGTCAAGTCGCTTATCGCTGTCACTAGTACTAGCACTAGCGACATTGGTCCGAACACTCTTGGTTTGCACACGAGACTTATTTTCAATAATATCCCAAGCGGCATTGGAAGTCTTAACCAAAATGTTACCCCCCGAGGCACTGTTTAGTGAATCTTGGTCATTCATGCTTAAACCATTGTAAAAAGTATTAATTTGGTGCACTTTGGTAAAACCATGTTGTGGGCATTTTCTCAAAAGATCTTTAAAACGGTCCCAAGATTCACTAAAAGACTCATCGTACTTTCGTTCAAAATTAATGATTTCATTCCGCAAAGCGGTAGTACGCGAGGGTGGGAAAAAGTAGTTTATAAACTTGGTCTCCAAATCCGTCCACGTAAGAATACTCTGTGGCGGTTCCTTAGCAAGCCAATGCCGGGCTTGTCCCTCTAAAGAAAAGGGAAAAAGTTGTAAACGGATTACCTCTTGTGGAACACCATTGAATTTGACCGTATTCGTGAGTTGCAAGAATCACTTGATGTGGTCATGAGGATCATCAATGGTACGCCCCAAGAATGGTTGAGCAGAGACCATCTGGATAAAACCGGATTTGAGCTCAAAGTTGTTGGCTGCAATCACGGGTATGACAATTGGATCATTGTTGCCGTCTACATGTGCTTGCAGAAGTTCAATGATCGGGCGATTGTCTGGTAGAGGCTCATTGTTGTTGTTATTATTGTTGTTGAGAGGTGGGTTGCTATTGTTATTATTGTTTTGAGGTGGATTATTGTTGTTGTTTTGTACACCGGCCATGTCTAAGTCTTCGAGAGGCTCGGGCTCTTGATAAGACGTTGATCGTGTACGCATGCACCTGCAAAAGAACTAACAAGGCAAAAACAAAGCAGAAATATTTTTGGTTTTTATGTTTTTTAATTTTTAGGATTTTTGAAATTTTTTATGAAAAAGTAACGTTCACGATGAACGGATCCCAAAATCCAAGTTCTCACAAAAAACTGTTGATCTTAACGAGAAGAGCCGGCAGCGGCGCCATTTGATACTTGCGTTTGTATGGGTTCTAGATTAATCTCGGTATCTCCTCGAATTGATCACGACTCTAAGTGGAATGATTTGTTCTTGGTTAATAAAAAGGTGTTGGTTTGTTTATCTATTTTAAACTAATGACAAATAATTAAGTGTCAAAGAGTAAAATTAAAGCTTTAAAAGATTAAACTAAAAAGACGAATTTAAAAATAAATGCTTGAAAACTTAACGACAAATTTGGAAAAATACTTGAACACTAAATAAAACTAACTCTTGGAAAATTTTGTAAAAACAAGAACTAAACAATCGGAATGTATGAAATGGAATCAGATCGGAATGTGCAAAACACCCTAATCGGAATAATCATAAATGGGTCCAGATCGGAATGTATTCCGATCTGATGATCGGAATGTTGAGGAGCCGGCTGATCGGAATAATGGACGAAGAGGTACAATCGGAATGTTTCAAAACTGCACTAATCGGAATACCCAAAAGCATGCCAATCGGAATGCTGGAAATAAAGGTTCAGATCGGAATATCCAAAAAATAAGCTACAATCGGAATACGAAAACCCTTTTCCGATCACTACGATCGGAATAAGGTGCTGGGAAGCTGGTCGAAATGTGCAGATCGGAAAGGGGTTTTACCCTTTCTGATTACAATGTTGATCCGAAAAATAAGCAAGGGAAATAAGCTATTTTAATAAGCTAATACCCAAACTAGCTCGAATCTATAATGAAACGGATTAAATAAGCTCAAATTACAACTTATCTAAACTTCAAATAAACAACTTTTAAATCGAACAATAAAAAGATGAACTTTTTATAAAAACATTAAAAAGTAAATAAGCTAAACTTACAAATAAGCCAATATGCACAAAGATCTTAAAGCTTATTCGTATAGAAACTTAAGGAAACATAAAAAGATTAACTTTTTAAGCACAAAAACATTGATGAACAACACGGATCATAAGTATTTTGCACCAAAAGTTAACTAAAATCAAGAAAGGTAGAATGAGATTAAAGATTAAAAGCTTGAAATTAAACTTGATTAATGAAAAACAATACAAAGGTTTGATCTTGAAAGAAAGATGAAAACTAGTGAGAGAAAGTTGAGAACTTTCTCTCTCTAAAACTAGAGAGAATGAAAAAAACTAAAAACTAAAAAAAGTAACCAGCTCCAAATTTGTGAAGTAAAGTCCTATATGTAGGCGTGTGATGGTGGGCTTGTGAATGGGCTTTGGTTTGGGCTTCTTTTCTTCTTTCTTCCTTAGTCTTCACGTTTCTTTAAATAAACGTTTCTGACTTTGGATTTTTAGAAGTGTCGGTGAATACTTCCAACTCGTCTTATAATCTTTTGTTTAATAGACTTGAGTTCTTCGACATATAAGAATCTTCCATCTTTGGCTCTATTCTTCGATAAATCTTTAAAAAGGAACAATGACTTCAAATCTTTTGCATCTCTTGGACAATAGACTTCGTCTTGAGTCTTTTTCTTCGATAAAACCCGTGCAATCCCATGTTTTCTTCAATATTCATCCGGTTGACTATGAAAACACAATAAACACAAAAACCACGCATAATTCCAAACAAATGATATTAAATACGTGTTTTGGTCTTGTTTTAGCTAGAATTAAGTGGTAAAAGGATGGGTGTTTTCACACCTATCACCCCCCAAAAAAAACTCCACCAGTGACTCTCAGGCAATGGTAAATGCTCCCTCTGTAATTTGCTTATTAATTCCAGGGTATAAACTAGAAAAACCAAGTGTTGGTTTTTTCCCATGTGCAGCTACGACCTTGAGAGACCCAGTACATCGGTGACTACCACACCCAGTCCAGTGGTAGTCGCCCTTAATGCCAAGAATCCTACGTCAACTATAGAATAATATACTGTTGCGGGGGAAGATATCTTTATTCCTAACTGGTGCGTACCCAGATCGTCTGATCTATCTTGGGCATTTGACTGCCAAAGCTTCCTAGAAAACCTCACCCCGCCTGGGCGGGCATAGTTCCTTGATAGTCTAACCGATACGGGGCTCATAGACGAGGTGAATTTTGCTGCGACACACAATGTAGCCATTGTGTCGCACCTAAGAAGGATATTTGAAGAACTCATCAGTCAAGCCCAGTCTTTTTGGTCCGCCATGCCCAACTGCTTAAAGAAAAGAACACAGAGTTGACCTAGGCCCAAATGAAGTTAGCAACAGAATAGGCTAGAGGTAAACTGGATGCAACTATTATCCATTCTTTATCCAAAGAAAAAACATATCTACGTGTCCTCGTGACCCAAGAGTGCACCAAGTTATAGCAAATGCGCTCAAGCAACCAATGGACGATGAAGAATCTTGAAGCTGGTAAGGAGAAAATTTTCAAAGATATAGACTCATTTTGCGTGGACATCAAAGAAAGGTGGGTAATCACAACAGTAGGATACAACGCCTTAGTTCAGAGTATGATGAAGACTTGTAGCCTCGCTTGATGTCCGCCGTTCCTGAGAAACGATGGTTGATCTGCCACGGTCTCTGACTTGTAGCTTTGGGAGCCCTAGAGGCAGGCAATGTCCTAAAGGAAGAACTTGAGAAGGTCCCCTTTTATGATCCTCTCGCGTACGATAATTTGGATACTGCCATGAAGCTGATTAAGGAATGTGCGCTTCCATCCTTTAAAACTGGAGAGGAGGAACAAGTATTGCCCATCAGTACTATAATGGAAGGATAACCTTAGAGAGGCACAAGGCCGATGGCGCGAACACTGAACCGGAATAATTCTTGAAGCCCAACCTAGCTCAACTTAAGGTACCTATCTTCGCCCAACCTTGTGATGTTCTAAATCCTTTTAGGATTAAAAGGGAGGTCCCCTTGCAGGAGGTGCACGAGGTGCACGCCGCCCACGCAGCACAGAAGAAGTGCGCTCATATGCAGGATGTGATTTATAGAACAAGGGCAACTCATCTCTCACAAGCTAATGCAACATCTTTCCTGCCTTTTCCACAGTCGGCACGTGATATGCGTATCTTTGCAAACATGGAGCAGGTCCATAAGGAGCACACAACTTCTTCCTCCAACACGGTTACTTTAAAGCTCAAAAGATCATCCTCTACTAGTGACTTGTTGTAATTTCGAACAATATTAATCTTTGTTAAAGTACTTTATTTTTTTGTGAGTATGAGTGTTCGTACTCTGTCTGTAATGATTAACATTTAGAACCGCGGTCCTTAGTTTCATGTTTTGAGAAACATGTATGTATAATGTAGTTTATGATATCGTGTACGTGTATCATACCTTGTCCTAATGGGTGGAACCAAATCATTATGTGTGGCGTGCCGCTACTACCATAAGGAAGGTCAAATATTTTGACAAGTTGTTGTTAGACGCGCACAGTGTGTCTTTCGCAAGCCCATCACAAAATGTGTGGGATGCATAACTTACTACAAGGTCTTAATGTTGTCTAACAAGGATCCATGATCCGTGGTCGATGCGGTTGCATCCCTCTAACACGACAAGTTGAATTAGTAGGCGCACTCAATCCTCTTATTTCTCATGGAAACAATATGTATATGTACGCCTTTAGGTAGGGTATAATAACAACTGATAATAATACAGTTTTAAAAACATAATTAATTGGAGAGAAAGGAGTCACGAAACTAGCTAGGGACCGCGACATTTTATTAATATTTGCAAGTTTTGAAATACAAAAAACCGTAATAAACAAAAAAGAAAATATACATGGATATTTATTGGGGCTGCCTACAGATATGGGCATCCATGCTGAGGCCGTAGCCTTAAAGATAACACTTCTTGAGGTTGCATATATTCCATGTACGCGCTAGGTGATGAGACTCTAATTATACATAGTATCATCGCCAAAATCGGGCTTAAAATACGGAAAAATATCATTAAACGTTGCAAAAACCCTTTGTTTTGTTCATTGTGTGATTGTAGGTTCGGATATCGTGAAATTACCACCAGATCACAAAATTCAACATAAAACGGACACCAGAAACGAAGACATAGAAAAAGATCGAAGTCGGGATTGTACTTAACGGAGCAAAATGAGTATATTCGGTTTGAATCGACAACATTTGAAGTGTTTACAAGTTAAAGTCAAACCCGAAACCCGACAATGAAATGAGTATGAAAAACCAATCTCAAATCCCAAAATAATAGTTTACAGACCAACCCGTACACGTTTATCGAGCCAAGTTGGCCCGTATTAATATTATCATCAAGACTAAACCAAATCCCATTTATACTACAATTCGTGTAGTATTACTCCCACGAGGCCTTATTATTGTTATTATGAAATTGTGGTTAACGGGCTTTATATAATCAACCAAGCCCGAAAGAAAAATCAAGTTGGCCTTTTCCTTATTTTGGTTATGCACGTTGAGATAAAAAGGCTCCATTGTTACTTTGTTTGTAATGAATGAAAAAACAAAACGAGATTAAGGTTCATGTATAACCATCTAAGCCACCATTAATTCAAATCAACCTAATCCCAAATCTGTCACCATCACTATGAACCCTATAATCACATGAAGATCAGAAGTATACAAGAACACGTGATTCATTCAAAGAAAAAAGAAAATCAATGGTAGATATTCATCCCTTGGGCTCCAATCCCATCCAATGGCTCACAATCAAAGACCTGGAATCTTTCAAAGAAAAAGAAAAGTTGGAGACTTTGAAGGATTATAAAAGACAAAGAACACAAGAAAGAAGAACCAAGTAGGAGTAGGATTTAATTTTAGTTTTGTTAAACTTTTATTTAATATATGTATTTAATTTCAAAAATTCTTATTTAATTATCTACTTTTACTTTTAATTTGAAAAATCATTGTACTTGTTTTAATCAAAAATTAGTTCTTCTTGTAATCGAATCTGTTTTTTTACGCAATTGAAGTTGAGTTTTTTTTAAGTTATGGTTATTTTTTTGATGTTCGAAAAAAAAGTGTTACAGTTTGTTGATTAAAAAAGAGAGGAAAGTTAATATTTTTTTGTTTTATTGCTATTTATCGAATGAAAAAGAAGGAAGCATGGTTGCTGTTTGTGTTGAATTAATTTATGGATGAGTTAGACCTAATTTTAGGTTTGCGTAATTTATGGGTTTTGATTTAGTTTGTTGATTCTCATGAATTGTAAGTCTTTTATCATTCACTTATGTTATGTTTCGTTAATGATTTTTATTGTCACTGCTTGTTCAATTTATTATGTTCATTTAGCTCTAGCTTTGTTTATTGAAGTAAATGTTTTAGTTTTGTTACCTTGATAAATTCATATGACACTTTGTTCATTTGATAAATGTTTTAGTCTTGTTACTTTGAATGATGTTGTTTATTCGTTTATGTCAATTGTAGTATGATGACTGATTTTGATTTAGTTATAATGTTGTTGGTTATAATGTTTTTTAGAGGCTGTGTGATTTCAAGAGTATAAAAAAATGTTTTCCAAAAAATTGTAGGGCAACGGAACTGAACTCCCGACCTCCATCTTATACATAACGCCCTCAACAACCTGTCTCTTAACCATTATGCTAAGCATTTCAGATTGTTATATGTTCCACTTCTTTGTTATTTATAAAATGTTTTTAGGCGCTTTGTTAATTTTAATTATTTGCTTATTAGGAGCTTTTTACAGCTTATTCGATAAGCTGTGTGATTCAAATTATTTTACTTTTAATGTATGCCATTTAAGACTTTTATGAATTCTTTTAGATTTTCCCAAGTTTTTTACTACTTTTAACAGTTTAATCAGTTTAAAAATTTTATTAATTCATAATAAAATATTTAAAAGTCCAAAAAATGTAATTTCTTTTCCTAAAATTTTATTTTATCAAATAGGACTTAGGAAAAATAAATTTATTTTCGTAAAGTTTAATGTGATAATTTGCTTTTATGTCGCATTTTTACTTTGTTATAATGTACTTTTGATTTCGTTCATTGTTTTATCTTGCTTAGTTTAATATCCTTATACCTTGATTATGTTACCATAGATTTAGGATTTCCGTTATTCCATTTTATATGCTTTTCCCGTATCTTAGAAAAAATATACCCTTATTTTATTCGAGCATGAAACTTGAGACATTTACACCGACTTCCATTCACACCTCACCTGTGGAATTTGAAAACTATACACAAAAATGACGATATCAAAATGGCACCACTGTGGGGGAGGGGTGTAGCGATTTTTGGGTAGTGTTTTGAGTTAGTGTCTTGAATTCGTATTTGTAAATATATATTAAATATTTAAAAATCCAAAAAAAAAATCAAAAGTCACTTGTCCTCAAGTGATACCAAAAATATTTTTGTTTTTTGTTTTTCGTGTTTCTTTTTATACTATTACTATTAATCAAAAATATAAAAAAATAAAAATAAAAAAATAAAATATAATCTTCTACTCCTCTTTCTTTTTATAATGTGTTAATACACAAATAGGTTACTAAAGTTTGCCTTAATGTTTACCTAAGTACTAAAGTATTTTTGGTAACAATTAGGTACTCAACTATACAGATTATTCATACAGATTACTGAACGTTTAGAAAAGTTATCTTCAGGTTACTCCTAAGGTGGACAACATGTATTACCGGTTTCGTTGTCCACGAAAGTTTCATATGTTACAAGAAAGTTACTATAGTTCACGAGTTTAATAAACGGGTTACTGAACTTTAAAAAAAGTTACACTTAATAAATAATGACACATATATTTTTATTCCGTCCATTTTCTTACGTATTCATCCGTTTTCGTGCGTTTTCATATGTTTTGTACGTTATCATCCGTTTGTATCTATTTATCCGTTTACGTATGTTTACAATCTTTTTTATTTTTATATATATATATATATATATATATGTCATTTGTATTCTTTTAACTAATCAATCAAAAAACATTTTAGCAAACACAAAAATGCATCCCAAACCACAAATTACATTTGTTTAGAAAAAGTATTTATCTAAAAAATTTAAAAGTAACCAAAACAATTCAAAAATTTTAAGATTTAACTTTTTATTAAGATTTTAAATATTGTAATGAGTCAAAAAAAAGAAATTAATTTATATATATATAGAAAATTACGAAGTAAAAAAATAATTTACATTTGTTTATACTTTTTTCTAATTAGAAAGTAGTAAAAAAATATTTTTTAAAAATTTAATGTTTAACTTTAAAAAATTTAAATATTATAATGAGTCGAAAAAAAGTTACACCTTTTTAAGATTTAGAGAATTAAGATTTATGATATGTACCCACAACTTATTTTATAAAAAAAGAAAAAAGATTATGTCACATAGAAATGAAAAGTCAACTGATAATAATTTAATCGTGTAAATAAAGACGAAATTATATTCAAAAGACATGTCACTTGCCACGTTAATACATAACCCGTAACAACAGGTTACAAATACTTAATTAACCTGTATAACAGGTAACCAATACAATAGTAACTTAATTGTTATAAAAATACTTTAGTAACTTAGATGAACCCTTTTATAATTCGTTTTCTCAACCCTTCTTATTTTAATTCTTCATGGATTTTTAATCCCATTGCGTAGGGTGTGGGAGACGGTTGTGTAATTTTGAATCATGTCGACGGTGTACATGCGAAAGTTGCAAAAATGATATCGACTATACACAATTTAGATTTTGTCCATCGTGTAATTTGATAAATTCTTCCTTTACTTCTAATGAACCTACTCCCCTTATTGCATATATTGTGGAAACGATTCCCATTGGCATATTAGTTGTACGGTTCAATACACGTATGGTCACGAGCAAGAACCGGGTTATAATTGTGACAATGTGGATGGTTATCCACACAACGCACCGAGTTTTTATCAATACTCGTGTTGCGACAATTGTGGGGGGCCTCACGATACTTCTTTTTGTCAATAGGGGGATTCGTGCTATGATGAACCAATTCTTTCTGTTTTCATGATTTTGAGCCCTCAACCTTTGTATTTTCCACAAGAGCTTAATTAACCTATATTGCTTGATGAAGACCAAATATTGAATTCCACAACACCTTTATAAGCCAATTTGATCGTTTTCCTTTCTTTACTACGCCAAATGTTTAATTAAAGCTTGGGATAGAATTAATGAAATTCAGCAGACTCTGGGAGAAGATCAACAAAAGTTGCTTCACGAGCTTCTTAAAGATGTGGATAACATAAAGTATGAGTTACTAGATTACATCGACCCCAATTAGAATGGTCCGGTCTACTACGACGATGACGACGACGGTGATATCTTTGATCTTACCCCATCTTATGAGATCACTACTCCAACACTCGATTCTTCCACTACGGAGCCCGATGCCTCTCTTATCATGGGGAATGAGGATCTTAGAATTATTCCTAATGTATAGATCGTTGTTCCAATCCCACATGATCCTACGGTTTCTTCCGATAGTGATAGTGAGTGTGCTTCAATTTCTTGTGATGATGTCTCTCCTATTGACACTTCTGGGAAAGAATCAATGACTTTTTCGAACCCTCTTTTTAATAAAGATTTTTCTGCTAGT
Source organism: Glebionis coronaria (assembly GCA_025667525.1). Lineage (NCBI taxonomy): Eukaryota > Viridiplantae > Streptophyta > Magnoliopsida > Asterales > Asteraceae > Glebionis > Glebionis coronaria. The sequence goes on from CM046875.1 coordinate 368,715,749, forward strand.
AATGACGAGTCACTACTCGATGAAGACGTTCTTACCGACAATTAAAATTTTCTTGAACCCTTTTTTCTATTTTATTGACGAGTTAATTTCCAGTGAAGTAAATCCTCTCTTTAATGAGACATTCGTGGACATCGAGAGTGAGGATTCTTATGATCCTCAACTTGATGAGTCAGATTTTCTAGTCACCCTCCCTAAGTCTCATGTGGACGAGCTTTCTCTTTTTACTTGTGATACTTCCATTCTCAAGGGATCCTCCGATGGACTGCCTCTCGATGAGAATGATGATTTTAATGAGGCTTTTGCCTTCGATCTGGGAGGAAACTTTGAGACCCCCATTTTTAGTAATTCTCTTTAAACTTTGCCATTGTGTCAAAGTGATCATCCAATGTATACGGAGGATGACATTGTGATCCACATGCCTACCCCACCTCCCGGGTTTGATGACTATAAGTACTTCAAGTACGTAGTAAGGACTTTATGCCTTACAAGACTTATCCTCTGGCCTCGCCCATATTATTTTCGACCAGGAATGAGGATATCATCTTTGATCCCAGCATATGCACCATCTAAGGACTATGTCCTTTATATACCGGTTGTATGGGGCTTTTTTCTATTCATGTAAGACCCCTCTTTTATGACAATACCAAGTTATCCCTAAATGATCACATTTATGGAGATTTGAGTCGAGCTTTTGACTCGGTTATAAAAAATGAGGTGTCTCGTGGGGGAATCTCATGCTTATCATTTTTCTCTTTCTGTCTTCTTTCTTCTTTCTTCTAACAAGTGATGTGAGGAGGCTTGTACTCTTTGATGTTTCGTGTTTCGTGTTTTTTTTGTGATGTGATTTAGGATTTTCAAGTTCTCTAAGACTCTCGTGTTCGTTTTCTTCACACATCACTCGAGCTTCGATCCTTTGTTTTGAAGAATTCGATATCTAATAATATACTTTTTTCTAATGTTTATCTTTTAGCATAATTCATAAACGGCTTTTATATCATTCGTTATACCCTTTCCATGCTTGTGATTAGCATTCGACTTTTCGTCTCTAGTATGGGGGTGTTTCACCCTTAGACTCAAAACATTGAGGACAATGTTAAGTTTTAGTATGGGTGTAAATAGATACTTGCCTTGCTACGCCTTCGCACTATCCAATTTTCATCTTTTTGTTACAAAATAAGGCAAAAATGGCCAAATTTTGAATTTTTTCATATTTTTCATTGGTGTTTAAGACACGAATGTAGGTTTTTCGATGGTGAGAATAAGAGTAGTTTTTGACTCGATCGTGCGTGCTGAGCACTTAGCTTCGTTCCTTAACTATATTAGGCTAAGTCTCATTAAATTGAGGACGAGAAATGATAAAGTTAATTAAAAGTTACTATGCTAAACGTAGAGTACTCATATTCTTTCAAAAACTATGTGTTTTAATTATTTGCTTTTTTCCCCAACGCTTTAATATAAATAAACTGTTAATAAATATTGACTAAGCGGTTTAATATTTATTATTGGTTTTTAACTAATTCTGGTAGTTTCCATAAATCGGAAAAACATTTAGGATTCGCCAGCGTCATGGATTTGAAGTATTGGCAAACTGAATAATCCAAAGCTTCCCAGAATAATAATATTTAAATTCATCTCACAAAATTAAGCAAAATTTTGAAGCTCACAAGGCCGAAAAATCTATGCAAAATGAAACTGAATGTCTTAAAACCTTGAAGATTTAAAGATCCAAAATTCGTTTCGATGTGAGGGTATACGTATTCGTCATATTAAACACCTCATGGCGAAGTTGAATAAAAGACCGAGGTAAACCATGATAATCAAAGCGACCAATAATGAGGCAGGTAAAAAGTTCATGGTAATAAGTCAAATGTTCAAATATGTTGTAAAACCGTGTTTATCGAATCTTACTTGTTGACTTGATTTTTTTAACATCGTTATCTTTTAATATAGGTTACTAATTCAATGATTTTGCTTACACCGTTACTACTCTATTTTGAACCTTAATCTCTATCATCGCAAAAGTAAAAAAGGTATCATCGTGATCATTAAGAAAAAATAAAATATAAGAGATACATTGTAAAACCCGCATGCTTTTACCATGAATAGTACCCTTATGATCGTGCGTACATGATTAGAACTTTCCTTATTTAGCACGTTTACGTTTCACGAATAGGAATTACAAGTATTATGTACGTGTTATTATACGATAAGTATTTATTACGTATTAAGACACGTTAATTATTATCCACAATAATTATAATCACGAACATGAAAGTCATGAACGTAAATAATCACGAAACTAATATTATGTATTTACGTATATTTATTACGGTTACGTATAAATATATTTTACGACACGAACGATTAATAAATAAATCACGTAAACACGACACGAGAACACATAAATAAATAGAACACAGAAAAATAACGGGTTTCCCCTTGTGGGCCCCACATAGCCGCGGGATAGAAAAAAGGAAGGGGCCAAGCCCACATAAAATTTAACTAAAAAGAAAAGAAGGAAAAACAGATTTTTCATAATACAAAATATTAGAAAAATCAAAAAACCCTGCTCCTCTTTTCCTTCTCTTTGGCCGCACATATACACCACCAAAAGGGGTGTTCGGTTGATTTTGGTTGATCCAATTCTTGCAAGATCGTTCGTGTTATTATTTCCTTTGCGGCCACGAATCGGTAATTCCTTAAACCTTTTCTTTTTAATTATTTATTAGATCTAAGAACAAATGAATCATAGGTTATTAAAACCATTAATTAAAACATGTTAATTAATTAGATCTAATAATGGGGTATTAAAAACATATGGTTTAAGGGGTGTTTGGTTCGGCCGAAGCACACAAACCGAGAGCCTAAGCTCTCGGTGTGGCTCGTGTGACCACAACCGAGACCAAGTGGTCTCGGTGTGGGCTTGGTGGCTCGGCAGCAAGCAAGACAAGGGACCCCGACGCATGTCGGGGTTAGCCTTGTGGTTGGGGGTCTCGGCTGAAAACAAACCAACACCACCGGCTTATGCCGGTGGATATTTATAGAAAGCAGGGGGAACCTCCGCATGGGCAGCGGCTAGCCAATACCAAGGGACCACCGGCTTAAGCCGGTGACACCTTTACACAAACAGTGGCAACCGGCTGAGCCAGTTTGCCACTGTTAAGGGGTTGTTTGTTTGGTCCGGTTCAAGGGTTAACACGGTCCGGATCACGACATGTTTGGATTTAAAACACGGGTTCGGTTCATGGTTTATTTATTTTTACAAGTTAATTATTTTTACAAGTTAAATAATTACAAGGTTTAATTAAATTAATTTAACATGCTTTATAATTAATTTAATTTAGACATGACTTAGGTTAATTATTATTAGAAATAATTCATGATTTTAACCTAAGAATTTTATGATTTAATTTTAGACTAAAGTAATTAATTATTTATTAAAACATGGCTTATAATTAATTAATTTCCAGGACTTAGGTTATATTAATAATGAATATTAATACATGTTTTAACCTATGAATTATTTACCTTTTTATTTAATTAAATCATGTTATATTTAATTAAATCTTATAACTTATAGTTTGTTTAATTTACATGTAATAATTAATAAACTATACTATTTAATCACATGACTTAGAATATTAATCAGTAAAACTTAAGCTTATATTATTAGCTTAATAATCCAGCTTATTTCTAAATATGGAAACTTTCTATTTTTAGAAACTTATCTATTTTAAGCAGCTAATCTATTTATGGAAACTTTCTATTTTTAGAAACTTATTGATTTTAGGCAGCTATTCTATTTTTGGAAACTTTCTATTTTTATAACTTTCTATTTTTGGAAATTTTCTGTTTTTGAAAACTTTCTATTTCTGGAAACTTTCTATTTTTGGAAACCTGTTATTTTTAGAAAGTTAATTATTATTACACAACAAGTATAATAATACAAGAGATACAAGTAATACTTAATCAGAATAGACAGAATACACGATAAACACAACATAACGTTAAAAACAGTAAAACAAGGCATGAACATATAAAACAAGCTAAGACATGAGATAAAACCAGTTACGTAATCAGTAATCAGAATACTTATACACGTATATTATTTATGTAGCATTAGTGATATCGAAGTAGGACTCTCTTCCGTTCGTATTCTTCGTTCACTAGACACAAGGTACGGATTCTCCGTCCTTTCAATATGGACATTCTTTCCTTATTAGGATTCCCCGTATGTAGCCAACTATTTTACCAGTATATATTTTATATGTTTTGATTGCTTATGTTTAAATAAAGGCCTAAAGCCATATACATGCATGACCAGTTTCACCTAGTTATGGAGGTACCATAACCATAACACTGGAGGCACCAGTGTTATGACTTCACCACGGCGGAGTGATAGCTCGTGGCGTCCCTTCAGCTTTTGGCCATATTATTATTATCATGTGGGGAGTATGGTTGCATCCTACGTTAGATGTTTTTTTACAGATTATTCAGGTGAATGTGGTGTGTGCCTTGCATCCTTCACAAGGAGTTGATCCCTCCTACCCAAAACTTATATTAATTGGAGACAGCCCCTCTAATTGCATGACGAGGTCACCCCTCTAAGTATTCATGCACGTTGATGTTTCATGACCTATATTGGCTAATGGTAAACATGTTAAACAGTTTTATAAGATAAACATAAGGCTTTTCAAACTATAAAACCTGTTTTACTAGGTTATACCAGGTTTTCCAGGACTTAGACATTTCCCCTGCTATATGTTGTTTATGCCTATTTCATTCATTCTATGCTTGTATATCCGTGCACTGAGCGTTAGGCTCAGCCGTTTTCCTTTCATGTTCCCAAAATGGCAGGTACTCAGGGACGCTCGTAGACTTTAAGCGTACGTGCATATGGATTGGAAGCTTCCTAGACTTCATTACTTTATACATTTCTTCATACTTTTGATACTCATTTCTATGGACATTGTTTAGTCCTTTTCATTTACAGTACTTATGTTTGTGTGTGATGAGCTTTACTTTGGTGTACGATGTTCGTTTATGGTATTTCCTTTATGGTCATGTGATCTTTATTACATTTATACTTGTATGCTTTGATGACACGCCATAATCACGCGTGACATTCCATTTACCAAAAATGGGGTGTTACATACATCATAGGAATAAGGGAGTCTAAGTACGTGATTAAGGCATATGAGTAGTGTTAGCATTACTAACTTATAATGACAATGATCTTGTTTCACGCATAGCATGGAATTAAGTGAAAATCGGGGACGACGCAATTATTTCTATGAATCATTCACGTGTTCTTATTCTTTGACCTTAAAAGTCACTTAATCGTGATGAAAATGATACATTATGTCTAAAACGCGTTTAGTAGTTAAGTTAAATTTAAGTTTCAATAAATTTCGAATAAAAATGAATTTTGGAAATGCTACGATACTTAAATCTAGTATTGCGTGAGGGCATGAAAATGATTTAGTATGAGGGAGTGATGAGATTCTACTTATACATAGTCTCATTGCCAAAATCGGGCTTAAAATATGAAAAAATATCATAACACCTTGCAAAAACTCTTTGTTTTGTTCACTGTGTGATTGTAGTTTCGGATATCATGAAATTAACAAAAGATCACAAAAGTCCACATAAAACGGACACCAGAAACGAAGACGTACAAAAAGAAGAAAGCCGGGATTGTAGTTAACGGAGGAACATGGGTATTTCTGTTCGACTCGACAACATTTGAAGTTTTAACAAGTTAAAGTCAAACCCGAAACCCAACAATGAAATGAGTATGAAAAACCGATCTCAAATCCCAAAGTAATATTTTACGGACCAACCCGTACCCGTTTATCGGGCCAAGTTGGCCCGTATTAATATTATTAACAAGATTAAACCAAATCCCATTTATACTACAATTCGTGTAGTATTACTCCCACAAGGCCTTATTATTATGGAATTGTGGTAATGGGCCTTATATACTCAACCAAGCCCGAATGAAAAATCAAGTTGGCCTTTTATTTTTTTTGTTATACACGTTGGGATATAAAGGCTCCATTGTTACTTTGTTTGTAACGAAAGAAAAAACAAAACGAGATTAGAGTTCATGTATAACCATCTCTGCCACCGTTAATTCAAATCAACCTAATCCCAAATATGTCACCATCACTATCAACCCCACAATCACGTGAAGATCAGAAGAATACAAGAACACGTGATTCAGTCAAAGAAAAAAGAAAAGCAATGGTAGATATTCATCCCTTGGGCTCCAATCCCATCCAATGGCTCACAATCAAAGACCTCGAATCTTCAAAAAAAAGACAAGGTGAAGACCTTGAAAGCTTATAAAAGAAGAAGAACACAAGAAAGAAGAACCAAGTAGGAGTAGGATTTAATTTTAGTTTTGTTAAATTGTTATTTAATTTCTGTTTTTATATTCGAAAATTGTTATTTAATTATCTACTTTTACTTTTAATTTGAAAAATCACTGTACTTGTTTCAATCAAAAATTCGTTCTTCTTGTTATCAAATCTGTTTTTATTGTTGCAATTGAAGTTTAGTTTTTTTATTTAAAGTTCTTGTTATTTTTTTATGTTCGAAAGATAAAAAAAGTGTTACAACTTGTTGTTTAAAAGTAGGAATAAATGCACAAGGTAAAAGAGGTCGGATAGCTCCCATCCGAATGCACATACTCTGGAGATCCTACTTGCGACCTTGGGTACCTGCCGTTTGGGAACATGGAAATGGAAAACGGCTGAGCATAACGCTCAGTGCACGAATATATGACATAACATAAAGACATAAAGGAGTGAAAGCATATAAAGCATATAAAGCATGAATTGCAGCAGAAATGTATATGTCCTGGGAAAACCTAGGCGTATAACATGTTAACTGGTTTGAGTTTTGAAACATAGCTTATGTTATTTATGAAAATCTGTATTAGTTTAATATACCAAAAGCCAATATAGGTCATGAGGTCAACAACGTGCATGAATACTTGGAGGGGTGACCTCTTCATGCAAATTAGAGGGGACGCCTCTAATTAAATGGTAATGGGTAGGAGGGATCAGCTCCTTGTGGAGGATTCAAGGCACACACCACATTCACCATGAAATCCTGTCTGAAACTGAACCTAGGATGCACCCATACGCCCCACATGATTATAATAATATAATAATGACCAAATAACTGAAAGGGACGCCACAAGCTATCACTCCGCCATGGTGAATTCAACCTGGTGCCTCCAGTGTTATGGTTATGGTACCTTCAGAACTAGGTAAAACTGGTCATGCATGTATATGGCTAAGGTAACTAATAAAATAAGCATTTAATCTGTAACTACTAGGGAAAACAGTTGGTTGCATACGAGAAATCCTAATAAAGGAAGAAGTTGTCCTTACTGAAGGATAGGAATCCGTACCTTGTGTCCAATAGAAGCTAACAGAAACGCTAAAGAACCTACTCCGCCTTGACGGCTAATACTACATAAGAATGGGAACGTGTATGAGTTGTCTGAATTACATGTGTTTACTGGTTTTGTGTGTTATTAACTTGTTATACTTATTCTGTCATGTTTTAGTGTTTTATTGTGTTATCTATAGTTATACAGATGTTCTGTAGTGTATTATGCATGTACTAGTGTATTATAATACTTGTATTGTAATACTAAGTAACTTTCGGAAAAATAGCAGGTTTCCATAAATAGTAAGTTTCTAAAAATAGAAATAAGTTGAATTAATTATAATAAGTAAACATTAATTAGTATAATACAAGTCGTGGTTTAAAGGTAATAGCTTATTAATTAAAAAACTTGGTTAATTAATTAAACTATATGTTATAAGAATTTAATTAAAAATACATGTTTTAATTAAATTAAGCTAACTAAAATACTTTAGGTTATACATGAAATATTAATTTTAATATTTAACCTAAGTCATGAATTTAATTAAATAAAATAGTCTAGGAAATAATTTAATTAAATATATTTTTGATTTTTAATAGTTCTCGAAACCCGAACCCGTGTTTTAAAAATTAACCCGAGCCCGAATCCCGTGGTCACAAATAAGCCAAAACATATAAGCCAAAACAAACAGCCCTACCAGTGGCTAGATGGCTACACGGTTGCAACTGGTGGCTTTCGGTTCCAACTGCCGAGCCACGGCTGCCACTGCCGGCTCGGTTCGCACCGGTTGGCCACCGGTTCACACCGGTTTAACCCGGTTCCCACTGATTTGTTGTTCGGTTCCCAATGTTTTCACTAAGAGTCCCATCGAGACACTAATGGTCTCGGTTGACACGAAATCAAGCCTAAACAAAAACCCCCGACTCGCGGTCGGTTCCCGTAGCCTGTGTTCGAACCAAAAGAACCCCACACCGAGACCTTGAGGTCTCGGTTGGGCAAAACAAACACCATCGAGAGTTTCATTGCTCTCGGTTTGGTTCTCGGCCGAACAAAACAACACCAAACACTCCCTTAATTCCATGTTTAATTAATCCCCATGTTTTATATCACTTGTTTTTATGATTAATTAAAATAAAACATGAATTTACAAAGAATTTAAAAGAAAAGAAAAGGTTTTTGATTTTACCGAACACGTGGAAGGAAGGATTAAGATCACGATCACGTACACACAAAATTTAATAAGCAAAACCGTCCGGTTTGCCCTTGTTGACGATCTATGGCCGGCGGCTAGAAGGAAAAGGGAGGCAAGGGAGAACTTTTTTGTAAACCTAATATTATGATTAAATTTTCCCTGTGTTTTGTTTAACTTGGCTTTAATTTTGGGTTATGGGCCAAGCCCATCTTTTCCTTTTCTTTTGTCTTAGCCACGGCCTAAAGGATGCCCACGGGGAAACCCGTAGCTTTTCCCGAGTCATTATTTAGGTGTTCATTCATGTTTAATTATCGTGCATTTATATGTCGTGTTCGTAATACACTTATAATATATACGTAATTACATGTTATTAAATATCGTTACACGTGAATTATATTATAAATGAAAAGTTTAATTTTTATCTTATTTTCTTCTATGTACTGTTCATGTGTACTGTTCATGGTATTTTAACGCGGGTTTTACAACTCTTCCCCTCTAAAAGAACAATTTTTCCTCGAATTGGAGAAAACATAAACTGAAAGAAACATACACGAATCAGAGCTGGAAATGAGGGTAAGAAGTCCGTATAGACTCCTCCGTCTCCCAAGTGGCTTCCCGCTCAGGATGATCCCTCCAGAGGATTTTGACGAAAGGGATCGTCTTCCTCAGCATGAACTAGATGATAGTTGTATCCTCTGAGTAAGGACACATGGAACACGTTGTGGACGTGTGATAGCTGAGGCGGTAACGCTAAACGATATGACACTTCACCAACGCGTTCTATGATGTCTAACGGTCCGATGAAGCGAGGACTGAGCTTCCCTCTTATTCCAAAATGTTTAACTCCTCGTGCAGTTGATACCTTGAGGAAAACGTGATCACCAAATTGAATGATACATCTCTACGACGTATATCAGCATAACTCTTCTGACTAGCACGCGCTTCCTGAAGCTTCGCCTTCGCGACGACGACCTTCTCATTAGTCACCTCAATCATCTCTGGACCCTCAAGTAGTCGTTCGCCCACCTGATCCCAGTAGATTGGGGCGCTACACTTCCTACCATACAACATCTCAAAAGGAGCACACTTGATGCTAACGTGCCAGCTGTTATTATATGCAAACTCCACTATAAAAATATAATCATCCCAGCTTCCTGACCACTTTAGAGCACACGTCCGCAACATGTCCTCCAATGTATGAATGGTATGTTCCGACTGTCCGTCGGTCTGGGGATGAAAGGCAGTGCTGAGCTTAAGTCTGGTGCCCCAAGCTTTCTACAGACTCTGCCAGAAACGTGATGTGAAACGGGATCTCTGTCAGAGATGATTTATGATGTAGTACCATGCAGTCTCATGATCTCCTTCTGAAAAGTGTCTGCTAATTAGCTGACCGGATGCTCTTTGCGGATCGGCAGAAAATGAGCAGGTTTAGTCAACCTATCAACAATAACCCAGATAGCGTCATTCTTCCTCTGAGTAACAGGAAGACCAGTAACAAAATCCATGGCGATTTTGTCCTACTTCCATGCTGGATTATCTAGCGGTTGTGGTAACCCACTAGCTCGCTAGTGTTCAATCTTAACCTGCTGGCAGATCATGCATTTAGAAACGAAGGTGGTAACATCCTGCTTCATACCACTCCACCAAAAGTGTTGCTTGATGTCGTGGTACATCTTGGTAGAACCAGGATGTATGGTAAATGGAGAGCTGTGAGCTTCAGTCAGCACAGCTTCCCTGAGTGTAGAGTCATCAGGAACCACTAGTCTAGTGCCCTGCCATAAAATAACATCATTGTCAACACGAAACTCTGTCTGCTGATCAAGGTTCTGAATGATAGCCCAAATCTCACCATTGTCCTTCTGAGCTTCAATAATCCTAGAATGTAAGTCTGGTTCCACTCTAAGATTAGCCCAGTAACCGTGCTGTCCTCGTACACAAAATTCAATATCAGTCATCTCTAGGTCACGAATGATCTCCTTTGCAATCCAAATGCCAGCAATCATACCCGACCTTCTGCTTAGAGCATCTGCCACCACATTCGACTTACCAGGATGGTACTGAATGTTGGTGTTGTAGTCCTTCAATAGCTCTAACCATCTCCTCTGTCTCATGTTCAGTTCCTTCTGGGTGAAGATACTTGAGACTCTTGTGATCGGTGAATATGTCACATGATTCGCCATACAAATAATGTCTCCAGATCTTCAACGCGAAAACAACTGCTGCAAGCTCCAAATCGTGAGTAGGATAGTTTTCTTCATAAGGTTTCAGTTGCAATAACCTTCCCATATTGCATTAGAACGCTGCCTAGACCCTTTCTTGAAGCATCACTATAGATCTGAAATCCACCTGAGCCAGATGGGAGAGTAAGAATAGGTGCAGTCACTAACTTCTGCTTAAGGTCTTCAAAGCTCTTCTCTCGCTCTTCTGTCCAGACGAATTTCTCTCCTTTCCTCATCAGCTTAGTCAAAGGTAAGGCTAACCGTGAAAAGTTCTCTACAAACCTACGGTAGTAGCTAGCTAAACCCAGAAAATTTATGACCTCGGTTGCAGATGTAGGTCTCGGCCATTTAGTGATAGCTTCAACCTTTACAGGATCCATGGTGATCCCCTCTGCAGATACAAGATGGCCTAGAAATGCCACCTTGCTTAACCAGAACTCACACTTGGAGAACTTGGCATATAGCTGCTTCTGACGAAGAATCTGCAAGACTGTACGAAGGTGTTCCTCATGTTCCTCCTTGGATTTGGAGAAAATCAGGATGTCATCAATAAACACGATAACGAATTTGTCCAGAAACTCATGGAAGACACGGTTCATCAAATCCATGAAGACTGTTGGTGCATTTGTGAGTCCGAATGGCATGACTACGAACTCGTAGTGCCCATAATGTGTACGAAAAGCAGTCTTAGATATATCCTGCTCTTTAACCCGTAATTGATGGTTGTTAGACCTCAGATCGATCTTGTAGAAATACTTGACGCCCTGAAGTTGATAAAAAAGGTCATCAATTTGCGGAAAAGGATAACGATTTCTAATCGTGATCTTGTTCAGTTCACGATAGTCTATACAAAAACGCATGCTGTCGTCTTTCCTCTTCACGAACAGTACCGGTGCACCCATGGCGATGCACTGGGACGGATGAAACCTCATTCCAGAAGTTCCTGCAGCTGATCTTTCAGTTCTTTAAGCTCTATAGGAGCCATACAATAAGGAGCTTTGGAAATTGGCTCTGCACCTGGGATGAGCTCAATTCCAAACTCGACTTCACGAACAGGTGGTATGCCCGAAAGTTCATCAGAAAAAAAGTCAGGAAATTCTAACACAATAAGCTGATCTTATATCGATGGAGACTCGGCAGTAATGTCATGAATATTGGGTATGAAGCCCTGACAGCCGTGTGTTTGTAATAAACGCGCCTCCATGGATGAAATAATTTGTACTGACATCCCTGGTAGAAAACCATGGTGTATGTATTCTGTAGATTTAACATCACCGAAGATAACCCGATAAGTGTGGCAGTCTATCGTAGCCTAGTGTTTGGATAACCATTCCATGCCTAAAATCAAGTCAAACTCGCACATGTCTAATGGAAGTGTGTCAACTCTGCGGATTCTATCATCAAATTCTAGGGGAAGATCTCTGTACACCTGAGTGATTCGTACAGAGTCCCTAAGTGGCGTGGAAATGCATTAGGCATTATCTAATGGCATAGGGGAAATCCTAACACGTACAATAAAAGTAGTGGATGTTAGCCTCAAAATATTAAGTCAAACAAGAATGCTCGGTCATATGTTTATTATGTATCGTAAATTAGAACGTTGTAATAGGTAGTAGATTAGTCGTGTATAACGGGCTTAACTTTAAGCTAACGTTCATTCATAAGTAACCAAAGCCAAAAAGGAAAGCCCGACCCATGTAGTATAGTCCATACAAGCCTGTTAATGCAAGTAATGCCTAAAAACATTATTAGTGTTAACTAATCTTTCTTTATTTTGATCATAACAAACCATACAACACATTTAGTGTAAAACACAAAATGAATTATTTGACTAACACTATCATCAAGGTAATAATCATATCACTAACCTTTCTTAATCATACTTAGTGATCATCAAAATGATTATCCTTAAAACTCACTTTTGTTAATATGACAAAAGACTTTTTAATAAACTTTCTTTTTTAGAAAATGTTTTATTAAAATGGGAAATGAAAATTTGAAAATGGGATATTCCAAATGCTGTTAGAATATCCTTTGAAGGTTTCAAATACCTCAGATATTCCCACCCCACTAAAAGACAAAAAACGGAGCGTAGTCTAGTGGCGGTACCTTATGTACCTACCCGGTTCCTTAGCGATATGGAACCACGGGGTGAGATAAGGTACCGCGCACAGCTAGACGTTATAGATCCGTTATACTTTGTCTCCTTTAAATAGTGGGTCAAATCTCATTTTCCAGTAAGCCTCTTGGACGTTTTTCTCAGCTCTTTCTATTTTCTATAGCATAATCATTAGTAAATGATCACTTAAATTATTAAGGATGTTTACATATGATTATCCTATTGATCCCCTCCTTTACCTTGTCCAATGAGAAGATCACTCACTCACTAGTGTTGTGATAAAGATAAATCTATGAGCTAGTCATATTCATCATGATACCCTTTTTGTTTTAGGTCAATCCAATGTATTTATGAATACTTGGACTAGTTGTGTTCATCCAAGTTATTTGTGGATACTTGGATTTGTTGTGTACATCCATTGCATATGTGTTTTCTTGGATTTGTGTTGTGTAAATCCAATCTACATTTGTGTACTTGGATAAGTCTAGTTGAGTTGTAATAGATTTGATTAGGAGTTCTCACTAAACTATAAAGTGATGTGGTTGTGTCTTGTGAGTTCTCACTAAACTATAAAGTGACTAGTAGTTGTGTTGTGTGAAGTTCTCACTTAGCTTCAAAGTGAAGAGTCGTGAAGATTGGTTCTAGCTTTCGATTAGAACTCGACATCTAGCGTTGTGTCGTAAAATGGTGAAGTAGGCAACGTCGTGAAGATTGGTTCTACCTTAAGATTAGAACTCGACATCTAGCTTTGTGTCGTTAAATTGTGAAGTAGGCAACGTTGTGTAGATTGGTCCTAGCTAAAGATTAGGTCTCGACATTTAGTTTAGTGTCGGAAAATAATGTAAGCAACGATGTAAGGTTTTCTCCGCCGAGAAGGGAGCTTGTGGATATAGTGGAAATCTCGAGTAGGTGTACTCGAGGAGTGGAGTAGAAACGAGGATAGAGCCTCGTTGTCGAACCACTATAAATCTTGGTGTCTTCCCACTAGGTTGTCTCCTTCCTTACTCTTTACTTATTTCATTATCATTACACTTACCTATTATCTTTGCTAGTGCATTTGAATTGAACCTAATCATTATGCAACTTAGCCTCTAGTAAAAGATAGTTTTGATACAAACCAAATTGAAAGTAATTTTAATTTGGTCACCAATCGAAGAGAAACTATTCAAACCCCGCTTCTAGTTTCTACAATTGGTATCAGAGCGATGGTCACTCAAGATCTTTGAAGTATATTGTACTTTGAAACTTGGATCGATCCATTATCTCCTCAAATTAGAAGGTCAAGTTATACTAAAGTTTCTCTTTGGTCAAAACTATGTTTTCTTTGAAAATAGGTCTTTTAATTGATAATATTGCATCCCACTTAAGATTAGTAGCCTTTATGCATTTTAGATATACTCTTGAAATGTATCTACTAGTTTGCATCTTGCTTTGTGTAGGTACTCATGAAGATCAATCACTTAATTGGTTGTGGATTGAGTTACTTGAACTTGTAGAAGACTCATCTTCATTGATCTTTAACATCTTTGAATGATGATACCAAGATGATTGGGAATGATACTAGTCCTTGAAGACTTAGTACTCATCATAGTCATTGATTGGGCATAGCACTTATTCCTTCATGGATTGCTCTTTGTGGCCAAGGTACACTTTCGTTCTTCCACACGCCCTTTGATCATTCTTTTGATCATTACTTGACTATGTGCTTGTTCTCGGCATCCTTGCCTTGACATTTATTTGTGGTTTGTGTTTCTTTTCCTTTATCCTCTCAAACCTTATTGCTTGGATACTTGACTCACTATGGTGATGTAGAGTGAGTTAGTAGAAGCTTAAAGTATCAAGTATGATTTCCATGGTTTGCACCCATACGGTTAGAAGGCCCTTTGTGGGAGAGAAAGTTAATTAATACCTTGCTCATATTTTGGTTTAGACTAAGACTATTATTGAAAGTGATCTTAGTCTATACTTGAATAATTGCTTTGTGCTTATTCATTACCAAAGCCGTTTAACGTTTCGCCGGAAAGGCACGTCTTAAACCACTATATATGACACAAGCTCTTCGTTACCACTATTTGAAGATTGTCATTAATCCCTTGAGCATTGGTCCTAGTCTTGATTCACTTCCCTTGTCTTCTCTCCACTTAGCCGTTTTGCTACGAGTAGTCGTTTGTCCGTTTCGGTTCTTTTCGATCTTGATTTTACTCGTAATCCTTCGTTAAGGCATATTGCTTAGTGTTATGATGATCCAATGATATTCTAAAAGGCTCATGATTTAATCTTAAGTATTTTAGAAAAACTTGGTTTTCAAAATTTTGCGTTTTTCATAGATAAAAACCGACATCTGGAGGCGGTTCTTTATCTCAGCGGCTCAAAGGCGCGGTTCCTTATCGATAAGGAACCGCGGGCAGAAACTTTTGTCAGAGCGCCAGTTTGATTATTTTATTCATTTTCAAACCACTATCTCTCTCTCCCAAAAACACACAGCCGACGGGTTTTACCTTTTCCACCATTATTGAAGCTTCAAAAACCTTCAATCACTCAAATTAATTGATTCCAAGTTGTGGGTTTCACTCATCCATCATCTAACATCAATTAATTGTAAGTATTTTCTTTCAATTTCATCTATTTTGTTCTAGGGTTCATCCTTTCATAATTGGGGATTTTTAAAATTGAAATTGAATTAAAACCTTAATAGGAATGTGGGTTGACATGGTTATTTTACTATGAATCCTTAGGTTCATATTCATTAAGATTTCACTAAAACCCACTTGTAGAACAAATCCGAATTTAGGCTAAATGATTTTGGTTGAAAGATGGATTTGAGATGAACCCATGAACAAGTAGGTAATAACATTGTTAATGCTTACCTAAAAACCTTGTTTTGAAAAACCAATGTTCTAATCCATTGTTGATCCAACATAGTTCATGTGTTCTTGGTTAATGATGGAATAGATGCATTGTGAACATGAGAATGATATGGATTCAATCCTTTGTTTGTCAAGGAATTGATATAACACATTCTCATATTTTTCAATTTTTGATTTTATTTTTCATATGAGTGATTGGAAAAATATTGTCTTATGTTTATTTAGGTACTAATCATGCCTTCTCAATTTCAAAAGGATCATCAATACACTAGACAATACATGCCAAACCTCTCCCAAACCTATGCTTCCCCCCAACTTCAAAACGCTTTTCCATCCCTTTCCACTCGTTGTTTCCATGAGGGTAGAGTCGTTGACAAGGAAATAACGGGTTATGACTATATCCAATCTATGTTTGAGATTTCGGGGTTTGATTGCTTGCTCAACATAGAAGAAGATATTTACCCCTTATTCCTTCTTGAATTCTTTAGCACCTACTCCATGCTTGAATACAATGGAGAAATTTTCATTTGTTTCGTGTTGAATGATCAATTGATTCAATACTCCCTCTAAAACTTTGGTCAAATTCTCGGTGTGTCATATGAAGGCACTTGTCGTTTTACGGATAAATGGAGACTTGATGCTCTCTCGGAATCCTACGATAAACCTCCAAATGACCTCACCGAAATTGATCTAGAGTTCATCCTTGACATCATCTCGAAAGAGTGTGATGGAAATGTTGTGAGAAGCCTTCATTCAAATGTATGAAATGTGAATCGATATAAAGTGCTCTCTAGCGACCTTAAGGATTTTATAGTCCAATGGGCCAATATCCTTAGGGAGAATGTCTTTTGTCTTGGTGGAAACCGAGATCATATCCCGGCGTGTATGGTGCATATGTTGAGTTGCATCTTTACATCCACCAAGTACAACTTGGCATTCTATATCGCTCGACGAATCAATTATGCCCTTTCGAAGCCCAAAACAAACCTTCCCTATGTTATGCTTCTAACTCGCCTTTTCAAAAGGGTTGCTCATGATTTTCCCCACCTCGATCTCTCTCGCTTCTACCCGGTTCATCGGGTTATGTTGCCTATTCAAGAGGCATATGCAAGAAAGACAAGAAGTGATCGAGGATCGAGAAAATCTGATCATCAAGAGATGGATGATGAGGACATGGACATGCCAACAAGTGATGGTGATGGCATAGGTACCAGTTCTCATTTCCACTCTTCGAGTAATTCCCATCCATCCTCAAACCCATTCGAGGATGAATTTGAAGACTTAGCTCCTCCTCCTCATCATTCTAGTGAAGTACCGGAAGATCTCAATATGGAGCATCTTTATCGTGAAAACCTTAGAACTCGAGGGGATTTGCACGAACACCGGGTTGAATCAAGAAAAGGTTTCAAGTTCTTGGGGAATATGATCAAGGGATTGGGCAAAAAGAGAAGGTGAAAGTTTTGAAGTTTTTCAAAGAATACATGTTGGTAAACATGTAATGTTAAACAATTTTTTTATTATCTTGAATGTGTATTAACTTATGCTACATGTTTGGATTATTATCTATTTTGATCCTTAATGTTGTTTATGCCATGATGTTTGTGATTTACATAGCTTTGTACATCTTTGTGATAGTTAGCTATTTAGATTATGATCTATAGTTAACTTTGGCTTGTAAATCTTTTGGTAAAATTCTGGGTTAACCAAAATTTGGGAGGTGAAATTTTTGAAAGCCCTCTGGTCACGGTTCCATATCGACCCGCGGATCCTTATCGATAAGGTACCGCCGGTCCTAGATAAGGAACCGCCGGCCACTTGTGCACGACGGCATCTTTTGCTTTACACTGTTTTCTTAAATCTGTGTAAACCTTGCATGATTTTCAATAATAAACTGCACATTTCCTTAACTAGCTTACGTAAATTCATTATTCACCTAAAATGATTTTAACCCATTACTAGTTTGGATCATCCCCTCACCCATTTAAACCCACCTTGTTTGCCATGTTCTTCACGCATCAAACATACCTCCCTTAACCCTAAACAACCATGGTTTCTACCAAAACCCCAAACACTTCCAAGCCCTCCACCCCAAAGAAAACACTCAAAATAAGGATTAAGGTAGCCAAACCTAACTCCTCACCTTTCCACACACCTAAGAATGAGATGGTTCCTATCCTCATTTCTTCATCACCTTCTCCACCTCTTGCACCATGCAAGACATCATCCACCCATGGTACTAACCACTCCATTGGTTCTACCTCCTCTTCATTCAACTCAAGAATGAATGAGCTCTCTTCACCCTTCACTCCAAGTGCACCCTTGGATGTGACCACACAACCCCAACCAATCCAAAGCATTCCTTTTGTGAATGACTTTGATGACACTTTGGTGACTTCACCAACCCAACCAATCCAAAGCATTCCTTTTGTGAATCACTTTGATGACACTTTGGTGACTTCACCATTTACCCCTCATAACTCACCCATTTCACCAACCTTGGAGAATTTACCTCCACACTCACCCATTTCCCCTTTAGGGAACATGCCTCCACTCTCACCCACATCACCCTTGGAGAACATGCCTCCACCACCTCCACCCAACTCAAACATTCCAATTTTGGGTGTTCCACTTTCCCTCCTTTTGGGTGATCCATACTATGGGTTTCAACAAACACATGGTCCTAGTTGTCCTAGTTGTCCAAGTTGTCTTTAAAACCACTACATCATCCATAACCTTAGGATGGATATGTATGGACTACATAGGAGGTTGCAAGAGTTCTTGCTTTCCTTGTTCTCCATGCCTCCTCCTAGGAGATGAATGATGGAGTTTTCTTAATAAGAGTTTTCAACAAAACCAAGCCAAAGAAAACTACTTATCTAGATTTAATGTTAAGCTAGCTATGCATTAGTTTGTTTTATTTGTCATTGTACTTGCTCCCTTCATGAATGATTCATGTTGTTGTTCTATGGATTTAGCTTTGTGTGTTTCTATCCTTATGTGCACATTAATCAACTTTAATTTGAAATTAAAATTGAACCTAAATCTATCACAACCTCTAAAAACTTGACTAAAATTGGTTCAAAATGATATCTAAATTATTTTGTCACCCTTTGTCAAGACATTCTTAGTGAATGTGTTGCTTTATGCAACCCTAGCATAGTTTGGTGCTAATAGAGGTGAAATTCCAAGATTTGCAACTTTTTGAAAAAGTCTTAGTTTTTCCCAAAAACCTGGAAAAACATGGTTTCATGTCCACTGGACGCGGCTCAATAAAGTCGCGCGGTTCCTTATGTGCTAAGGAACCGCCGGTCCCTTTAAGGTACCGCGGGCAGAAATCAGTCTTTGACGAATTTTTGGTCAAAACTTTTAAAACCCTATACCCTGTCAAGATTCCTTGTTTACTCATTTTGGCTAAACATTCCTTGACACTTCATATTTTGTATTCAAATTCTTACCTTGATTACATTTTACTTATACCCCAACCTTGAGATCTCATTCTCACACCTTCCCAACCTTGAGATTTCATTCTCACACAACCTTGAGATTTCATTCTCACACAACCTTAAGATTTCATTCTCACACTCTCACAATGCCTAATTCCTACATTCCTAACCTTGACATTTCTTTGTCACAACCCCACTCACCCAAAGCTTCCTCATCCAAGCTTTCAAAGAAACCGAAAATCTCGGTTCGACCTATTTGGGTTAAGAAGAATGAACCATCTTCGTCCAAACCACCCAAAAACCCTACCTTCTCTCCAATCAAGTATTGGAATGAGACTTATACCATAAACCCCATCACCGGAGCAAAAGAAAATGTTCCCCCACCACCACAATCCTTCAATACCCCTCAACTCAATGACCTTTCAACCTTCCCAAACCTCACAAGGCATTGTGAAAACATTCCTAAACCCATTACCCCACCACCACCAAACCCTAAGTTTGATGCCATACCCCCGTCAAACGATTTTGTGTTGCATCATGGATCCTCGTGTGCTTGTTGTCTATTTCAACAAATTGAACTTGCTCATGTGTATGAGAAGTTAAATTTTCTTGAATTCCTCCTCACTCGACCTCCTATTCAAGTTTTCGTTCCGGTGGACAAAACTTCGAATGATGCATCGTCGTCTTTTTAGTCTTTTATTTTTTTAGCAATCTTGGAAAATATCACTATTAGACTAGCTTATGGTTAGTGGTTTATTTTCCATATTTATTGCTTTTAGATACTCATATTGTGTGTATGACTATCTTCTTTGTTGTGTCTTTTTCTTTTTTGTAACCTTTGTGTTGTTTGTGTGTTATTTCATTAGTTCTATTTTGAGTTGATCATGGTTAATTTTTACAATTGCTTATGGGTGATTCCATCAATTCTAAACTTTAACCCATTAACAAGCTTATCATCTTCATCGGATTGAAGCTTGATTTTGTCAATTACCTCTTTGGACATACTTAGCAAAATACTTGCTTCTAATTTGAGATTTCTTCTCTCTCTCCCTCTCAAGTTACTTAGTAGGTAGTGATCATATATACATTGGTGTTTCTTTCCTTTCTACTAACCTTCGTGTAGCATGTCACCTTAGCTCACAAACTTGGTGCCCCAAGCAAGGGGGAGCAACCACCAAGGGGGAGCTACTAGCAAAGTTCGATGTTCTTCAAAGACTTGTGCTAACCTTTTTGCTACGACAAAGGGGGAGAAATGATAGTGACAAACTCGTTAATAATTCGTTATTTTGTCTTTCTACGTAAATGAGTTTATCGTTTGTCGTAATCAAAAAGGGGGAGATTGTTAATGCAAGTAATGCCTAAAAACATTATTAGTGTTAACTAATCTTTCTTAGTTTTGATCACAACAAACCATACAACACATTTAGTGTAAAACACAAAATGACTTATTTGACTAACACTATCATCAAGGTAATAATCATATCACTAACCTTTCTTAATCATACTTAGTGATCATCAAAATGATTATCCTTAAAACTCACTTTTGTTAATATGACAAAAGACTTTTTAATAAACTTTCTTTTTTAGAAAATGTTTTATTAAAATGGAAAATGAAAATTTGAAAATAGCATATTCCAAATGCTGTTAGAATATCCTTTGAAGGTTTCAAATACCTCAGATATTCCCACCCCACTAAAAGACAAAAAACGGAGCGTAGTCTAGTGGCGGTACCTTAAGTACCTACGTGATTCCTTAGCGATATGGAACCGCGGGGTGAGATAAGGTACCGCGCACAGCTAGCCGTTATAGATCCGCTATACTTTGTCTCCTTTAAATAGTGGGTCAAATCTCATTTTCTAGTAAGCCTCTTGGACGTTTTTCTCAGCCCTCTTTCTATTTTCTATAGCATAATCATTAGTAAATGATCACTTAAATTGTTAAGGATATTTACATATGATTATCCTCATGATCCCCTCCTTTACCTTGTCCAATGAGAAGATCACTCACTCACTAGTGTTGTGATAAAGATGAATCTATGAGCTAGTCATATTCATCATGATACCCTTTTTGTTTTAGGTCAATCCAATGTATTTATGAATACTTGGACTAGTTGTGTTCATCCAAGTTATTTGTGGATACTTAGATTTGTTGTGTACATCCATTGCATATGTGTTTGCTTGGATTTGTGTTGTGTAAATCCAAGCTACATGTGTGTACTTGGATAAGTCTAGTTGAGTTGTAATAGATTTGATTAGGAGTTCTCACTAAACTATAAAGTGATGTGGTTGTGTCTTGTGAGTTCTCACTAAACTATAAAGTGACTAGTAGTTGTGTTGTGTGAAGTTCTCACTTAGCTTCAAAGTGAAGAGTCGTGAAGATTGGTTCTAGCTTTATATTAGAACTCGACATATAGCCTTGTGTCGTAAAATGGTGAAGTAGGCAAAGTCGTGAAGATTGGTTCTACCTTAAGATTGGAACTCGACATCTAGCCTTGTGTCGTTAAATTGTGAAGTAGGCAACGTTGTGTAGATTGGTCTTAGCTAAAGATTAGGTCTCGACATTTAGCTTAGTGTCGGAAAATAATGTAACAACGATGTAAGGTTTTCTCCGCCGAGAAGGGAGCTTGTGGATATAGTGGAAATCCCGAGTAGGTGTACTCGAGGAGTGGAGTAGAAACGAGGATAGAGCCTCGTTGTCGAACCACTATAAATCTTGGTGTCTTCCCACTAGGTTGTCTCCTTCCTTACTCTTTACTTATTTTATTATCATTACACTTACCTATTATCTTTGCTAGTGCATTTGAATTGAACCTAATCATTATGCAACTTAGCCTCTAGTAAAAGATAGTTTTGATACAAACCAAATTGAAAGTAATTTTAATTTGGTCACCAATCGAAGAGAAACTATTCAACCCCCCCCCCCCCCCCCCCCCTTCTAGTTTCTACAAAGCCCACATGTAGGGGGACTATAAATACCCTTCCTAGCATGTTAGGAAGGGTGTTGGTCATTTCATTTTCTCTCAATCTAATATCACCTAGTTTCTCCAACCATTCTCTCTACTTTCTCTCACTACTTTCTCCCTATAGAATTCATCTCATATCTACCTTTCTTTCTTCATTAATCGTATAGAATCATCATATATTAGGGACAACAATTGGTATCAATCGCCATGGGGTAGTTTTGTGATTGGTTGTTGTGTTTTCATTTGATTTATTTGATTTGATCCTTATTTCTTCCACGAATTCAAGATTTTTTTATGTTTTTTAGTGTTATTCAAGTCGTATAACTTCTTAATTCGTGTCGTAGTGATTTGGGTATCTTGGTTTTGGTTAAAACACAAACTTTCTTAGATCAAACGTTCAAAACTTTCTGTTTTTCTTCATTCCGAATTTCCAGCAAGTGTCTCCATCGGAAAGTACAAGTTAGCGTGGCTTGATCGCAATAACCATTTGGTTCTACTTTGCGATCACAAGATTTCGATACCTTATTCCGACGAGACACTGCGATCGTACATTGCGATCTGGGATTCCGACGGTTTCAAGGGATATTGAGTCGTTATTCTGTCCAATTTGTATTAGCCATATTGCGATCTAAGCATTCCGACAGGTAAACATTCCGACAGTGCATTGCGATCTAAGCATTCTGATTGTAGTAAAATACGACCTTTAGGAAAAGGTGCGTAAAAGCGACAAGTATTAAGTGTACGTTTAGGAAAACGTAAACACTTATGACCCTTTGTGTGGGATCGTTCTCAAGGAGGCTAGTGCGTTGTGTATTGAATTGATATTGATTTGTGATTATATGATTGAAAAATAAAGAAAGAAATGGGATTAGAAGAGAAAGACGGTTACGAAGACGAATTAAACTAAGACGAAAAAGGCGATCACGCAAAACCGTAAATAGTACAAAAATTAAAATTTTAACCTAAAAATTCCTAAAAATTACTAAAAATCCCCAATAATATTCTAAGAGTTTACAAAAAATACAAACTTGTTAAAACCTTTTAATTAATTAGATAATGACTTTTTAATGCTAATTAAAGCCCTAAAAATCACTATTAATTATTAAAAAGCCCTCAACAAGATCTTATAGTTTGTAAACCTCAAAAATATCCTAATTAAGCTAAAAACTATTTTTTAAAATTTTAAAACCAAATTAAACTATTTTTAAACACTTAAAAACTATTAAAATCACTTAAAACTTAAATTAATTCTAGAAAATAATTGAAAAGTCCTAAAAATATTTGGAAAGTGACAAAACTCCTAATTAAGTATCCTTAACCTATGAAAAATGAAAAAACTAAAAAAAATCAAAATTCAATTTTTAATAATAAAATAATATTAAAATATTCAAAAAAATTCAAAGTTCATAAAAAAATTCTAAAAAATTACCAATAATCTAGAATATTATAACTAAGACAAAAATGCAATCAAAATTTTCTGAAACCTATTTAATAAATTTATATTAAATTTTAAAGTTAGCTAAAAACCCTAAAATCCAATAAAATAAAAAATAAGCTAAATTGAAAACTTAAATAGCTGAAAATCTCAAAAATATAATTAAAAACCTAAAAACTATTTTTTCAGATTTTTAAATTACCTTTTTCTATTTTTAATGACTTTTTAAAATTAAAACTTAAAATAATCCTAGAAAATTAATTAATAATGGGAAAAATAAACTTTTTGGACAGAAAAGTCAAAAACCCTATCAAGAACCTAAGAAAATTGCTAAACAGTGAAAACCTCAAAGAAATAAGCAGAAATAAGCTTATGAATAAGCTGTTAGCTAAATAAGCTACAAACCAAATACCACTTAAGTAATATTTGAAATGAACCTCTAGCAGTCAAAGACCCTAGGGCAGAGATGGTTATGTCGTTCGTGTGTGAGAGGAGTGGCGCAGGTTCGAGTCCTGGCCACGTCCTTTTTGCTATTTATTTTTTTTCTTTTTAAACTTTAAAAACTCAAAACTTATACTCTTTTAATCACCAAAACACAAACACCAATCCAAAATAACAAAGATTAAGGCTGTTAAAATCAAAACAAGTGCCCAGGTAGGCTGCTTGACTGATGAACACAAGTTGATTCTTCACTTGTGAAAATAAGGACAAGAGTGCTTGTCTTGTGAGATTTGTGGATGTTTGTTGGATAATGAAGGCACCCCTATACTCAGTTGAGTATAGGGAGTCAAGATAAACAGAAAACAAGCAAGCTCTAACACAAATCAAGCACAAATGATCAAAAAAAAGTTACTGATATGGCATATGTTTCTGATGAACAAGTTGCACAAATTACATGCACAGATATGAACTTCAAGGCCTCAAATCTTTCAATCTAGCTAAACAAATGACAATTAAGCAGTACACAATCCTTAAACAACCTTTTATCTAGCAATGTTCAAGATTTTGATGCACAAATTCAAGAAAAACAAGCAGACAAGAGACTTAACTGATTAATGAGCTATTCTCCTTTTTTTGACATGCAAAATGCTTTAAAACCTCACCAAATTAAAAACCAATCTAGCATACAACTTAATAACTACTTAGGGAGTGTAGTAAACAGGTTTTATCACAAGAACTTTTAACAATCTTAATTTAATAACCAGATCCAAACACCCCTTTAAAATTTCAGAAAGTACTTTTTCAAAGCAAATCAATACAAAATCTAACAAAACTGATTTTAATTAGTCCTAACATGCACATTATACCTAAATGAGCAATATCCAGCCAAGAAAACACCACTTTAACACTTAGCATACAAATCACACATAAACTGAAAATCTACAAAACTGAAAAAAGGAAACAAGATTTTTACCTTAAGGGACCTACATCCAGGTCCCTTAGTGGCAGCTTAGCCACCTCCAATAGGCTGGGGCCTATGCAGAACCTTGAATAAACAAGCAAAGGTTTAACAACTTTCCTGCTAAGAAAAATGGTCAAGCACAAAATATGATATAATCTGATTTCTTGAAACCTTTTTAAATCCTTTTCACAAAACTTTCTTAAACGTTTTTCTTTCAACAACACTTAACAAATTAACTTATAATCCAGGAAAAACAACCCTTGAAACAATGACTTCACCAAGAGACCCAAAATTTCAGAAACCTTGAAAACCAAACTAAATTTTAAAAACTTGAAAAATAAACAAACAGTAAGTGAGACACAATCAATAAGCAGAAAGTAAAAGTGGATCTTTGTTTCTCATCAACATCTCAACACCATTTTTCATTCATTAAAAAACTGGCTTTACATGGAAGTGACAAAGGAGAAAGAAAGAACAAGAACAAAATGCTAAGCTATATGTCCTTATATAATGGACTACAGATCATTCTAGAAACTGAAAACCCTAGTACATGGAATTCCAATATAGCCCTTGGAAGATTTGAATTTGTTGACTGATTTGGTCAAAAAGGGCTTCATGTGATGCTTGCTGATATGCCAGTTTATGCAAAGTGATCTTGGCCGTTTAACACAAATTGGGGACCAAGGGATTAACGTGAG
Source organism: Glebionis coronaria (assembly GCA_025667525.1). Taxonomy (NCBI): domain Eukaryota; kingdom Viridiplantae; phylum Streptophyta; class Magnoliopsida; order Asterales; family Asteraceae; genus Glebionis; species Glebionis coronaria. The sequence continues at coordinate 368,741,491 of CM046875.1, forward strand.
ACGTTTGTTTGGTCGGGTGTAGGGTTTTGAGGGAAAGGGACGGGGCAGGGGAGGGTCCTACACCCACATGGGATGGTCTATGGTCATGGTTTTGGTGTGGGAAGTGATGAGAAAAGGTTTAATTACTAATCTGGAAAGGATGGATTAAAACCCCTTTGTTTTGGTGGTAATTAGTCCTGGGAAAAATTAGGGTTTAAGTGGGTGATTAGAACAGGTTTAATCCAAATTGGGGGTTAAATTATTTGAATTAGTGTTTGGGAGGGAAGATTAAAATAATTGATTAAATCAGTTATTTACATGGGTGGAGTGTGACGTGGAGGAAAGGGTGATTCTGATTGGTTGTGTTGGAGTAGTGGGACACGTGGAGGAATGTGAGTGGGGGAATGGAGTTTGGTTGTCTGGCAGGAATGGCCCCCAAAGGTTTAAGTTTCTTTCACTTTGTATAAAACAGCACAAACTTCAAATCCCTTTGTAATTATCTTTCAAGGACTTGTCAAAAATGGCACAACAAGTTTCCAAACTTGTTTCAAGGACTTAAAATGTAATTTTGGCAATCTTCAAGGGCTTTCAATGACATGTCTTCATTCTTCAAGGTGTTGACTTGTTTGTTGACTTCTTGGAGGACCAATATTGATAATTTAGTTTTGTTGAGGGACTAAAATTGCCAATTCTTCAAAGTTAAGGGTCCTTTTTGTAATTTTGACAAACTTTAGGGACCAAACTTGTAATTATGAAGATACAAGGGTATAAAGTGTCAATTCTTCAAACTTGGAGGACCAATCTTCATAATTCTTCAAATCTTTAAGGGTTGACTTTGGAAAATTCTTCATTAGGGCTTGGTTCATCGTCCGGCTTCGTTTCCCGTGTTCGTTTTTGATTGATTCTTGTGATCTTTTGTCATTTTCTCAATATCCGTACCTAAAATACACAAGAAACAAACACAAGCATATATTTGGGTATTTTGATGATATTTAATGCATTTTAAGCCCAATTTGGACGATGAGACTATGTATAAAAGCAGTCTCATCACTCCCCCATACTAAACCATTGCCGTGCCCTCACGCAATGCTAGAATAAAGTATCGTAGCACCTCCAAAATTCATTTTATTCACTTTATTGAACGATAAACTAGCTACACTACTACTATTACTTCTACTTTGTGCTTTAGACGTAATGTATGATTTTCATCGCAAAATGAGACGTTTAGATTCATAGAATAAGAACACATGAATGCTTCGTTAGAAATAATTTTATCGTCCTCGATTTTCACTCCAATTCCATGCCAAGCGTGCAACGAGATCATTGTCATTATAAGTTAGTAATGCTAACACTACTCATATGCCCTAATCATGTACTTATCCTCCCATTGTTCCTAAGTTGTATCTCTTATATTTTATGATGTCTTGAATGTTTCACGAGGATACATTGTTTGACTTATGCGATAATAGAGATTTAGGTCTAAAAATAGAGTCCTAACGGTGTAACTAAGACCATCAAATCAATAACCCCTCCTAATAGACAACGATGTTAAAAAATTAAGTTGACAAGAAGAATCGATAAACACGGTTTTATAACGGTTTTGAACATGAGACTTATTACCAAGACTTTTATACGCCCCCTAACGGAAGGGCCTTATTATCTTTGGTTTACCTCCATCTTTGTAAGACCCGTGAAAGTGCCGTAAGATGCTAAGTTATTGTCTCAAGAGCTGTTCAGTATGAGCATCTCTCTTAAGTTGTGGCTCACTTGTGAATGTGATATCCCGAGCCCAACGTCATTTATTTAATCCTATTTTACGTATATTTTTGAAAATTTTAAGAATTTTTATCGTGGATTTATTTGACGGTTTAAGTTGAAACCAACGTTTACGGTCGTAATTTAACGATTGACGATTTAAGAAGAACCGATAACGACTACGATACCGACGGATGCCCAAAGTTTACCTTTTATTATCGATTGATCGATATTTGAGTTTTTCGAGATTTTATTTTTATTACGTGTTAAGTCGAGTCGGAACCATATGAATATTCGTTTTGTGTGCGTTTGAACCATTTAAAAGTATTTTAGAGTGTTCGGGACGACCCCCGACTCCCGTAAAATTTTAAAATCGATTACTAGCCGTAATCCCGCTCTTTAAATAAGTTGTTTGCCAACAAGGCCAAAAGAAAGCCCAAATTGCACACAAGGACCTCCCAAAATTACAAAAAGGAAAATCACACACACACATTCATAAAATTCATTTCAAAAATTTTCTCCCCTTCCCCTTTTCTCTCCCATGGCCGACGGCCACCACACAACCACCACCACATCCATTTTTTTTTTGGTTTTGCAAAAATCTAATCAAATACCACCTCCTAATTTACCATTGTAAGTATTCTTACACCTTTTAATCCAACATGCATTAACATTAATATTTCAAGAATCAAAGATTTTTCAAAAATGTGTTTTGATGTAATTAAATCATTAATTCGTGAAATTGGTGATTGGGTAATGCTAATTAATCCATAAAATAAGATGGATGTTATGTTCTTTGTTCTCCACAGCCCCTAAAAGCCACGAATTTTTGGGGGTTTTTGGGTGTTCATGGTGTTTGATGATTTTGTTGGTGGGTTTGTGTTTAAAATGGTGTTTTTAGTGTTTTTAAATTGTTTAAACATATTGCATGTATGATTTAGGATTGAGTTTTGATTAAGATTTGATGTTCTTGGTGATGTAGGCTGTTTAGAGTGTTTGGGGATGATTATAGGTAATGGGTATAGGCTTAGGTAATGATAGAATGGTTTGGAATCAAGTTTTGATACGATTTTGGAAGGGTGAATCTAGAACAGATTGTTTAGGGCTATTTTCGTGGTTTTAATTTTTGGTCCAGGTTGTGATTGTAGGATATAGTTGTAGTGGTCGTCGAGACGCTCGTTTTGGTATAAGATAGAGCTTTTAACTCCAAACGAGTCAAAAGTTATGTTATTTTGAAAATACGTGTACCGGGAGATGAGAATCAACACAATCCGAATTTGTGTTTGGTTTTGGGTCAAATCCCGGGGACCATAGATAGAGTTTGGTAAATGTTTGAAAGTTGATTTTTGGTCTCAAACCTGTGTATGTGAGTCTATTATTAGACTTAGGTGTCGTAGAGGTCAATGGTATATTTTAAATGGGTCAAATGAGTCCGACTTGGTCAAAGTGCAATTTCAGTCCGAAAAATGTAGGTTTAGTAATGTGTTGAGTAACGGGTCGTAAAAGCAAAAACTTTTAATGGGATTAAAAATGGATTTTCTACAGGTCTTAAGGTATTTTTGAGAATTTTCTCAAATTTTATAAAAGGGTATAAGTCTAGGAAAACAGCCCATACTTTCGGTAAGTATCGGCGAAACCGTAAAATGGATAGTAACTTTAATAACATTGATAAATGATATAAGTTTAGTAACAACTACTTGTTTGATTTTGGTGTGAGTTTTCATAAGCGTTGAGTGTGTTTGCATATGCGTGTGTTTAGTACAATAAAGTGCGCGGAGTATTGATTTGGTTTTCGTACTTTGACTTTTAGGTCAAGTGTTTGATTTTCCCGGGCATCCACGTCGTCGGTGATATTTCTCGTTACATCTTCGATAGAACCACTACTACTACGCAAGGTGAGTCTATAGCCTCGCTCTTTACTTATTCCAAATGTTTTTACCCGCGAGGGGGATACATGCTATTTAAATGAAAATGAACAAAAGTCATGAATGATTGTTGGACCCGAATGTTGCCTCGAAATTGTGTTGAGTACCTAGTTGCAAAAGGCCCAAATTTCATGAACTATTAACTATTGTCTTGCCCTTGTGTGGGTTGGAAATAGCCGCTTATACAATTTGTAGTACTACGGGGCTAACGACCCAATGCTAGCCGAGAAGCTGTACGTTGAGTAAGTTCTGCGGTAGATTATCTTGTATGAGAGATAAGGTATAATTGCAACTAATGCCTTAGTAGGGGCACTGGTTTCATCTGAATCACGCCGGTAATTATTACGCGGGTGATTGAGTTAACGGTTTAGTGTCATGAGCTTAAACACAATTGTCATATCCTTGAATAATAGATTGTATGGCCACAATGCTATTGAATGATCATGATTGGTTTTTAACACTTATGTTCAACTGATGATTTGATAAACCTATAGATTCGCTCAACCTTTGTGTTGACGATTTTAAGCATGTGTTTCAGGTAATCAAGGTTGATAGCAGTGGAGCATGCGAGGATGGAAGTTGTTGTGGCTTGGCAGTCTACTTTGTTTTTCCTCCCTTTTAGCACTTAAATACCTTATATTATGTCATGTGAACGAAAATTGTATTTTGGGTTGAGATTCAGTGGGGACCAAAACGCAAACTCTGTTTTATATTATTTTTGGGGTTTGGGAAGCAGTAGACTTTGTTGATTTAAACAGTCTTTAATTTATGTTTAAATTTCTACGTCTCATTGAGTCGTTCGAAATAACTTGTGTGTGATGATAACTGTATAGCACCCAAATGTTGTAGTTCCGCTGCGCAAAGCATTTGGTGAGGGTGTTATAGATTGGTAATCAGAGCCATGAGTTATAGAGAACTAGGTCATTTTGAAAAATCCTAAACTATAACTTTTGGTGTCGTAAGAAATTGTCCAAGCACACAACTATCCTGCATGGCTCCGGTAAGATTTCTTTAGCATCGCTTTATATTTTAGATGTATCCCTCAAAATTGATATGAATTCCCTAGTATTTAGTAAGTAAATACTTTGATATATATTGAGATATATTGTTTTGTACGATTGAGTACTTATCATCGTAATTTGCAAATTCCTGTAAAGATTATCGTATATGTTGCATGTAATTGGCATAACGGGCTACATTGCATTACATGGCAACACCGTGTTGTAATCCTACGAGTATGTAGGAATGGTTTTATGTATAAGTATGTATATACTATGGTATTTAAAGGCATTGCACGCGGAGCAATGGTCCTTGAGTGATTATCGTACATTAAAATGCGGTTTTGTTGAGAATTCGGCCTTACCGCTAATTATCAATCTTGATAATTAATTTATTGTTCGGATAACCGAGTGTGAACCTCGTTTGATACTCTAGATACGTAAATAACGCTTCGTAACATATTGTATATGAACTAGATTGATCTCGATTGTCGTTATCGCACGGTGGTGTGTCATTTTTGGGACATCTTATTTTTGGAACGTAGATTACTAACGTACTATTTTATTTCCTTTATTCCTTATGGGTTTAATATATTAGTTCGCGTAACCATAATATAGACGAAGTATAATCAACGATGCGTACATTGTAGCGACGAATCACATGTGTATGTTATAAAACGTGGTTGAGGCATGTTGCCATTTAATCGTTGTTTACTATTCTACTTGAATTTTAAAGATGTGTTTTAAAATAGACTAGCGTTGTGATCAATCGCGATAACTTGGAATTTGGTTGGTTTTTGTGTTAATTTTGTGGAGTACGATTTCGAGACTCATCCGAGGCCGATAACAACATTTAGTTGACATACTTATTCTCTCTTCGTTTATTTCATTTCATTTTGTTGTTTCACTATTTTGAATTTGATAGTATATATGACGAGGTCTGGCATTTGTGTGAGTTAAGTAAGCACTAAACTTTGTTGATTGAAAGAGTTAAACATAAAGTGTTTTACATATTTAATGCTTGGCGGATGAAACTTTTGGATAAAAATGACCTACGATGTGCCTTTTAACAAGTAAAATTCGTATAGAGAATAAAATGGACAGAGTGAAATTATTTTCCCTTTTAATCTTGGTTGGTAAATCATAATAAGTAATTTATACTACTCGTAAAATCTTTGTTTTTATATATTAATAATTTGATACTAGAAGCTAGTGATGGATTTGTTAAGAATTTATTTAATATAATTTTAAAAAGGAGTTTATAATAAAATTTACGATATGACTATTGAGTATATGTAACTTTGGATTTAGTATGAATTAATTTTCGGGTCAACGTAGCAAACTTTTGGCGTATCTTATGATATAAAACATGAGTAGAAGAATTGGTCATGTATTTTGGAGATAAAAACTTTGTAAAATTTGTTTTATTTTAAACATAAGGTTATGTTATGTATGCATTGGTATAAACTAGAACTCGTCACTTGTTGTAATGATTAAACATGAATAAAATCGAGAGATACACTTTAAGTGAGAAATTATAATGCTTGAAATAAATTTTTAAACATTGATGGGACGTCATTGGAAATCATTTGTTTATTTAATTGTCGTTATAGAGAATCACTATGCATAATTCGATGATGCTTGTTTAAAATCGTTTGAAAAATCTTTTATTTTATTCCGCTGCGAGATGTGTTAATTTTAAAACCGTTTGATAATGGGCTAAGGATTAAAAGTTGAATTTTCTACATTTTAGAATTATTGAAATAAGCATTTCTGATTAATTATTACATTATTATATTATTATTATTTTTGAGATTCAAGTCTCGACTAAAATCAGTAAATTATCTGAGATAAAACTACGTGAAACCTCTTTATCATTTGAGTCGAAGTGCGTGAATGTGATTTAACAAACCAGTTTTAAGGAAGACTTATGTATAATAAAAAGTCAAAAGTTGATTTTAAGAGTTAATTGGACTAGATTGAGTTATTTTGGATATTTGTATATACGTGATAAGATATGTCGTAATAACGTAAAACTTTGAAAAATTCTTACTATGTACGTTTTTGGTACTTAAGATATGAAGATTATTGAGATTTTGACGCGAGTATCGAGATTTTCAAAACTAATGATTTTACCAGTTATAATAACCGAGTCACCGAATCAACTAATGTTAGAAATTTTCTTGCAACTGTAAATTTTCTAGAAATAAAAACTTTGTAAACATGAAAGTTCTGAAATCCTTAATGGGGTAACACGATTAAAAATGTGCAAATGTTCGGTTTTACAATGTACCAGGTAACAATAACTAGAAAATGCAAATGGATTACCCAACAAACGAATATTTATATTATTTTCTTAAGATGTATATGTAATGTTTTGAGTCACAATGGTTCGATCGTACGACATCTCTTCTTTGATTTTATGAGTCTGTATTTGAACTTGAGTCGTCATGTGACTGTTCATTTTAATATTTTCATGATATGAAACCATTATTATTATATTTATTTTAAAGCTACTATTTCGCTAGTACTTGATAATAAGGGTATGTCACCCGGTGTATTCTTGTCATGTTCATGGATGCCGTAACTTTTCTTCTTTCGGTTAATGGAACCTAAAATTCTGTATTTACTTGAATGATGCTATAAATCTTTATTAAATTGGTTATTTATTTATATTGAACAAAAGCGAGGAGGCGAAGCCGCTTTACCAATTTGTAGAGGTGAAAGAAATCGATCTTCCTGGTGAAATTGTTTCTATTTAACCAAGTGATTATTCTTCTCTCCCCGTATACCCTTGGCGGAATGTGTGTGCAACTCGAGACGATGGGAATTACGATCGTTGTTTTATTTTTGACGTTTGTGTAGATATTCCATTTTTTTTCTTTTCTTCTCTATGTATTCGTAGATCGTTGTTGTTATCCCGAGACTTTTGTCATATATTTGAAGTATTTTCATTTCTAATATAGTTAATTTTAGTTGGCAATTATATTGCTCGTTTACCTCGTTCGATCTCATTGATTTTCGATTTTTATTACTTGTTGTGCTTGCAATGATCTTTAATCCTGAACCACCTTACCATTGATTGGTGAGTAGTCTATTTTGAAAATACGTATGAGTGTGTGAAATGTTTTGGTGAATCAAATGCAAATAGTGTCGATTTATTTATTTAATGATTTATTTATTTTCCTTATAAACAGGCAAAGCAAAAATATGCTTCCAAAGTGGACGAAAAATGTTTGATGTGTTTCTTAAAATGATGGTAACAATATTTTCCCATTTCAAATTCCATTTCAAATGGTTTAATTATTGTGAAGATGTTTGTGTCGTCACTCGATCCTCAATTATGCACAGCTTAGCTAACTATGCATAATTCGGGAAGAGTCCTGTTTTGTTGGTTGTTGTTGCTTGATCCTTAAGTATGCATGATCTAGCTAATTATGCATAGTTTAGGAAGGGCACTATCGTGTCAAACAAATTGGTCATCTTGAAACTTGTAGTGTTTTGATAAACGTTTGGATGAGAACGTTTCTTTTTAAAAATGGTGGATCATTTTTGCAAGTAGTCGTAATTTCTTTGATTCTTAATGAAAATTTTTGAATTTTGTTGTGTTCTTTGAAATCTTTTCTTTTTGTTTGGCGTTGACTTAGTAAGTCACTGTGACCGAGTAATTTTGGAAAATGTTTTTATGTGTGTGTGTAACGTGCGAATTTCATCGGAATCACGAGGGTGTTGATGAAATACCAAAGGGACTCGTACCGACACTGACAAGAAATTTTAACGAACGCAGAAGACTACCGAAGTAGAGGAAATCAGAGTTCGAGTGACTCTGAGGGGAATGACGACGACTTCTCCTACATCGAATGTATCGTACCTTATATATTTTCTTTTCTTGTTCTTTTGATATGTTTAACGACACACGATAAACTGTTGAAGTTTACCAACTGTGCATCCGAAAGTTGGAAGACCATTCATTTGCCGTCTTCGTTTATTTAAGTGAGGAATCCTCTTTGCTTGACTCAACCATCCTTGATTATCGATGGCTAAACGATAGATAGCCATAGTTGATGTTTTTATGGTGAACCCTTGCCTTTTATGTATTTATGTGGTAAGTGATCTGGACGAGTGATCGTAAGTTGTGAGAACTTGAGACGACATTGTCCAATGAAGTCCGACCTTGGAGAACATGTGCCATGTAATATATTTTTTTTTCTATGAACGGTGATGCTATTGAGATTTTGACCACGTTTGGGACGAAGGTAAGATGGTGTTCTTGTAATATCTTTTGGGTATGAATCCGTGGGTGAGCACCCTGCGATGACATATGTATGTATTTTTTTTCTTTCTTTCCTTTTGGATATGCATCCTTAGCTAGCAAGCTTGTGAACCTTCTTTAAATTGCAATTTTCTTTTGACTGGACTCATCCGAGAATCATGTCAAATTCTTATTTTATCATGGCCTGGCTGATTAGCAAGCATGAATTAACTTAATTGAACTTATTCACTTGGCATGGTTTGACTATGTTGCCAACATGTCGTAATGTGATTGAATGTGTTTCATAATGGCTTTTGTGTTTGATTGGATTGTGATGTCTTCGAGAGAGTTATGTATACGTCGAATGATTACCGTATCGATGAATTCGTTTTTGACGAAATAGGTTTGTATGTACATAATATTACGATTAAGGTGATTTTGTATGACTAGTATTAATTACTTCGTATCGAATATTCTGAGCGTTTTCGATGGGGTTATGTGTGACCCGTGCGATTTTATTTTGTGAAGTAATTGTTTTTATGAGATGATGGACAAGTGAAAGGACAATTCGAAAGTTGGAAGACATGCTCCGAACGTGTGTGATTGATTTTGATAGATGTTGAGATCGACACTTGCCGTTGGTAGTACCTTTGTACAACGACATTTACCATGGTAGCATTGAAGTTGCAGCCTTTGAAGAAATATGTTGATGAAAATGTGAATCGCCAGTTGGATGGAATGAAGTAAGGAAAAGTCAGTTGAATGGACTTGAAATGATTCGAGAGGCTACGGAAGAGATGGTGTGGATTAAGAATCACTTGCTAACCGCGAGAAGCTGTGAGAAGAAACGTGTCGATAACCGTAGGAAGAAATTGGGAAACTGGAGTGGAGATCAAGGATCGAGATATTAAGAGATTGAAGCAAGGTATAATACTCATGGTGAAGGTGTGATGGAACCCAAAACGTGAACCGAAGTCCACATTGGAACGTGAAGACCTCTTTAGGAAAAAGTACCCCATCTTTCTAGTAGTACGAAATGCGAGTATAAGAACCGGAGAGCGCCGGGACGTCGCTCCCTTTAAGGAGGGGAGGATGTAAGACCCGTGAAAGTGCCGTAAGATGCTAAGTTATTGTCTCAAGAGCTGTTCAGTATGAGCATCTCTCTTAAGTTGTGGCTCACTTGTGAATGTGATATCCCGAGCCCAACGTCATTTATTTAATCCTATTTTACGTATATTTTTGAAATTTTTAAGAATTTTTATCGTGGATTTATTTGACGGTTTAAGTTGAAACCAACGTTTACGGTCGTAATTTAACGATTGACGATTTAAGAAGAACCGATAACGACTACGATACCGACGGATGCCCAAAGTTTACCTTTTATTATCGATTGATCGATATTTGAGTTTTTCGAGATTTTATTTTTATTACGTGTTAAGTCGAGTCGGAACCATATGAATATTCGTTTTGTGTGCGTTTGAACCATTTAAAAGTATTTTAGAGTGTTCGGGACGACCCCCGACTCCCGTAAAATTTTAAAATCGATTACTAGCCGTAATCCCGCTCTTTAAATAAGTTGTTTGCCAACAAGGCCAAAAGAAAGCCCAAATTGCACACAAAGACCTCCCAAAACTACAAAAAGGAAAATCACACACACACATTCATAAAATTCATTTCAAAAATTTTCTCCCCTTCCCCTTTTCTCTCCCATGGCCGACGGCCACCACACAACCACCACCACATCCATTTTTTTTTTGGTTTTGAAAAAATCTAATCAAATACCACCTCCTAATTTACCATTGTAAGTATTCTTACACCTTTTAATCCAACATGCATTAACATTAATATTTCAAGAATCAAAGATTTTTCAAAAATGTGTTTTGATGTAATTAAATCATTAATTCGTGAAATTGGTGATTGGGTAATGCTAATTAATCCATAAAATAAGATGGGTGTTATGTTCTTGGTTCTCCACAGCCCCTAAAAGCCACGAATTTTTGGGGGTTTTTGGGTGTTCATGGTGTTTGATGATTTTGTTGGTGGGTTTGTGTTTAAAATGATGTTTTTAGTGTTTTTAAATTGTTTAAACATATTGCATGTATGATTTAGGATTGGGTTTTGATTAAGATTTGATGTTCTTGATGATGTAGGCTGTTTAGAGTGTTTGGGGATGATTATAGGTAATGGGTATAGGCTTAGGTAATGATAGAATGGTTTGGAATCAAGTTTTGATATGATTTTGGAAGGGTGAATCTAGAACAGATTGTTTGGGCTATTTTCGTGGTTTTAATTTTTGGTCCAGGTTGTGATTGTAGGATATAGTTGTAGTGGTCGTCGAGACGCTCGTTTCGGTATAAGATAGAGCTTTTAACTCCAAACGAGTCAAAAGTTATGTTATTTTGAAAATACGTGTACCGGGAGATGAGAATCAACACAATCCGAATTTGTGTTTGGTTTTGGGTCAAATCCCGGGGACCATAGATAGAGTTTGGTAAATGTTTGAAAGTTGATTTTTGGTCTCAAACCTGTTTATGTGAGTCTATTATTAGACTTAGGTGTCGTAGAGGTCAATGGTATATTTTAAATGGGTCAAATGAGTCCGACTTGGTCAAAGTGCAATTTCAGTCCGAAAAATGTAGGTTTAGTAATGTGTTGAGTAACGGGTCGTAAAAGCAAAAACTTTTAATGGGATTAAAAATGGATTTTCTACAGGTCTTAAGGTATTTTTGAGAATTTTCCCAAATTTTATAAAAGGGTATAAGTCTAGGAAAACAGCCCATACTTTCGGTAAGTATCGGCGAAACCATAAAATGGATAGTAACTTTAATAACATTGATAAATGATATAAGTTTAGTAACAACTACTTGTTTGATTTTGGTGTGATTTTTCATAAGCGTTGAGTGTGTTTGCATATGCGTGTGTTTAGTACAATAAAGTACGCGGAGTATTGATTTGGTTTTCGTACTTTGACTTTTAGGTCAAGTGTTTGATTTTCCCGGGCATCCACGTCGTCGGTGATATTTCTCGTTACGTCTTCGCTAGAACCACTACTACTACGCAAGGTGAGTCTATAGACTCGCTCTTTACTTATTTCAAATGTTTTTACCCGCGAGGGGGATACATGCTATTTAAATGAAAATGAACAAAAGTCATGAATGATTGTTGGACCCGAATGTTGCCTCGAAATTGTGTTGAGTACCTAGTTGCAAAAGGCCCTAATTTCATGAACTATTAACTATTGTCTTGCCCTTGTGTGGGTTGGAAATAGCCGCTTATACAATTTGTAGTACTACGGGGCTAACGACCCAATGCTAGCCGAGAAGCTGTACGTTGAGTAAGTTCTGCGGTAGATTATCTTGTATGAGAGATAAGGTATAATTGCAACTAATGCCTTAGTAGGGGCACTGGTTTCATCTGAATCACGCCGGTAATTATTACGCGGGTGATTGAGTTAACGGTTTAGTGTCATGAGCTTAAACACAATTGTCATATCCTTGAATAATAGATTGTATGGCCACAATGCTATTGAATGATCATGATTGGTTTTTAACACTTATGTTCAACTGATGATTTGATAAACCTATAGATTCGCTCAACCTTTGTGTTGACGATTTTAAGCATGTGTTTCAGGTAATCAAGGTTGATAGCAGTGGAGCATGCGAGGATGGAAGTTGTTGTGGCTTGGCGGTCTACTTTGTTTTTCCTCCCTTTTAGCACTTAAATACCTTATATTATGTCATGTGAACGAAAATTGTATTTTGGGTTGAGATTCAGTGGGGACCAAAACGCAAACTCTGTTTTATATTATTTTTGGGTTTTGGGAAGCAGTAGACTTTGTTGATTTAAACAATCTTTAATTTATGTTTAAATTTCTACGTCTCATTGAGTCGTTCGAAATAACTTGTGTGTGATGATAACTGTATAGCACCCAAATGTTGTAGTTCCGCTGCGCAAAGCATTTGGTGGGGGTGTTATAATCTTTTATTCAACTTCGCCATGAAGCTTTTATTATGACTTCGGTCTTGCCTTGCCTTTTATTATCCGCCTCATCGGTGGTTTTATTAGCCAAAGACGTATATCCTCACGCTAAAGCGAATTTTGGATCTTTAAAGCTTCGAAGATTAAGGCTTGATTCACTTTCAATTTTGCATAGATTTTAGGCCTTGTGGGGCTTCAAATTGTTTGCTAGATTTAGGTGAGCACTTGAAATCTTATTATTGGGTGAAGCTTTCGATTATTCGGGTGCCAATACTTCAAAACCGTGACGCTGGCGATACCTTAATGTCTTCCCAATTTAATCACACGGAAGCTACTAGAAAAGACTAGAAACCCAACAATCCTAATTAAACCGCTAAGTCAATATTTATTAAGCAAAAAATATTTACAAGCGAAGGGAGAATAAGCAAACAACGAGAACACATGAGTTTTTGAAAGAATACGAGTACTCTACGTTTAGCATAGTAACTTATAATTAACTCTATCATTTCTCGTCCTCATTTAAGAGACTTAGCCTAATGTGAGTTATGGAATCAAAGCTAAGTGCTCAACACGCACGGTCGAGTCAAAAATTACTCTTATTCTCGCCATCGGAAAATCTACATTCGTGTCTTCAAACACTTATAAAACATGAGAAAAATTTTAAAATTTGGCCATTTTTAGCCTTATTTTGCAAAAAAACGATAAACAAAAAGATAAACTTTGGAAAGCGTGAAGGTTTGGCAAGGCAAGTATCTATTCACCCCCCCATACTAAAGTTAAACATTGTCCTCAATGTTTCGAGTCTAGGGGTGCAAACACCCCCATACTAGAGACGTAGTCGAATGCCTAATCTAGCATGGAAAGGGTGTAACCAATAAATTAATAGCCGTTTATGAAGTGTGCTAAAAACCTAAGGTTAGAACATCAACGGATATATCATGGATATTGAGAAATGTCTCCAAAGCAAACGATCGAGTGCTCCCATAAAACGAACACGAGAGGCTCCAATCGTGAAGATCATGATCTAAAAACCACAATGCACAAACAACCACGAAACAAAGGTTGGAAGGGCACAAATCCCCAAAAGTAAGCTACATTAGAAAGCGATAATATGTACATAGGATAAGCATGGGACACCCCCACGAGGCACCTCGTTTTTGATTACCGAGTCATGAGCTCGACTCGATCCCCTCAATACTAATTATCATTGGGGAAGGTTACTTGGTCGAGGTAGTTCAAGGATGGAACTTCCCCGCCAAAGTAGTGCTTCAACCTATGTCCATTCACCTTGAAGTTAGGACCATCATCTTGAGCTAGCTCGATGGTCCCATACGGAAATACTTGAGTCACGGTGAATGGACCGGACCAACGGGATTTCAATTTACCAGAAAAAATTTTCAATCTTGAATTAAAAAGCAAAACTTGATCCCCAATGTTAAAAACCCGGTTTTTAATTTTTGAATCATGCAACTTTTTAGTTTTCTCTTTATAAATCAATGAATTTTCATAAGCAATATCCCTTAATTCATCCAATTCATTTATATGCATTTTCCGGTGTTTTCCCGCGGTCTCCATATCATCATTACAATGCTTTAGGGCCCAATAAGCCTTATGTTCTAATTCGATAGGCAAATGACAATTCTTTCCATACACAAGCTTATAGGGAGTGCATCCAATGGGCGTCTTATGAGCGGTCCTAAAGGCCCATAAAGCATCGTCTAACTTATCCGACCATGATTGTCGGTTTCCCCAACGGATCTCTCCAAGATCCTCTTCAAAGATCGGTTTGAAACCTCGACTTGCCCACTCCTTTGTGGGTGATAAGTCGTAGAAAGACGATGTGTAACCCCATATTTCTTTAGAACCCTTTCAAATTGGTCGTTACAAAAATGGGTTCCACGATCGCTTATGATAGCACGAGGGGTTCCAAACCGAGAAAACAATTGCTTCAAAAACTTGACTACCACACGGGCATCATTGGTGGGCAAGGCCTTTGCCTCCACCCACTTAGAAAGGTAGTCAACCGCAACGAGAATGTACTTATTACCACGAGATGATGGGAACGGCCCCATAAAGTCTATACCCCAAACGTCAAAGATCTCACACACTTGGATGATATTTTGTGGCATTTCATCTTTTTGTGAGGCTTTTCCTTGTCGTTGGCATGCATCACACGACTTCACAAGATCTTGTGCATCTCGGTAAATAGTAGGCCAAAAGAAGCCGGCATCAAACACCTTCTTAGCCGTGAGATTAGCACCGTGGTGACCACCCGTGGGTCCTTCATGGCAAGCTCTAAGGATGTTAGAAGCTTCGGTGCCAAATACAAAACGTCGGATGATTTGATCCGCACAAGTTCGAAACAAGTAAGGGTCGTTCCAAAAGTAGAACTTGACGTCACGAAAGAATTTTCGTTTTTCTTGAGTCGTCATACCCTTAATGATGAAGTTACCCGCATGGTAATTTGCAAAATCCGCAAACCATGGGGTAGAAGAATCAAGCTTAGAATTCACTACACCAAGTGTCTCGAGCGGAAATGTTTCGGTGATTTCCTTGGGCTCGTAAACACTTTGGTGAGGATCTTCCAAACGAGAAAGATGATCGGCCGCTAGATTCTCGGCTCCTTTTTTGTCAACGATTTTGTGATCAAATTCTTGAAGGAGGAGAATCCAACGAAGTAATCTAGGCTTAGCATCTTGCTTTGCCATGAGATACTTGATAGCCGAATGGTTCGTATACACTATGCATTTCGTCAAGACGAGATAAGGTCGAAATTTCTCAAATGCATACACCATGGCAAGGAACTCCTTTTCCGTTGTAGTGTATTTAAGTTGAGCCTCGGTCATCGTCTTGCTAGCATAGTGAATAGGCAAGAAGTGCTTATCATGACGTTGCCCCAATACGGCCCCAATAGCGTAATCACTTGCATCAAACATAAGCTCAAAGGGGAGGTTCCAATTGGGAGCAACAAGAATGGGAGCTTCGGTAAGTTTCCGTTTAAGGATTTCAAAGGCTCGTACACAATCTTCGTCAAAGACAAAACGTGCCTCTTTTTCAAGAAGAGGTGTAATGGGTCGAGAAATCTTTGAAAAATCCTTGATGAATCGACGATAAAAGCCCGCGTGGCCTAGGAAACTCCTAACTCCATTAACGGTTTTGGGATGAGGTAATTTGGCGATGACGTCTACCTTAGCTTGATCTACCTCAATCCCCGCTTTCGAGACCTTGTGCCTTAAGACGATTCCACTCTTAACCATAAAATGACATTTTTCCCAATTGAGCACAAGGTTGGTTTCCTCACAACGTTTCAACATTCTCTCTAGATTCGACAAACACGAAGTGAAAGAATCACCAAACACGGAAAAGTCATCCATGAAGACTTCCATCGTCTTCTCGATCATATCATGAAAAATAGCCATCATGCACCTTTGAAAAGTTCCCGGTGCATTGCAAAGTCCGAATGGCATTCTACGATAGGCAAACGTTCCATATGGACACGTAAACGTAGTTTTTTCTTGATCACGAGGATCGATGGGAATTTGGAAGTAACCGGAAAAACCATCTAAAAAGCAA
The DNA here is from genome assembly GCA_025667525.1 of Glebionis coronaria. Lineage (NCBI taxonomy): Eukaryota > Viridiplantae > Streptophyta > Magnoliopsida > Asterales > Asteraceae > Glebionis > Glebionis coronaria. The sequence continues at coordinate 368,757,951 of CM046875.1, forward strand.
TAGAAATCGTTTCCCGCAAGACGCTCCAACATTTGGTCCATGAAGGGCAAGGGAAAATGGTCTTTTCGAGTGGCTTCATTCAACTTTCGATAGTCAATGCACACTCTCCATCCGGTCACGAGTCTAGTGGGAATCAACTCGTTGGTATTGTTTGGCACAACGGTCATCCCTCCCTTTTTAGGGACACAATGAATAGGACTCACCCAAGGGCTATCGGAAATAGGGTAAATCATTCCCGCGTCAAGGAGTTTAAGGACCTCCTTTTTGATGACATCGTGAATTTTGGGGTTCACCCTTCTTTGACTTTGGATTGTGGGCTTGAAATCCTCCTCCATTAAGATTTTGTGGGTACAAAACTTTGGATCGATTCCCTTAATGTCGGATAACTTCCACGCAATCGCCTCTTTGTGATCCTTTAGAACATCGACAAGTGCGGTTTTTTCATCATTCGAAAGATCCTTCGCAATAATAACCGGCAACTTGTCGTCCTCCTCCAAATAGACATATTCGAGGTGAGGAGGTAAATCTTTCAACTCGGGGATAGGTGGTTCCTCAAGTGAAGATTTGGGCTCGATACTCATAACCTCCTCGGGTGGAGGAAATGGGAAATCGTTGAGAAAATCCTTGATAATCGAGAAGTCCTCATCGTTGTCGAGGTCTTCGTCACAAGTACGTGGAACATTGCATTCTTCCAACGTAAAACCACCACCTTCGAAAGGAGTGAAGGTTGGTGTCGATTTATCAAGAATTGGATCTAACATAGTGGGATTGCCACTAGTTTCTTCATCACCAAACCCTAAAACTTCTTGTGAAAATTCCTCGCAAACCACGTCGATCATATCAACGAGGTTTATGGTAGCAACGGAATAAACATGAGAAAGTTGAGAATTTTGAGTTGCGTTTATAACAAGTTCCTCGTCGTTGAAACGTAAGGTGATCTTTCTAGCATGCACATCAATAAAAGCCATAGACGTATCTAAAAACGAACGACCTAAAATAAGAGGAACTTGAGGATCCGTGGGGATATCAACAACGATAAAGTCTACGGGATAGTAGAACTTCCCCACTTTCACAAAAACGTCTTCCGCCAAACCACATGCACGAATTGTGGAATGGTCGGCCAACTCAATAGACATTAGTGAAGGAGTAAGATTAGGAAGATTGAGAGACTTGAAGATTGCAAGTGGCATCAAGTTAATGCTAGCACCAAGATCGGCCAAGGCATAGCATTCTTCCATATCTTGAATTGCACAAGGGATCAAAAATTTACCGGGATCACCGACTTTTTGAGGTTTGCGATTAAGATAAACCGACGAACAACTAGACAATTGATGCAATTTCTCCTTGTTGTTCAACATACTCTTGAAGTTAGCGGCAAATCGAGGCATCATGACCAAAGCATCGACGAAACTCACATTAAGGTGCAACTCACGAAACATTTTCATAAAAAGCTCAAATTGGTAGTTGTCGCGCTCTTGTCGTTTCTCCTTCCTAAGTCTCGATGGGTAAGGCAAGGGTGGTGTGGGTTGGGGCATAGGCATAGCCTTTGGAATCTCGGGTTCCAATGTTGGTAAAGGGTCGACCGTAGGTGTGGCATGAGCGGTACTTTGTGGGCTTGAAATATGCTCCTTTTCGACCACCACCTCGGGTTCTTCCTCAATTTCCTCCACCGTTGGAGTAATTGGTTGAGGAGTCGGTTCTTTAAGTGTCTTACCACTTCGTGTGGTAATCACTTTCATCTCTCCCTTCAGGTTTGTTACGGTGTTACTAGGAAGACCACTCGAAGTAGAGGCTTTGTTTCCCATGACGGCTTCTAAAATGGCATTAAGCTTAGCATCTTGACTATTAAACTTCAAATCTTGACTAGCGGCTTTTTGGTCAATTCTTTGTTCAAGCCTAGCATGACTTTGTTCAATCTTATTGTTTTGACCTCTAATTTGATTAGCAAAATCATTTTTCAACTTATTTCTCATGTTAAGATTTTCCTTCACAAAATTAGCTAACTCCTTGGTGTTTTTAGCCGTGTCCCTAGCTTGACTAGCCAATTGCTCTTGTATGTTTTCCAAAATCTTATCATTTGCCGTGGCGTAATTCAAAAAGTCCATTGGAAGTTCTTTAGTGTAAACGTTTTGAAGACCTTGACTCGTGTTTTGAAAATTACGGTTTTGGTTTTGATTTTGCAATTGGCTACTAGTTCCTTGATTCCCATAGTTGTTATTACCCTTGAAATTGTTCCTTTGATTGCTTTGGTAACCAACTTGATTGTTTCGATAACTGTTAGCATTTTGATTTGGTGGAAAACCCGGTGGAGTCAATTGATTAGTGCGAGGAACTTGACTGTTTTGGTTATAAGTTCCCGCGGCCGCGAAGGCACTCGAAGTGTTACCACCGTTGGTAATGCACTCGGAATAATCGTGAGCTCCACCGCAATACATACAAGAAACCTCAACCGCTTTAGCCGTAGCGGGAGTGGGTTGTTCACCAACTTTAAATTCAATTAACAATCCTTTCAACTTATCAAAAATCTTGTTCTCCAAATTAGCCTCGATTTGGCAAGCATCAACGGTGTGTGACAATGAAGGCGAAGGCGAAGACGAAGTCTTACGAACACTCGACGTGCTACGAGGACTATAGACCTTAGACCTATTCTCAATGATTAACAATGCTTCCTCGACCGTTTTACACAAAAAATTACCACCCGCGGCGGCATTAAGATAATCACGCTCATGATCGTTCAAGCCATTGTAAAACGTGTCAATTTGATGCAAGTCGGAAAAACCATGATGAGGACATTCGTGCAACATTTCCTTAAACCTATTCCAAGCCGTTGAAAAACTCTCATTATACTCTTGTGAAAACTTTGAAATCTCGTTTTTCAAGTGCGTAGTCTTAGAGGGCGGAAAAAATTGGTTCACGAATTTTGAAACGAGATCCTTCCACGTCAATATAGAATTGGGTGGCTCTTTCTCTAACCAAATTTTTGCGGGCCCCGCTAAGGAATACGGAAAAAGCATCATCTTAATCGAGTCGTTTGAGACGTCCTTAAACTTGCAAGTGGCGGTGAGACGATTAAATTGGCGAATGTGGTTATGAGGGTTGTCCTTTTCGTCACCTCGAAACTTGTTGTTTTGAATCATGGACAACAAACCCGTCTTAACCTCAAAATTCTCCGCAAGGATAGCGGGAATCACAATCGCTTCTCCATAACCCTCGGTGGGTGCTTGAAGCAACTCCATCATAGTTCGATTAGCCATGGGTGCTTCTTTCACTACAATGGGTTCGTCAATAAGAGACTCCTCACTAGAAGGAGTGATGGATTTGTTTCTTCGTTTACGAGCACGTCTTGCTTTAGAGCGAGTTTTCATAAACGTCACATACAACGAGAAAGCGAGCAAAGAAGATTCTTTTTGGTGTTTTTACTTTTTCAATTTTTTTTTTGGTTTTTGATTGTTTTTAACTTTTTTTGGATTTTTGGAATGTATTAGGTAGACACAAATCTACAAATCTCCTCCTTAATCAAATCTCTCGATTAAAGAAGCCTCAAGGAATGAAAACGATCACGTGAAGTGAACGCCTTCGATGACTTTAGAACGATGGTGGAACACCAAATCGTTCAAGAGGGTTTAATCAATAGAAACCAAGAAAATATATATGATACTTAGTAATACTTTGGGCGGCAAAACCCTCGATTAGCTCTCAATCTCAAAATACGCACAAGCAAGAGAAGGAAACGAGGCGGCGCGAAGCACTTAAGAGCCTTTTTCCTTTAGGTCGTGAAATACAAACGCCTTATACCCACCTTATAGTTTGTATTTTTCAAAATCGAGCTTCACGAAAGTATTTATCTATTTTTGCCTTTTTCTTTGGTTTGAGATTCGAATACAATGATTGGGTAATGACCTCCCAAGTCAAGGTTGTGATTTCTCACGTATTTGGAGTACTTGTAAATTTATTGTTCTACATTTACAATATATTAATAATATTCACACAAAAATCGAAAAACGATAATACGTATTAGTAGAGTGCTACTAATACAAATACTAAATATGGCTATATAAAAAACAACAATTGTTCAACCAAAACACAACACGCCTCCCCGGCAGCGGCGCCAAAATGATTGTAGTAAAATACGACCTTTAGGGAAAGGTGCGTAAAAGCGGCAAGTATTAAGTGTACGTTTAGGAAAACGTAAACACTTATGACCCTTTGTGTGGGATCGTTCTCAAGGAGGCTAGTGCGTTGTGTATTGAATTGATATTGATTTGTGATTATATGATTGAAAAAGAAAGAAAGAAATGGGATTAGAAGAGAAAGACGGTTACGAAGACGAATTAAACTAAGACGAAAAAGGCGATCACACAAAACCGTACAAAAATTAACATTTTAACCTAAAAATTCCTAAAAATTACTAAAAATCCCCAATAATATTCTAAGAGTTTACAAAAAATCCAAACTTGTTAAAACCTTTTAATTAATTAGATAATGACTTTTTAATGCTAATTAAAGCCCTAAAAATCACTATTAATTATTAAAAAGCCCTCAACAAGATCTTATAGTTTGTAAACCTCAAAAATATCCTAATTAAGCTAAAAACTATTTTTTAAAATTTTAAAACTAAATTAAACTATTTTTAAACACTTAAAAACTATTAAAATCACTTAAAACTTAAATTAATTCTAGAAAATAATTGAAAAGTCCTAAAAATATTTGGAAAGTGACAAAACTCCTAATTAAGTGTCCTTAACCTAGAAAAAAATTAAAAAACTAAAAAAAATCAAAATTCAATTTTTAATAATAAAATAATATTAAAATATTCAAAAAAATTCAAAGTTCATAAAAAAAATTCTAAAAAATTACCAAAAATCTAGAATATTATAACTAAGACAAAACTGCAATCAAAATTTTCTGAAACCTATTTAATAATTTTATATTAAATTTTAAAGTTAGCTAAAAACCCTAAAATCCAATAAAATCAAAAATAAGCTAAATTGAAAACTTAAATAGCTGAAAACCTCAAAAATATAATTAAAAACCTAAAAACTATTTTTTCAGATTTTTAAATTACCTTTTTCTATTTTTAATGACTTTTTAAAATTAAAACTTAAAATAATCCTAGAAAATTAATTTATAATGGGAAAAATAAACTTTTTGGACAGAAAAGTCAAAAACCCTATCAAGAACCTAAGAAAATTGCTAAACAGTGAAAACCCCAAAGAAATAAGCAGAAATAAGCTTATGAATAAGCTGTTAGCTAAATAAGCTACAAACCCAATACCACTTAAGTAATATTTGAAATGAACCTCTAGCAGTCAAAGACCCTAGGGCAGAGATGGTTATGTCGTTTGTGTGTGAGAGGAGTGGCGCAGGTTCGAGTCCTGGCCACGTCCTTTTTGCTATTTATTTTTTTTTCTTTTTAAACTTTAAACACTCAAAACTTATACTCTTTTAATCACCAAAACACAAACACCAATCCAAAATAACAAAAATTAAGGCTGTTAAAATCAAAACAAGTGCCCAGGTAGGCTGCTTGACTGATGAACACAAGTTGATTCTTCACTTGTGAAAATAAGGACAAGAGTGCTTGTCTTGTGAGATTTGTGGATGTTTGTTGGATAATGAAGGCACCCCTATACTCAGTTGAGTATAGGGAGTCAAGATAAACAGAAAACAAGCAAGCTCTAACACAAATCAAGCACAAATGATCAAAAAAAAGTTACTGATATGGCATATGTTTCTGATGAACAAGTTGCACAAATTACATGCACAGATATGAACTTCAAGGCCTCAAATCTTTCAATCTAGCTAAACAAATGACAATTAAGCAGTACACAATCCTTAAACAACCTTTTATCTAGAAATGTTCAAGATTTTGATGCACAAATTCAAGAAAAACAAGCAGACAAGAGACTTAATTGATTAATGAGCTATTCTCCTTTTTTTGACATGCAAAATGCTTTAAAACCTCACCAAATTAAAAACCAATCTAGCATACAACTTAATAACTACTTAGGGAGTGTATTAAACAGGTTTTATCACAAGAACTTTTAACAATCTTAATTTAATAACCAGATCCAAACACCCCTTTAAAATTTCAGAAAGTACTTTTTCAAAGCAAATCAATACAAAATCTAACCAAACTGATTTTAATTAGTCCTAACATGCATATTATACCTAAATGAGCAATATCCAGCCAAGAAAACACCACTTTAACACTTAGCATACAAATCACACATAAACTGAAAATCTACAAAACTAAAAAAAGGAAACAAGATTTTTACCTTAAGGGACCTACATCTAGGTCCCTTAGTGGCAGCTTAGCCACCTCCAATAGGCTGGGGCCTATGCAGAACCTTGAACAAACAAGCAAAGGTTTAACAACTTTCCTGCTAAGAAAAATGGTCAAGCACAAAATATGATATAATCTGATTTCTTGAAACCTTTTTAAATCCTTTTCACAAAACTTTCTTAAACATTTTTCTTTCAACAACACTTAACAAATTAACTTATAATCCAGGAAAAACAATCCTTGAAACGATGACTTCACCAAGAGACCCAAAATTTCAGAAACCTTGAAAACCAAACTGAATTTTAAAAACTTGAAAAATAAACAAACAGTAAGTGAGACACAATCAATAAGCAGAAAGTAAAAGTGGATCTTTGTTTCTCATCAACATCTCAACACCATTTTTCATTCATTAAAAAACTGGCTTTACATGGAAGTGACAAAGGAGAAAGAAAGAACAAGAACAAAATGCTAAGCTATATGTCCTTATATAATGGACTACAGATCATTTTAGAAATTGAAAACCTTAGTACATAGAATTCCAATATAGCCCTTGGACGATTTGAATTTGTTGACTGATTTGGTCAAAAAGGGCTTCATGTGATGCTTGCTGATATGCCAGTTTATGCAAAGTGATCTTGGCCGTTTAACACAAATTGGGGACCAAGGGATTAACGTGAGACGTTTGTTTGGTCGGGTGTAGGGTTTTGAGGGAAAGGGACGGCGCAGGGGAGGGTCCTACACCCACATGGGATGGTCTATGGTCATGGTTTTGGTGTGGGAAGTGATGAGAAAAGGTTTAATTACTAATCTGGAAAGGATGGATTAAAACCCTTTTGTTTTGGTGGTAATTAGTCCTGGGAAAAATTAGGGTTTAAGTGGGTGATTAGAACAGGTTTAATCCAAATTGGGGGTTAAATTATTTGAATTAGTGTTTGGGAGGGAAGATTAAAATAACTGATTAAATCAGTTATTTACATGGGTGGAGTGTGATGTGGAGGAAAGGGTGATTCTGATTGGTTGTGTTGGAGTAGTAGGACACGTGGAGGAATGTGAGTGGGGGAATGGAGTTTGGTTGTCTGGCAGGAATGGCCCCCAAAGGTTTAAGTTTCTTTCACTTTGTATAAAACAGCACAAACTTCAAATCCCTTTGTAATTATCTTTCAAGGACTTGTCAAAAATGGCACAACAAGTTTCCAAACTTGTTTCAAGGACTTAAAATGTAATTTTGGCAATCTTCAAGGGCTTTCAATGACATGTCTTCATTCTTCAAGGTGTTGACTTGTTTGTTGACTTCTTGGAGGACCAATATTGACAATTTAGTTTTGTTGAGGGACTAAAATTACCAATTCTTCAAAGTTAAGGGTCCTTTTTGTAATTTTGACAAACTTTAGGGACCAAACTTGTAATTATGAAGATACAAGGGTATAAAGTGTCAATTCTTCAAACTTGGAGGACCAATCTTCATAATTCTTCAAATCTTTAGGGTTGACTTTGGAAAATTCTTCATTAGGGCTTGGTTCATCGTGCGGCTTCGTTTCCCGTGTTCGTTTTTGATTGATTCTTGTGATCTTTTGTCATTTCCTCAATATCCGTACCTAAAATACACAAGCAACAAACACAAGCATATATTTGGGTATTTTGATGATATTTAATGCATTTTAAGCCCAATTTGGACGATGAGACTATGTATAAAAGCAGTCTCATCACATTCCGACAGGTAAACATTGCGATCTAAGCATTAAGACAGAAGGACTTTCCGATAGATTGATATTCCGACAAAAGCAACATTCCGATACTTGCAATCATTCCGATAGAACGTATATTCCGACAGCCAGCATTCCAATGGACATTCTGATGGACATTCTGATGGCACATTCCGATGGACATTCCGATGGACATTCCGATGACATGTTTAGCTAAATTTTGTTCGAGTAATTTCAAATTTTTTCCATACTAGTTTTAGGACATTTCTAGCTCGATTTCAAATTTTGGCGATTACAAATTTTTTGGTCTACCGTTTTTTCGGACTGGGGAATTTATTGTCGGACTGAGAAAAAATAGGAATTTTCGGAATTTCAACAACAACTCAATCACATCATATCTACTTAAGACACATATTTACTTCATAATTTCAGAGAATTTTGAGATGGATTCTACTGCAGAATATCGTGTGACGAACAACAACATAATGGTGGCGGGTAACAAAGAGAGACCACCAATGCTTGTGGCCGGTCGACATGCTCAATGGCAATCACGTTTTCTTCCTTATCTTGATACAAGACCTAATGGTGATGCATTGAGGAAATGTATTAACAATGGACCATATGTTTTCTCCAATATCATTGTTCCTCAAACACCAGCCACTGACACTACAACAGAAGTACCCGCAACCACAAGAAAACAAATGTTATCTGATCTTACACCAGAGAAGCGTGCTTGGTATGATGCAGAAAAAAAAGAGATCTATATGATTCCTAGTGGAATTGGAGATGATATTTATTCCACGGTTGATGCATGTCCTACGACACAAGAAATGTGGACGGCTATTTAACGCTTGCAACAAGGAGAATCACTCAACAAGCAAGATGTTAAAACAAACTTGTTTTGGAATTTGGGTAAGTTTACTGCATTGGATGGAGAATCAATTGAGTCTTATTGTTCACGATTATACAAGATGATGAACGACATGACAAGAAACAACCTGGAGGTCTCCACCATGCAAGTCAATGTGCAATTTATTCAGCAACTTCAACCAGAGTGGACACGTTTTGTTACTTTGGTGAAACAACAGAAGCAGTTAGACAAGGTAAACTATCACACTCTCTTTGATATCTTGAAATAATTTCAGCATGAGGCAAATAAAATTCGAGCTGAACGAGTTGCAAAGACGGCTAATCCACTTGCTCTAGTGTCTACCACTCAATATCATCGATCTCGTACTCCAAAGTCATATTCCATTGAATCATCCTCCCCACGATATTCCACATCATCCAAGTCTTCATTATCCACAAGATCACGCGGCAAAGAACCAAGAGCACCATCACCACCATCTAAGTCATCATCTGAATAGGATAATGATGAAGATCAAGCTCAAAAGAATCGGGAAATGAAACAACAAATTGCTTTCATTATGAAGACCTACAAGAAAATCTTCAAACCCACCAACAACAATCTTCGAACATCATCCAACACAAAGAACCAATATGTTAAGAACCCTTCACGGTATGACACACGTCGACGTAGTGAAAGTCCTTCTAGGTATGATCGACATAATCCAACACATGTTGAGGGTTCTGCAAGGTATGATCGACAAACTGCCAAGTATGATACTCAGAGGATTGCTGCGGCTACTGGGAATAGGGAAACTGTTGGAACGCAAGTGGTTCAACAAAGTGGGATTCAGTGTTATAATTGCCAAGGTTTTAGGCGTATGGCAAAGGAATGAAGAAATCCGAAACGGGTTAGGGACTCTAGCTATCATAAAGAGAAGATGTTGTTATGCAAGAAGATGGAAGCAGGGGTCAAATTGTCGGCTGAGGAAGGAGCAATGCTTGATGATACTGATGATGAAGCCTCTGACCAAGAATTAGAAGCACATTACTCGTACATGGCAAAGGTTGACGAAGTTCTCAACGTCACTGAAGATGAAAATGGCCCTATCTTTGACACTGAGCCACTCGATAAGGTACACACCACTGATGAATATAATGTGTTTGGTGATATTCATGAGCATAGTAAGCAACCCAATGCCATTAATGACACATGTATGACCGAAAAGGTTGATAGCAATACCACACCCGATTCATCAGACATGTGCAATAATGAATTTGAGGATGATCAACATGCAAATGAGTATGATGATGAGGAGCGTGTCGCGCTTGCTAATTTAATTGCTAGTTTACAAAAAGATGTCAATGAAACTAGAAAAAGTCAAAAGCAATTAAAGAAGGCAAACGCAGCGCTCACTCAAAATTTTGAAGAATGCAAAGCCGCACTAATTACATCTAGTGAGACCATTGAAAGCTATAAAGATGAGCTTCTTCAGAAAACAAAAGAGCTTGAGGGGTACAAGGGTAGTGCGTTAAAAAGTCAAAAGGACGATCTTGAAAAGAAATACAACGAAACTCTTGAGTTATTAACCAAAGAGAAACGTCAACTTAATGTTTTATTAATGGATGAACGTCAAAAAACGTACCTTGCTACCACCAAAGTTAACGAACTTGAACAACAGATTTCGAAGGATAACACAGAGTCTGCTAAAATTCTTGATGTTAAGAAACAAGAGGTTGAAACGTTAAAACATGATTTCAAAAGTCGACATGAAAAAGATACTGAAAAAGTAACGGAACTAGAAAAACAAGTCGAATTTTTGAAAAAAGTTGTTTATAAAACACATGACTCTATTCAACCCGTAAGAATGATAGCACCTCCGTCTATGTTTAAGGGTCAAGCTAGCTTTGCAAGTCCTGATTATCTTGCCCAAGCTCAAGCTGCGAACCCGCGCCTTTATATGGATGAGTCCGAATGGACCGGTCCCGAATATCCTCTTGGTTATGATGAGACATCCCTTTGGGAAGAGGAGAGTAGATCACCGGTCAATAAAGAGTTTGTGAAACCATACAATTATGCTTATGAGAATAGTCTATATGGTCTTTTCACTACACAAAAACAAAAGTCTCGTGAGGAATTGTTCTTAGAATGAAAACAAAGAAGAATTCAATGGAAGAAAGCTTTTGCTAGTAAGAAAACAAACGTTTCTAAGTTCATCAACTACTTGCCTCTTGATGCTTCTAAAAGCAAGAGTAGGCAGCCATTTGGTTTTCTACAACATTACATTGATAATATTAAATCCATTATTGACAATGAATGGAAACAACGAGAAAATGACGAGTGGAAAAAACCAATTCCTCAAGATATAACTGTGCTTATCAAACAAATCTTAATACCGAACACGACCACATTAAAAGAAAATATGCTTGAATTTGAAAGATTAATTCGGTCTAAAATGTTTGATGATTTAAAATATGTTAAGTCTATTGAGAAAGAAATTGACGATCTTCAAATGGACAAGTCCGTTTTTCAGATGAATATGATTTACTCTTAGAAGAATGTCTCTCCAAAGATATTTTGTGTGTTACTCTTCAATCTTGTGCTAATATTGATGAATATTCTGATGTTGCATGCAAATATCTTGATAAAATCAAAGAATCTGAGCGTCTTGAACATGAGCTTTCGAAATGTAAAGAAAATGTTGATAAAAAGGCTTTTGAGTTACTTCAACACAAAACTGATTTCCTTCAAAAACATTGTCATTCTCTTGAACTTGCTTTGAAAAAAGACGTTGGTAGTTTCCCATATGATAATAACTTGCAAGAAAAACTTTCCAAAATGTTTCGAGAAATGAATGAGCTGAATTTGGAAATTAAAGGGTTGAAAGCTCAATTACAAGACAGGGAAACAGCGATAGCAGAGTTGCAGAAACTCATTGCTAAGATGGGTGGGAAAGTTGTGGAACCTAGCATTAAGAAACCTGTTGTTAGACAACCCAATGCCTCTAAAGTGAATAGATCCTCTATCTTGGGAAAACCATCTGCTTTATCAAATTGCTCGTTTGCAAAACCTGTGTTTGCCCCCAAGATGGATGGAAAGGAAAGGAAAGGTTACCACATAATCAACCCATAAGAAATGTCATAGCACCAAGCGTTAAGCACAATAATATGATTAAACCAGGGATGTATAGCTTGGCCACTAAACCTACACAAAACAAAGAAAGTCAATCACCTCAGACTTCTGGAAACACTAATAGACGTGTGTCTTTTATTACAGGAGTAATCCCCACTGATAGTGTTAGTTGGCCTCAGCTTAAGAGCACTCGCATGAATGAAAAGGTTTGGCAAAACAAAAGTCAAGGGAAGATGAAGGCAATAGAAGACCACCCTAGGATTTTTAGTGTTTCCTAGAATAAAACGTCTGTAATCGCGTGTAATGACGATTTGAATGATTCGACTTTGAATGCTTTGAATGTTAAGTTTGTTTGTGTGAAATGTGGAAAGTGTGCTAATGCTAATCATGCTATGTGTGTTTCGAATAATGTCAAAGGCGTAGATACTAGAACTAAGAAGCAAACTACGATGCCAATTAGTGCTAGAAAACCCAAACGCAAAGTGTACCATTCTAGTGCAACCCCCACTAAGAAAAGTAATGCATCAGACTCCACCACTAAGAACCCTAGAAGCAAAATTAAGGAATTATATAAGTCTGCTAGCAAGTATTGGAAATGGTGGTTTGCTAATCAATGTCCTCGAGGATATAAATGGATGCCGAAAGCTAGGACAGAAAATGTGAAAACGAGTGTTAGTTTGCCTTTAAATGTTGATAAGGACACTAATGATTCTACTATCACAACTACTGTGGTATCCAAATTAGCAAATGATTCATCGTGTTCTAACTCTTCTGCAGGTGATACAAATAATTATCTTCATACTGGACTCCGGATGCACGAGGCACATGACGGGGAATATCAAGCTTCTAATTAACTTCGTGGAGAAGTTCCTGGGTACGGTCCAATTCGGAAATGATCAATTTACACCGATCCTAGGATATGGAGAATTGGTTCAGGGTAATATCACGATAAAAAGGGTATACTACGTCGAAGGGCTCAATCATAATCTTTTCTCGGTTGGTCAATTCTATGATGCGGATTTGGAGGTTGCTTTCAGAAAGAAGACATGTTTTGTTCGTGATTATGATGGGAATGACTTACTTACTGGTATACGGGGTACTGATCTTTACACAATTTCACTTCAAGACACAACTTCATCAACTCCAATTTGCTTCATGGTTAAAGCTTCAACGACTCAGGCATGGTTATGGCATCAACGTTTATCTCATCTTAATTTTGATACCATCAACTTGCTTTCCAAGAAAGATATTGTGAGAGGCCTTCCAAGTTTGAAATTCATCAAAGATCATCTTTGTTCTTCTTGTGAGCTTTGTAAAGCTAAACGAAGTAGCTTCTAAACAAAGACTACACCAAGCTCTAAAGGACGGTTAGATCTTCTACATATGGATCTGTGTGGTCCCATGCGTGTTCATAGTATCATTCGAAAGAAATATATTCTGGTAATTGTCGATGATTACTCAAGGTACACATGGACTCACTTCTTGAGGTCCAAGGATGAAACACCCGAAGTTCTCATCAGCTTTCTTAAACTGATACAACGTGGTCTTCAAGCTCAAGTCAAAGTAGTTCGTACTGACAGAGGTACATAATTTTTGAATTCAAAACTGAGAAACTATTTTGAAGCCGAAGGAATTGAACATGAAACATCTATTGCTCGAACATCCGAACAAAACGGCGTTGTTGAAAGACGAAACCGTACTTTAGATGAGGCTGCTCGAACATTATTATCCGCTTCAAAACTTCCACTATACTTTTGGGCCGAAGCCGTGTCAACCGCATGCTACACACAAAACCGTTCCTTAATTATCTCAAGACACGAAAAGACACCATATCACATAATTCATGATCGAAAACCTTCACTCAAACACCTTCATGTTTTTGGATGTACTTGTTACATTATTCGAGATGGTGAAAATTTGGATAAGCTGAAAGAGAAAGGTGATGCATGTATTCTTGTGGGATATGCAACTCAGTCTAAGGGATATGGAGTATACAACAAGAGAACAAAATTGATTTTCGAGACCATTCACATTCGATTTGATGAATTACAAGAAATGACACTTGAACAAAACAATTTAAGTCCCAATCCACAACGACAAACGACTTCTGTTCATAATCGTACGGAACTCGGAACTCAAGATCACAGCAACGAACCGTCAAGTTCAACGCTGGTTCTAGAACATGTTCCTAGAGCTGATATGACAGTAGACACGACAATTGAAGAGTTGGAAATGTTATATGGACCAATGTATGATGAATATTTCACGGGGGAGAAACATGTTGTATCGAAATCTTCCGCTGTCACTCATGATAAGAATGATGATACTGATCATCGTCAACAAAAGGATACAACTTCATCTACTTCAACACCGGTTGCTGCAAATTAACCTCCTCAGAATATCACTTCAACAATCGATCCTACAACATCCACAACCACTGTCATTGCTCCAGAGAACACAAATCAAGCAGACGATGCATTATCTGACGAAGATGAATTTATCAACCCATTCGGTACACCGGTACACGAAACTGGAGAGTCTTCTACTCGCCATGTTGATCCGTCAAATATGCATACGTTCTATCAACGACATCCTTCAACACATCATTGGACCCGAGATCATCATTTGGTTCATGTAATTGGAAATCCTTCACAGCCCGTTCGCACAAGACGACAGCTTATCACCGATGGCGATGTTTGTATGTTCGCACTCGCAGTGAGTTCAGCTGAACCGAAAAACATCAAAGAAGCCATGGCTGATCACGCTTGGATTGAATCGATGACGGATGAGATTCAACAATTTGAAAGACTTAAAGTCTGGGAACTTGTTGACAGACCATACGATGTAACACCATTAAATCTTCGATGGATCTGGAAAAACAAGATGGATGAAGAAAACACGATCATCAAGAATAAATCTAGGCTAGTGGCTAAAGGGTATGGACAGAGAGAGGGTATTGATTTTGAAGAATCATTCGCACCAGTAGCTCGAATGGAAGAGGTCAGGATTTTTCTTGCTTATGCTACACATAAGGGATTTATTGTCTATCAAATGGACGTAAAGACGACGTTTCTTAACGGTCCTTTGAAGGAAGAAGTCTATGTCACACAGCCGGAAGGATTCGTCAATCCTCATTATCCTAACAAGGTGTATCGTCTCCACAAAGCACTTTATGGACTCAAGCAAGCTCCAAGGGCGTGGAACGACGAGCTCTCGAAATTTCTGGTCTCTAAAGGTTTCTCAAAAGGTTCTATTGATCTAACTTTGTTCATTTATAAATATTGGGATGACATTTTGCTTGTGTAGATTTATGTTGATGATATTATTTTCGGGTCTACAAACCCAAAACTTTCAAAATGGTTTGAAAAAGTAATGCACAACAGATTTGAAATGTCTGTGATGGGCGAACTAAAATTCTTTCTAGGAATTCAAGTTCACCAATACCCAAGTGGTATCTTTATTAACCAAGCTAAGTATTGTCAAGAGATAATCACAAAGCATGGTATGACATCATGTGACCCCGTTGGGACACCATTATCAACCACATCCCTAGATGCTGATTTGGAGGAATTACCCATAGATCAAACGAGATATCGTTCCATGATCGGGTCCCTCATGTACTTGACAGCAAGCAGACTTGATATTCATCATGCTACATGTTATTGTGTACGATATCAAGCACGACCCACTGAAAAGCACCTCAAGGAGGTTAAACGGATCTTTTGGTACCTTAAGAATACCATTCACATGGGACTCTAGTATCTGAGGGAAACCGGTTTCTTTTTAGCGGCCTATTTAGATTCTGATCATGCAGGGTGTCTTGATACACGTAAAAGTACTTCTGGTGGTGCACAATTTCTAGGTCAAGATAAGCTTGTGGGATGATCTTCCAAGAAGTAGGATTGCACGTCACTCTCATCAGCCGAAGCGGAGTATGTGTCTCTATCTGCGTGTTGTGCTCAAGTTCTTTGGATGAGAACACAACTCACGGATTATGGCTTCCACTTTGATAAAGTACCTATGTACTGTGACCCAAAGTCTGCCATAGCCATCTCCTACAATCCGGTACAGCATTCCCGCACGAAGCACATTGATGTCAGATATCACTTCATTAAAGAACAAGTTGAAAAGGGTATTGTTGAATTATAATTTGTTGGAACTGATTACCAATTAGCTGACTTGTTTACAAAAGCTCTTTCGAAAGAGAGGTTTGCGTATCTAGTTAGGCAAATTGGTATGAGATGTTTGACTCCAGCAGAACTGGAGGTTCTGGCAAAGAAGCCAGCTTGATTCATCTATCAAACATCTATCTGTAAATATTAATGAAAAAGAAAGATACAAAATTAAAAAATCTTTGAAAATCCAAAAATATTCTTCTCGACATGTCTTTCAGTATCGATAATATGGACGTGCCTAGAAATGTCGCTCAATAACGACATGGGTGTGTACATAAAGCTCGAATGAAAGTTGTAAATATTTATCAAAACATGTCATTTCTATCTTTTACAAAGGAATTGTCTCTTTTGGACAATATTTCCAAAAACGGGTAGAGCAATCTATCTTGGGTTGAGCTTGTCACAAAACATTCCACGTTTTGAGCTCAACACAATGGCTTGTAATCACTTTCAGATTGCAACCCGGATCAATATTCACGGGGAATTGTACGATTTAGTGCGCTTACCCTCAGCAAAAGAAGAGAAATCTTCTTACACTTGAGTGGATTCGTCAAGACATTCAAAGTCTATGAACTCAAGTTTATGCTTTAGAAAAACCTCTTCGACAAAAAGAAATAGGATTTATCAAAAAGCGTTGAACACAATTTTTTCAAGAATTTTTCAATGATTATTCAAAATCTTTCAAAAATTGTGTGTTCAACAACTCCCATCCTCAAAAAGAGAAATGTGGATCACATCCTCACAATGACAATTAAATTGGATCAATTTTTGAGGGGGAGCATTTTAACTTTATGCAAAAGATTAACACATCTTTCTCCCGGAGATTTTTCAAGACTATTTTTCAAAATATATTTTAATCAAATTTGGTATCTCTAATATCAAAAGATTTTATATATTAGAGATAGAGGGAGAAAATGTGATTAAAATGTGATCTTATATAAGACACAAGCACTTTAACTCTTACCTACATGTGCGAAACACTTTCGATTATCGATGCACATGTGAAGGGGGGGCATTTCTGAAACGAGAAAACTAGCAAGGTGTTAAATGTTTTTAAAACACTTTGTTAGAATTTAAAGTGGTTTTTATGGTGACGATCAAATACCCACAACATCTTTAATTCACGACGTTATTGGTGTCAAAAGGGTGGTTAGGTTTAAGTCCTATGATCCAACCAGAACCGGAGGGATCTTCCCAGGGACAATCCAATAGATTATTAGAAGTCCTTAGGAAAGATGGAGTAGAATGTGAACGTAGCTGAATGCCGACTATGTACTGATGCTAGCACTGGAACAATCACAACAAGGTGCTAGTAATGATGTATTGGTAAGCATTGAAGGGGTTGAAGAATGAAAAAGAAATGTAAGGATAAAGGGTGTAAACAAAGAAGCCCTCCATACAACTTAGGCAGAAACCGGGTCAACACATCATGAAGACAACTCATGATAGACCCAGTGATGTGAAGCACAACCCATTCCTAGATACTCAGGCTTGTCTCAAAAGAAGTTTGTTTTATTGTCACGGATATCAACACGACTTCTATTGACTTTCTCACTCCGAGATAGTTGATATTGAATAGGTGGCATCTGCTCCAGCCTCCGACCACTAAAAGTGCACAAATCGAGTCTAGAGCCAAGAGATCAATCAAATATCGTTAGGACACACGGATGAAGATCAAGAGAGTCCTACGCTATATCCTTGTGATATTGCTAGAACACTCAGAGTGATACTGCTTAGTATTCACAATGATGAGTGGAAATCCTTCCAGTGTTAACATCAAACAGCAATGCGGTAGGTCATATGCAACATTCTTTATGAATTGAACATGTGTAAAACTGAAAAGCAACAGTGGTTTGATTCTGAATTGATTCAAACTCATTTTAGGTTTCTACGCAATATCTTTATGGTCTTTCCAGAACATTCAGAGTGATATTCATTAATATTCACAGTGACGAATGGAAATTATTCTAGCGTCAACATCAAACATCGCTACGGTAGGTGACTTGTGAGATTCTTATGAATTAAACTTGTGTCAACTGGAAAGCAACAATGGTAAGATTCTTAATGAATCAAACTTGTTCCAGGAATTTGAATTGACGACTTTAATCAAGCTGATATCTATCCAATTGATTCACTCTTTATGTTCACAGTCTTGCTTTGAGACGGTCGAGTAAAGAGAACGGCTAGTACAGTCGCGAAACCTTATCAAGGAGATTTTTAACTAAATCTACCTATCACAGGTACGGTATTTAATATCGTATAACGGTCTTCATCGACCGGAGGTAAAACGCTACCGATTTAGGACGAATGTCAAAGCCATTCAGTCCGTGTCTATGTCTTGTCTCAAGAAGGTGGCGTTAAGGTGTACTCAGCAAAGTCAAAGATTCAAAACCACATTCTCATGCCTAAAGACATATTCGACAATTAATAGTGTGAGTATGTGGATGAAGACACAAGATCACAAGATGGCAAAGACAAGTCAAGGACGATTTGAAGATCTCAAACTTAAAGACAAAGTCGAAAGACAACGAAAAAGGCTCAAAGATCATAGCATGAAGGAAAAAGACTACCATTACACGTTCAAGACTCATTTATGGCGAGATTAGTAATCTCTACCAATTTCCTAAATGACCAAGGTTTATGACCTCTCATTGGGGGAGATTGTTAGCCTCAAAATATTGAGTCAAACAAGAATGCTCGGTCATATGTTTATTATGTATCGTAAATTAGAACGTTGTAATAGGTAGTAGATTAGTCGGGTATAACGGGCTTAACTTTAAGCTAAGGTTCATTCATAAGTAACCAAAGCCCAAAAGGAAAGCCCGACCCATGTAGTATAGTCCATAAAAGCCCACATGTAGGGGGACTATAAATACCCTTCCTAGCATGTTAGGAAGGGTGTTGGTCATTTTATTTTCTCTCAATCTATTATCACCTAGTTTCTCCAACCATTCTCTCTACTTTCTTTCATTACTTTCTCTCTAGAATTCATCTCATATCTACCTTTCTTTCTTCATTAATCGTATAGAATCATCATATATTAGGGACAACAGTGGATATGACTGAATGAGTCGCTCTAGTATCGAACAGAACACATGCTGCCAAACCATTCATAAAGAGATTTTTGGTGATGGTACCTGAAGTCTTGTTCGCCTGGTCTCTAGTAGTAGTAAACACGCGACCAGAAGTAGGAGGTGACTTAGAGTCGGCATGTCCAGAGGTGCCTTCTATCTCACCCTGGCGACACTCCTTCTACTGATGTCCTTGTTGGCCACACTTGAAATAACCACCAGTACCTCGGTCGACAAACACCAGAATGTCTGCGCGAACAAGTAGGACAGATAGGATGCGTGAATCCTCCAGCAGACGTCCTAGCTAGCTGAGAGCCTGTTTCAGGATTACCTGTATGAGTCATGATCATGGAGCATAAACATGATTACATAGAAGGTTCGAAAATTACCAGATGAGGTAGAACGGTTAGGCTCTGAACCTCTACGTCCTGATCCCTACCGTTATTGTTGTTCCTGAATTTGAATCGTTGGAGTGTCATAATACCATAACATAAGATAGTTTAACATGAAAGAAGGTAAATGTAGGGACCTGCTTTTGTTCGAGTTATTAGCGTTGTTACGGTAATTATCATTACCGCCACGCCTCTCTGAACCAGAACGATCGTTGGTCTGACCGTTTCCCATAAATGCTTGCTGCTGAACAGCCACAGGCTTACGGTCGTCAGTCTTCTGACTGAAAGATAAAGTTGAGCAGAGGATGATATGAAAATGAAAATACTGATGGAAATGAGTGGTTTACAGTTGGTGATTAAAGATACATCTTCACTTCTCTGTCATCACCAAACTCCTCTCGTTCCTGAAGCATCTCAAGCTTACGGGCTGCATCGGCCACCTGTGCTACTGTAGTGAACGTAGTACAAACCAAACTGTTGGCAACCGAAGTGCGAAGAGCCCATCGAAACTTCTCAGCTTGCTCTTCAGCTGTACCAGCTGCTACTCCTAAGAAACCAGCCAAACGGAAAAAACCTCTGCATGAATTCGTTGCTATTCTCCCCAGCAACCTGTCGGATATTATGATAATCCCGCTTAAGCTTCTCTTGTTCAGCATGTGGAAAGTACTGATTAAGAAAAAGCTCCTTAAAATGGTTCAATGTCAAGAGTGCAACCCAATTATCACCACCATTGGCCTGCTTGACAGACTTCCACCACTGCAACACATCCCTTTCAAACTTATAGCAATCCAGTCTTGCCTTGAAAACGCCGTCACAACTCATCGCATCGAATATCTTCTCGATGTGAGAAATCCAAGCCTCAACCTCATTGGGGCTGTCAGTCTGCTTAAACGAACGGGGTCGCTGTTTGTTGAATCGCTCCAACCAAGTCATAAGAGTCACAGGTGGTGGTGGTGCCGGATTGTTGTTGTTGTAGTGGTTTTCAGGATGAGGGCCAAATTGAATGCCCTGAGCTTGAATTTCAGCATGAGAAATGTGGATCACATCCTCACAATGACAATTAAATTGGATCAATTTTTGAGGGGGAGCATTTTAACTTTATGCAAAAGATTAACACATCTTTCTCCCGGAGATTTTTCAAGACTATTTTTCAAAATATATTTTAATCAAATTTGGTATCTCTAATATCAAAAGATTTTATATATTAGAGATAGAGGGAGAAAATGTGATTAAAATGTGATCTTATATAAGACACAAGCACTTTAACTCTTACCTACATGTGCGAAACACTTTCGATTATCGATGCACATGTGAAGGGGGAGCATTTCTGAAACGAGAAAACTAGCAAGGTGTTAAATGTTTTTCAAACACTTTGTTAGAATTTAAAGTGGTTTTTATGGTGACGATCAAATACCCACAACATCTTTAATTCACGACGTTATTGGTGTCAAAAGGGTGGTTAGGTTTAAGTCCTATGATCCAACCAGAACCGGAGGGATCTTCCCAGGGACAATCCAATAGATTATTAGAAGTCCTTAGGAAAGATGGAGTAGAATGTGAACGTAGCTGAATGCCGACTATGTACTGATGCTAGCACTGGAACAATCACAACAAGGTGCTAGTAATGATGTATTGGTAAGCATTGAAGGGGTTGAAGAATGAAAAAGAAATGTAAGGATAAAGGGTGTAAACAAAGAAGCCCTCCATACAACTTCGGCAGAAACCGGGTCAACACATCATGAAGACAACTCATGATAGACCCAGTGATGTGAAGCACAACCCATTCCTAGATACTCAGGCTTGTCTCAAAAGACGTTTGTTTTATTGTCACGGATATCAACACGAATTCTATTGACTTTCTCACTCCAAGATAGTTGATATTGAATATGTGGCATCTGCTCCAGCCTCCGACCACTAAAAGTGCACAAATCGAGTCTAGAGCCAAGAGATCAATCAAATATCGTTAGGACACACGGATGAAGATCAAGAGAGTCCTACGCTATATCCTTGTGATATTGCTAGAACACTCAGAGTGATACTGCTTAGTATTCACAATGATGAGTGGAAATCCTTCAAGTGTTAACATCAAACAGCAATGCGGTAGGTCATATGCAACATTCTTTATGAATTGAACATGTGTAAAATTGAAAAGCAACAGTGGTTTGATTCTGAATTGATTCAAACTCATTTTAGGTTTCTACGCAATATCTTTATGGTCTTTCCAGAACATTCAGAGTGATATTCATTAATATTCACAGTGACGAATGGAAATTATTCTAGCGTCAACATCAAACATCGCTACGGTAGGTGACTTGTGAGATTCTTATGAATTAAACTTGTGTCAACTGGAAAGCAACAATGGTAAGATTCTTAATGAATCAAACTTGTTCCAGGAATTTGAATTGACGACTTTAATCAAGCGGATATCTATCCAATTGATTCACTCTTTATGTTCACAGTCTTGCTTTGAGACGGTCGAGTAAAGAGAACGGCTAGTACAGTCGCGAAACCTTATCAAGGAGATTTTTAACTAAATCTACCTATCACAGGTACGGTATTTAATATCGTATAACGGTCTTCATCGACCGGAGGTAAAACGCTACCGATTTAGGACGAATGTCAAAGCCATTCAGTCCGTGTCTATGTCTTGTCTCAAGAAGGTGGCGTTAAGGTGTACTCAGCAAAGTCAAAGATTCAAAACCACATTCTCATGCCTAAAGACATATTCGACAATTAATAGTGTGAGTATGTGGATGAAGACACAAGATCACAAGATGGCAAAGACAAGTCAAGGACGATTTGAAGATCTCAAACTTAAAGACAAAGTCGAAAGACAACGAAAAAGGCTCAAAGATCATAGCATGAAGGAAAAAGACTACCATTACACGTTCAAGACTCATTTATGGCGAGATTAGTAATCTCTACCAATTTCCTAAATGACCAAGGTTTATGACCTCTCATTGGGGGAGATTGTTAGCCTCAAAATATTGAGTCAAACAAGAATGCTCGGTCATATGTTTATTATGTATTGTAAATTAGAACGTTGTAATAGGTAGTAGATTAGTCGGGTATAACGGGCTTAACTTTAAGCTAAGGTTCATTCATAAGTAACCAAAGCCCAAAAGGAAAGCCCGACCCATGTAGTATAGTCCATACAAGCCCACATGTAGGGGGACTATAAATACCCTTCCTAGCATGTTAGGAAGGGTGTTGGTCATTTTATTTTCTCTCAATCTAATATCACCTAGTTTCTCCAACCATTCTCTCTACTTTCTCTCATTACTTTCTCTCTCTAGAATTCATCTCATATCTACCTTTCTTTCTTCATTAATCGTATAGAATCATCATATATTAGGGACAACAGTGGATATGACTGAATGAGTCGCTCTAGTATCGAACAGAACACATGCTGCCAAACCATTCATAAAGAGATTTTTGGTGATGGTACCTGAAGTCTTGTTCGCCTGGTGTCTAGTAGTAGTGAACACGCGACCAGAAGTAGGAGGTGACTTAGAGTCGGCATGTCCAGAGGTGCCTTCTATCTCACCCTGGCGACACTCCTTCTACTGATGTCCTTGTTGGCCACACTTGAAATAACCACCAGTACCTCGGTCGACAAACACCAGAATGTCTGCGCGAACAAGTAGGACAGATAGGATGCGTGAATCCTCCAGCAGACGTCCTAGCTAGCTGAGAGCCTGTTTCAGGATTACTTGTATGAGACATGATCATGGAGCATAAACATGATTACATAGAAGGTTCGAAAATTACCAGATGAGGTAGAACGGTTAGGCTCTGAACCTCTACGTCCTGATCCCTACCGTTATTGTTGTTCCTGAATTTGAATCGTTGGAGTGTCAGAATACCATAACATAAGATAGTTTAACATGAAAGAAGGTAAATGTAGGGACCTGCTTTTGTTCGAGTTATTAGCGTTGTTACGGTAATTATCATTACCGCCACGCCTCTCTGAACCAGAACGATCGTTGGTCTGACCGTTTCCCTTAAATGCTTGCTGCTGAACAGCCACAGGCTTACGGTCGTCATTCTTCTGACTGAAAGATAAAGTTGAGCAGAGGATGATATGAAAATGAAAATACTGATGGAAATGAGTGGTTTACAGTTGGTGATTAAAGATACATCTTCACTTCTCTGTCATCACCAAACTCCTCTCGTTCCTGAAGCATCTCAAGCTTACGGGCTGCATCGGCCACCTGTGCTACTGTAGTGAACGTAGTACAAACCAAACTGTTGGCAACCGAAGTGCGAAGAGCCCATCGAAACTTCTCAGCTTGCTCTTCAGCTGTACCAGCTGCTACTCCTAAGAAACCAGCCAAACGGAAAAAACCTCTGCATGAATTCGTTGCTATTCTCCCCAACAACCTGTCGGATATTATGATAATCCCGCTTAAGCTTCTCTTGTTCAGCATGTGGAAAGTACTGATTAAGAAAAAGCTCCTTAAAATGGTTCAATGTCAAGAGTGCAACCCAATTATCACCACCATTGGCCTGCTTGACAGACTTCCACCACTGCAACACATCCCTTTCAAACTTATAGCAATCCAGTC
This sequence comes from Glebionis coronaria, assembly GCA_025667525.1. Classification (NCBI taxonomy): domain Eukaryota; kingdom Viridiplantae; phylum Streptophyta; class Magnoliopsida; order Asterales; family Asteraceae; genus Glebionis; species Glebionis coronaria. The sequence continues at coordinate 368,782,125 of CM046875.1, forward strand.
TTGCCTTGAAAACGCCGTCACAACTCATCGCATCGAATATCTTCTCGATATGAGAAATCCAAGCCTCAGCCTCATTGGGGCTGTCAGTCTGCTTAAACGAACGGGGTCGCTGTTTGTTGAATCGCTCCAACCAAGTCATAAGAGTCACAGGTGGTGGTGGTGCCGGATTGTTGTTGTTGTAGTGGTTTTCAGGATGAGGGCCAAATTGAACGCCCTGAGCTTGAATTTCAGCATGAACTTCGTCCCTGATTTCATTGCGAAGGTAGGGAAGGATGGCTTGCAAAGCTGCATTGACAGCTGCAGCCAACTCTTGAGCATTGCGTGTGTTCACCATCTGACAATTTGAAAACAAAATGCAACATAAATGATAAGTTTGAAATGAGATGAACATAAAAATGCATGAAAAATGTATAAATCAATGAAGTAGTTTATAATGCGTGAAACAGTGAAGAATGCATGATGCAGTTTATAAAAACTTTTATATGCGCGAGGGTAAACGCCAATGGTCAGTTCAACCAAAACAAAAGACATAGCGAGGGGACACCTATGGGTCGGTCCCAAAGTTAAAAGTTTCGATAAAATCACATGCGACTAATAGGGCCAGTCCTGTACCAACCATTACTTAGTCATAAACCTGCGATAATGATATGAATGTATGAAATAAAAATGAAAATGAATGAATGCATGAAAACCAACTGTCAGTTTTAGGAAGACGCTGGTGACTACCCATAAGTCACATGTCATGTTTTATAGAGCTATAGGTCGAAACCTGTCTCTGATACCATAATTATAACACCCCATTTGTTAAGACGGAATGCTACAGTAAAATATGGCATGCCACCAAAGCATGCAAGGTAAATGTCTAATCATTCATGACCATAAATAGAAATACCGGAATCAAACATCGGTAGTCTAAGTAACTCACACACAAGCAATAATAAGTACTATAAATGAAAGGACTAAACAATGTCCAAATGAAGTAAAGTTCCATCCGAATGCACATACTTTGGGGATCCTACTTGCGACCTTGGGTACCTGCCGTTTGGGAACATGGAAATGGAAAACGGCTGAGCATAACGCTCAGTGCACGGAATATGACATAACATAAAGACATAAAGGAGAGAAAGCATATAAAGCATGAATTGCAGCAAAAATGAATAAGTCTTGGGAAAAACCTAGGCATATAACATGTTAACTGGTTTTAGTTTTAAAACATCGCTAATGTTACTTATGAAAATCTGTATTAGTTTAATATAACAAAAGCCAATATAGGCCACGAGGTCAACAACGTTCATGAATAATTGGAGGGGTGACCTCATCATGCAAATTAAAGGGGATGCCTCTAATTAAATGGTAATGGGTAGGAGGGATCAGCTCCTTGTGAAGGATGCAAGGCACACACCACATTCACCATGAAATCCTGACTGAAATTGAACCTAGGATGCACACATACGCCTCACATGAGAATAATAATATAATAATGGCTAAATAACTGAAAGGGACACCAGGAGCTATCACTCCGCCATGTTGAAGTCATAACACTGGTGGCTCCAGTGTTATGGTTATGGTACCTTCATAACTAGGTGAAATTGGTCATTCATGTATATGGCTAAGATAACTAATAAACATAAGAATTTAATCTGTAACTACTGGGGAAAACAGTTGGCTGTATACGGGAAATCCTAATAAAGGAAAAGGTTGTGCTTACTGAAGGACGAAAATCCGTACCTTGTGTCCAGTAGAAGCTAACGGAAACGATGAAGAACCTACTCCGCCTTGACGGATAATACTACATAAGAATCGGAACGTGTATGAGTTGTCTGAATTACGTGTGTTTTACTGGTTCTGTGTGTTATTAACTTTTTATACTTATTCTGTCATGTTTTAGTGTTTTACTGTGTTATCTGTAGTTATACTGATGTTTTGTAGTGTATTATGCATGTACCAGTGTATTATAATACTTGTATTGTAATACTAAGTAAATTTCTAAAAAAATAGCAGGTTTTCATAAATAGTAAGTTTCTAAAAATAGAAATTAGCTGAATTAATAATAATAAGTAAAGTTTAATTAGTATAATACAAGTCGTGGTTTAAAGGTAATAACTTATTAATTAAATAACTTGGTTAATTAATTAAACTATATGTTATAAGAATTTAATTAAAAATACATGTTTTAATTAAATTAAGCTAAGTAAAATACTTTAGGTTATACATGAAATATTAATTTTAATATTTAACCTAAGTCATGAATTTAATTAAATAAAATAGTCTAGTAAATAATTTAATTAAACATAACTTTGTTTTTTAATAGGTTTCAAAACCCGAACCCGTGTTTTAAAAATTAACCCGATCCCGAATCCCGTGGTCACAAATAAGCCAAAACATATAATCCGAAACAAACAGCCCTACCAGTGGCTAGACGGCTAGCCGGTTGCCACTGGTGGCTTTCGGTTCCCACTGCCGAGCCACGACTGCCACTGCCGGCTCGGTTCCCACCGGTTGGCCACCGGTTCAACCCGGTTCCCACTGCTTTGTTGTTTGGTTCCAACTATTTTCAATAAGAGTCCCACCGAGACCCTAATGGTCTCAGTTGACACGAAATCAAGCCAAAACAAACACCCCCGTTCGCGGTCGGTTCCTGTGGCCTGCGTTCTAACCAAACGAACCCCACACCGAGACCTTGAGGTCTCGGCTGGGCAAAACAAACACCACCGAGAGCTTCATTTCTCTCGGTTTGGTGCTCGGCCGAACAAAACAACACCAAACACCCCCTTAATTCCATGTTTAATTAATCCCCATGTTTTATATCACTTGTTTTTATGATTAATTAAAATAAAACATGAATTCATAAAGAATTTAAAAGAAAAGAAAAGTTTTTTGATTTTACCGAACACGTGGAAGGAAGGATTAAGATTACGATCTCGTACGCACAAAAAATAATAAGCAAAAACGTCTGGTTTGCCCTTGTTGATGATCTAATGCCGACGGCTAGAAGGAAGAGGGAGGCTAGGGAGAACTTTTCTGTAAACCTAAAATTATGATTAGGTTTTCCCTGTGTTTTGTTTAACATAGGTTTAACTTTGGGTCATGGGCCAAGCCCATCTTCTCCTTTTCTTTTGTCTTAGCTGCGGCCTAAAGGAAGCCCACGGGGAAACCCGTAGCTTTTCCCGAGTCATTATTTACGTGTTCATTAATGTTTAATTATCGTGCATTTATATGTCGTGTTTGTAATACGTTTATAATATATACGTAATTAGATGTTATTAAATATCGTGACACGTGAATTATATTATAAATAGAAAGTTTAAATTTTATCATATTTTCTTGTATGTACTGTTTATGTGTACTGTTCATGGTATTTTAATGCGGGTTTTACAGAGCACGCGGAACATAAATGATCCTTATGAAATTTAAGTTTAGGAAGACCACGAACAAGTTCGTTTTTCGCCAAATGATTGATAGACTCAAAGTTAAGATGAGACAAACGTCGATGCCATAACCATGACTTAGTCTTTGATGCTTTGGAGAGAAGACATACGGGAGAAGCGGCCATTGTGTCTTGTAGAGACAAAGTATAAAAACTGTTCCCTCGAGTACATTTCAACAAATCTACCTCTTCCAAATTGTGAATGAAGCAGGTATGTTCTCGAAAAGCAACTTCTAGGTTTGAATCACAAAATTTTCCCACAGAAAATAAGTTGTGACCGAGACCTTCCACATAATACACTCTTGATTATAACATTCCCAATATTATATTCACCACAAACCATTATTTTTTCAATATGATCATTTCCGAATCAAACCGTACCAAGAAATTGCTGACGAAATTTCTGAGCTGAGAGTGATCTCCGGTCATGTGCTTGGAGCAACCGGAGTCCAAATACCAGAGGACGACATGGACCACCTATTTTCAACAACAACAGTAGACAATGCATTGGAAACAATTGGTTCCATAGTGTTAGCAGATATAGATATAACATTAGAATTTCCAACATTTGTTTCATCGTTAGATTTCCAGCGTTTTCTAACATATGTTTGTCTAATTGCAAGTTTTACGGTTCCATCTTCCTTAGGTTTTGGATTAGTGATGTGACAACCCAGAACCGAGGTCATTGCTTAATCTTATTTTACGATTATTTTTGACATTTTTGGATGAGTTTGAATGATATTTATTTTTGGAGGTTTATGTTTAAACCGATGTTGGAAGGTTTATATTTTATATTTATTAAGTGTAAGGAGTATTAGCAAGCGTGATGTCGATGGATGCCAAATATTTTACGTCTCATTGTCGGTTGTTCGATTTTTGTCATTTTTGATGTTTTATTTTAAATGATGTGTTAAGTCGAGTCGTGAGTCGATATTATTATATTTGAGGTACGTTTTAAAGTTTTAAAAGTATCTTTATGAAACCCGAGCCCCGTAAATATTTTTAAAATTGACTAATAGTTATTTCCCGCATTTTTAGCTAACTATTTTCATTTTGAGCTACAACTATTGCAAAATTGCAACCAAGGTCCCTCATGCACTATATATAAACCTCAAAATTACACACACACTCATAATTCTCCACTAAAATTTTCATCATCTCTTCTTTCTCTCTCTCATTTGCCGAAACATCCACCACCACCACAAAACCCATACATTTTTAATTTTAACTTGATTTTGGAGATGATTTGAGCAAAACTAAAGCAAGACCCACTCTTATAATTGATCAAGGATCATTTTGGTATAAGAAAATCTTACATGCAAGGCATTTTTATTTTTTGATGTTGGTAGGTAGAAACCATGATCATGCATAGTGTTCTTGCCATGATCAATGGTGATTGTTGCAAGAATTTTGTTAAAAACTTCATTTGGATTCAAAGGTTTTAATTTTGATAATGATTTGGATGTTATGGTTCATATATGTTGATGTTAGGGTATAGGAATTGATGAGATGGCATTTATACATGATCTCATCGTTCTTTTCGAGCTTTAAATGCACTAAAATGTCATAAAATACCATATATATGCTTGCATTTGTTTACTTGTGTGTTTTAGGTATGGATATCGTGAAAAAGGCAAAAGATCACAAGAAACAAAGGAAAAACGGACACGAGAAACGAAGCCGTACAAAGAACCGGGCCCTAGTTCATGAATTATCCAAGATTAACCCTTGAAGACTTGTAGATGTACAAGATTGATCCTCAAAATATGAAGAAATGACACTTAAAACCCTTGTATATTCATAATTACAAGTTTGGTCCCTTAAGTTTGCCAAAATTACAAAATGGTCCTTCAACTTTGAAGAAATGGCAAGTTTAGTCCCTCAACAATTCTAAATTGTCAAATATGGTCCCTCATTAAGTCAAAGATACTATGAAGACCTTTGAAGATCAAGAATGTCCAAAATCAGTCCCTCAAATATTCAAACATGGCAAAAATTACCCTTGAAACACTTTTGCCAAAGTTTTAGGGCAAAAGTGTGAAAATCAGAACTTGAATAACAAAGGAAAGCAAGTTTAGTTGGCTGAAAACACGTTTTACAAGCTTTCTCAAAACACAAGGGCTAAAGTTGGGCAAGTGAAACATTCAAAAAGAAAATGCGCCAAACACTTTCCACTCCCACAAAAAACGGATCAAAAGTGTTATTATTCACCTTTCACCATCAGTTACCATTCCACTTAAACCAAAGGGTAAATCCCAATTACCCATACCCACGTGTGATTCACACATTCAGAAACCCATCCCACACACAAAACCCTCACCTCCACTCACCAAAGGGCCCCACCTATTCACACGTCAACCAATCAACATCCAACTTAGCCTACAAGGAATGTCAAGTGTCAAAATCAACAGGCCACACTCTTTGCTTGGTTACAAAGCTAAAATGAACTATTTGGATGAATTTCGACAGCTCAAACAACAAATGCGTCTAGAAGATTCAAGGGCATTTTAGGGACTTCATACCTAGGGTTTTCTCATTGTAATCTCAGCCTTTGTGGCCTATATAAGGACTCCTCAACTTGTGAGAGAGCCTTGTTCCAGTTTTACCTTTTAAACATTGTAATTCCTTTTTGAAATTTATAAAAGTTGGTATTTTGAGAAAATTGTAAATCCTTTTTATGTTTTTGAAAGTTGGTGTTGTTTAAGGGTAATTCTGAGTTCCATTTGATGTTATAAGTGTGCTTGAATCATTAGGTTCAAGGACGTTTATGTTTTGTAAGGTTTTCAAGTTTGAAAATAGCTTGAAAAGAGGTTTCTGATTTTGCTATTTTTGCTGTACTAATCCTTAACCAAAAGCTATAAGCTCTTACAAGCTTGTTGACACCAAGCTTGTGAAGGGATTTGAGCCTTTGGTTGGGTTGTTTGTTCATTGTGTTGAAGAAATCAAGCCCTTGAGTTTCTGCTTTGAAACATCAACCAAGGCAGTTATCCATCTTTCTTGTTAAGTACCTTGGTCTTGTTCTAGTTGTTGAACAAGGTCCATGGAGCATTGTTGGTCCTCCTAGGATGTTGTGGAGGACAGGTATAAGCTCTTGTTAAGATTCCTCTAAAAAATCAAATGATATTGTCTGTTTTATGATTTGGTATGTGATTTGGTGATTTTGTGTTTGTGCTTTGTGTTTTATGGTTGCAATCTGTGAGTTGTCACCTAGTGTAGCTATTTGATCTATAAAATCAGTAGGTTGTTTGAAGGGTTAAGAATTTTGTTTGAAAAGTGCTTAATAAAGGATTGTTTGGGATTACTGGTTCATAAGGCCTTGTGGCCTTGTGCCCTTGGTTCTTAGGGTTTGGGAAGTCTAAACAAGTTATAATATAAAAGTTTTAGTCATTGGTTAAGTTTCTGAAAGTTTGGGAAAAGGATTTGAAGTTTTGCAAAAATATGATAAAAGTGTTTTTGAGATTGGTCAAACACATCAGATCCAATAACTTTTTTGTTTGTTGGATCTAAGGTCTGAAATCAGGTTTGGGAATATTATAGGTGATAAGCTATCTATTGGTCATCTGGTTGTTGAATTTGGTGGCTTATTAAGTGTGTCATAGCTTATCAAAGTTGGCTGAAGTGGTCATTTGCATTAGCAAAGTGACCACCTCATTTGGTGCTTGCATTTGTATTTTTAGTGTAAGGCTTGTTGTTTTGTTGCTTGGATCTTGTCTATGTGCTGCTTGTGAGGATATCTGGTTATTTAGATTGCTTTGTTCATAGCTTATAAGCTTACTGGCTTATTAGCTTATTTGTGCCAATACTAGTCAAGTCTGCCCAACTGGTAGACCTTGATTCACAAGGTTTGTACTCAAGCCTTGACCAGCAGGTTGAAAACAAAGTTTCAACACTTCTTTAAGTCTGTCAACGTCCAAGATTGTGCTTGTCAGCGTTTGATTTACTCTTGTCAGCGTTTGACTATTGGTCAAACTTGGTCATATAGCTTATTGAATCTGTTTTGCTTATTGGTACATGCAACAACTTGGTTTTTGTAATAGAACTCATTTTTCTCAGCTTAATAACAAGTCTGGAAGGTTACAAGTCTTTTGGTTAAGCTTTTGCTAGAAAACTAGCTTATTTGGCTTTTTTAGCCAGCTTATTGGTTCTTACAGCTTATTCTACTTGGCTTTTTGTGATTTTATTGATTGATTATTCTTAGTTAAGTTATTTGTGAGCTTTTGCAACAAACTAGAGCTTCTGAAACAGTCTAGAACTCTATCCCGACTATTTTGTCGTTTTGTGGAATTATTCTTGGCTTATTTATGGCTTACTGAGTGTGCTTTTTCAAAATTTCTTTTTACAGATCTCTTTAGTATCCCAAAAGAAGGTTGTGTGTCAAATTAGAGCTTATGGCATTGGCTTATTGCTTAATGGGCTTATTGGCCCAATAAGAATAAGTTGTGTGTTCATTAAGCTGTGATAAGCTTATTTTCAACTTTTGGGCCTTCAGGGTTTTGTGTTTAGAATTGAATTTTGAGTCAGATAGGGCTTTTCCAAGTCATTTGGGCTTATTTTGACTTTATGGGCTAAAAAGCCCATTAAAGTTGACTGATTTTGCTTTTAGCCCATTTGAGGGCTCAATAGGGGTAATTTGGTAATTTCACTTTCATTTTCTGATTATTTAGGTTAAACTAAACTAGTTTGCAAGTTTTAGAACTTCTTATATTTTTTGTATTTTTAAAATTATTTTAATATTATATTATTATTATTTTTCAAATTTCACATTTTTGCACTTTTTATATTTTTCTTAGCTTAAATACATTAAAATAGGAATTTTGCAACTCTTAGATTAATTTTTTCATCTTTAGATTAATTTTTATAATTATTCTAAGTTTTAATAGTTTTTAAATCATTTAGTTTTTCTTAGTTTAAAAATTTATAAAAATAGTTTTTAATCTTTTTAGGTCATTTTAGAGGTTTACCAATTGAAAAATCATTATTTGGGCTTTTTGATAATTAATTTGATTTTTAGGGCTTTAATTAGTATTTAAAAATAAATATTTAATAATTAAAAGGTTGGAAAAAGTGTTGATCATTGGTAAACTCTTAGCTTATTTATTTTGATTATTGGTAAATTTTTGGGAATTTTTAAAATTAATTTTTATTTTTGTACTTTTTACGGTTTTACGTTTAGTCATCGTAGTAATTAATTTCACGTCTTCGTCATTCTCTTTTCTCATCCCCTTCTTTTAAATATTAATCTCAAACCAATTACGAATTATTCACACACATATACCTCCTTGGTAAACGAACTTGGAATCATAAGGGTCATTAGTGTTTGATTTTCCTAAATCTTCACTTAATACTTTTCCCTATTTACACTCTTTTCCTAAAGAGTAGTAAAACACTACAATCATTTTGGCGCTGCTGCCGGGGAGGTGTGTCGTGATTAGTTTGTCTTGTTGTTTTTAATATTAACCATAAATAGTATTTGTATTAGTAGAAATCTACTAATACGTATTATCGGTTTTTTTTTTGGTTTTTCTTGTGAAATTATTATTACTATATTGTATTAAGTATCACAATCAATAAAAAATATCTCCAAAAGTGTGAAAACACAACCTTAATTGGGATTTGATCTCCTAATTATTGTATTTGAATCTCAAACAAAAGAAAAAGGCAAAAATAGATAAATACTTTCGTGAAGCTCGATTTTGAAAAATACGAACTATAAGGTGGGTATAAGGCGGGTATTATAAAATATACCCTAAGGAAAAAGTCTCTTAAGTGCTTCGCGCCGCCTCGTTTCCCCGCTTGCTTGTGAGTATTTTGAGATTGAAGGCTAATCAAAGTATTATTACGTATAATATATTTGCTTAGTTTTCTTTGTAATTAAATCCTCTTGAACAATTTGGTATTCACCAAAGTTCTAAAGTCATTCGAAGGCGTTCACTTCACGTGATCGTTTTCATTCTTTTGAGGCTTCTTTAATCAAGAGTTTGATTCGAGGAGAAATTTTGTAGATTGTTTTCTACGAAGATACACCAACATCCAAAAAAAACAATCAAAAACACAAAAAAATTGAAAATTCACAAAACACCCAAAAAGAATCTTCTTTGCTCACCTCCCATTCTACGTGAAGTTTATGCTAACTCGTAGTCAAGCTAAACGAGCTCGTAAACGTCTTCAAAAACAAGCAAACCAAGAGACGTTGATTGAAGAACAAACTCCAATTGTTTAACCTATTGTAGAACAAGAAGTTGTCATGGCTAATCGTACTATGATGGAGTTGCTTCAAGCACCCACCGAGGGTTTTGGAGAGGCCATTGTGATTCCCACTATCCTTGTAGAGAATTTAGAGATTAAGACGGGTTTAATGTCGATGTTGCATGCTAATAAGTTTAGAGGTCATGAGAAAGACAACCCGCATTACCACATAAGGAATTTTAATCGTCTCACCGATACTAGAAAGTTTAAAGATGTTCCACATAACGCCATTAAGATGATGTTGTTTCCATACTCGTTAGATGGACCCGCTAAAATTTGGCTTGAGAAAGAAAAGCCAAATTCAATTTTAACATGGGGTGATCTCGTTTCTAAGTTTGTGAACAATTTTTTTCCACCATCTAAAACAACACATTTGAAAAATGAGATTTCAAGGTTTGTACAACGAAATAATGAAAGTTTTTCAATGGCATGGGAACGATTTAAAGAAATGTTACATGAATGTCCACACCATGATTTTTCGGAATTGCATCAAGTTGATACTTTTTATAATGGGCTTAATGATCATGAACGAGATTACTTGATGCCGCCGCGGGTGGTAAATTATTGTGTAAAACGACCGATGAAGCTTTAAAGATTATCGAGAATAGATCTAAGGTTTATAGCCCTCGTAACACACTGAGTGTTGCCAATAAGGGTTCGTCATCGTCTCATCATCTCGTAGAATTGCTAATCTTATGACTCATTTGAAAGCACAAGAGGCTTTGAATTCCGCTTCGGTTAAAGCGGTTGAAAAGAGTTGTTTGTCTTGTGGTGGAGCTCATAACCTTTCCGAGTGCATTATCGCCGGTGGTAACACTTCGAGTGCTTATGTAGCAACGGGAACTTACAACCAAAACGGCCAAGGTTCCCGCCCAAATCAAGCTCCACCAAATCAAAATGCTAATAACTATTGAAACAACAATCAAGGTGGTAATTATCAAGGCAATTCACGTAACTACAACAAAGGGAATTATCAAAGTGGGAACGGACAAGTTACTAATCAAAACCAAAACCGTGATTTTCAAAACACTACACAAGGTTTTCAAAATGCTCACACTAAAAATCTTCAAGGAGAATTTTTTGATTATGCTAAAGCAAATGATGCTAAGTTCGATAACATGCAGCGTGAGATGATTAGCTTAAGATCCGAGTTGAAAAACGAGCTTAAAAACGAACTTGCTAATGAACTTAAAACTCATGCAAATAAAATGGAGGGAAATGTCCAACGTCTTCAACAAAATCAACAAAAGATGGAACAAGGACAACAGAGATTAAGCAAGAATTGTTAAAAGCGGATTTAAGGCAATCAAAATTTGAAGAATGAATGGCAAAAATGTTTGAAGCAATCATGTGTAAACCCTCTTCCTCTGGTGGTCTTCCTAGTGATACCATTGCAAACCCGAAGGGAGAAATGAAGGTTATTACTACACGAAGTGGTAAAACTTTCAAGGAACCAATCTCTCGTCCAAGTACTTCTACGGAGAAGGAAATCAAGAAAGAGCCCGAGGTGATGGTCGAAAAGGAGCATATTACAATCCCACGAAGTACAGCTCATGCCACACCTACGGTTGAACCAATACCAATCATGGAAGCTGAGATTCCAAGGCCGTTGCCTAATGTCCAACCCACACCACCCTTACCTTATCCTTCGAGACGTAACAAGGAAAAGGCACAAGAACAGAATAATTATCAATTTGAGCTTTTTATGAAAATGTTTCGTGACATACATTTTAACATAAGCTTTGCCGACGCTCTTATCATGATTCCTCGATTCGCCGCAAACTTCAAAGTATGCTAAACAACAAAGAGAAGTTACAACAATCGTCTAGTTGTTCATCGGTTTTTCTTAGCCGCATACCACAAAAAGTCGGTGATTCCGGTAAATTTTTGATTCCGTGTGTAATTCAAGATATGGAGGAATGCTACGCCTTGGCCGATCTTGGTGCTAGTATTAATTTAATGCCTCTTGAGATTTTCAAATCTCTTTCGCTTCCGGCTCTTACTCCTTCGAACATGTCTATCGAGATGGCCGATTATTCTACGATTTTAGCATGTGGAGTAGCCGAGGACGTTTTCGTTAAAGTCGGAAAGTTTTAATATCCCGTTGACTTCATCGTTGTAGACATTCCTATCGATCGAAAAGTTCCTCTCATTTTGGGTCATTCATTTTTGGATTCATCAAGAGCACTTATTGGTGTTCATGCTCGAAAAATCACCCTTCGATTCAATGAGGAAGAACTTGTCATCAATGCAACTCAAAACTCCAATCTTTCTCATGTCTATTCTATTGCAACTTTAAACCATGGTGATTTAACCAATGTCATTTGCAAAGAATTTTCACCAAGAGTTTTAGGAAATGTCGCCAAAAACAATTTACCATTTCCTCCGCCGGTAGAGGTTATGAGTGTAAAGCCTACAAAGAAGAAACCGTCAATACTTGAATCGAAAAATCCTCACCTCACCTCGAACATTCATTCTTGAAATGTGCTGATAAGTTTTCGGTTTCTACGGAAGATATTTCGGATGACGAATATGTTGACCCCGATGGGGAGGTTTTCTTTGTCGATAAACGTTTTGAGAACTTACCACCACCAAAACCAAAACGGTTTTCAAATGTGAGAATTTTTAGTGCGACTAACATCGTCTTAGAAACACCAAATATTTTCGACATAATCAAAAAGGGTTTTCATAAGGAGAGTTTAAAAGGTAATAAAGGAAAAGATTTTAAATGTGATTTAATTGATTTTTCTACAAATCTAACTCCGCCATCACCACGTGTTTTGAGTGCTACAAGCTCGTCTACTCCTTTTGATGATGCTTTATGTGGTTTTAGTATGGGGGAAGCCCCTTATGTTCCCTCATCCTTGTCCACCAAGGACGAGATATTCGATCCCGGAATCTATTATAAAGGGAAATCTCGGTCTTCCACTGATGCAATAAATGGAAACTACATCTATTTGCTTGGTGCGAGTCTACCTCGAGTAGCTCAAAAGTTTGGTTTACCAATTGTTCCACCCTTCTACTTCTCATCTCTTTTCTTCAAACTCTTTGAGTTTATGGCACGTGTGGACGTGGCGTTGAATTGTTTATCCAATAAAAACGAAGACGCCATCTTCGATCCCGGTATTTTGTATCATTAAAGGACTTAGTCCTTAATACCGGTTGCTTTTTGGGCCTTGTTTATCATGTAAGCCCCATTAAAAAATTGACCATACCATGATTTTCCCTAAATGTTCACATTTTGAGGGGATCGAGTCGAGCTCATGACTCGGTAATCAAAAACGAGGTACCTCCTGGGGGAGATCCCATGCTTATCCTTTTATGCTTTCTAATTACTAATGAGAGGGGATTTGTGCCCTTCCAACTCGCAGTCTTGTGGTTGTTTGTGTTTGTGTTATCTAGATCATCATCATCTACGATTGAAGACTCTCGTGTTCGTTTACGTGAGCCTCCATCATTTGCTTGAAGAAGTTTTTCACGAATCCATTAACATATCCTTTATTGTTCTAACAGTTATCTTTTAGCATACTTAATAAACGGCTTTAGATATATTGTTGATCACCCTTTCCATGCTAGATCCTAAGCATTCGATTCTTCGTCTCTAGTATGGGGATGCTCCACCTTTAGACTTGAAACATTGAGGACAATGTTTACTTTTAGTATGGGGGGGGGGGGGGGGTGAATAGGTACTTGCTTTGCTACGCCCTCACGTTTTCCAACTTTCAATGTTTTGTTTTGTTGCTAATAAGGCTAAAAATGGCCAAATTTTAAAAAAAATTTCTTACTTTTCATAAGTGTTTTTAAGACACGAATGTATATTTTCCGATGGGTAGAATAAGAGCTAATTTTTGACTTGATGGGCATTTGGAGCTCTTTACATTCCTTAACCCGCTCAATTCAAGTTTTGCTAGAATTTTATATAGGGAACTTTAAAACGCGAAGGTCTTAGCTCATTCCGGTTAAGAACAAGAACTTTTCGCAAGTTCCTATAAATGATCCTAGAAAGTCACTTATCAAGGGAACTATAAAATGCATTCTCTAAACTTGAAAAAGTCCAAGAAAGTGCAAGATCCTATAGGTGGCTTGAAAACCCAAAACTTTGATTTGATATAGTCTTAATGAAAGATAATCCAAATTTGGCTTAATTTTGACTTGCATGGCTAAGTATTCACGAGTCTCTTTAATAAGAGGTCTTTATATAGTGAAGAACGAGAAATAATAGAGTTAGACAAGTGATCATGCTAAACGTAGAACATGAAAATGTTCTTTCAAAAACTCATATGTTTTTAATTGTGGCTTTTTCTTACCATAAGATCAATGCATTATGAATAAAAATAATTGCAATAAGTAAGGTCGTACGATTTAAAAGGTTACTTAGCTTCTAGCCCAAGATCATTTAAAAGTTGCTCGGGGTTGAATAGAGTTCATAGCCAAGGCATAACTTATTGAAGCGGGACGCGAAGATTGGTGAAGATCCAAAAAGGCCCTAACAAAGCATGAGGAGCTCTATTTTATTGCTAAAGATCCAAGATGATGTGAAGTATCATTATTCCAAAATCAATATGAAGGATCGAGACACACGACGAAAAGCAATTACTCCCCTAAAAGATCATGGAGAAATTCTATCCAAACCCTTACAAGGTATGAGGATAAATATATCCAAGTCCGAAAAGGAGGCGGATAGTTGTATATCAAAATCCAAAATAAAGATTGAAGAAAAATGATGAAGTCGTGGTCCAAATATGAAGAATCTATAAAAAACGTTAAGTGAAGAAATTCCAAATATATGAAGAGAAGACCATAATTTCAAGAACGTCTTCCCAAGATTTGAAGTATGAAGTACATGCTAAATATCGGTCCGAGAAAGGTCTCAAATCGTGAAACGAGTTATGCCAAGATATGAACTTAAGGAGATACACGAGAAGCCGTTTTAAAAGATTTTGTCCTTCGGCTAACTATCGATTAAATCGTGCTACTTTGCTTTCGGACTAATAAATACTCAAATAAGTCAATATGAATCACTTGTGATCCATGACAAATAGTTAAAAAATGCTAGTAACCCATTTTCCTTTTAAAATAACTAGGATTGCGGGGAGAAAAAGTATTACACAATTTGGACGTATGAGTAGTGTTAGCATTGTGACTTATACCAACAATGATCTCGTTTTTTCACATGAATGTATGACAATCAAGGATGAAGAAATTTACGCTAAGGGAATATTTTAGGTGATAAGCTATCTATTGGTTATCTGGTTGTTGAATTTGGTGGCTTATTGAGTGTGCTATAACTTATCAAAGTTGGCTGAAGTGGTCATTTGCATCAGCAAAGTGACCACCTCATTTGGTGCTTGCATTTGTATTTTTAGTGTAAGGCTTGTTGTTTTGTTGCTTGGATCCCGTCTATGTGCTGCTTGTGAGGAAATCTGGCTATTTGGATTTCTTTGTTGATAGCTTATAAGCTTACTGGCTTATTAGCTTATTTGTGCCAATACTAGTCAAGTCTGCCCAACTGGTAGACCTTGATTCACAAGGTTTGTACTCAAGCCTTGACCAGCAGGTTGAAAACAAAGTTTCAACACTTCTTTAAGTCTGTCAACGTCCAAATTGTGCTTGTCAGCGTTTGATTTACTCTTGTCAGCGTTTGACTATTGGTCAAACTTGGTCATATAGCTTATTGAATCTGTTTTGCTTATTGGTACATGCAACAACTTGGTTTTTGTAATAGAACTCATTTTTCTCAGCTTAATAACAAGTCTGGAAGGTTATAAGTCTTTTGGTTAAGCTTTTGCTAGAAAACTAGCTTATTTGGCTTTTTCAGCCAACGTATTGGTTCTTATAGCATATTCTACTTGGCTTTTTGTGATTTGATTGATTGATTATTCTTAGTTAAGCTATTTGTGAGCTTTTGCAACAAACTAGAGCTTCTAAAACAGTCTAGAACTCTATCCCGACTATTTTGTCGTTTTGTGGAATTGTTCTTGGCTTATTTCTGGCTTACTGAGTTTGCTTTTTCAAAATTTCTTTTTACAGATCTCTTTAGTATCCCAAAAGAAGGTTGTGTGTCAAATTAGAGCTTATGGCATTGGCTTATTGCTTAATGGGCTTATTGGCCCAATAAGAATAAGTTGTGTGTTCATTAAGCTGTGATAAGCTCATTTTCAGCTTTTGGGCCTTCAGGGTTTTGTGTTTAGAATTGAATTTTGAGTCAGATAGGGATTTTCCAAGTAATTTGGGCTTATTTTGAATTTATGGGCTAAAAAGCCCATTAAGTTTGACTGATTTTGCTTTTGGCCCATTTGAGGGCCCAATAGGGGTAATTTGGTAATTTCACTTTCATTTTCTGATTATTTAGGTTAAAATAAACTAGTTTGCAAATTTTTAGAATTTTTTATAATTTTTGGATTTTTAAAATTATTTTAAAATAATTTTATTAACGTAAATCTGTCCGGATTTTGTAGTTTGAAAATGAGTCGGGTAAAGGACTTTAAAAGTAATTTCATTTGATAAACTTGTAGGAGGACTTTCTATATATAGTAAGTTAGTTTATCGAGTCGTTTCATAAACATTTGACGAGTTTAAAAGGGGTAAATAAGCTAGTACACGTAATATGTGCCGGCGGACTTTGTTAAAATTGTAAAATGGTAAAGTAAATGTGTAATAAAGTATAATGAAGTTATTTATATCGTTTTCTCTCGAGTTTATTGTGACTTTATGAGTTTGAGTTTGATGTTGTTATATATGATTTATTTCTCGAGTCATTATTAATGAACGCGCCTTATTAGATAGGTAGCGGTTCTCGTGTTTGAAAGGCATCCATTATCATCGACGATCATCTCGCTAGATCACTTATACTAAGGTGAGTCTGTAGCCTCGCTTTTCATGCTAGCTACTAAATGTTTTATACCCGCGAGGGGGATACATACTATTTGAAAATAAATGAACACAAGTCATGAGTAATTGTTGGACCTGAATGTTGCCAAAGTTGATTACATTGTATTGAGTACCTTGTTGCTAAAGACCCTAAATTCATGAGTCGTTAACTATCTTCTGACTTGTTGTTGTGAGTCGGGAATAGCCGGTTATTCTAATTATAGTACTATTGGGTTGACCACCCTATCTGAGACCAGGGCATTACGTTAAGTAACCCACTGGGAAGGATAATTTTACGAGAATAAGAATGTGGTATTCTAGCAACTGATACCCTAGAGGGGCAATGGTTTTATTCTAGTCATGCCGGCATTTGGCGTAGGTGACTATTTGGTTAAGGGGTCGGTGTCATGAGCTTAAATACAATGTTTATTATTATTATTATTATTGCCTTGAATATAGATTGTGTGTACGACAATTCTATAAATGATTATGATTGATTTTCTTCTTGTGTTCAAATGTGATTTGATAAACCTATAGACTCGCTCAACATTATTGTTGACTTGTTTTAGCATGTATTTCAGGTAATAGGAAGTGATGGAGCATGGAGCCTTGCTATGGAGGTTGTGGCTTGGCTTTTGGAAGAATGTTGGTCTAAAAACTGTTTCTACCCTTTATTGTTGAACAATTTACTTTATGTTGTGTACTGTACAGAACTTGTGTTGGTTGTTGGTAGAGATCCATGGGGACTAAACTCTTTACTCTGGTGTCGTTTTAGTACAATTATGGGATGAAATTTATGTTTTAGACCTATTATGAAAATCATGTTTATATTTTGTGTAAACGTCTCACTTTTGAGTCGTTCAATATACCTTGTGTGATGATGCTTGTGTCTATCACCCAATTCTGTATTTCCGCTGCGCAATGTAAATTGGGGGTGTTAGAGATTGGTAATCAGAGCTGCAAGTTATAGAGATCTGGGTCAGTTTTGAAAATTGTCCTAAACTATAACTTTGTTGTCGAAAGTATTTATTCTTCAAAAGCACACAACTTCTCTGCAACGCTCCGGTAAGACCACTTTTAGTTTTGTTTTGCATTATAGATGTATCCCTCATAACTGAAATGATTTCCCGAGTATTTATTAAGTAAATACTACGATATTGTATTGGAATTACTGAAAGTACGCTGAGTGCTTGTCAGTATCATATTTTTTTTGCGAGCATTGCATAAACATCATTTGCATTGTGTTGCATAGCATGGATTATGTATGACATTTGCATAAGCATGGCATACTAATTATTATTTTATTAACAATGACCTTAAGTATCCTTGAACCCTTATAATTGTAGAAAATAGCTGGTTTACCTCGTGAGGATGGATGGATTGATATGACTAATGTATTGGACGGTGAGGAAGTGGATAACTTTGGTGCTAGCGATGATGAGGAGCCTTTTAAGTATTTAGATGATGGAATTCCACTTACTGCAGTTGGTCAGACAGAGCCTGAATTGATACAAGGTAGTTATGTTCCAAGGGTTAATGTTGTGCCACAAACTGATCCAGATTGTCAGTGACCTGTTGTTCGTTCTTCGACTCCTACTTGTGATGCCTATATTAGTAGATTACCTGGGATTGCATTTGATAGGGGTGATGTTCCTGTTTAGTCGAGTAGTGCTGCTAGTGGTCGATCTATTCATGATGGTATTCCTAAGGTTTATTGTCCAGGTCCTAGGTCTTATGATGATATTTTCTAGTTTTTTAAGAAGTTTGATAGTTCTTTGTTTGAAAGGTATTTGGTTGAGACCCGTGTGATTAGGAGGTTTGCGCAGAATGAGAAAAAGTTTGACAGGTTTGTTGGTAGTGTGAGGAGATCAGAGTTTGTTAGGGCAAGAGAAATGGATGTAGTTGTTAAATTAAGATCTATTTTGTTGAATTTGAGTGGGCAGGTTGAAAGGTTACGTAAGGATCAAGAAAGGAATGCAAGGTTGGGTGCGTGGGAGTTGCCTATGAGATCTTTTTCTAGTCGAGGTGTAGTGATTCGTGATGTGCCAAATCAGGTTGAAGCTCAAGTGTTGGTGAAGCCAAGTGAAGGAAGTAGTCGAAAGGGAAAGGAAAAATGGAGGAAGATTATGAGGATGATGATAGCAGCAGTGATGACGAGCCGATGTACAAGAAGCTGCGGGGATCTGATGTTTAGTTCTTTATGTTGTTTTTATTAGCCTTGTTGTAATAGAACTTATTTAGACTCGTACTGTAGTTTATGATGAAACTTAATGACTTTTAAGTTTGTCGTGATGAAGGATTGTAGTGACATTACTTGTCACAATTTTGTGGAAATTTTCCAACGCAATCCAAATTACCTTCATGACTTATGATTTGTCTTATTAGTTCTTTTGTGAATTGGTTAATGATTCATTGTGAATTGTGTTGTTGGTGCATGTAGTATCCATGTTACATCTTGATAGAGAAATCCTTATTCTTATCTTGATATGAATACTTACTTGTTCTTTTTCTTATATGGTTATACAGGAAGGAGTTGGGAGGGATTTTTCTGACTTTACTAAATTGTTGTTTGGTTAGTTTTCATAAAAATATGCCTCCTATATTGACGACTGCTACTGTTAATACCATGATTGAGCAAGCTATCGCTAGAGCTTTGGAAGCTGAACGTGCTGCGAGGAACCAAGAGGCTGAGAATAGGAATGCTGCTGGTCAGGTTGGAGGGAATGTTGAAAATCGGGTTGGAGGTAATGCTGATGAACAAGTGGGAGGAAATGTTGCGGGACAAGTTGGAGGTAATGCTGCTGTTCAGCAGGTTCAGAAGGAATGTTCTTATGCTAGTTTCATGAAATGTGGACCTACCCAATTTCGTGGTACTGGTGGTGCTTTGGAATTAAGGAGGTGGATTGAAAAGATTGAAAGTACTTTTGAAATCAGTGGATGTTTAGAAGCTAGTAAGGTGAAATTTCATGCGGCTACTTCTCAGGATGATGCATTGAGTTGGTGGAATAGTCAAGTAGCTACTGTGGGGTTGGTTGAAGCTAATGCTAGAACATGGACTGTGACCAAGGGACTGTTGACTGCTAAGTTTTGTCCTGAGGAAGAGTTAGGTCAATTGGAAGATGAATTGAGGCATTTGGTGCTGAGAAACAATGATATTGTAGCTTATACAAGGAGATTTTCTGATTTATGTTTGTTATGTCCTGATGCTTTTACTGATGACCGTAAGAAGATGAAGCAGTATATTAGAGGTTTATCTAGTAATATCAAGGGATAAACTACTTCGGTGAAACCCAAGTCGTTTGATGAAGCTATTCAAATGGCTCATGCTTTAATGGATGTAAAGCTGCAGGATCGAAAAGATAGTATTGCTGAAGGGAATAAGAGAAAGTGGGAAGCTGCACACTCAAACCAAGGGCAGAATCGAGGTGGTTATCATAATAACAATAACCAAGGACCAAATAGGAATCAACAATATAATTTGAGAAGGAATGATGGTGTTCGTGCTGCCACAGGAAGTCAAGGTTACAAGGTGAATCCAAAGTGTGGTCGGTGTAATCTGTATCATGTTGGGAATTGTCCACCTGCTTGCAACAAGTGTGGGAAGGCCGGACATAAGATGCCAGATTGTAGAAACAAGGGTGTGGCTACTGGAGCCAATGTTGTCAAGGTAGTTAACTGTTCTGGATGTGGAGGCCGTGGACATAAGCAAGGAAACTGTCCGAGGGTTGGCATACGACAGGGAGGCAATGTAGCTGTTGTTGCTGCTGGGATTGCTGCTCCAGCCTATGTCGTGGGAGATGTTGACAAACCTCAAGGGCCGAATGTAGTGACTGGTACGTTCTTACTTGATGCTTGTTATGTTAGTGTGTTATTTGATTCTGGATCCGAAAGAAGTTTCATAGATGTTAGATTCAGTCAGTTATTGGATAGAGAACCAGTGAGATTGACAACTAGTTATAATGTGGAGTTAGCCGATGGTAATGTTATAATCACTAATTCTATACTGAAAGGTTGTTCCTTGAAGTTAGGTAATTATGTGTTTAGTATTGATTTGATACCCATAGAATTAGGATCTTTTGACATGATTATTGGAATGGACTGGTTAGTTGGTAATGGTGCAGTATATGTTTGTGGAGAAAGATTAGTCCAGATACCGCTAAGGAATAGGGTATTGACTGTGAAAGGTGATGAATGTACTTCTCGTTTGAGAGTTGTTTCTTGTTTAAAGATTATGAGATATATAGAAGCAGGTTGTGATGTGTTTCTTGCACAGATAAGTAATAATGGTGTGAATGAAAGGAAATTGGAGGATGTGCCTGTGATTAGAGAGTATCCTGAGGTTTTTCCTGAAGATTTGCCAGGATTACCGCCGCATCGTGAAGAGGAGTTTTGTATTGATTTTGTGTCGGGTGCTACGCCTGTTGCTCGTGCACCATATCGTTTAGCTCCATCTGAAATGAAAGAATTATCTGATTAATTGAAGGAATTGATGGATAAGGGATTTATTAGACCGAGTTCGTCGCCGTGGGGTGCGCCTGTTTTGTTTGTTAGGAAGAAAGATGGTTCTTTTAGAATGTGTATTGATTATTGAGATCTTAACAAATTGACTGTCAAGAATCGGTATCCACTACCGATGATTGATGATTTGTTTGATCAGTTGCAAGGTTCTAGTGTATACTCGAAGATCGATTTGAGGTCTGGGTATCATCAACTGAGAGTTAGGGAAGAAGATATTCCTATAACTTCTTTCCGTACTCGATATGGACATTTTGAATTTCAAGTGATGCCTTTTGGGTTAACAAATGTGCTTGCTGTATTTATGGATTTGATGAATCGTGTATGTAAGCCTTATTTGGATGAGTTTGTTATCGTATTCATTGATGATATTCTCATTTACTCCAAGAGTGAGGAAGAACATGAGAAGCATTTGAGAATAATTTTGGAATTGTTGAAGAAGGAAAAGTTGTATGCGAAATTCTCTAAGTGTTAATTTTGGTTGAAATCAGTGCAATTTCTGGGGCACGTGATTGATAGTGAAGGTGTTCGTGTGGATCCTGCTAAGATTGAGGCAATTAAGGATTGGTCAGTGCCGAAGACGCCGACTGAAGTTCGCCAATTTCTTGGTTTGGCTGGGTATTATAGAAGGTTTATTGAGAAGTTTTCGCTAATTGCTAAGCCGTTGTCTAAGCTCACAGAAAAGAATCGAGTGTTTGAATGGGGATTGGAAGAGAAATCTGCATTTAGTATGTTGAAGGATAAGTTGTGTTCTACGCCGATATTGTCTTTGCAAGAAGGATATGAGGATTTTGTAGTGTATTGTGACGCGTCTCATAAAGGATTTGGGGATGTATTGATGCAAAGGGAGAAAGTAATAGCATATGCATCGAGACATATGAGGAAGCATGAAGAGAATTACACTACGCATGATTTAGAACTTGGGGCTGTGATTTTTGCTTTGAAGATGTGGAGACACTACTTGTATGGAACCAAGTGTGTGGTTTTTACTGATCATAAGAGCTTGTAGTATATTTTGGATCAAAAGGAATTGAATATGAGGCAAAGGAGATGGGTTGAGTTGCTGAGTGATTATGACTTCGAGATTCGTTACCATCCTGGTAAAGCGAATGTGGTAGTTGATGCACTTAGTAGAAAGGTAAGAGATAAGTCTATAAGAGTTAGAGCTTTGACAATGTTGGAAAGTGTTGATTTGACAGAAGTGATATTGAAAGCCCAAACTAATGGTTTAAAGAAAGAGAATGTCGAGGCAGAAAATTTGGGTAGAATGTTGAAACCTTTGTTTGAAGTAAGGTCGATTGGATTGAGGTATTTTGAGAATAGGATTTGGTTACCATTGTGTCCGTCTGAGGAAGATTCGTTAGGAGTGCGAGATTTGGTGATGAATGGATCTCTTAAGTCGAAGTATTCAATACATCCTGGATTGGATAAGATGTATCAAGATCTTAAGAAAGTTTATTGGTGGCCGAATATGAAGGCAGATATAGCACAGTATGTTAATAAGTGTTTAACTTGTGCGAAGGTGAAGGCTGAACATAAGAAACCGTCTGGATTATTAGTGCAACCTGAGATTCCTGAATGGAAATGGGAGAATATTACAATGGATTTTGTGACAGGTTTGCCAAGGACTGGAAGTGGTTGTGATATGATATGGGTGATTGTAGATAGATTGACTAAGTTTGCTCACTTTTTGCCAATGAAGAAGACAGATAGTATGGAGAGGTTAACAACAGTGTATGTGAAGGAGATTGTTTGTCGACATGGTGTGCCTTTGTCGACAATTTCTGATCGTGATAGTAGGTTTGCTTCAGAATTTTGGAAGTCTTTGCAGAAAGCTGTGACAATCCGTTAATTTATGGTTGATATTTTATTCTCAAATATTATTTAAAAACATTATTTTAATGTCATAATATGAACTCACTTATTTTTGGGAAGTAATTTAGATTTACGTCTTGAAGTAGCCTCGACTACGTCTAAACCGGAGGATTCAACGTTACGTGCTTACGTTTACATACACCGTTTTGGTGACAGTCCGACATTTCAGAAAATAAATTTATCCGTGAATATTATTTTGGGATTTTAATTTTGAGTTGATTCATAAACTCACAAATTTACGAGAAGAGATTAGGACTTACGATTTTAATTTAACGTCCTTTACGACTAAACCGGAAACCTTAGGATTACGTATTTACATTTTCGAACTCTGTTTTTTATGAGACAATTTTTATTAGATTCGTTTTGTGCCGTTGATTCATAATTTATAAAAACGTTTTTCGTAAAACGACCCGAGGGCACACAAATCGAGGAAACTAGAATCGAGGAATACCCGTAAATTAGCGGGATGGGACAAAACAAGTTTATCCCACCCCACTAACTAAAAGGGACACCACATCATTTGATGTGGCACCCTTGTAACAAAATAGCTTACACTTGTAAGCATAAGCTTAACAAGTAAGCTACTTATCCCACTAAACCACAAAACCACAAACACTTACCATATGCTTCCATTTTCACATGCAAACCACCTCAAAATCCTCTCTTCTGTCTCTCTAAATTCGTCCAACATCACCACAAAATCACCATTATCATCAATTTTTAACCTACAACTTAAGCTATAATCAACATATGTTGATAGCTAATTAAAAAGATAAGGATTGGAGGTGATTGTAACTTGTAAAAAAGGAGTTTTCATGGAGGTCTTTGGGCTGATTTTCAAGAATGAGTTTAGGGATGATTTCATGGAGGTGTTCATTCATTTGAAGGACCAAAGAAGTTGTCTTAAAAGGTTGAAGGTTTGGTAACAAGGAACCAAGCCTTGTTCATCATAAACCTCATCTTTTCATCACTATTGGTGGTATAGAGATAGTTTCTTTCTATCCTCTTGTTATTTTGATTATGTAATCTTGTATTTACTTTATTTATGTATATGTATATGATGATGAATAATGATTAAAAATATTATGTGGGGATTTGGTGTTGATAGATTTGATAAACATGGGTAAAAAGATGGAAAAACCACATGTAAAAATGGTTTAATCTTGCTTAATTTAGTAGGCTGTATAAAAACAGTAAATAACCATATGAGGAACTGATAAAATGGTATAGATGAATTGATATACAGTAAGTAATATGTCTTGTACACATGTGAGAGTTGGCCATGCAATGGAATCATTAGGATGAGTGAGATATGATCAAAACAAGTTTAAAGTACAAATCTGAGTTCACTGTTTTGGACGATTTTTAGAAACTACTTAGAGGATGATTCAACAGTAGCTATAGCAGAGTTAAATGGAGAAAATATCATGTAGTTTATGTGATAAAAATTTGAGCTTCTATCTCCATATAGAACTCTAGATATGGCAGTTTTGGTGAACATGAAAATAAAAATCAGATTTTGGAAATTAATGTATAATACTATTATATAATCACTCAAAATTATATTGTATAAAATATAAAATTAAAACACACTAACTCATGAATGTTATTTATATAAATATGTTAACGGTTAAATAAATGGATAAATTATAAAAATGGTAGTGGAATAATATTTATAAGTTATAAAAACTATAAACTTGATTTTTACAACTTTTTCGGCTATTACCGTAAAATTAACTTTTTTCGCCAATTAAAACTTAGACGATCAAACCCGTCTAATGTAAAGTTTTTAAAAGTCATATACTGATATATAAGTATCTAATACAAGTAAAAACCGATAAAACCCGAACTATAGGACATACGGACATTAACGAGCTAAGTAAACATATTGGACTAATAATTGGATTAAATAAGTTAAACACTTATAAAAAGAACTTATTGGGCTTAACTCATTTGGGCCCAACATGTAAAGTATAAATACTGATAATACAAGTATGAAATGGATTAATACAAGTTAATAAACTTATAATAGGCTTATTGGACCTAAAACACGTAAATAGGTAAAACTAGTAAACTAGTATAAACGTTACCGACACATAACACTAAAATGAGTAAATGAGAATATGTAAACCCACTTGATCATCATATATATAATCATCATATGTATACATAATTGTTATTTTTATAGAGTCATTGGACATGAGTCTAAGACAAGTATTATTTGTCTAGGTTTCCGTGATTGAAGCACGTACCGTACGTCCGAATTGCCGATAACCCGCCTTCCCACATCAACGTGAGTTCATAGCCTCGCACTCTTTTAAACGTTTTTATGAAATGCTTTATAAACCCGCGAGGGAGATAACATGTTAGTTTTATAAAATAGGACACCATTTGTCCCGATTGCTTGTTTATGGATTTGGACCCGAATGATTGTATGACCAGATTGTATGACCCGATAAATGATTAAAGGACCCGATAGATGAAATTAAATGGATTATTAAAGTTAGGTTATGTCACTAAAAGTCCCATTAGCATGAATTGTGAACTACCGGGATTTGGTAGACGCTTATGCATATAATAGTACTATTTGGGGACGATCACCCCAGTTCGCGCCTTGACGGTTGATCCCCGTCGCGCCACATTGATTGGTAAGCGAATTTATGTATGAGAAGATTTCCATAGCGTGACCTTTGTGACGACACGCTATTTTAGATGGGCAAATTGAGTATCGGGTTAGTTACCCGTTGTTTGGTTTAGTAAGGTAACAATGTCATGCGGCTTATAATAATCCAACTAACGAAATACTACTTGACGCACCGAATTACGATGTATTGCCTGACTAGCAATACAGGGTCATACTATTGATTTTATGTTCGTGTTTTGGTTTTATATAACCATATTCATATAACGATTTTTATTTAATCTATACAACGTTATAAAACGTATTGTATGATGTTTTTACGACATTGGCTCGTATAATGATTTTTAAGGCAAATCCCTATATTATGATTCTCGATAAGGATTTGTATAAAAATGACTTTGGCTATTTTATGGCCTATTACAAAGATTCGTACAAAATGATTTTCGGTAATAATTTTATACCGATGTTATATTGATGGATTTTATTAAACTCTATGAATTCACTCGGCGTTATCGCTAACCTTTTCTTTTAACATGTTTTATCTCAGGTACTTGAAGGTAATTCTCGGGAAGAAGACAAGAATTCATGGCCCGCACTTAAACTATATTTTCCATTCAAATGTTTGTAAAACCTGTATTAAATACAATGACTTGGGACCTATGTAACTTTGATATTTATGAATGGAAATGCTTTATTATTAAACGACGCGATTTTTAAGCTTTGTCTATGATGTGAGTAATGTGCTATCCCGTAACACCAACGAGTCTTCCGCTGTATTGAGTTGTATAAATTTGGGGGTGTTACAGTTTGGTACCAGAGCTCTCGTTATAGAGAACGAAAGATTTTTAAAACCAAGGTTTTGAATAAAACATTTCAAAATCTTTTAACTATAAACATTTTTCTAAAAATGTCTAAAAATCTTTTGACTATAACGATGCCGAAGAATTCCTGAGTTACCGACAAGGCCAGACTGAGAAGTATTATTTTAATATATATATAACTTAGATTATATATATATATGATGTAATTTTATTACATGATTGTTTGATGATTATTTTGATATTTATACGAGGTATTCATACGACGTAGATTGTCACAAGGAACCCTAAATCCCCTAGTAAATTAATCGAAGCTATTCTCGTAGGAATTCTAGCTATCCTAGATCTAAACCAAGTTGTGGATATTTATGATCCCAACATATGGTTGATATTCGTAGAAATGTAGATATTAGTTGATTGTGATATTGAAAAAGAATTCGCGAGATTAAAACTGATATCGATGTCATGACGATCTTTCCTTATAGAGTGGAGTTTGACAAAACGTTACCACCTGGAAAGATGTCATCTGATTCGTTATCACCCAATTCTTAAATTTTAAATTGAAAGGGTGAATGTTGCACTTGAGGCTGTCATTGGAACCATTACCCAAAAGCCTCATGCCACTAGTACCTTTCCGAGAAATCTGATTGAATGTGTGAGTCATCTCATGCTAGTGACTCATTTGATAATTGTTGTTGTAAGAGCTATAGGATTGGAATTAAGTGTTGATCATATCGAGCTTTTATTGCCCTTTTAATATCTAAGAATAAGGTTGAAAGTATTGGAGAATGAAGTAGGATATTGCATAAGTTGATTGAAACTTGAATAAAGTAAAATTTAACCCGTATGGAATATGAAATTGTTAAGAGGAAGTCGTTAAGTTCTGTGATTGAATTATAAGGTTTAAATTGATTGTTGATTCGTGTTAAGGGTTGTTCCTAGGCCATTGTCCACTAATGAGGATGCCCAGTATCCAAGAAATAAATTGAAGAAATTTTCTTCTAAATTGGGGCCGATAGATCTTCCGGGACATGTGGGACACCTAATGACTCTTGTAGATTAGTATTCATTGTGGTATCTTTTAAAAATAATCCCTAACTTAACGGTGACATCAGTTGGTAGGATGAGTTCTTGGAATTGTATGACATAGTGACACGTAATGTGTTACGGTACAATTTAGACTTGTTTGTGATTAATGAAAAGACTACCTTTAATTGCTAAATTCTACATGTATCGATGATATCTATCTTTTCTTGCTTCTTCCTAATGCTCATATTAGTGATGCAATCATTGAACAAGTACTCATCTCGAATTGAGTTACGTTGTGGATTATTCTCTTTGTATTCCTGAGTGCCATCGAGGTCATGAACCTCATGATTAATTGGCTAAGCTCATTTCCTGATATATTGAAGTTAGTTCTTGGTGAACAACTCTTCATCACTTCTTTTGCAGATCACTCATTGTTTTTATAAGATACAATAGTATCCCGTGAGGAAAATTGAATTTTCATCACTATAAGGATTATTCAAAGTGAGATTTATAAGTGATTGTTATCAAAATGAAGTTGTTTATTAAACACCTTGGAAAACTTAATTGTTTTCATAACAAAGAACATCTTTGTAAAGTTATTTTTGATTCTTATTTAATAATTAAGCATGAAAATGTTTTCATTATAAACATGGATGATAAAATTTTGACGAACTGAGTATTGCATCGTTAATCTTGAAATTGTATATAGTTGCGCGCCTACATACAATTTGGAATGGACCATGCAAGGCTGATTAGTAGTCACCATAAAACTGATTAATAACCACTAAATTTTCTTTGAAGATTGTGAAAGATTAAAATTTATGAGATCTGCAAGGAGTGAAAAATAGGGACATAGTGTTAGGGACACCTACATATGTGCCTGTAGCATCTATTCTTCTGAGTTGAATTTACTCATCTGTGGAAATTGTCTTATTTGACAATTGACAATTCTTTCTTGTCCAATCCTTCCGTAGTGAGATTCTTAGGAAAAGTATCTGATTACCGAGTGTTGATACCCGACTGGATGTATTGACGTTCTTATCATTTCTTATGATTTGATTTCATTTGAATGACCTGGGTAACGATCTGAGGAGATTTCGAATGCGTACTCAAATTATGAAAACATGGGATATATTCATATTCGTTAATGTTTTCGTTTGTATCTGATTTGAAATTCTCTCGCGTAGATTATGCGTTAACCTTACTCTTTTAAGGTTAGTTATGTCTCCATATATCCTTGAATTTGTGAAGGATTATGAGTTATTATTAGTCTTTTGAGAAGTTCACATCTTATCGACGGCAATAAAACTAAAAAGTTGATAATTCTAGTTGAATGGATTGATTGATTATGACATGACGACATTGTCTTAATTGATGGGAACTCGAATAGAATTCCCCTAAATGATAAGATGTTGATTATCAAAAGTGATCTAAATAATTCTTGATGGATGACCGTATCCTACATTTAGACTTGAAATTAGACCATGAATGGTTGTGAATTAGTCATAGATATTATAATCTAGAAAGAACCTATTATGAAATTACTAAAAGATGTTCATGTTATTTGAAACTTTAGGAGGTATTTGTTGATGAATTACCTAGACTTTCGCCAGTAAGGCGAGTTGAAATTGGTATTGATTATATTTCCGGTGCTGCACCTGTGGCTTGTGCACTATACGTCAGTACCATCTGAATTAAAGGAATTACCGTACAACTGAGATTGTTTTCGGAGAAAGATTTTATTCTACCGAGCTCGTCATCATGAAGAGCTATGGTGTTATCATTCCTTATATTTATAGATTACTGTGAACTGAGTAAATTGACAATCGAAAACGATATCCATAACTCGAAATGGAAGATTCTTTTACAAGGTTCTAGCGTATGTTCTAAAGATTTGATCCATGGCATGGTTATCATCAACTTCGCATCTACGAAAAGATTATGTATTCCAATCACTACATCCGGTAATTGTAATGAACATTATGAGTTTCACGTGATGTCGTTTGGATTGACTAATACACATGTAGCATTCATAAAATTGGTGAATCACGTGTGTAGGCTGTAATTTGATAAATCCATGTGTGTGATCATTAAGAACTATTTGTTTGTTTATAAGAATAGAAAGGAGTTAATAATTATTTATAGACTGCCCTAAATTGACCGAACAATGAAAACCTGTAACTTGAAATTTTAACATGTGATTTAAGACTTAATCCTCTATATTAATTGACCATGTGATTAAAAGATAATGGAATCTATATTGACTTTTCAAAGATTAGAGTCCTTTTAAGACTTTGGGTTTTACCAAAAAGAAAATGGAAACATGTTTTGACAAATGTTTTAACAAAAAAATATTTAAGGAATCATTCCCTTATAACTAAAACATTTAACTAAACTCCTGTTTAGGGGTAAATGTTTTTGTATACTTCTAGACAACTTAAGAAGAATTGAGGAAACTATATAATTTATGACTTGAAATTTGAAACGACAATTTTTGCTTTTCAACTAAGAAAATTTTGACCAAAATATAAGCAAAGATTTTTTTGTACATTTACGAATCTCACTAATTATTTTTAGTAAATCAACAAAAATCTTGTTAATTAAATTCAAATTATTTTGAACATTTTTATATAATTTGACGGACTAAGAAATTTAAAATCTTTACGTTTATGTTTCGTAAAAATTGAATATTTAATATTTAATTAGTTGTAATAATTATCGACGCTTTAGACGTCGGATCGAGTAAAACAGAAAAAAATAATAGTGGAGACAAGACTAGAACTTAGAAAATATAAAGAAAGAAATTTTGAATAAATACGGACATGATAATATTATCATCAGCAAAGGATAAAGAATCAATTACGATGTATTTCTTAATAATGAATGTGCAAAATAAATTGCCGAACAATTCAAAATATAGCCGATGCTTATAAAAAGGGTAATATGGATAATAAAAAGGGATTCGCGACTAATGTGAACCATTAAAAGTTTAGAAGCCAATAGCGTTGAATGTTTTAAAGGCCACTTGTGGTTGTCCAAATATGGAGATTGTGAGATATAGTTATGTTGGAATCTTGTAAGTATAAGTATAAGTATAAGTATTCTATTCGTGTCATTTTTGACTTAATGTATCTTTATCTGAAGAAGTTGTACTGATGACACATTATGAAGGCATGCATTGCCTCATACATTAGTAAACGTCTAGCTATCGCAAAGGTCATCATCTGAATTTGATTCGATTTGGGTCATCGTCGACAGACTGACCAAATCTGCTAATATCATTCTTGTTAATGATAGATTCTTGATGAAGAAATTGACTCTTTATATTTAAAGGAGTTGTGTAAACATGGTGTGCCTGTATCGATCATCTCTATCAAGATCGTCGCTTCGCATTGAATTTCTAGAGATTTGCTCAGAAGTCATTAAGAACGAATCTTGATGAGAGTACTGTGTACCACCCCAATCGAAGGGACGAGGTAAAGTAACGATACAAAATACTATAAGCGTTGTTCTATGTTTGAATGATTGACCTTTGGTAATAGACCGTATAATTGTTTTCCTTTGGAGAGATTATCATCGATAATTATCGTGTTAGTATCGAGATCGACTCTTATTAGGATCTATATTAGAGAATCTGTAAGCAGGAGTTGGGATATTGACACCCGACATACACCCATTGTGAGTTGGACATGTCTTTTAGGTTTAAGGTTTCCTATGATGGCGAACCTAACCTTACAAAATACTCGACCCGCGAGACTTGAAATGATTGTTGAAATTAGGATCGGATTATTGACTGCCGGTAGTGGGCAGGAGGTTATGTGAATATGAAATGTAGATCTTGAAGTGCCAGATGGGTAGCGAAGTTATGCCAAAAATTTTAACTATGGAAAAATGGATTGATGATCTGAGAGATCATGGGATATAAGTCCCCGTTGTCTGGGACCATTGAGATAATGTAAAAGATTGGTTTGAAAGGCGTATAAGCTGGATCTACCCTAGGAC
Source organism: Glebionis coronaria (assembly GCA_025667525.1). Lineage (NCBI taxonomy): Eukaryota > Viridiplantae > Streptophyta > Magnoliopsida > Asterales > Asteraceae > Glebionis > Glebionis coronaria. The sequence goes on from CM046875.1 coordinate 368,813,548, forward strand.
TTCATGCGTGAATTATGTTTTGTAAATCGAACTTGATAAAATGTCTAGCAAGTGAAAATCTGAATTCTTCTTAATAAAGCTTAGATCGGCGAAAAGTTGCATTCATCAGAAATCCGTGAACATCATGGATAGAGAAAGTAAGTCAACATTTAGCCTGATCTTATTCCTGTGGTCATGTTTGATGAAACTCGCGTATTGTAATGGATTATACTTGTGAAAAAAGACCGAATGTGGAGGAAATACCCACATGGCTTTAACTCTATAAGAAGCGAGTAGTAAGATGATCTTTGAGGACAAAGATCCTGTTTAGGGGTAAATGCTGTGACAATCCGTCAATTTATGGTTGATATTTTATTCTCAAATATTATTTAAAAACATTATTTTAATGTCATAATATGAACTCACTTATTTTTGGGAAGTAATTTTGATTTACGTCTTGAAGTAGCCTCGACTACGTCTAAACCGGAGGATTCAACGTTACGTGCTTACGTTTACATACACCGTTTTGGTGACAGTCCGACATTTCAGAAAATAAATTTATCCGTGAATATTATTTTGGTATTTTAATTTTGAGTTGATTCATAAACTCACAAATTTACGAGAAGAGATTAGGACTTACGATTTTAATTTAACGTCCTTTACGACTAAACCGGAAACCTTAGGATTACGTATTTACGTTTTCGAACTCCGTTTTTTATGAGACAATTTTTATTAGATTCGTTTTGTGCCGTTGATTCATAATTTATAAAAACATTTTTCGTAAAACGACCCGAGGGCACGCAAATCGAGGAAACTAGAATCGAGGAATACGCGTAAATTAGCGGGATGGGACAAAACAAGTTTATCCCACCCCACTAACTAAAAGGGACACCACATCATTTGATGTGGCACCCTTGTAACAAAATAGCTTACACTTGTAAGCATAAGCTTAACAAGTAAGCTACTTATCCCACTAAACCACAAAACCACTAACACTTACCATATGCTTCCATTTTCACATGCAAACCACCTCAAAATCCTCTCATCTCTCTCTCTAAATTCGTCCAACATCACCACAAAATCACCATTATCATCAATTTTTAACCTACAACTTAAGCTATAATCAACATATGTTGATAGCTAATTAAAAAGATAAGGATTAGAGGTGATTGTAACTTGTAAAAAAGGAGTTTTCATGGAGGTCTTTGGGCTGATTTTCAAGAAGGAGTTTAGGGATGATTTCATGGAGGTGTTCATCTATTTGAAGGACCAAAGAAGTTGTCTTAAAAGGTTGAAGGTTTGGTAACAAGGAACCAAGCCTTGTTCATCATAAACCTCATCTTTTCATCACTATTGGTGGTATAGAGATTGTTTCTTCCTATCCTCTTGTTATTTTGATTATGTAATCTTGTATTTACTTTATTTATGTATATGTATATGATGATGAATAATGATTAAAAATATTATGTGGGGATTTTGTGTTGATAGATTTGATTGGGTAAAAAGATGGAAAAACCACATGTAAAAATGGTTTAATCTTGCTTAATTTAGTAGGCTGTATAAAAACAGTAAATAACCATATGAGGAACTGACAAAATGGTATAGATGAATTGATATACAGTAAGTAATATGTCTTGTACACATGTGAGAGTTGGCCATGCAATGGAATCATTAGGATGAGTGAGATATGATCAAAACAAGTTTAAAGTACAAATCTGAGTTCACTGTTTTGAACGATTTTTAGAAAATACTTAGAGGCTGATTCAACAGTAGCTATAGGAGAGTTAAATGGAGCACATATCATGTAGTTTATGTGATAAAAATTTGAGCTTATATCTCCATATAGAACTCTAGATATGGCAGTTTTGGTGAACATGAAAATAAAAATCAGATTTTGGAAATTAAAGTATATAATACTATTATATAAGCACTCAAAATTATATTGTATAAAATATAAAATTAAAACCCACTAACTCATGAATGTTATTTATATAAATATGTTAACGGTTAAATAAATGGATAAATTATAAAAATGGTAGTGGAATAATATTTATAAGTTATAAAAACTATAAACTTGATTTTTACGACTTTTTCGGCTATTAAAAATTAACGTTTTTCGCCAATTAAAACTTAGACGATCAAACCCGTCTAATGTAAAGTTTTTAAAAGTCATATACTGATATATAAGTATCTAATACAAGTAAAAACCGATAAAACCCGAACTATAGGACATACGGACATTAACGAGCTAAGTAAACATATTGGACTAATAATTTGATTAAATAAGTTAAACACTTATAAAAAGAACTTATTGGGCTTAACTCATTTGGGCCCAACATGTAAAGTATAAATACTGATAATACAAGTATGAAATGGATTAATACAAGTTAATAAACTTATAATAGGCTTATTGGACCTAAAACACGTAAATAGGTAAAACTAGTAAACTAGTATAAACGTTACCGACACATAACACTAAAATGAGTAAATGAGAATATGTAAACCCACTTGATCATCATATATATATAATCATCATATGTATACATAATTATTATTTTTATAAAGTCATTGGACATGAGTCTAAGACAAGTATTATTTGTCTAGGTTTCCGTGATTGAAGCACGTACCGTACGTCCGAATTGCCGATAACCCGCCTTCCCACATCAACGTGAGTTCATAGCCTCGCACTCTTTTAAACGTTTTTATGAAATGCTTTATAAACCCGCGAGGGAGATAACATGTTAGTTTTATAAAATAGGACACCATTTGTCCCGATTGCTTGTTTATGGATTTGGACCCGAATGATTGTATGACCCGATAAATGATTAAAGGACCCGATAGATGAAATTAAATGGATTATTAAAGTTAGGTTATGTCACTAAAAGTCCCATTAGCATGAATTGTGAACTACTTGGATTTGGTAGACGCTTATGCATATAATAGTACTATTTGGGGACGATCACCCCAGTTCGCGCCTTGACGGTTGATCCCCGTCGTGCCACATTGATTGGTAAGCGAATTTATGTATGAGAAGATTTCCATAGCGTGACCTTTGTGACGACACGCTACTTTAGATGGACAAATTGAGTATCGGGTTAGTTACCCGTTGTTTGGTTTAGTAAGGTAACAATGTCATGCGGCTTATAATAATCCAACTAACGAAATACTACTTGACGCACCGAATTACGATGTATTGCCTGACTAGCAATACAGGGTCATACTATTGATTTTCTGTTCGTGTTTTGGTTTTATATAACCATATTCATATAACGGTTTTTATTTAATCTATACAACGTTATAAAACGTATTGTATGATGTTTTTACGACATTGGCTCGTATAATGATTTTTAAGGCAAATGCCTATATTATGATTCTCGATAAGGATTTGTATAAAAATGACTTTGTCTATTTTATGGCCTATTACAAAGATTCGTACAAAATGATTTTCGGTAATAATTTTATACCGATGTTATATTGATGGATTTTATTAAACTCTATGAATTCATTCGGCGTTATCGCTGACCTTTTCTTTTAACATGTTTTATCTCAGGTACTTGAAGGTAATTCTCGGGAAGACGACAAGAATTCATGGCCCACACTTAAACTATATTTTCCATTCAAATGTTTGTAAAACATGTATTAAATACAATGACTTGGGACCTATGTAACTTTGATATTTATGAATGGAAATGCTTTATTATTAAACGACGCGATTTTTAAGCGTTGTCTATGATGTGAGTAATGTGCTATCCCGTAACACCAACGAGTCTTCCGCTGTATTGAGTTGTATAAATTTGGGGGTGTTACAAAAGCGATGGGAACGGAGTTACGTTTAAGTACAACATATCATCTGGAAACTGATGGACAAAGTGAAAGAACGATTCAAACATTAGAGGATATGCTTCGTGCATGTGTGATTGACTTTGGAAATGGTTGGGATAAGCATTTTCCATTGGTTGAATTTTCGTACAATAATAGTTATCATGCTAGTATTAAAGCCGCTCCATTTGAAGCTTTGTATGGACGTAAGTGTAGATCACCAGTGTGTTGGAGTAAGGTAGGAGAAAGTCAATTGACTGGGCCTGAAATGATATTTGAGACGAATGGAAAGATTATGCAAATTAAGAAGCGTTTGTTATCTGCCAGAAGTAGACAAAAGAGTTATGCTGATAACAGAAAGAAACCGTTTGAATTTGAAGTAGGAGACATGGTTATGCTGAAGGTATCTCCATGGAAAGGAGTAATTCGTATTGGAAAGAGAGGAAAGTTGAGCCCGAGATACATTGGACCATTTAAGATTATCCAAAGGATTGGATTGGTGGCTTATAAGTTAGAATTGCCTGATGAGCTTAAGGCTATTCATAATACTTTTCATGTGTCTAATCTAAAGAAGTGTTTAGCTGAAAGGGATATGGTGATTCCATTGGAGGAAATTCAACTTGATGATAAGTTGCATATTATAGAGGAACCTGTAGAGATAATGGATAGGGAAGTTAAGAAGTTGAAGCATAGTAGAATTCTGATTGTGAAAGTGAGATGGAACTCTAGACGTGGGCCTGAGTTTACGTGGGAATGTGAGGATTTCTTTAAGGACAAGTATCCTCATTTGTTTAAAAAGGATTAAGCGCCGCGGACGTCGCTTCTTTTAAAAAGGGGGGGATGTGACAACCCAGAACCGAGGTCATTGCTTAATCTTATTTTACGATTATTTTTGAAATTTTTGGATGAGTTTGAATGATATTTATTTTTGGAGGTTTATGTTTAAACCGATGTTGGAAGGTTTATATTTTATATCTATTAAGTATAATTAGCAAGCGTGATGTCGATGGATGCCAAATATTCTACGTCTCATTGTCGGTTGTTCGATTTTTGTCATTTTTGATGTTTTATTTTAAATGACGTGAAGTCGAGTCGGGAGTCGATATTATTATATTTGAGGTACGTTTTAAATTTTTAAAAGTATCTTTATGAAACCCCAGCCCCGTAAATATTTTCAAAATTTACTAATAGTTATTTCCCGCATTTTTAGCTAACTATTTTCATTTTGAGCCACAACTATTGCAAAATTGCAACCAAGGTCCCTCATGCACTATATATAAACCTCAAAATTACACACACATTCATAATTCTCCACTAAAAATTTCATCATCTCTTCTTTCTCTCTCTCATTTGCCGAAACATCCACCACCACCAAAAAACCCATACATTTTCAATTTTAACTTGATTATGAAGATGATTTGAGCAAAACTAAAGCAAGACTCACTCTTATAATTGATCAAGGATCATTTTGGTATAAGAAAATCTTACATGCAAGGCCTTTTTATTTTTTGATGTTGGTAGGTAGAAACCATGATCATGCATGATGTTCTTGCCATGATCAATGGTGATTGTTGCAAGAATTTTGTTAAAAACTTCATTTTGATTCAAAGGTTTTGATTTTGATAATTATTTGGATGTTATGGTTCATATATGTTGATGTTAGGGTATAGGAATGAACATTTCTATGGTTGGTTTTGATCAAAAAGGTGATTTTGTAAAAGTTTTTAATGGTCATTTTATAACAGTAAGTAAACAGTAAAATCCAAATTTTTATGTTATGAAAATGGCTTAACTTATAGCCTAGGGTTGTAGATAATTTTATTAGCTTCAATTTGATATAAGATAGAGCTTCTATCTCCAAACGAGCGCGAAGTTATGATGTTTTGATTGATCGTGTACCAAGAGACGAGTATCGACACTACATATAGTCGATGTCGGTATTTGGATCGAATCTCGGGGACTCTAAATGGATGTTTTGAATTGTGTAACCTACTGATAATGAGGTGTTTACCTTAGAGGTTGAGTTTACTTTAAAACCCGAGTTTCGATTTTGTAAACGGAGTCGTTTAAATAAGTTAAAACGGTTGTATGAAAAATTAACGTAAATCTGTCCGGATTTTGTAGTTTGAAAATGAGTCGGGTAAAGGACTTTAAAAGTAATTTCATTTGATAAACTTGTAGGAGGACTTTATATATATAGTAAGTTAGTTTATCGATTCGTTTCATAAACGTTTGACGAGTTTAAAAGGGGTAAATAAGCTAGTACATGTAGTATGTGCCGGCGGACTTTGTTAAAAGTGTAAAATGGTAAAGTAGATGTGTAATAAAGTATAATGAAGTTATTTATATCGTTTTCTCTCGAGTTTATTGTGACTTTATGAGTTTGAGTTTGATGTTGTTATATATGATTTATTTCTCGAGTCATTAGAACGCGCCTTATTTGATAGGTAGCGGTTCTCGTGTTTGAAAGGCATCCATTATCATCGACGATCATCTCGCTAGATCTCTTATACGAAGGTGAATCTGTAGCCTCGCTTTTCATGCTAGCTACTAAATGTTTTATACCCGCGAGGGGGATACACGCTATTTGAAATAAATGAACACAAGTCATGAGTAATTGTTGGACCTGAATGTTGCCTAAGTTGATTACATTGTATTGAGTACCTTGTTGCTAAAGACCCTAAATTCATGAGCCGTTAACTATCTTCTGACTTGATGTTGTGAGTCGGGAATAGCCGCTTATTCTAATGATAGTACTATTGGGTTGACCACCCTATCTGAGACCAGGGCGTTACGTTAAGTAACCCACTGGGAAGGATAATTTTACGAGAATAAGATTGTGGTATTCTAGCAACTGATACCCTATAGGAGCAATGGTTTTATTATAGTCATGCCGACATTTGGCGTGGGTGACTTTTTGGTTAAGGGTCGGTGTCATGAGCTTAAATACAATGTTTATTATTATTATTATTATTATTGCCTTGAATATAGATTGTGTGTATGACAATTCTATAAATGATTATGATTGATTTTCTTCTTGTGTACAAATATGATTTGATAAACCTATAGACTCGCTCAAAATTATTGTTGACTCGTTTTAGCATGTATTTCAGGTAATAGGAAGTGATAGAGCATGGAGCCTAGCTGTGGAGGTTGTGGCTTGGCTTTTGGAAGAATGTTGGTCTAAAAACTGTTTCTACCCTTTACTGTTGAACAATTTACTTTATGTTGTGTACTGTACTAAACTTGTGTTGGTTGTTGGTCGAGATCCATGGGGACTAAACGCTTTACTCTGGTGTCGTTTTAGTACAATTATGGGATGAAATTTATGTTTTAGACCTATTATGAAAATCATGTTTATATTTTGTGTAAACGTCTCACTTTTGAGTCGTTCAATATACCTTGTGTGATGATGCTTGTGTCTAACACCCAATTGTGTATTTCTGTTGCGCAATGTAAATTGGGGGTGTTAGAAGTGACATGCACTACAGTGGGAGTAGACCTATTTAAAGGGCAGTTGTTTCCTACAGTAGTGTAGGTGTTCCTAGTTAAAGGACACACGTTTTGGTAGCCTTGGTACTCCTAGTTAAACGGCATGCTTTCTGCGTTGTAGTGGGAGGGATCCTAGTTAAAGGGAACGCATTTCTACTATAGTGAAAGTCCTACCAGTGGGACGTCACATCCATCCGACTTGGGTTAACACTTTCCCAATCGGTTTCCATTCTAATTATGCTTTTGGGCATTCATCTCATTCACATGGCCTATAAGGCAAGAATCATGACTAATAGAAAACATGCATTCATTACAATTACAACATCTCAAATTAGAATTCATAATAGGCTTAGAATGCTGCACAATCGCAGAGCCTTTAATTTTAGCTACATGATTCTTTTTATTCAAAACATAAATAACATTCCTATGGTGGGCTTCTACTATCTTCTTCACTTGACTACTAGATGAGGGAAAGATCATATCTTTCTTCGTGTTTCCTTTAAGCTTAGATATTTGAGCCTTAATAGTGGTGTTTACTCCTGTAGAAGGCAACACGGGAATATTAGAAGTTGGTTTTTATTTTTCCTTATCTTTTGTGACCAAGTAATGAGATGGTTTAGTCCTAGAGCCCTTGTTAATTGGGGTGACGGTAATGAGGTTGTTCTTTGTTGATCTCACTTTAGGAACACCAGAGGGCGATGCTGAAATGGCGGTTGTATTCTTAACACGAAGCAATTATATTAACTCAGCCAAAGCCATATCCTTATCACGAATTGTCGCATGTAAATTTGAGATTTCCACCAACTTGTGATTAAGGTTCTCAATTAAAGATTGAGTGTCAGCGGCCTCTAGTGTCCTATACACATTCTCTTTTTTCTATCGGTAATGATTCAGCAACCTTATCACTTGCCTGACACTGTGGTGTTTTAAAAATCTCCTTAATAAATTGGTTTTCACATTCAATTGAAAGATAGTGTTTTTGAATCTCATCAAAATGTTTTGAAAGCGAAGTATAAGCATCTTGAAGCTTTAAAAATTTATCGTCAGATTTGTGACAAGTACTATCTATCACATTATCCAGATTTTCAACATTATGCAGAATAGAATCATTATCAACACTACTATTCACACAAGATAGAATATCATGCGACATCACTTGCTTCATAAGTTGAACATTTTGGCGTGAAATTCGTTCCATTTCAAGTAAACCGTTTTCATTTGCATCATCCATTTCATTGAAAACTCGTTGAACCTCATTTAATTCCAAAACCAAATCTTGATCGAGATTGCTAAAACACACTTTAATATTGTCCACAAATGGAATAATTTCGTCTCGAAACGCAGCTCTAGTTTGTTCAAAATTCCATTCACCTTCCGTTATAGCCATATCCGTCGTACGTTCCTTAATGACCTTGTCGAAACCGGCACAGTGTTGGTGCAACGCATTTAAGTTAGTAGACACCTTACTTACCGGTGGAATTAACTTAGTTAAATCCTTTTTGACAAGTGTATGAGACGTACTAGGAAGGTTTTCGTTTGACAAACTTTGGGGCACACATGCTGACAATTGAGCTAATTCTTTTTGTATTCTAAAGAGGGTCTTAAAATCAAAAGCCTCTTTATTATGCTTATCATAATCAATTTTTAAAGATTTTTTGAAAGCATTTTTAATCGACTTTCTTCCACATATGACATCGTTTCCGCATCACCCGAACATAGGGAGCCTCTTTTGATTTACCAATTAGGGTTGCATCATAAAGACTGGGGATATATTGCTGAGCTTCGTTTGCATAACCCGGATTAGGTGCCAAATCTTGAAGACGCTTAAGTTATAGTTCGTTAAACGAGTTAGTTAAAAGATGAACCTTTTCTATGGAACCATATTGTTTGAAAATTTGTTGTTCCTTAAATTTAAGAAGTTTGGTAGCATTAATTTCCGTTTTAACCTTTTTAGACTCGAGTGTTTTGAAATCGGTTTTAAGTTTTTGAAAAATATTGACAACCGCCTCTTTTTCCTTTAATTCATTTGAAAGATTAGCTATTAATGATTCTATTTCTTTTAAATGCACAAGTTTTTCAGCCTTAAATTGGTTAAATTCAGAATAAGTGATTTTCTATGCTTGAGGAACCATTTCGAAAGTTTTGACCTTTTCTTTCTATAGTGCAAGCTCAGCGGTAAGGGTGGAATTCATGTGTACGGTTTGTTGGACGGCAACATTCATGCTATCAAGTATATGTTTAGGTTCACTGAAATGAAAAGGGATTGGATACCCCATTATTTGAGTTACTATTTACCGAAGGCTGTTCGGGGTTGTTATGTTCATGGCCAACAAGATGTGGATTATTATTATCAATATTGGTTGTGGTTGGTACCTCACGGACGACATTAGAACCGTAGTGATGAAGATTAGAAACAAGAGCAGCTTGGGCTGAGTGAACATCATCACAATCCGAATCATATGCATCAAGATCATCCGCTTGATATGCGGCATTCGAAGTAGAGACGACGATAATGCCTTCATTATCTACTGCCCCTGGGTCTACAAGAAATACTAATTCCTCTGAATCCAAAATATTTCCCTGAGACTGAGCATGAACCAAGAACATCTTCTCCTGAAACCATGATGCATCCCTTCTCCTTTCGGCTTAGTACACTGCCTAGCCATATAACCTTATCCTCGACAATTGTAGCAAGTCCACAACCTTTTGAGGACCAGTGAAGCTTCCACTTACACTAGATTGAGCATTCGTGGTTCTATTACTCGGTCCATATGCATTCTTCCTTCCTTGAATAGATTGCACCATCACTTGACCATCTTGAATAGTGGCCTGTTGGTGAGGATTTGAAGAAGTGCGGAGCTAATTGTTCGTGGGTGGAAATCCTCTCGTTGCAACAAGTTTTGAGAAGTAAGAAGTGAGGTGGTTTAAAACATCCGTAGGAGAATCATTAGGACTAAGAACCGGTACCTCAATTCTCAGAAGTTTATTGGAATAAAATGCTTGTGATTGTGGTGCTGCACTTGGAACATATCCTTGCTGAAAAGTATAACTCACTGGAAAAGTCATAGCTGTTGGGAATAAAATGTAGCCAGTACACTTGGACGCTGACAAGAGCAATCTGGACGTTGTTAAGAAGAAATCAAGCGTTGACAGGACAAGCGTTGACAGGAAGAAGTCAAGCAGTGATAAGAAGAATTCAAGCACTGATAGAAGACTTAGTCTACACGTATTATGTTTCTAGTAAAGATATGATCGACAATGTATTTCTTATGTTTATCTTTACCTAAAATAGTTGATTTGTAGACTCCTGTACAAGGCTCCTTAATCTATAAAAGGAGGCCTTTAGGTTTTAGTTTTATATACGTTTTCACACTTTCATTGTACGCAAGTTTGTTTTCACAATCAAAGTGAAAGTTTGGTTTACATTATTTGTGTGTTCTTGGTTGAGTATTAATTGCACATAATACTTAAATTGTTTTATACACAACAAAGTTTCTCTATGTGTTTAACTTGATTTAATCTTGTTTACACAAGCTAAATCGATCTAAGTTTGGGATCAACAAGTGGTATCAAAGCTTGTTGAGAAACTTTGATCTAAAGAACACAAAAACCCTAAAATCATCAAAAACCCTAATTTTCAAGAAATCCTAAAAACAACATGTCTACTCTAGAGTTAACCTCATCCTCCTCCTCAACCCCCAACATCAAGATTCCCATGCTAGACCCAGACAATTTTGAGCTGTAGAAGTTTAACTTTGAACAGTATCTTCAAATCCATGACTACACCCTATGGGAAATTATTGAATATGGAAACACATTCAATAAAGCACAAAAGGTTGCAGCTGCCATATTGACAAGATCAAGTGTTCAAGGCTCTACTGAAGAGGACCGAAAAGAAAAACCTGAAGATGGTAGAGCTGTCTCAGCTGAGGACATAGCAAAGAGAAGGAATGACATGAAAACCCTAAGCATTCTCAAACTCTTTTTGGGACAAGCCAATCAGAAAAAATATAGAAGATATGAGTCTGCAAAAGATCTTTGGGCAGCCCTTGAAGTTGCTTATGGTGGTAATGCGGATACTGTACAAGAGAAAAAGAAGCAACTCTTGCATGAGTATGCAGTTTTTAAAGCTCAACCCAATGAAAGCTAAGTGGAATGAGAAGCAGACTTCTTGACATTACAAGCAAGTTGTCCTTTATGGGAACAGTGGTTGGTGATGTTCATATCATTTTCTTAAAAGTCTTGGTGATGCATGGAAGATTGAAGCAAGGTCTATAATTGCTAATAGTACTCACAAAAGTTCTACTTTTGATGATGTTTACAATAAACTGAGGCTCGTAGAGAATGAAACTCTTTTAGATCAAGGAAGCAAGTCTACCAATGGAAATATGGCCTTCTTCTCACGTAGTGAAGGTCAATTTGATCAAAAGGAGTCAAACATGCATCCCGTTACTGGATCACCTTGTGTCAACGCTGGATCAAGCTTTGTCAACGTCCCACATTCAGACGCTGACACATACAAAGTTGACTCACCAAGAGTTAAGCCTGCTGGTATTGATCTAGATACTGTGTGTGCATACATTGCTTCATTGCCCAATGGTTCAGTGATTACATATGAGGACCTTGAGCAAATTAGTGATGAGCATTTGGAGGAGATGGACATAAAGTGGAATATGGCCCTTGCAAGCATAAGGGAAAATATATGGAATAGAAGATTTAAAAAGAAGATGACTTTTAATGCTAAGGACACTGCTGGATTTGATAAATCCAAGGTTGAGTGTTATAATTGTCATCGAATGCGACACTTTATGAGAGAATGCAGATCTCTAAGAAGATCTGATGCTGGAAAACCCTCAAGCCAAATCATCAAGGCTCGGGATTCCAAAACTATGGTTTCAATGCAAGACATTGATGGTGTTTGCTGGGATTGGAGCTATTTGGCCAAGCATGAGGAAGAGAACAAAGCTTTGGTTGCAGAAAAGGAAGAAGAAGAGCATGTTCACTATGCTCTCATGGCACACTCCTCATCTTCATCAGACAATGAGGTATATGATGATGCATATTGTAGTAAGGGTTGTCGTCTAAACACTAAAAAACTTAACAAAGAAGTTTTAAAATTGACAACAGATGTGGTTAATGAAAGATGCAAGTTATCTAACTATCAACTTGCTCTTACTCAAACTGAAAAGACTGTTGCTGAGTATAAGAAAATGGAGTTTGACCTAAAAGATCAAATCAATATTTTAACTAATGATTTAAATGCTAGTATTGAGGTTAGAAACATCATGGAGAGAGCCAATGGTGCTTTACAGGCTAAGTTAGACGAGGCTATAAAAAACAAAGATAATATAGATCTTAAAATTCAGAGATTTGATAAAGCCTCACAAACCCTAGAAAAATGTGTTAGTGAACAAAGGGATTCTAGGGATATGACTGGAATTAGGATGAAAGAGTATGCTGGTGTTCCACCACCTCCTGGGAACTTCTATGGTGTTCCTAGAAAGGACTTGTCTTGGACTGGTATACCAGAGCTCCAAGAAGAGGAATTCATTCCTCCACCAAGAGTTCTTACCCCAGTAGAGGAATACAGGCAGAAGTTTACTGATTTGGACCAATGGAAGAAAGCTAATTCTACCTTGTTTGTTAAGGGTGGCATGCTTAGTGACAACCCAAATGAGTCTACACCCATAAAAGTGACAAACCCAACCACTGGCAAGACTGTTGACCTTGGCTTAAACATTGATAGAAAACCTAGTATTAAATATGCAGAAATGTATAGAAAACCTAGGTCACCAAAAAGCGAAATTAGTGATAATAGGACATGTTTCTTTTCTTCTAGACCTAGAGCTATGTCTAGAAAAGACTGTTATACTTGTGGCAGTTTTTCACATTTAGCCTATAAGTGTGTCAATGCTTCAAAGGTCAACGCTGATAGAAAGTCAAACACTGTCAAACCCAAACCTTTTGTCCAACAAAGTTCACAAGTTGTTAAACCAGCCCCATTCTTTATTAAAGGGTCTAATACTTATGGACAAAGACCTTTTCAGAAGACCAATACGTGGTCTAACAGAAAATGGGTTCCTGTAGCAAACCCTAGGTTCAACGCTGATAAGGGTAATTTCAGCGTTGACAAGACCAAATTAAACGCTGATAGGAACGTTGTCAGACCAAATAATGGAAAATATTTGCAACCAAAGGGAAAGGGGTCTAAAGCTTCTTCTAGCTTGACATGGAGACCTAAGAAAGTTCAAAACCCTAATTCAGATGGGATTTCTATGACCTGTAACAAATTTCATTATATTTCAAAGGTCATAACAAAACCAATTATGGTTAACTGGGTGTTTAATCCAAAAAGGGATGAACAAGGGATTGTCATCAGGACTAAGTCTGTTCTTGTTGAACAACCAAATGAATCCAAGTATGCTCAGGCTTGTGTTCCCAAAGAAAACTAATTTGTTTTCTTTATGTGATGGGCATTCAAAAGCAGGTTAATGATTATGGCTATTGGGATAATGGATGCTCTAGGTACATGACGGGGAAGGAAGATTATCTGACAATTTTTATCCCCATTAAAGATGGTGACAAAGTGTACTTTGGAGGTGGATATGGAACTATCACTGGCAAAGGCACTCTTCTCACCAACAATTTGCGTTTTGAAAACGTGTTTTTGGTAAAAGAACTTGACTATAATCTTTTTAGTGTATCACAAGTATGTGATAACAAAAATAAGGTTCTTTTCACTGATACTGAATGCTTGGTGTTGAGCAAAGATTTTAAAATACCAGATGAGAAATTCATTGATTATAGAACACCTAGGCATAAGGACATTTATAATGTGAATCTTAATGGTATTAGGATGAATAATAATTTGTCATGTCTATATGCTAAGGCTTCAGTTGATGAAAGTAATATTTGGCACAGAAGATTAGGGCACATTAATTTTAAAAATATAAACTGACTTGTGAGACATGGTTTAGTTGATGGTTTGCCTGAAAAGGCTTTCCACAATGACCACTCTTATGTTGCATGCCTTAAAGGCAAACAACACAAGGTATCATTTATGTCTAAACCTATGCACTCTAGTTCTAAACCACTTCACTTGCTTCATATGGACTTGTTTGGTCCAACTAATATAGAAAGCTTAAATGGTAAATCTTACTGTTTTGTCATCACTGATGATTTTTCTAGATTTACTTGGACTTTCTTTTTAGATTTGAAAAGTGACACTGCTGATACTTTGATTAACTTTATTACCCAAATTGAAAAGAAGCCTGGTAATGAGGTTAAGATGCTTAGAAGTGACAATAGTGGTGAGTTTAGAAATACCCTTATTAGATGACTTTTGTGCCAAGAAAGGGATTACTAGACAGTTTAGTGTAGCTAGAACCCCACAACAAAATGGGGTAGCTGAGAAAAAGAATAGAACCCTCATAGAAGCAGCCATGACTATGTTGGCTGATGCTCATTTTCCCATTGCTTTTTGGGCTGAGGCTGTGAATACAGCTTGTTATGTTAAGAATAGGGCATTAGTTAACAAGATTCATAACAAAACACCTTATGAGTTACTTTGGGGCAGGAAACCTAATATTGGTTTTCTTAAACCTTTTGGATGTCATGTAGTTGTACTGGATACTAGTGATGCCTTAGGTAAATTTAGTGCTAAAGGTGACGAAGGCTACTTCATGGGTTATCCTATGCAGAGTAGAGGATATAGAGTTTACCTTAAGAAAGAAAAACGTATACTTGAAAAGGTACATGTTCGGTTTTTAGAGAGTAAACCTAGCGATCCTGAAAGTTGTCCAAATTGATTATTTGACTTGGAACCTCTATCTAGGACATTGAACTATATGCCTGTTACTAATCCAAACATTGTGAAGGTGACTTCAAATGTTGTGGAAGAACCAATTGTTGATGTTTCAGGTAAACAGATTGATGAAGAGGTTGGATCACAAGTAGACAAATCAGCACCCATACTTGAGTATGTTACCATTCCCATATGGACAGATGCATTTGCTGCTGCTGGAAAGGGAAAAGGTAGTCCCCAGGTATCACCAGTTGAAAACATGCATGATCCTTCAGGCGCTGACAAAGGAAATTCTGGCGCTGACAAGACAAATTCAAGCGTTGATGGCTCAAACGTTGATAGCTTTGGTTCAGGCGTTGACAGATCTTTTGACCATCTTTTCTCTTCCAATTATTTTGATCAAGGAGAACCTTCAAACAGGAATGGAGAGGTTCATTCAGATGATGATGGAAGAGAGTCTGAAGAGGATATTGGTAACATGGAAGATGAGATTGAGGACAATACACTTATTGAAGGAGGAGTGCTTACTTCTACAATCAAAAATCATCCTCCTTCTCTAATTATTGGTGATGTAATGACTCCTGTGCAAACTAGAAGGTGCCATCAGAATCAAAGAGGCTTTATTGCCAATATTCACAAGAAGGTTGATACCCCTCTTGTTCAAGCATGTTTGTTTGCCTGTTTTCTGTCACAACAGGAACCCAAGAAGATTTTTGATGCTCTCAAAGAACCAAGTTGGGTGGAATCAATGCAAGATGAGCTTCACCAATTTGCTATTCATGATGTTTGGGAGTTGGTTGATTGTCCCAGACATGTCAGACCTATTGGGACAAGATGGGTTCTTAAAAACAAAAAGGATGAAAGAGGCATTATGGTCAGAAATAAGGCACGTTTAGTGGCACAAGGATATACACAAGAGGAAGGGATAGACTATGAGGAGGTCTTTTGTAACACCCCCAAATTCACTCAATTCAATACAGCGGAAGACTCGTTGGTGTTACGGGATAGCACATTACTCACATCATAGACAACGCTTAAAAATCGCGTCGTTTAATAATAAAGCATTTCCATTCATAAATATCAGATTTACATAGGTCCCAAGTCATTGTATTTCGTATAGGTTTTACAAATCATTTGAATGGAAAATTATTATTTAAGTGCAGGCCATGAATTCTTGATGTCTTCCCGAGAATTACCTTCAAGTACCTGAGACAAAACATGTTAAAAGAAAAGGCCAACGAAAACGCCGAGTGAATTCATAGAGTTTAATAAAACCATTAATATGTCATCGGTATATAATTGTTACCGAAAATCATTTTGTACAAATCCTTGTAGTAGGCCATAAAATAGCCAAAGTTATTTTATACAAATCCTTATCAAAAATCATAGTATAGGCTTTCGCCTTCAAAATCATTATACGAACCATTGTCGTTAAAAACATCATACAATACGTTTTATAACGTTGTATAGAGTTAAATAAAAACCATTATATGAATATGGTTATGTAAAACAAAAACACGAACATAAAATTAATAATAAGATCCCGTATTGCTAGTCAGGCAATATATCGTAATTCGGTGCGTATAGCAGCATTTCGTTAATTGGATTATTATAAGCTGCATGACATTATTACCTCACTACAACAAACAACGGGTAGCTAACCCGAAACTCATTTGCCCATCTAAATTAGCGTGTCGTCACAATAATCATGCTTGTGTAAATCTTTTCATACATAAATTCGCTTACCAATCAATGTGGCACGACGAGGATCAACCGTCAAGGCGCGAACTGGGGTGATCGTCCCTAAATAGTACTATTATATGCATAAGCGTCTACCAAATCCCGGTAGTTCACAATTCATGCTAATGGGACTTTTAGTGACATAACCAACTTTAATAATCCATTTCATTTCACACATCGGGTCATATAATCATTCATCGGGTCATACAATCATTCGGGTCCAAATCAATAAACAAACAATCAGGACAACTAGTGTCCTATTTCATAAAAACTAACATGTTATCTCCCTCGCGGGTTTATAAAACATTTAAAAGAGTGTGAGGCTATGAACTCACGTTGATGTGGGAAGGCGGGTTATCGGCAATTCGGATGTACGGTACGTGCTTCAATCACGGAAACCTAGACAAATAATACTCGTCTTAGACTTTTGTCCAATGACTTAATAAAAATAACAATTATGTATACATATGATGATTTTAAGCATATGATGATGATCAAGTGGGTTTATACATTCTCATTTACTCATTTTAGTGTTATGTGTTGATAACTTTTATACTAGTTTACTAGTTTTACCTATTTACATGTTTTAGGTCCAATAAGCATATTATAAGTCCATTATCTTGTATTAATCCATTTTAAACTTTTATTATCAGTATTATACTTTACATGTTGGGCCCAAGTGGGTTAAGCCCAATAAGTAAATTTTTAAGTGTTTAGCCCATTTCGTTGGATTAATAGTCCAATAATGCTAACTTAGCCCGTTAATGTCCGTATGTTATATAGTTCGGGTTTTATCGGTTTTTACGTGTATTAAGTACTTATATATCAGTATATTACTTTTAAAAAGTTTACATTAGACGGGTCCGATCGTCTAAGTTTTAATTGACGAAAAACGTTAATTTTACGGTACTAGCCGAAAAGACGTAAAATTTAGGTATATAGTTTTATAACTTGGAAAAACATTTATACTTGTAATTTATATAACATGTCCTATTTTAATATCAATATATATAACTCTTTATTTACAATTATTATTAGCAACTAGTGGGTTTTATATATATGTATATTTTATAATACAAAATTTTGAGTGTTTATATTATATACTATTTATTTTATCAAATCTGTCCTAAATTTTCAATCCACTAAAATGTCCATATCTAGAGTTCTATAGTGAGATAGGACCTCAAATTTTTATCACAGAAACTACATGATATGCAATTCATTTTATTCCTTTATAGATACTGATGAATCAACTTCTAAATATTTTAATAAATTCGTCCAAAACAGTGTAGGCAGATTTGCACTCTAAACTTGTTTTGATCATATCTCAGTCATTTTTATGATTCCATTGTATGGCCAACTCTCACATGTGTACAACACCTAATACTTACTGTAAATTGATTCCATTATGCCATTTTATCAGTTTATCATTTGGTTACTTACTGTTTTTATACAGCCATCATATTTAGCAAGATTTTAACCATTTTACATGTGGTTTTCCATCTTTTTTCCCATGTTTATCAAATCTATCAACACCAAATCCCCACATAATATTTTTAATCATCATTCATCATCATATAAATATACATAAATAAAGAAAATACAAGATTACATATTCAAAATAACAAAAGGATAGGAAGAACAATCTCTATACCACCAAAGTGATGAAATGATGAGTTTTTGGATGAACAAGACTTGGTTATTGTTATCACATCTTTAACTTGGCAAATGAACTCCTTGAGATCTTCATGTGCATGATTATCTTCTTGAAAATCAGCCCCTAAGATCCATGGAAACTCCTTTTTAGTTGTTAAGATCACCTCCAATCTTCATGCCTTCAATAGGTTATCATCATATGTAACTTATACATAAGATTTGTGGTTAAATTTTTGGTGTATGATGATGATTGTGGTGGTGGTAGACGTTCATAGAGAGAGAGGAAGAGAGAAAATGGAGTTTTTGCATGTATGTGAAATGGTTTCATGGTTTAGCTAGTTTTGTGTAGCTAGTGGTTTGGAAAGAAAGAAGGACAAGTGTCCTTGTTTACTTAAGTAAACTTGACACATCAAGAGTGTGTTGTGTACTCTTGGATGCCACTTGTATAGGGATGGGAAAGTGTAAACTGTCCCATCCCTATTAATTTACGGGTACTCCTCGATTCTAGTTTCCTCGATTTGCATGCCCTCGGGTCGTTTTACGAAAAACGTTTTTATAAATTATGAATCAACGGAACAAAACGAATCTAATAAAAATTGTCTCATCGAAAACGGAGTTCGAAAACGTAAATACGTAATCCTAATGTTTCCGGTTTAGTCGTAAAGGACGTTAAATTATAATCGTAAGTCCTAATCTCTTCTCGTAAATTTATGAGTTTATGAACCAACACAAATTTAAAATCTCAAAATAATATTCACGGAAAAATTTATTTTCTGAAATGTCGGACTGTCATCAAAGACGGTGTATGTAAACGTGAGCACGTAACGTAGAATCCTCCGGTTTAGACGTAGTCGATGCTACTTCAAGACGTAAACCCAAATTTCTTCCCAAAATAAGTGAGTTCATAATATAACATTAAAATAATGTTTTTAAATAATACTTGAGAATAAAATATCAACCATAATTTGACGGATTGTCACAGCATTTACCCCTAAACACGATCTTTATCCTCAAAGATCATTTTACCTTACTACTCGCTTCTTATAGAGTTAAAGCTATGTGGGTATTTCCTCCACATTCAGTATTTTCTCACAAGTGTAATCCATTACAATACGCGAGTTTCATCAAACATAACTACGGGAATAAGATCAGGCTTAATGTTGACTTACTTTCTCTATCCATGATTTTCACGGGTTTTTGATGAATGCAACTTTTCGCCGATCTAAACTTTATCAAGAAGTGATCAGATTCTCACTTGATAGACATTTTATGAAGTTCGATATACGAAACATAATTCACGCAGCTCTTGAAGTCCTAGGGTAGATCCAACTTATATGCCTTTCAAACCAATCTTTTACATCATCTTAATGGTCCCATACAACGGGGACTTATATCCCATGATCTTTCAGATCATCAATTCATTTTTCCATGGTTAAAATTTTTGGCATAACTTCGCTACCCATCTGGCACTTCAAGATCTACATTTCATATTCACAAAACCTCCTGCCCACTACCGGCAGTCAATAATCAGATCCTAATTTCAACAATCATTTCAGGTCTCGCGGGTCGAGTATTTTGTAAGGTTAGGTTCGCCATCATAGGAAACCTTAAACCTAAAAGACATGTCCAACTCATAATGGGTGTATGTCAGGTGTCTTCATCCCAACTCCTGCTTACAGATGCTCTAATATATATCCTCACAAGATTCTATCTTGATCCTAATATGATAATTATCAATGATAATCTCTACAAAGGAAAGCGATTATATGGTTTATTACCAAAGGTCAATCATTCAAGCATAAAACAACGCTTATAGTATTTTGTATCGTTACTTTATCTCGTCCCTTCGATTGGGGTGGTACACAGTACTCTCATCAAGATTCGTTCTCAATGACTTCTGAGCAAATCTCTAGAAATTCGATGCGAAGCGAGGATCTTGATAGAGATGATCAATACAGGCACGCCATGTTTACACAACTCCTTTAGATATAAAAGAGTCAATTTCTTCATCAAGAATCTATCATTAACAGGAATGATATTAGTAGATTTGGTCAGTCTGTCGACGATGACCCAAATCGAATCAAATTCAGATGATGACCTTTGCAATAGCTAGACGTTTACTAATGTACGAGGCGGTGTCTGCCTTCATAATTTGCCATTAGTACAACTTCTTCTGATAATGATACATTAAATCAGAAATGACAGGAATAGAATACTTATACTTACAAGATTCCAACATAACTATATCTCAAAATCTCCATTTTTAGGCAACCTCAAGTGGCCTGTTATACATTCAACGCCATCGGCTTCTCAATTTTGATGGTTCACATTAGCTGCGAACACCTTTTTATTATCTATATTATACTTTTTACAAACATTGTTTATTTTTATATTGTTCGGCAATTTATTTTGCACCTTCATTATTAAGGAACATGTCCTAATTGGTTCTTTATCTTTTCTACATAATGTGTCAGTAATTATATTCACCTTCCTCGATGAAATAAATATCATGACCGTGTTTATTCAGAAATTTTTCCTTCATATTTTCTAAGTCTTAGTTCTATCTCAACTATTATTTTTATCAGTTTTGCTTGATCCGACGTTTTAAAGCGTCGATATTTATTACACGTAAATTAACAATAAATATTAGGTTTTTATGAAACGTAAACGTTAAAAGTTTAAATTTATTAGTTCGACCAATTATATTAAAATGTTCAAAACAAATTTGAATTTAATTAACACGATTTTTGCTGATTTATCGAAAATAATTAATAAGATTCGTAAATGTTTGAAAAATCTTTGGTTATACTTTGGTCAAAATTTTCTTAGTTGAAAAGCAAAAAGTGTCGTTTCAAATTTCAAGTAATGGTTTAAATGGTTTCCTCAATCCCTCTTAAGTTGTCTTGAGGTATACACGAACATTTACCCCTAAACAGGAGTTTAATTAAATATTCTGGGTATAAGGGAATAATCCCTCAAAAGTTCTTTTTGATAAAACATTTGTCCAAACATATTTGCACCTACTTTTTGGTAAAACCCAAAGTCTTTTTCTAATTTTTGAAGAATCAATATAGATTTCATTACCGTTGATTACGCGGTCATTTAATGTAAAGGATTAAGCCTTAAATCACATGTTAAATATTCAAGGTACAGGTTTTCACTGCTCGGCCAACTCAGGGCAGTCTATAAATAATTATTAACTTCTTCTTATTCTTATAAAAGAACAAATGGTCCTTAATGATCACAAGCATGAATTTATCAAATTACAGCCTACACACGTGATTCATCAAATTTATGGATGCTACATGTGCATTGGTCAATCCAAACGACATCACATGCAACTCATAATGTTTATTACAAGCTCTGGATGTAGTGATTGGAATAGATAATCTTTTTCGCGGACGCGAAATTGATGATAACCATGTCGTGGATCAAATCTTTAGAACATACGCTAGAACATTGTAAATGATCGAACAAATCTATCATCTTGGGTAGTGGATATAGATTTTAATTGTCAATTTACTTAGTTCACGGTAATTCAACAAATATAAGGAATGATAACACCATAGCTCTTCATAATGACGGGCTTTGTAGAATAAAAGCTTTCCCCGAAAACTCTTTCAGTTGTACGGTAACACTTTTGATTTAGATGGTGATGATAGTGCACATGTCACAGGTGCAGCACCGAGAATATAATCAATACCAAATTCAACTTGCCTTAATGGCGAAAGTCTAGGTAATTCACCAGCAAATACCTCCTAAAGTTTCAGATAACATAAACATCTTTTAATACATTTATTTTAAGTTCTTTCTAGATTATAATATCTATGACTAATTCACAACCATTCATGGTATAATTCAAGTCTAAATGCAGGATATGCTCATTCATCAAGAATTATTTAAATAACTTTTGATAATCAACATCTTATCTTTTAGGGAAATTCTACTCGAGTTCCCATCAATTAAGACAATGTCGTCATGTCATAATCAATCAATTCATTCTACTGGCACTATCAACTTTTCAGTTTTATTGCCATTGATAAGATGTGAACTTCTCAAAAGACTAATAATAACTCATAATCCTTCACAGATTCAAGGATATCTGGAGACACAATTACCATTAAAAGATTAAGGTCAACGCATAATCTACGCGAGAGAATTTCAAATTAGATAAAGACGGAAACATTAACGAATATGAATATATCCCATGTTTTCATGATTTGAGTACGCATTCGAAAGCTCCTCGGATTGTTACCCAGGTCATTCAAATGAAATCTAATCAAAAGAAATTATAGGAATGTCGATACATCCAGTCGGGTATCAACACTCGGTAATAAGATACTTTTCCAAAGAATCTCACTACGAGAGAATTGGACAGAAAGGGAATATCAATTGTCAATTAAGACAATTTCCACAGATGAGTAAATTCGACTCAGAAGAATAAATGGTACGGGCACATATGTAGGTGTCCCTATCAATATGTCCCTATTTTTACTTCTTGTAGATCTCATAAAATTTAATCTTTCAAAATCTTCAAAGAAAATTTTGTGTTTATTAATAATTTCATGGTGACTACTAATCAGCCTTGCATGGTCACTTCCAAATTGTATGTAGGCGCACAACTATATACAATTTCAAGATTAACGATGCAATACTCAGTTCGTCAAAATTTTATCATCATGTTTATAATAAACACATTTTCATGCTTAATTCTTAAATAAGAATCAAAAATAAATTTACAAAGATTTTCTTTGTTATGAAAACAATTAAGTTTTCCAAGGTGTTTTATAAACAACTTCATTTCGATAACGATTATTTATAAGTCTCACTTTAAATAATCCATATGGTGATGAAAGCTTGTTCACCAAGATCTAACTACAATATGATAGGAAATGAGCTTTAGCCAATTAATCATGAGGTTTATGACCTCGATGGCGCTCAAAAAGAATAATTCACAACGTAACTCAATTCGAGATGAGTACTTGTTCAATGGTTGCATCACTAATGCGAACATTAGGAACAAGCAAGAAAATCGATACATGTAGAATTTAGCAATCAAATGTAGTCTTTTCATTAATCACAAACAAGTCAAAATTGTATCGTAACACATTACGTGTCACTATGTCATAAAATTCCAAGAACTCATCCTACCAACTGATGTCTTAGTTAAGTTAAGGATTATTTTTTAAAGATACCACAATGAATACTAATCTACAAGAGTCATTAGGTGTCCCACCTGTCCCGGAAGATCCATCGGTCCCAATTCAGAAGAAGATTTCTTCAATTTATTTGTTGGACACTAGGCATCCTAGTCATTGGACAATGGCCTAGCAACAACCCTTAACACGAACCAACAATCATTTAAAACCTTATAATTTAATCACAGAACTCAACAACTTCCTCTTAACAATTTCTTATTCCATACGAGTTAAATTTTTACTTAATTCAGGTTTTCAATCAACTTATACTCAATGCGATATCCTACCTCATTCTCCAATACTTTCAATCTTATTCTTAGACCTTAATAGGGCAACAAAAGCTCGATATGAACAACACTTAATTTCCAATCCTATAGCTCTTACAACAATAGTTATCAAATGAGTTACTAGTATTAAATGACTCACACATTCAGTTATACTTCTCGGAAAGGTACTAGTGGCATGAGGCTTTTGGGTAATGGTTCTATTGACAGCCTCAAGTGCAACATTCACCCTTTCGATTTCAATTTTAAGACTTGGGTGACAACGAATTAGATGACACCTTTCCAGGTGGTAACGTTTTGTCAAACTCCACTCTATAAGAAAAGATCGTCATGACATCGATATCAGATTTAATCTCACCAATTCTTCTTCAATATCACAATCAACTAATATCTACATTTCTACGAATATCAACCATTTTGTTAGGATCATAAATATCCACAACTTGGTTTAGATCTGGAATAGCTAGATTTCCAATAGGAATAGCTTAGATTAGTTTACCAGGGGATTTAGGGTTCCTTGTGACAATCTATGTCGTATAAATACCTCGTATAAATATTAAAATAATCATCAAACAATCATGTAATCAAATTACATCATATATATATATATATATATATATATATATATATATATATATATATATATATATATATATATATATATATATATATATATATATATATATATATATATATATATATATATATATATATATATATATATATATATATATATATATATATATATATATATATATATATATATATATATATATCATCCAAGTTATATATATATATAATAAAATAACACTTCTCAGTATGGCCTTGTCGGTAACTCGGGAATTCTTCGGCACCCGTTATAGTCAAAAGATTTTTAGACATTTTTAGAAAAATGTTTATAGTTAAAAGATTCTGAAATGTTTTATTCAAAACCTCGGTTTTAAAAATCTTTCGTTCTCTATAACGAGAGCTCTGCTACCAAACTGTAACACCCCCAAATTTACTCAATTCAATACAACGGAAGACTCGTTGGTGTTACGGGATAGCACATTACTCATATCATAGACAACGCTTAAAAATCGCGTCGTTTAATAATAAAGCATTTCCATTCATAAATATCAGATTTACATAGGTCCCAAGTCATTGTATTTCATACAGGTTTTACAAAGCATTCGAATGGAAAATTATTATTTAAGTGCGGGCCATGAATTCTTGTTGTTTTCTCGAGAATTACCTTCAAGTACCTGAGACAAAACATGTTAAAAGAAAAGGTCAGCGAAAACGCCGAGTGAATTCATAGAGTTTAATAAAACCATTAATATATCGTCGATATATAATTGTTACCGAAAATCATTTTGTACAAATCCTTGTAGTACGCCATAAAATAGCCAAAGTCATTTTATACAAATCCTTATCAAATATCATAGTATAGGCGTTCGCCTTCAAAATCATTATACGAACCATTGTTGTTAAAAACATCATACAATACGTTTTATAACGTTGTATAGAGTTAAATAAAAACCATTATATGAATATGGCTATGTAAAACCAAAACACGAACATAAAATCAATAATAAGACCTCGTATTGCTAGTCAGGCAATATATCGTAATTCGGTGCGTATAGCAGTATTTCGTTAATTGGATTATTATAAGCCGCATGACATTGTTACCTTACTACAACAAACAACGGGTAGCTAACCCGAAACTCATTTGCCCATCTAAATTAGCGTGTCGTCACAATAATCACGCTTGTGTAAATCTTCTCATACATAAATTCGCTTACCAATCAATGTGGCACGACGGAGATCAACCGTCAAGGCGCGAACTGGGGTGATCGTCCCCAAATAGTACTATTATATGCATAAGCGTCTACCAAATCCCGGTAGTTCACAATTCATGCTAATGGGATTTATAGTGACATAACCTAACTTTAGTAATCCATTTTATTTCACACATCGGGTCATATAATCATTCATCGGGTCATACAATTATTCGGGTCCAAATCAATAAACAAACAATCGGGACAACTAGTGTCCTATTTCATAAAAACTAACATGTTATCTCCCTCACGGGTTTGTAAAACATTTCATAAAAACAGTTAAAAGAGTGCGAGGCTATGAACTCACGTTGATGTGGGAAGGCGGGTTATCGGCAATTCGGATGTACGGTACGTGCTTCAATCACGGAAACCTAGACAAATAATACTCGTCTTAGACTTTTGTCCAATGACTTTATAAAAATAACAATTATGTATACATATGATGATTTTATGCATATGATGATGATCAAGTGGGTTTATACATTCTCATTTACTCATTTTAGTGTTATGAGTTGATAGTTTTATACTAGTTTACTAGTTTTACCTATTTACATGTTTTAGGTCCAATAAGCCTATTATAAGTCCATTATCTTGTATTAATCCATTTTATACTTTTATTATCAGTATTATACTTTACATGTTGGGCCCAAGTGGGTTAAGCCCAATAAGTAAATTTTTAAGTGTTTAGCCCATTTCGTTGGATTAATAGTCCAATAATGCTAACTTAGCCCGTTAATGTCCGTATGTTATATAATTCGGGTTTTATCGGTTTTTACGTGTATTAAGTACTTATATATCAGTATATGACTTTTAAAAAGTTTACATTAGACGGGTCCGATCGTCTAAGTTTTAATTGACGAAAAACGTTAATTTTACGATACTAGCCGAAAAGACGTAAAATTTAGGTATATAGTTTTATAACTTGGAAAAACATTTATACTTGTAATTTATATAACATGTCCCATTTTAATATCAATATATATAACTCTTTATTTATAATTATTATTAGCAACTAGTGGGTTTTATATATATGTATATTTTATAAATACAAAATTTTGAGTGCTTATATTATATACTATTTATTTTATCAAATCTGTCCTAAATTTTCAATCCACTAAAATGTCCATATCTAGAGTTCTATAGTGAGATAGGACCTCAAATGTTTATCACAGAAACTACATGATATGCGCTTCATTTGATTCCTTTATAGATACTGATGAATCAACATCTAAATATTTTAATAAATTCGTCCAAAGTAGTGTAGGCAGATTTGCACTCTAAACTTGTTTTGATCATATCTCACTCATTTTTATGATTCCATTGTATGGCAAACTCTCACATGTGTACAACACCTAATAATTAATGTAAATTGATTCCACTATTCCATTTTATCAGTTTATCATTTGGTTACTTACTGTTTTTATACAGCCATCATATTTAGCAAGATTTTAACCATTTTACATGTGGTTTTCCATCTTTTTACCCATGTTTATCAAATCTATAACACCAAATCCCCACATAATATTTTTAATCATCATTCATCATCATATACATATACATAAATAAAGAAAATACAAGATTACATATTCAAAATAACAAAAGGATAGGAAGAACAATCTCTATACCATCAAAGTGATGAAATGATGAGTTTTTGGATGAACAAGACTTGGTTCTTGTTATCACATCTTTAACTTGGCAAATGAACTCCTTGAAATCTTCATGTGCATGATCATCTTCTTGAAAATCAGCCCCTAAGATCCATGGAAACTCCTTTTTAGTTGTTAAGATCACCTCCAATCTTCATGTCTTCAATAGGTTATCATCATATGTAACTTATACATAAAATTTGTGGTTAAATTTTTAGTGTATGATGATGATTGTGGTGGTGGTAGACGTTCATAGAGAAAGAGAGGAAAAGAGAAAATGGAGTTTTTGCATGTATGTGAAATGGTTTCATGGTTTAGCTAGTTTTGTGTAGCTAGTGGTTTGGAAAGAAACAAGGACAAGTGTCCTTGTTTACTTAAATAAACTTGACACATCAAGAGTGTGTTGTGTACTCTTGGATGCCACTTGTATAGGGGTGGGAAAGTGTAAACTTGTCCCATCCCTATTAATTTACGGGTACTCCTCGATTATAGTTTCCTCGATTTGCATGCCCTCGGGTCGTTTTACGAAAAACGTTTTTATAAATTATGAATCAACGGCACAAAACGAATCTAATAAAAATTGTCTCATCAAAAACGGGGTTCGAAAACGTAAATACGTAATCCTATGGTTTCCAGTTTAGTCGTAAAGGACGTTAAATTATAATCGTAAGTCCTAATCTCTTCTCGTAAATTTGTGAGTTTATGAACCAACACAAATTTAAAATCTCAAAATAATATTCACGAACAAATTTATTTTCTGAAATGTCGGACTGTCACCAAAGACGATGTATGTAAACGTGAGCACGTAACGTAGAATCCTCCGGTTTACACGTAGTCGATGCTACTTCAAGACGTAAACCCAAATTTCTTCCCAAAATAAGTGAGTTCATAATATAACATTAAAATAATATTTTTAAATAATACTTGAGAATAAAATATCAAATCATAAATTGACATATTGTCACATCTTTGCACCAGTTGCAAGGATTGAGGCTATAAGGATTTTTCTAGCCTATGCTTCCTGCATGGGCTTTACAATCTATCAAATGGATGTGAAGAGTGCTTTTATTTATGGCACAATTACAGAGGAGGTTTATGTTATGCAGCCTCCTGGTTTTGAGGATTCAGAACATCAAAACAAGGTGTATAGAGTGAAGAAAGCTATGTATGGACTTCATCAAGCCCCAAGAGCTTGGTATGGCACATTGTTTACCTATCTGGTGGAGAATGGATTCAAAACGGACACCATAGACCAGACCTTGTTTACAAAGAAGACTGGTAAGGATTTCTTACTTGTACAGGTCTATGTGGATGATATCA
The DNA here is from genome assembly GCA_025667525.1 of Glebionis coronaria. NCBI lineage: Eukaryota > Viridiplantae > Streptophyta > Magnoliopsida > Asterales > Asteraceae > Glebionis > Glebionis coronaria. Next base: position 368,842,306 of record CM046875.1, read on the forward strand.
TATTTGGATCTTCTAGTCCAAAGATGAGTGAAGACTTTTCCAAGCTTATAACAGACAAGTTCAAGATGAGTGCAATGGGAGAGATGAACTTCTTTCTAGGGTTACAAGTTCAGAAGAAAGAAGATGGTATCTTCATCTCTCAAGATAAATATGTAGCAGAAATCTTTAAGAAGTTTGGCTTTTCTCCACATGAGAAACGGGATAGTACTCCTATGGATAGGGAACACCCTTGTGGAAAAGTAGGGGATGGAAAAGAGGTGGATGTCAGGCATTATAGGTCAATGATTGGTTCAATGATGTATCTCACAGCTTAAAGACCTGGCATTATGTTTGCTGTGTGTGCATGTGCACGCCATCAAGTGACTCCTAAATAATGTCATCTTCATGCTGTCAAGAGGATCTTTAGGTACCTTAGGTGTTATCCAGACCTGGGATTATGGTATCCAAAAGATTCTCCATTGGAGCTTATTGCATATTCAGATAGTGATTATGGTGGTGAAAAATTTGATAGAAAATCCACAACTGGTGGATGCCAGTTTCTTGGGAGTAGATTGATATCTTGGCAATGCAAGAAACAAACAGTGGTGGCCAATTCTACAACTGAAGCATAGTATGTTGCTGCAGCTGCTTGTTGTGGACAAGTCTTATGGATTCAGAACCAGCTGTTGGATTATGGGTATAATTTCATGCATACCAAGATTTTTGTAGAAAATAATAGTACTTTATGCATTATTAAAAATCTTGTACATCACTCTAAAACAAAACATATAGAAATTAGACATCATTTCATAAGAGATTGTTTTGAAAAAGGTTTAATACAACCAGATAGGGTTGACACAGAAGAAAATGTGTCTGATTTATTAACTAAAACTTTTGATACTGGAAGATTTCAATACTTTGTAACAAGTATTGGAAAGATCAATCTCACTTAATATGTGTTTTGAGATCTTATTGTAACAGTATGTACATGATATGCATTTGTTATTGGTCTTTATACAAAACTAGATTTTCCACTTTATTTTGTCTAACACTGACAAATGTTATTTTAACGCTGATAAGTGTTAACGTGACGTTGTCAGCAACATGTTAGTTTTGTGGTTTTTGATCTAATTGCCAGGCGTTGTTAGCATTGTACCATTGGATACAAAGTTGCTTATGGATTCTTGGAGCATTATTGGAGCATGTTTCAGTTTATGGATGATGGTTGGAATAATTATATTCCTATCTTGACATAAATTTTTATTCAATGCATATTATTTGGCAACTTATGTATCATAGTTTAAGGGGAGGCTTAGGAACCTTTTAGAACTTTTTGGGTATTCTTATAATACTCTTATCACAATTCTAGATTGTGTCCACTAGTGAGTATGAATTAGTTTACTTATTCATGAGGCACTGTAGCATGTAAAGTTGATATACTATGCACGCTGCCAAGAATTTTTGGCCTAGTATTGGTTGTGGTCTGTTGGGAGACTTGGGTATGATTTATATTGGGCTTACCTAGGAGTTACAAGGGATTTTATGAGATAACTTCACTGTTAAGAATTTTTGTTAGCAAGGGACACTAGAGGACTGTTATGTCTATCTTGCATAAGCAAGTGTGCATGATTGGACAGTGTTTGCCACCCTATAGTAATTTTCAGTTTATATGTTATCTTCACTAGGATAAATCATTTTGTTAAGGTCCTTTTTCATTTTTATTATTTTTATTTTTGGACGTTGACAGATTTATTTCCAAACGTTGTTGTGACCAATTTGGACGTTGATATGGCTTTTTCCAACGTTGACAAGAATATAGCCATTGGGCGTTGATGGGTTATTTTTTACCGTTGACACTCATTGGGTCCTACCCAGTTGTTATTTTTGACGAAAATTGGGGCCGTGATTTTGGGAGTTGGTAACTTTTCATTAATGAACAACATAAGTTATTTTCTTTTCAATATCTTCATCATTTTATTTTGAAAATACTTGCCTCATTTTTGACCAATCACATGTGCCTACCTCTCCTATAAATTTGGCTCCTTCTTTTTCAACAGGGTAATCTCATATTCTTGTCTAACAACTTTTTCTACCATATTCATCTTTCATAATCTTTCACAAACAGCTTTTTATATCAATGGCGCCTAAGTTTAAACCGAGTGACCTGGTATTGGGATTCAGAAGTCAGCATAATATGGTTATTTATTTGGAGGCTAATGATGCTCTGTTTCCTCAATACACCCAGATGGTGGCGTATTTGAATGCATCTCCACTTAGGTATGCACTTTCTCATGCTCCTCTCATCCCTGTCACTCATATTAAACAGTTTTGGAACACTGTTAGTTCCTCAACGCTTAATAATGTGACTACATTAACTGCTATTATCCATGGGCGTCCATGGGTGGTTACTGAAGCCTTGGTTCGCCAGGCTTTGCATCTTAATGATGCAGATGGTATAACCACTCTTCCCATTCGTGAGATAGAACAGGGACTCCAAGCTTTGGGTTATCCTTTCCCTGAAGAGGGAAGTTTAAGCAAATATAATAAACAGGAATTTCCCCCAACTTGGAAGTACTTAATACATGTCATCCTTCAAAGTTTATGTCTCAAAAGTACTGCACATAATGAAATTAACAGATCTATTGCTAGTGCAATTGTGTGTATTACTAATGGGCAAAAGTATAATTTTTCTAAACTGATTTTTGATGGCATGTGTAAAAACAAGGGTAATAAGATGACTTTGGCTTACCCAAGATTTTTACAAATGATTTTTTATGAACAAAGGTATTGCACCAGGGATCATGATGACTTTAATGAGATCCCTGTGCAAAAGAAAGCTATTTTTAGTAAGATGAATTCACACCCTCGCAGAGCCTTACCCCTTACCCAAGCCATGCTTGTTGTTATTGTAGCAACACAACCTCACCCAGACCCACGACCACAACTTGACCCATTGTCTGAACCATCACCTTCACCTCAACATATGGAACTTGACCAAGATCCCTTCAACTCTGCCACGTTAAATGTTGGCGTTGATACTTCAAATCCAAACGTTCACACCTTTTTGCAACAGACCCAAACACCCCTTAACCTTCAAACTACTACCCAATCCACATCATCTTCTTAACCCCCAGACTATAGGATGGAAAACACCAAAGGACCATTGGAGTGTTCTCCTCTGGTGGTCCTAGCCATGTTGCAGAGAGAACCACCACCACAATTGTGGTTGGTGACATGGGTGAGGCTAGGACTATTGGTGCTAGCTTAGATGCAGGCTAATCCAGTCCTAACATCATTAAGACCTTATCCATGCCTCATGAATCTACTTTAGGAGGTCAAATACCCATTCTAGAGGAGGGCAGATTGGAACCATATACAATGTTGGAATTGACGGTTGTCTGCATTAGCTTGCAAAAGCAAAATGCAGACCTGGTACATACTGTTACTACACAAGGCCTTGAACTCAAGCAATTGAGGGAGAGGATTGTTCTTTTGGAATGTGCTAACAATAGGCGTGGTATGGAGGATTCTTCCAAAGGGGAGGATGAGCAGGTTCATGTGAGTTACAAAGGATCACATGATGGAGAATCTTTGGGTGTGGCTGAAGCTCTTACAAATTTGAAGAAGCAACCAGGTTTTGATGTCTCTTTGGTTACTCCTATAAATTTGAACTTATCCTTTACAACAATGATGGAGCAGGTCACAAGAAGCGCTGACAAGAGTAAGGTGAGTGTTGACAAGCAAATTTTAGACGCTGACAAGTCAAGCGCTGACAAGAGTAAGTTGGGCATTGACACACAGGTTTTGAATGTTGACAGACCTACAGATATGGTTGATGTATTCCAGTCATCAGCTATCATCAAGGAAGTGTCTTCACATGTACTATCATCATCTTTACCCATCATTGATACATTAGATAAGGGTAAAGGAATCATGGTAGAAACAGAGGTTCCAAAGGATGCAGCATAAGTACAATTTGATTCAATGTTGGCTGCACAAATTATGGAACAAGAAAAGAAGAACGTTGTTGAGTCACCATTTGTGGTTACTTCTGAGGAGCAAAAAGGAAGTAATGATGAAAGCACATATTCAAGTGTTATGATAATTGAAGAACCAGAAAGACATGAATATGGTGATGTGTTGGCAATGGAGAAACTTGCAGAGTTGAAGTTGAAGGTAGATTATGATTTGCCTGAAGTTGCCCAGATGTACTTTGCTTGGGAAAAGAAGATTATGGAAGTTCCAGACATGTCTTTATCAGATCAGATTTGGGGATTGGAAATTATTCTTAGGATTCAAAGAGATTGTCAGGTAATCTTAAAGTATAAGGCAAGCAAAGTTTTCTCACAGTCTAGGAGAGAAAGAAAGGAGCTTTATTATATGTTGCTTAGATGTCATCAAGGAGGTTGGACTTTTCAGAAGTTGCAGGAACTATACTTTGAAGAATTGGAGTATAAGGCTTATCCTATTTGGGCAAGAGTGCAAGAGATGAACACTATCATACTTCTTTCAGATGAAAGGAAAGAAGAACTTATAGAGGAGATGGAGATTCAAAAGGCTATGATTGTACCAAGCCATTGAAGAAGGGAGTTCCACTTGAGTTTCCTTTAGATTTGAATAGAGTGAATCCGAGTGAAGCTATTATTAGAAAGATTATTAAGCTCTCACACATGGAAGCTTCAGATATGGTGAAAGTATTACCTCATGATTCCAGAAACCCTATCATTAGTTATGAAGAAGATGCAAGTGGGTTTTGGATGATTGGCAGATATGGGAAAGAGGTACACACTTTTACTACTCTTATGTCTTTGTTTGCAAGTATGGATAGGGAAGACTTGGCAGACCTTTGGAGGTTACTGCTAGCCAAGTATGAGACTGAAGCACCTACTTCAGTCCATGAAATAAAGCTTTGGTCAACATTCAAGAGAATGTGTGCACCAGAAGAAGAAGATCCAGTTTGGAAGGATCTTGAGGATGATATCAGTGGACTTCAATGGCGTCTATATTCAGTAGCTGGTGTGTATCATTTGAGTTCTACAAAGTTTTCTGAATATCTTCTTGTAGATGCTAAGTATCCTATGTCCAAAGAAGTTTTGGAAAAGATGAAGACAACACAGCTGGAGATTGACTACTCAAGTGACGTGGCCAAAAATTTGATTAGACATGTTTATTACAAATTTGATAAGATTTGTAAGAATCCTCCTAGTTCTTAATTTTTATTCAGAAACTTGATTTCTAGAGTAGATATCAAGTTTAGGGGAGGATTGTTGGGAATAAAATGTAGCCAGTACAGTTGGACGCTGACAAGAGCAATCTGGACGTTGTTAAGAAGAAATCAAGCGTTGACAGGAAGAAGTCAAGCGTTGATAAGAAGAAGTCAAGCACTGATAGAAGACTTAGTCTACACGTATTATGTTTCTAGTAAAGATATGATCGACAATGTATTTCTTATGTTTATCTTTACCTAAAATAGTTGATTTTTAGACTCCTGTACAAGGCTCCTTAATCTATAAAAGGAGGCCTTTAGGTTTTAGTTTTATATACGTTTTCACACTTTCATTGTACGTAAGTTTGTTTTCTCAATCAAAGTGAAAGTTTGGTTTACATTGTTTGTGTGTTCTTGTTTGAGTATTAATTCCGCATAATACTTAAATTGTTTTATACACAACAAAGTTTCTCTACGTGTTTAACTTGATTTAATCTCGTTTACACAAGCTAAATCGATCTAAGTTTGGGATCAACAATAGCTTGTGATGAAGATGCTTGATTTTTTAGTTGTTGCGGATAAGGATGTTGAAGAACACTTGGTTGTTGATAAGCATGTTGTGGCATCATTTGTGGTTGATATGATGGTTGTTTTGGTTGCTGATAAGTATGTTGATGCTGCATATATGATGGTTGATGATAAGAGTAAGCCAAGTTGTGTGGAGGAGTCATTTGATGAGAAGCAATCATGGCAAGTGGATCGTGGATTTGAGGTGCAGACAACCTAGCCTCAATCACGTGGCATTCGTGTTGTTGAATAAAAGCTCGAAGTTGATCCACGTTGGTTTGATGCAAATCCTTAACCAATTTAACTCCTGTCACATACTTGCTCTATTCGGGAGGAAGAGTATTCAAATACTTGGTGTTGAGCTGAAACGAAGGTATTTGCAGTCTAAAGATATTAAGCTCGTTCATCAATAAAGAGAACCTCAAGTAGTAATCATTAAGAGTCTCCCCGGGAACATAAGCAAACTTGTCAAACGTATCATATAGCTTACACTCACGTTCTTGCTTAGTTAACTTGGTTCCTTGCATCAAAGTGCGTATCCTCAGCCATAACAGTTTGGAAACTTTATAATGACTGACAAGTTTGTAGACATCTAGAGGAAGTCCTTGGAGAATTATATTTGTAGCTGGAATATCGTACTTAGCTCGAGTTTCATCATCTCCGGACAAGTCGGACATTGTACGAAGACGAGTAACCGTACCCTCCGTCATGGTACCATAATCAAATGGTCCATTTTGAACCGATTCCAAAATAAGATGTCCATTAGGTTTGTTCAGCATATAAAGTTCCATTCGCGAAGTCCATGTCTCGTACATTGACTTCACCAATAAAGGTGGACGATTGTCTGTACCCGAGAGGATGGACTTATCCGTAAGTGAAGTATACTCCATCTCCATAATAAAGATTTACAAATGTTGATCGAAAAATGAGAGAAAGTAAATGTGCTTGTTGTAGTAAATACGGAGTTTTACTAATCGTAGAAAAACCGAGAAATAAATTCGCGGGATTTTACAAACCACCAATTAAACCGTAAATACTCCAAAGTTCGTGTGTTGAATACGAGTAACGTTGTTTAAATCCCCTAACAATGTATTCTTGAGAAACCAAAAATTCCAAAACCAAATAACTCACGAAATTCTCAAAATCATGTTTTTGAAATTTTCCAAATTCGTAATATGTTGAAGTCCTAATCTCGGAATATCAGAGATCTCGCAATCTTGAAATCTTGCAATCTTTCTCTGAAATAATATCGCAATAACACAATTTCGGGATAAATCAAAAGATCTCGGAATATGAAGGATTTCGGAATAAATAAAAAGATCTCGGAATATGAAGGATTTCAGAATAAATCAAAAGATCTCGGAATATGAAAAATTCAGAATAAATCAAAATATCTCGGAATATGATAGATTTTAGAATAAATCAAAAGATCTCAGAATATGAAAAATTTCTGAATAAATAATAAGATCTCGGAATATGATACATTTCGGAATAAATCAAAAGATATCGGAAAATGAAAAATTTCGGAAAAAATGAACATCTCGGAATGTAATAATTTTGAAATATGCCAACTTTTGCGAAATTATCCAAGATTTCGGAAAAAAGGTTTAATTCCGGAATAATAACGATTATAATCTCGGAAAAACGCTAAAAACGTGATTTTTTCCAAAAATCGAGCCAAACGTCCTAAAATTTTGTGTTTATAACCAAAACAAAAATCCCAAATCACTACCACAACTATGTAGATGATTTTTAAAAAGATTAAACCACCAAAAAACAAAAAGAAAATTGGATCTAAGGTTTTTGGATAAAAAACTCACGAAAACCAATATAGCAAACACATAAACAAGACAATCATACCATGGATCTTGAGACTATATGTAGGATTATGTAAATCTTGCTTAACTATTTAGATTATTTTTAAAAAGATTAAACCACAAAAAAACACAAAAAAAATTGGATCTAAGGTTTTTGGATAAAAACTCACGAAAACCAATATAATAAACACATAAACAAGACACTCATCCCATGGATCTTGATACTATATGTAGGATTATGTAAATCTTGCATATATATAGAGAGAGAGAGTAGAGAGAGAAAGAGATGATAGATCTTACACACACTTTAGAGAGATAAAGTAATGAAAACCACACTTTACTATGTGAATTTATGAGTGAACCACACCTTCTCTAACTTAAGAGAGGGTTTACATACCCAAGCCATAAGATGGGCTTGGTCTTGACATTGGGCCGCTGTCCTACACATGTTGTAGGCTTGGCTTGGCCTTGTTTGTTTAATATAACGACACTAGACTACGAGCTACTAACTAATATTTTGTTGGAGTGACCGAACCTTTCTAAATACGTAAAACGTATTTCCAACATTTATTTTGTCAAATAGGACTTAGGAAAAATAAATTTGTTTTCGAAAAGTTTAAAATATGATAATTTGATTTTATGTCGCGAAGTTGAATAAAAGACCGAGGTAAACCATGATAATCAAACTTACCGAGAATGAGGCGAGTAATAAAATTTATGGCAATAAGTCAAATGTTGAAATCCATTGTAAAACTGTGTTTAACGAATCTTACTTGTCGACTTCATTTTTTTGACATCTTTATCTATTAGGAAAGGTTACTAATTCAATGATTTTGCTTACACCGTTACGAATCTATTTATGGACCTTAATCTCTATCATCGCATAAGTAAAAAATGTATCCTCATGATCATTAAGACAAAAATAAAATATAAGAGACACACCTTAGGAATAAGGGAGTCTAAGTACATGATTAATGCATATGAGTAGTGCTAGCATTACTGACTTATAATGACAATGATCTCGTTTCACGCTTAGCATGTAATTAAGTAAAAATCGGGGATGAAGAAATTATTTCTATGAAACATTCACGTGTTCTTATTCTTTGACCCTAATAGTCACTTAATCGTGATGAAAACGATACATTATGTTTAAAACGCTTTTAGTAGTTAAGTTAAATTTACGTTTCAATAAATTTCGAATAAAAATGAATATTGAAATTGCTACGATACTTAATTTTGCGTGAGGGTACGACAATGATTTAGTATGGGGGAGTGATGAGACTCCAATTATACATGGCCTCCTCGCCGAAATCGGGCTTAAAATACGTAAAAATATCATAAGACCTTGCATAAACTCTTTGTTTTGTTCATTGTGTGATTGTAGGTTCAAATATCCTGAAATTACCAAAAGATCACAAAAGTCAACACAAAACGGACACCAGAAATGAAGACGTACAAAAAGATCGAAGTCGGGGTTGTACTTAACGGAGCAAAATGGGTATATTCGGTTTGACTCGAAAACATTTGAATTTTTTACAAGTTAAAGTCAAATCTGAAATCCGACAATGAAATGAGTATCAAAAACCGATATCAAATCCTAAAATAATATTTTAAGGACCAACCCGTACCCGTTTATCAGGCCATGTTGGCCCGTATTAATATTATTATCAAGATTAAACCAAATCCTATTTATACTACAATTCGTGTAGTATTACTTCTACCAGGCCTTATTATCATTATTATTATGGAATTGTGGTTAATGGGCCTTATATACTCAACCAAGTCCGAAAGAAAATTCAAGCTGGCTTTTTCTTTTTTTTGGTTATACACGTTGGGATAAAAAAGATTCATTGTTACTTTGTTTGTAACGAAAGAAAAAACAAAACGAGATTAGGGTTCATGTATAACCATCTCAGCCACCATTAATTCAAATCAACCTAATCCTAAATTTGTCACCATCACTATCAACCCCACAATCACGTGAAGATCAGAAGTATACAATAACTCGTGATTCAGTCAAAGAAAAATAAAATTAATGGTAGATATTTATCCCTTGGGATCCAATCCCATCCAATGGCTCACAATCAAAGACCTCGAATCTTCCAAAAAAGATATAGTGAACACTTTAAAGGCTTATTAAAGAGGAAGAACACAAGAAAGAAGAACAAGTAGGAGTAGGATTTAATATTAGTTTTGTTGAATTGTTATTTAATTTATGTATTTAATTTCGAAAATTGTTATTTAGTTATCTACTTTTACTTTTAATTCGAAAAATCATTGTGCTTGTTAATCAAAAATTAGTTCTTCTTGTAGTCGAATCTGTTTTTATTATTGCAATTGAAGTTTAGTTTTTTTTTAAAAGTTCTTGTTATTTTTTTTGATGTTCGAAAGATAAAAAAAGTGTTACAACTTGTTGTTTAAAAAAGAGGAAAGTTATTATTTTTCTTGTTGCACTGCTACTGTATCGAATAAAAAAGAAGAAAGCATTGTTGATGTTTTGAATTGATTTATGGATGAGTTAGACCAATTTGAGGCTTACGTAATCTGTGGGTTTTGAGTTAATTTGTTGATTCTCATGAATTTTAAGTCTTTTATCATTCACTTATGTTATGTTTGGTTGACGATTTATATTTGCACTGCTTGTTCAATTTATTTTGTTCATTTAGCTCTAGTTTTGTTTATTAAATTACTATCTTGATAAATGCATATGATACTTTGTTCATTTGATAAATGTTTTATACTTGTCACTTTGAATGATGTTGCTTCATCGTTGATGTCAATTGTAGTATGATGATTGATTTAGATTTAGATTTAGTTATAATGTTTTTTAGAGGCTGTGACCTCAAGTGTATAAAAAGATGTTTTCCAAGAAATGGTAAGGTATCAGAATCGAACTCCCGAACTCCATCTTATACATAACGCCCTCAACAAAATGTCTCTTAAACAGTATGCAAAGCCTTTCAGGTTTTATATGTTCCACTTCTTTGTTATATATAAAATGGTTTTAGGCCTTTTGTTAATTTCAATTCATAGCTTATTAGGAGCTTTTTACAACTTATTCGATAAGCTGTGTAATCCATATTATTCTTATTTAAAGATTTTGCTATTTAATACATTTATGAATTCTTTTAGATTTTCCCAAGTTGTTTACTAATTTAATTAGTTTAATAATTTAATTAGTTTAAAACCTTTATTAATTCATAATAAATTATTTAAAAGTAAAAAAATGTAATTCTATTTCCTAAAGTTTTATTTTATCAAAGAGTACTTAGGGAACTAAATTTGTTTTCGTAAAGTTTAAAATTTGATGATTTGCTTTTATGTCGCGTTTTTACTTTTGTTATAATTTACCTTTGCTTTCGCTAATTGTTTTTATCTTGCTTAGTTTAATTTCCCTATACCTTGATTTGTTTCCATAGCTTTAGAATTTCCTTTATTCCCTTTTATATGCTTTTCCCGTAGCTTAGAAAAAATATACCCTTATTTTATTCGAGCATGAAACTTGAGACATTTACGCCGACTTCCATTCACACCTCGCTCGTCGAATACGACAACTAGACACAAAAAGGACGATATCACTAGGTCACGGTCGTCCGTGTCGCGCTACTTGTACGCGCCTTTACCCAATGCTTCTGTCACTATGTAAGGCCCTTCCCACTTTGGTCCAAGTTTCCCCGTGTTCTCCGCGCGACTTGCTTTATTAGCACGGTATACAAACTCGCCCGATTTAATCGATAATCCTCGGACTCGAGCATCGTACTAGACCTTCATTTTTTACTTTGCCTTAGCTTCATTGATAGCGGCTAACTTCCGTTTCTCCATTGCTAAATCCAAATACACCTGCAATTCCTCATCATTAGAAACTACATCCACTTTCGCTGTACGGATCGTTGGTAGCCCAATCATGGCCGGAATGATCGCTTCCGTATCATATGTTAATGCGAAGGGGGTATATCCGTTCCCATTTTTATCATGGCTCGGTGCGCCTATAGGCCATGGGATAGCTCAGCCACCCATTTGGTGTTTTCCTCACCCAAGCGCACCTTTATTCCATCCTAATAAGTGTGTAAACACTTATCCTTTTACCACTTAAAACAATGAAAAATGAGACCAAAACATGTAATTAATATCATAAATGTCAGAATTATGCGTGGTTTGTGTTTTTGTTGTGAAATAGGTACAAAAGATCAAAAGGAAAGAAAACACGGGATTTCACGGTCATTTATCGGAGAAAAAGCCAAAGATAAAGTCAAAGGACCAAATAGTGCCAAAAGAATGAAGATTGGAGGGCTAAAGATGAAGATTTGATGGAGATTTTATAACAAGGACCATTTTTGCCAATCTCCAAAGTCATTCACTAATAAACCACATTGAAGATCCCAAAATTACGAATCCAACAGTTTTGACCTCGCGTCGTAACTCCTTGTTGGGAATAAATTATGGGTCAGTTCACTAGACGCTGATAAGAAGAGTTCAAGCGCTGATAAGAAGAAGTTGGACGCTGACAGCCAAGCGTTGACATTTGAAGAAGTCAACGCTGACAGCCTTGAAGACAAGCACTGATGGAATATATCTTCATACGAATCTTTTTGTTTATTTGTTTCTATATTTGTATATGGTAAAGATAAGTTCGACATTGTATTTTTCATTATTATCTTTACCTAGAATAGTTGATTCGTATCTTATTGTACAAGACTTCTTAATCTATAAAAGAAGATCTTTAGGTTAATGTTCAATATAAGTTTTCACAAGTATTCGACTGTTAAACCTCTTTCATTGTAATCAAGTTCGATTATTCTAATACAAGTGAAAGTTTGTTTAACGTCTTTGTGTTCTAGGTTAAGTGTTAATTCCGCATAACACTTAGTTACTTTATTCATAAGCAAAGGTTTCTCTACGTGTATTACTTGATCTAATCTCGTATACACAAATCTTAATCGATCTAAGTTTGGGATTAACAAGTGGTATCAGAGCTTGTTGAGAAACTTTTGATCTTTAAGTAACGCAAGAACCCTAAAACACCAAAAACCCTAAAACAACGAAACCCTAAATTTCTCAAAACCCTAAAAACATCATGTTTGGCTCAGAACAACCTCCTGCTCCTGTTTTGCTACAAAGCAACACCACAAACCCTAGTATCAAAATTCCCATGTTTGATGCCAGAAACTTCGAGCTTTGGAAGTCCAATTTTGAGCAATATGTAGCCATCCATGACTACACTCTTTGGGAGATTGTTGAATATGGGAACACATTCAACAAAGCTCAAAAGATTGCTAATGCTATTGCCGCAAGGGTAGCTGTTCCTAATTGTCCTGAAGCTGATAAGAAGGAAAGGCCTGAAGATGGAAGAGCTGTATCTGCTGAAGATATAGCCAAGAAAAGGGTGGACATGAAAATTTTGAACATAATGAAACACGCCTTGGGTCATGAGAATCAGCAAAAGTACAAACGCTTTGAGTCTGCAAAAGAGCTTTGGGAAGCTCTTGAAGTAGCACATGGTGGCAATGCTGACACTAAAGAAGAAAAGAAGAAGCAACTCATGCATGAGTATGCTGTCTTTAAATCTCAACCTAATGAGAATCTTAGCAGTGTGAGAAGTAGACTAATTGACATTACAAGTCAACTTTCTTTTTTGGGAACACAAATTGATGATATTGACTTGAATGCTACTTTTCTCAAAAGCCTTGGTGAGGTATGGAAGATTGAGGCAAGATCCATTCTTGTCAATAACACCCACAAAACCTCTAGGTTTGATGACATCTTCAACAAACTAAGACTGTTGGAGAATGAATGGCTTTTGGAGAGTGATAATAAACCTTCCAGTAGTAACATGGCCTTCTTCTCACAAAGTGAAGGTCAATTTGACTCCATGAATTCCTATGGACATTCAGTCACTGGATCTACATGTGTCAACGCTGGATCACTTCCTATCAGCGTTGGATCACATTCTGTCAGCGCTGGATCATATCCCGTCAACGCCTCACACTCAAGCGTTGACACTCACAATTGGCACTGATGGAACTAAACCTGCTGGTTTAGATCTAGATACTGTGTGTGCTTTCATTGCCTCTTTGCCCAGTGATTCAAGAATTACTTATGAGGATCTTGAGCAAATAAGTGATGAGCAATTGGAAGAGATGGATATCAAGTGGACTATGGCTCTTGTGAGTTTAAGAGCAAACAGGTTTAATAGAAGGTTCAAGAAGAAGATGACCTTTGATGCTAAGGATGTTGCTGGATTTGACAAATCCAAAGTTGAGTGCTACAATTGTCATCGTATGGGGCACTTTATGAGGGAATGTAGATCTCCAAGAAGATCTGATGCTAGTAAGCCTTCAAGCCAAATGGTTAAGAGCCAAGATTCCAAGGCCATGGTAGCTGTTCAACAAATTGATGGTGTTGGAGGATGGGACTGGAGCTGGAACTTTTTGGCTAAGGATGAGGAAGAGGACAAAGTATTGGTTGCTGAAGTTAAAGAAGAGCATGTTGAATATGCTCTCATGGCACACTCCTCCTCTTCATCAGATAATGAGGTATATGATGATGCTTTCTGTTCTAAGGGTTGTCGTTTAAATACTGAAAAACTAAATAAGGAGATAGTAAAATTATTAGATGATGCAAGTTCTGAAAGATGCAAAGTATCTAATTATCAAATTGCTCTCACCCAAACAGAAAGGACAATAGCTGAGTATAAGAAAATGGAGTTTGATTTAAAGGATAAAATAAATATCTTAAAACATGAGTTACATCAAAGTAAAGATATTCAAGATATCACAAACAGGGTTAATCTTGATTTGATAGCTAAGTTAGATGAGGATAACAAAAATAAAGACAATGTGAGTCTTAAAATCCAGAGATTTGATAAGGCCACACAAACCCTAGGAGAGTGTGTTAGTAAACAAAGAGACTCTAAGGACATGAGTGGGATAGGGATGAAAGACTATACTGGTGTTCCACCACCAGCTGGGGATTTCTATGGTGTCCAATCAAAGGACTTATCTTGGACTGGCTTGCTAGAACTCCAAGAGAAGGAATTCATTCCTCCACCTAGAGTGACTTCCCCAGTTGAAGAGTATAAACAAAAACTGACTGACCTAGATGAGTGGAAGAAAGCTAACCACACTTTGTTTGTTAAGGGAGGTTTGTTGTGTGAAAGTCCAAATGAGCCCACACCAATCACGAGCCATGATCCTACACCTATTAAAATCACACACCCAACCACTGGCAAAGCTATTGACCTTGGCTCACATACTGTTAGAAAATCTAGTGTTAAGTATGCAGAGATGTATAGGAAGACTAGGTCACCAAAAAGCCAAGTTAGTAACCATGGAACAGGCTTCTTTGCTTCTAGACCTAAGACTATGTCTAGAAAAGCCTGTTACACTTGTGGTAGCTTTTCACATTTGGCATACAAATGTGTCAACGCTTCAAATGTCAACGCTGACAAGAACCATTTCAGCGCTGACAAAAGTCAACATAGGTCAAACACTGTCAGACACAAAACCTTTGTGAACAAAAGTTCACAAAGTGTTAGACCAGCCCCATTCTTTACTAGAGGGTCTAACACACATTGCCTAAGACCTTTCCAAAAGACAAACACTTGGTCCAATAGGCAATGGGTTCCTGTAGCAAACCCTAGGTTCAACGCTGATAAAGGCAATCGGGGCGCTGACAAGAACAATTTCAGCGCTGACAGACACACTGCCAAACCTAGGTATTTGCAACCACAGGGAAAGGGGTCTAAAGCTTCTACTAGCTTAACATGGAGACCAAAACAAGACCAAAACCCTAATACTACTGGTCTTTCTATGACATGACAGGTTTCATTATATTTCAAAGGTCATGTCAAGACCAATTGGGGTTAACTGGGCATTTCATCCAAAAAGGGATGAAAATGGGGTTGTTATGAGAACCAAGTCTGTTCTTGTTGAACAACCAGATGAATCCAAGTCTTCCAAGGCTTGGGTTCCCAAAGAAAACTAATTCGTTTTCTTATGTGCAGGGCATTCAAAAACAGGTTAATGACTATGGATATTGGGACAGTGGATGCTCTAGGCACATGACTGGGAAAGAAGATTACTTGAGTAACTTCACTCCCATTGAAGATGGTGATAAGGTTCTCTTTGGGGGCGGATATGGAACTATCACAGGCAAAGGAACTCTTCTCACCAACAACTTACGTTTTGAAAACGTATTTCTGGTAAAAGAACTCGACTATAATCTTTTTAGTGTATCACAGGTGTGTGATAACAAGAATAAAGTTCTTTTTACTGATACTGAATGCTTGGTGTTAAGCAAAGATTACAAGCTCCCTGAGGAGAAATACATAGAATTTAGAACACCAAGCATAAAGACATATATAATGTGAATCTTAATGGAATTAAGATGAATAATAAAATGTCATGTTTTTATGCTAAAGCTTCAGTAGATGAAAGTAATCTTTGGCACAGGAGATTAGGGCACATAAACTTTAAAAATATCAATAGACTTGTGAGACTTGGTTTAGTTGATGGTTTGCCTGAAAAGGCTTTCCACAATGACCACACTTGTGTTGCATGTCTTAAGGGCAAGCAACACAAGGTCTCATTCAAATCTAAACAGGTGCACTCTAGTTCTAAACCACTTCACTTATTGCATATGGACCTCTTTGGTCCAACTAATATAGAAAGCTTGAAGGGTAAATCATACTGCTTTGTCATCACTGATGACTTCTCTAGGTTTACATGGACTTTCTTTTTAGTTAAGAAAAGTGAAACTGCCCAAATTTTGATTGATTTCATTACCCAGATTGAAAAGAAGAGTGGTAATGAGGTCACAATTCTTAGAAGTGACAATGGGGGTGAGTTTAGAAATCAGTTACTAGAGGATTTTTGTGCCAAGAAAGGGATTACTAGGCAGTTTAGCATAGCTAGAACCCCACAGCAAAATGGGGTTGCTGAAAGGAAGAATAGAACCCTAATTGAAGCAGCCAGAACCATGTTGGCTGATGCCCACTTTCCTATAGCCTTTTGGGCTGAGGCTGTTAACACAGCTTGTTATGTGCAAAATAGGGCATTGGTCAACAAGATACATAATAAGACACCTTATGAGTTACTTTGGGGAAGGAAGCCGAATATTGGCTTTCTCAAACCTTTTGGTTGTCATGTAGTTGTTCTAAAAACTAGTGATGATCTAGGTAAATTTGATGCAAAAGGTGATGAAGGCTATTTCATGGGATATTCAGTGCAGAGCAAAGGATATAGGGTTTACATCAAGAAAGAAAAACGTATACTTGAAAAGGTACATGTTAGGTTTTTAGAGAGTAAACCTAGTGATCCTGAGAGTGGTCCAAATTGGTTATTTGACTTGGAACCTTTATCTAGAGCTTTAAATTATATGCCTGTTACTAATCCAGACATTGTGAAGGTAACTTCAAATGGTTTGGAGAAGAGAATTGGTAATGTTTCAGGTACACAGGTTGCTAAAAAGGATGGACCACAAGCAGTTGAGTCATCTCCCACACAAGAATATGTTACATTTCCCATATGGACAGATGAGTATTATGCTGCTGCTGCTGCTGCTGGGAAGGATAAAGGTGGTTCTTCAATACCACCAGTTGATAACATGCATGGTCATTCAGGCGTTGACAAGAACAATTCTAGCGCTGACAAGACCAATTCAGACGCTGATGGCTCAAACATTGACAACAATGATTCTGGCGCTGATAAAAGTAATTCCAGCGCTGACAAGCAAAATTCCAACGTTGACAACACTCATGAGCATTTCGTATCTTCCAATTTTGAACAAGGTGAACCTTCAAGAATAAATGAAGAGGTTCAAGATGGAAGAGAGTCTGAAGAAGATATTAGCAACATGGAGGATGATATTGAAGACAACAGAATTCTTGAAAATGGAATTCCTAGATCTACTTTGAAGAATCATCCTCCCTCTCAAATCATTGGGAATATCATGACTCCTGTTCAAACTAGAAGATCTCACCAGACTCATGATAGCTTCATTGCTAATATCCACAAGAAGGTTGATACCCCTCTTGTACAATCATGTTTGTTTGCCTGTTTTCTGTCACAACAGGAACCCAAGAAGATTTTTGATGCTCTCAAAGAACCTAGTTGGGTGGAAGCAATGCAGGATGAGCTTCACCAATTTGCTATACAGGATGTTTGGGAGCTGGTTGATTGTCCTAGATATGTGAGACCAATTGGGACAAGATGGGTTCTAAGGAACAAGAAAGATGAAAGGGGTATTGTGGTCAGAAACAAGGCACGTTTGGTAGCTCAGGGATATACACAAGAGGAAGGGATAGATTATGAAGAGGTCTTTGCTCCTGTTGCAAGAATTGAAGCTATAAGAATTTTCCTAGCTTATGCCTCTTGTATGAACTTCACTGTTTATCAAATGGATGTGAAGAGTGCTTTCCTCTATTGAACAATTGTTGAGGAGGTATATGTCATGCAACCTCCTGGTTTTGAAGATCCTGAGAATCCAGACAAGGTTTATAGAGTGAAGAAAGCTATGTATGGACTTCATCAGACCCCAAGAGCATGGTATGGTACATTGTCCACCTACTTGGTGGAAAATGGTTTTAAAAGGGGCACCATAGATCAGACATTGTTTACAAAGAAGAAAGGTAAGGATGTCTTACTTGTTCAGGTCTATGTTGATGATATCATTTTTGGATCTACAAATCCAAAGATGAGTGAAGACTTTTCCAAGCTTATGACAGATAAATTCAAGATGAGTGCAATGGGTGAGATGAACTTCTTTCTAGGATTACAAGTTCAGCAGAAAGAAGATGGTATCTTCATCTCCCAAGACCAATATATAGCTGAAATCTTGAAGAAATTTTGTTTTTCTCCACATGAAAAGAGTGCTTCCACTCCTATGGATAGGGAACACCCTTGGGGAAAAATTGGAGCTGGAAAAGATGTGGATGTTAGGCACTATAGATCAATGATTGGCTCATTGATGTATCTTACAGCCTCAAGACCTGACATCATGTTTGCTGTGTGTGCTTGTGCACGCCATCAAGTGAATCCCAAAGAATGTCACCTTTTTGCTGTGAAAAGAATTTTTAGGTACCTAAGATGTTATCCAGATCTTGGCTTATGGTACCCAAAAGATTCTCCATTGGAGCTTATTGCATATTCGGACAGTGACTATGGTGGTGACAAGTTTGATAGAAAATCCACAACTGGTGGATTTCAATTTCTTGGGAGTAGATTGATATCTTGGCAATGCAAGAAACAAACAGTGGTGGCAAACTCTACAACTGAAGCAGAATATGTGGCTGCAGCTGCTTGTTGTGGACAAGTCTTATGGATTCAGAACCAGCTGTTGGATTATGGGTATAATTTCATGCATACCAAGATTTTTGTAGACAATAACAGTACTTTATGCATTATTAAAAATCCTGTACATCATTCTAAAACCAAACACATAGAAATTAGGCATCATTTTATAAGAGATTGCTTTGAGAAAGGTTTAATACAACCAGATAGGGTAGGCACAGAAGATAATGTGGCTGATTTATTAACTAAACCTTTTGATACTGGAAGATTTCAATATTTGGTAACAAATATTGGAATGGTTAATCTCACTTAATATGTGTTTTGGAACTCTTTTTGTAAAAGTATGTACAGGATAATGCATTGTTATTAGTCTTTGTGATGATTTAGATTTTTCCACTTTATTTTTCTAACACTGACAAAGGTAAATTTAACGCTGACAAGTGTTATTTTGCCGTTGTTAGAGATATTATTGTCTAACGCTGACAAGAGTTCCTTCAACGCTGATAAGTGTTGTCGGGGCGCTGTCAGCAACAATGTTAGTTTTGTGGTTTTCAATCTAAATGTGTAGGTGGTGTTAGCTTTATGCCATTGGATACAGAGTTGCTTATGGATCTTTGAAGAGCTATTTGGACATGTTTTTGTTTATGTATGATGGTTGGAATATTTATATTCCTATCTTGACATAAATTTTTAATGTTCATATATATTTTGAGAAACTCATGTATCATAGTTTAAGGGGAGGTTTAAGGAACCTTTAGGACTCTTGGGTATTCTTATAATACTCTCATCACAATTCTAGATTGTGTCCACAGGTGAGTATGGGTTAGTCTTACTAAACCATGAGGCACTGTAGCATGCAAAGTTGACAAACTATGCATGCTGTCAAGACATTTTTTTTGGCCTAGAATTGGTTGTGGTCTGTTGGGAGCCTAAGGAATATTTTTGTTATGGGTTTACCTGGGAGTTACAAAGGATTTTATGAAATAACTTTGTTGGTAAGTATTTTGGTTAGCAAGGGACACTTGAGGACATTTGTGTCTATCTTGCTTAAGCAAGTGTGCATAAGTGGACAGTGCTTGCCGCCCAGTAATTATTATCAACTTGCAAGATATTTCCCTTAGGATAAATTACTTTGTTAAGGTCTTTTTCTTTTTAAATATTTTTATTTTTAGACGCTGACAAGTTTTTCTCCAAACGCTGTTAAGACCAATCGTGACGCTGACAAGAAAATATAGCCGTTGGGCGTTGATGGGTTATTTTTGACCGTTGACACCTAGTGGGCCCTACCCAGTTGTTGTTTTTGACTAATCTTTGGCCGTAATTTTTGGGGAGTTGTTACTTTTAATTAATGCATGAGATAAGTTATATTTGATTCAATATTTTCATCATTACTCTTTGAATATAACTGCCTCATTTTTGACCAATCATAATCATGCATCTCTCCTATAAATTTGGCTAACTTTTCATTCTGGGTACTCATATTTTCTTGTCTAACATCTTTCTCCTAGATTTTTCCCATATCACATAACCTAAACAGCTTTCAACATGGCACCAAAGTTCAACTCAAACAATCTGACATTGGAGTTCAAGAGCCAACATAATATGGTAGCTTACTTGGACGCTGATAATGATTTGTTCCCTCAGTATTCACTAATGGTGGCCTATTTAAATGCATCCTCCATAAGGTATGCACTTTCTCATGAACCACTTGTCCATGTCGCTCATATTAGACAGTTTTGGAACATTGTTAGTTCCACAACAACTAATAATGTGACCACATTAACATCTACTGTTCATGGAAGAACATGGGTGGTCACTGAAGCTTTGGTTCGCCAAGCTTTGCGTCTTAATGACGCTGATGGTGTGACTACCCTTGCCACTGCAACAATAGAACAAGGTCTTAGGGAATTGGGTTATCCTATTCCCGCTGATAAAACTTTAAATAAATATCATAAGCAGGAATTTCCCTCAGATTGGAAATATTTGATACATGTCCTTCTTCAATGCTTAAGTCCAAAATGTACTGCTTTTAATGAAATAAACAGGTCCATTGCAAGTGCTTTAGTTTGTATGTCACGTGGGCTTAGGTATAATTTTTCAAAAATGATTTTTGAAGGGATGTGTAAAAATAAGGGAAGTAAAATGACTTTGGCTTACCCAAGATTTTTGCAAATGGTGTTTGATTTACAAGAATATTGTCTTAGGGATCATGACCATTTTTATGAGATCCCTAAGCAAAAGAAAACCATTTTTGACAAAATGATCTCAACAAACAGACCCATACCTCTCACCCAAGCCATGCTTGAAGTAATTCAAGCTGCCCAACCACAACCAGACCCTGAACCTCAACTTGAGCCTGTCCTTGAACCATTACCTTCACCTGAACACATGGACGTTGACCAAGCCAATGTCAACGCTGACACTCAAAATGTTGGCGCTGACACAGCCGAACCCAACGCTGATCACATCCCTGAACAATCCCAAACACCCCTTAACCAACCCACACCCACACAATCTACATCATCTTCCACCCCCTTACAATCTAGGTTGAGAAAACGCCAAAGGACTGCTGGAGTGTTCTCCTCTAGTGGTCCTAGCCATGTTGCAGAGAGAACCACCTCCACAAGTGTGGCTGGTGACATGGATGAGGCTGGGGCTATTGGCACAGGCTTAGATGCTGGTCCAGACAGTCCCAACATCATTAAGACCTCATCCATGCCCTATGATTCTATTTTGGGAGGTCAAATCCCCATTCTAGCTGAGGGCAGATTGGAACCTATGACATTGACTGAATTGACGGCTGCTATCATTAGCTTGCAAAAGCAAAATGTCAGCCTTGTACAAATTGTCAATAATCAGGGCCGTGAACTCCAAGCATTGAGGGAGCGGGTAACTGTTTTGGAGAATCCTAGTAGCAGGAGTAGAATAGAGGAATCTTCCAAAGGGGAGGATGAAGAGGATGAGCTGATTCATACAGCCAGTGAGAAGAGTTCACAATTTAGTGAATCTTTAAATGTTGCTGAAGCACTCACCAACTTGAAGAAGCACCCTGTCATTGATACATCCAAGGGCGCTGTCCCAAGTAATCTTGGCGTTGACAAAAGTTTGGACGCTGACACATCCAGCGCTGACAAGAGTAAACGGGGCGCTGACACAGGTAACTTGAACGCTGACAAACCTGCAGGTGGTGTTGATGTATTCCAGTCATCAACAATCATCAAAGATGTGTCTACACAGGTATCTTCATCTACTTTACCTACCATTGATCCAAAAGACAAAGGTAAAGGAATTATGGTTGAAGAAGATGTTCCAAAGAAGGATGCAGCACAAATTGCATTTGATAAACAGTTGGCTGCACAACTTTTGGAAGAAGATTTGAAGAGGAGTGGTAGATCACCATTTGTTGCCACTTCTGAGAGTAAGGAAGAGAGTGATGATGAAAAAGAAGGAGCTAGCTCAGATTCAAGTGTTCAAATCATTGAAGATCCAGAAAGACTTGAATATGGGGATGAGTTGGCAAAAGAAAGGTTGAGAGATTTGAAGATGCAGGTTGATTTTGACCTTCCAGAAATCACCAGAATGTACCATGCTTGGGAAGATAAGGTATTTGACAACCCAGGGATGAGCTTATCAGATCAAATTTGGGGTTTGGAAATTCTTCTCAGGGTACAAGATGATATAAAGGTGATTTTGAAGTATAATGCACAAGAGGTTAAGACTTGGCTTAGAAGAGATAGCAGGCCATTGTATTACAAGTTGCTTAGATGCCATCAACCTGGATGGACATACAAGAAGTTGCTGGCTTTATCTTTTGAGGAGCTAGAGTACAGGGCACATCCTATTTGGAGGCATGTGCAAGAAAATAATGTCTTACAATTTCTTTCAGAAGAAAGGAAACAGGAGCTTGCTGAGGAAATGCAGATTGCAAAGGAGATGAGGATTGCTCAAAGACCAGTGAAGAAAGGAGATCCTCTCCAATTTCCCAAAGATATGGATATGTATGATCCAAGTGAAACTGTCATAAGGAAGCATCTCAAGCTTTCTCCACTGGAAGCTTCAGATTTGGTTAATGTAGTATCTCTAGATGCCAGAAATCCAATCATAAGTTTTGATGAAGATGAGTGTGGATTTTGGAAGATTGGCAGATTTGGGAAGGAGGTACACATTTTCACTTCGATTATTTCTATCTTTGCAAGCATAGACAGAGAGGACTTGGTTCATCTATGGAAGTTGATAGAGGCCAAGTACAAGGCTGAAGCACCTACTTCAGCAACAGGAATAAGACTGTGGCACACATTTTTGACTTTGTGTGGTCCAAGGGAAGCAGATCCTGCCATATGGAAGGATCTTGAAGATGACCTCAGTGGTCTTCATTGGAGGCTTTATTCTACTTGTGGTGTGTTTCATTTGAGTTCTACCAAGTTCTCAGAATATCTTCTTGTGGATGCTGATTATTACTTGTCCAAAGAAGTACTGGAGAAGATGAAGGAAACACCCTTGGAGATTGATTACACTAGTGACGTGGCCAAAGACTTGATTAGATATGTTTATCACCAACATAAGAAGTTTTTGTAAGATTCCTCCTAAGCCTTAAGTATTTATTCAGAAACTTGATCATTGGAATAGATATCAAGTTTAGGGGAGGATTGTTGGGAATAAATTATGGGTCAGTTCACTAGACGCTGATAAGAAGAGTTCAAGCGCTGATAAGAAGAAGTTGGACGCTGACAGCCAAGCGTTGACATTTGAAGAAGTCAACGCTGACAGCCTTGAAGACAAGCACTGATGGAATATATCTTCATACGAATCTTTTTGTTTATTTGTTTCTATATTTGTATATGGTAAAGATAAGTTCGACATTGTATTTCTCATTATTATCTTCACCTAGAATAGTTGATTCGTAGCTTATTGTACAAGACTTCTTAATCTATAAAAGAAGATCTTTAGGTTAATGTTCAATATAAGTTTTCACAAGTATTCGACTGTTAAACCTCTTTCATTGTAATCAAGTTCGATTATTCTAATACAAGTGAAAGTTTGTTTAACGTCTTTGTGTTCTAGGTTAAGTGTTAATTCCGCATAACACTTAGTTACTTTATTCATAAGCAAAGGTTTCTCTACGTGTATTACTTGATCTAATCTCGTATACACAAAGCTTAATCGATCTAAGTTTGGGATCAACACTCCTCACGGTTTATTTTTTATGAATTTTTTAGTGTTGGACTTCCCAACGGGTCACCCAGAGTAGTACTACTCTCGCCCAAGCATGCTTAACTGCGAATTTCTGATGGGATCTAGTGCATTAGTGCTAGTACGAGGTGGTAGAGAATGACAGAGGTGGCAGAGAATGACGAGGTGGTAGTTGACTTAGCTTTTCAGACCAATCAGGGGATGACACGTGGCATATGGCGCATGTCAGTACAAGTTGGGCGTGTGTCAGGCTTATGATCAGAATATGAAGGCATGTGATCCCATAAACTTAACCTCCAAGCAAAAATATGAAGAAAAAGACAAAAATATAAAGCCCCCTTCCCCTTTATTTTTCATCAAGTTTTTTTCATATTTAGTTTTTACACATAGTTAAGTTGTATTTTTCATTTCAATCTTGTAATAGCTTATTTATTAAGCTTTTTCATCTTTTAATAAAATTAATCTTTTAGCTTAATCTCTTTAATTAATTCTCATTCTTCCTTTCTTTTTATTTATCTTTATAATCTAGATTATTATTTAGGATAAGTTTATATAACTTTTTTCTAATAAGTTAGATTTATATACAAGCTTATTTTAAGCTTATTGTTGCCTTATTTTAGTAGATCTAGCTTATTGTGGAGTAATTATTTAATTAGCTTTTTAGCTTTTTAAATCTCATAGGTTCTAAGCTTAGGCTTACAACTTATTTATAAGCTAGCTTTTTATTTTAGTAGTTTTAGTTTTTATTAATTAGTTATTTAGATCTATTATATTTAAGTTTTAAATATTAAAAATACTTTTAAAAAACTAAAAAAAATAGTTAGATCTATTAGTTTTTTATATTTAAAAGTTTCGATCTATAAGTTTAGAGTTTAAAATTTAAAGTATTTTTATAAAACCTTAAAAAATAGTTAAATCTATTAGGTTTTTAAATAGATTAAGTAGATTTATAATTTTTAGCTTTAAAATTTAAAATACTTTTATAAAACATAAAAAATATTTTAGATCTATTAGTTTTAATTAAATCTCTTTATCATATAATAATTATTGCTTATTGTTTTATCCTTTTATGTTTTCTTTGATCTCGGCGTATCGATCTATCATTTTTGAAGAAGAGCTTATAGTTGATTAATTTGGTTCAAGTTTGATATGGTTGATTAATTTCATTAGAGATTGATTTGGTTGGTCAAGTACTTTACGAGCCGGGTTACGCTTAGTTTTGGTTTGATATTGGTTGGCCGTGTACTTTACGGGCCGTATTTATTTGAAGTTGTTGATGTTGTTTGTTTAGAGTGGTTATCTCGGACTACAGGTACTAAAGTTCTCCTTTTTATTTTTCTAGCCTAATCGCTTTAGTTTTATTAATTAGATCGTTATAGTTTAAATTGTTTTTAATAATGTTATATTTTTCATAAAAAACCGGTTTAATTAGTTTTAGTTATTATTATTTTTGTTAAAATATAGATTTAAAAGTTTTAAAAATTATATTTCATTTAGATAAGCTCATAATTAGTAAAAAGTTTACACCTTTTTGTGATTATTAAGCTTATTAGTATATAAAGCTTGTAGTTTTATCATCTAAAAAGATTAATAAGCTTAAAAGGTTGAAGCTTTATGCTTATTTTTAAGTTTATCTTTGTGATTTCATTTTTCGTCACTTTTAGTTGCTTTACTTGCTTGCATTAGATTAATTTCGCATTTAGAATTATTATTATTTTCTAATTATAATTTATTTTTGTTGCATCTAGATTTATATTTGTAGTTTAATTTTTACGTTGCATTTTATTGTAATTTTTATGTGAATTAATTGCGCTTTTATAATAAGTGTGAAAACACTTATCCTTTTACCACTTATTTCCATTAATAACAAGACCAAAACGTTTATTTTATGTCGTAAAAGTAGGAATTATGCGTGGTTTATGTCTTTATTGTGTTTCAGGATAAAAATATGAAAAAGGGAGAAAACACGGGCTATCACGGGCTTTTATCGAAGAAAAAAAGACAAAAGACGAAGTCAAAAGGTCAAGAGTGCAAAAAGAACGGAAGTCCAAGGCCTATTCTGAAGATTTATCGAAGAAAAAGTCTAAAGACGGAAGTTTAATGAAGTCGAAGAATTCAAGTCTAATAGAAGAAGGAAATTGTAAGACGAGTTCAATTTATACCGACAAATCCGAAGACGACGTCGAGAAAGACAAAGAAATTAAATCGAGTCGAGAAAACAAGAAGAAAGAGAGAAGACACAAGACCCTCCCCTCCTCCTATATATACCCTCCTAATGTGTCATTAGGAGGGTGTTAGTTAGTTAATTAATTTTCCTAGTTTTATTTTTAAGTGTGTTTTAATTTTCTTCTCTCTAGTTTCCTTTAAAGCTTTTCAAACCTTCATCTTAATCTTGTTATCTTTGATATTAATCTTTAATATACTCAAGTTATTTCATAATTATCATTCTACCTTTCTTAATAATATATTGTTTTTGCTTAATTAATCATGTAGTTGGTTTAATTTTGTTGATGATATGATTGTTTTGCTTATTTGATTGTGCTTATTGAGTTGGTGTTTGTTTAGCGTTTTTAGATTAAGGGAGTTATATTCCGAGTTAGGTTATGTATACTTGTTATCCGAACTAGGTCATGTCTCTATTATTCCGAATTACTTCAGAAACTACATATTCCGAACAAAGTCCTACATTTTTATTCCGAATTAAGTAGGTTATCAATATTTTGAACTACATCCAGTTTTAGTATTCCGAACTACGTCCTTGTTATCGTTCCGAATTAAGTCAGAACTCCCATATTCCGAATTACGTCCAAATTCCAATATTCCGAACTACTTCCAAAATCATATTCCGAATTACGTCCAAATCACCATATTCCGAACTACTTCCGAAATCATATTCTGAGTTTCTTCAGAAACCAATAATCCGAATTACTTTGTGGTCCATATTCCGAGTTACGTCAAGGTCCATATTCCGAGTTAAGTTATGCATTTTTGGATCCCAAATTAGGTTGGATTTACTTTATTCCGAATTGTGTACAAGAGTGAGCATTCCGAACTATATCAAGAATTATCAGATTCCGAATTATGTTCAGATTCTATTTTCCTAATTATTTTCAAATCTTTATTTTTCCCGTCCTTTCCACTTAGCTTTATTTTCAATTTATTTTAAGTAAAGTTTTCATTTTTATAACGTTTTAATCTTCAAATTTACTTTTTAACGTTTTAATTTTCCGTCATTTATTTTTAAACTCTTTAGTTTTTAGTTTGACCTTTTAAAGCTTTCATTTTTAGTCAACAAACTTTACATTTTTATTTTTATTTTTATTTTAAATTAGATAATTTCTTTTTAGTCATTTTTACTAAGTTCTACTGTGCAGCATTTATACTGGAAAGCAATCAACGTTAGAAGTTCTCTTTTATTTTTAATAGCTTTTATATATTTTATTTGTAGACTTAGTTAACCAAGCTCCCCCTTTTTAGTGACCAATACCAACAATTCCACCATTAACCGTGATCAATTCTACTAGATACCAAGAACGATATCGAGTACACAAATGCTAAGCAAATACCATTTATTAAATGGCGCCCCTGCCGACTCTTTTCGTAAAGATTAACGGTTTTTAGTGAGAAAAATTAGATTTTGGGATCTGTTCTTTTGGGAACGTTATTTTTAAGCACAACAATTTTCAAAGATCCTAAAAAATAAAAATTTTCAAAAAAAATCCAAAAACAATAAAAAAGATAAAAAATCAAAAAATATTTCCTTTTAGTGTATGCGTACTCGATCTACGTCTTATCCTGAGCCCGAGACTCTTAGAGACATAGATATGGCCGGTGTGCATAACAATAATAACAACCCACCTCACCCCAATTTGAATAACAATAACAAGAAAAACAATGTTCCCCCACCCGACCTACGCACAATGGAGGAGCTTTGTCAACCAACCCTGAACGGACGCGGAGGACCGATTGCGCCGATGCAAATCACGGCTCCTGAATTTTCGTTGAAGCCTCACATGATCCAGCAAGTTCAAAACGCTTGTCCTTTTCGCGGATTACCGGATGATGATGCCAACAAACATCTCGACAAGTTCATTACCATCACCCAAAGCATGAAACTTCCCGGTATTACTATGGATTTCCTTCGCCTACATCTCTTCCCACACACTTTATCCCACCATGCCGAGAAATGGTTTGACCTTCTCCCTAAAAATTATATTCATATATGGGATGAGATGACTCAACGCTTTTTGTCGCGCTTCTTTCCACCTTCTATGGTCACCAACCTTCGGAACCAAATTAGTTGATTCACTCAAGAAAATGATGAATCACTTTTCGATGCTTGGGAACGCTACAATGTTTTGATCAACCATTGTCCAAATCATAACATGCTCCCCGTCACTCTCATTGATACTTTCTACAAAGGTCTCACTTTTCGTGATCGTGATACGATTAATGCCGCCGCCGGTGGTAATTTTATGAAAAGGAGACCGGAGGAGTGTAGAGAGTTAATTGAAAACATGACTACTCACCACAAGAATTGGGATTCATCCGCATCCTCAAGATCAAACCCGAGAGTCAATGTTTCTTCTACTTCTTCCAACCCAGATATGACCGAAATGACCCGCGCAATGGTCGGAATGAGCAAAAATATGCAACTTTTGGTTACTCACCAAAATCAACAAGCTAAAGTTGTTGCTATTTCTTGTGTGACGTGCGGTGATCCTCATTCTTACAATGATTTCCCCTCTACCCAAAGCAATCTTTGTGAAAACGTTAAAGCGACATACGGTAACTATTCCACGAGAGGCTATCAGGCTCGCCTTCAAGGAGACCGTAACTTGCTAAGTTATCGTTCCAACAACTTTCTATCTCCACCCAGTTTTCCTCCTCAAAACCAAAACCAAAACAATTTGAACCGCAACATTCAAAGCCAACCTCGAGCTGCTAATCAATATTAATCCCAAAGAAATCCATATCCACCTCAAGGAAATAATCCAGCTTACCAAACCCCACCTCTCAATCAACCCACGGCATTGAACCAAGACCTCGAAACTTATTTGAGGACCAATAGAGAGATGGTGACGAATATTCAAAGCCAATTCATTAACTTGAAGGGTGACATGGCGAAACAAGGGAACGATATTCGAGCGGAGCTAAGGAATGACATGGCGAAACAAGGGAATGATCTTCGTGCCGATATGAGAAACTCTATAGGCAGTCAAACGAATGACTTAAGGGATATGATGGCTAGTTTTTTCTCAAATAATCAAGCCTTTGGTTCAGGTTCTCTTTTGAGTAACACCGTTGCTAACCCAAGAGGGGAGATGAAAGCAATCACCACTCGAAGTGGAAAAGGTTATAAGGAACCCGAGATTCCTAACACCTACTCTCGTGAATGTGACTAAGGAAAAAGAACAACTTTCCCCAACTCCTTTACCTTCCAACCCCACCCCTCCACCACCTACGGATGTGAGTGAGAATTCCATTCCAAAGCCTTCATCTCAACCCAATATACCTTATCCCTCAGGGTTGAGGAAAGAGAAATTGAAGAACAAGGATGATATTCAGGTTTCTAACTCTCTTAAAATTTTTAAACAACTGAATTTCAACATCTCCTTTGCCGAGGCTCTCGCTCACAAGCCGAAGTATGCTAAAATGTTTAAAGATCTTCTTAGTGACAAAGAAATGCTTCTTGGTATCGCCCAGACCCAACTTAATGAGAATCGCTCCGTAGTGCTCTTAAGGAAATTACCAACCAAACTTGGTGAACCGGGTCGTTTCCTCATTCCTTGCAACTTCCCCGGGGTAGAGAATTGTATGGCCCTAGCCGATCTAGGTGCTAGTATAAACTTAATGCCATTAAGTGTTTGGAAACAATTATCTCTACCAGAGCTAGTCCCCACACGAATGACATTGGAATTAGCTAACTATACGGTTGCTTATCCGGTGCGGATAGCCGAAGATGTCTTTGTCGGTGTCGTCAAGTTCACCTTTCCGGTGTATTTTGTTGTCATTGACTACGAGATGGACCCCCGTGTTACATTAATCGTTGGACGTCCATTCTTGAGGACCGGTCGCACTCTCATTGATGTAGCCGCGGGCGAATTAATCATGAGAGTTTGTGACGATAAAATCGTCTCAACATGGGTCAACTTTCTAAGAAATCTTATGAAAACGAGAACGTTAATTT
This sequence comes from Glebionis coronaria, assembly GCA_025667525.1. Lineage (NCBI taxonomy): Eukaryota > Viridiplantae > Streptophyta > Magnoliopsida > Asterales > Asteraceae > Glebionis > Glebionis coronaria. The sequence continues at coordinate 368,872,543 of CM046875.1, forward strand.
CATTGACCCTTGATGAGGCTTGTGAAGAGCATTTCAAAGACGCTTGTAAAAGTGGTTCTTCATCTCTACCCATTGTTGAGACCGTTGCCTCTATTGCTCCATCACTAACTCCATTTGGAGAAAGTGATTTCCTTTTGAAAGAATTTGAAGCAACTTTGGGAGATGTGAACTTACAATATGACGATTCTCCCACCGATTGGGAAGAAGACATACGTACCATTGAGAAAATTCTTAATGAGGACCATATTTCTCCACCGTCTCCTAAAGAAATCTCTATCAATCATCCAAATTTGACTACGCCTTCCATCGACAATCCTCCGGATTTAGAGCTTAAGGATTTACCGTCTCATCTCGAATACGTTTTCCTTGAAGACAATAAGAAGTTACCCGTCATCATCGCAAAGGACTTGAAAGAAGAAGAAAAATCTCGACTTATCGACGTGCTGAAGAATCATAAGAAAGCAATTGCTTGGAAAATTTCCGACATCCGTGGAATTGATCCAAACTTTTGTACTCATAAAATTCTCATGGAAGATGACTTTAAACCCGCATTCCAAAGCCAAAGAAGGGTTAATCCTAAAATTCATGACGTCATCAAGAAAGAAGTTATCAAACTTCTAGATGCCAGAATGATTTACCCTATTTCGGATTCGCCATGGGTTAGTCCCGTCCATTGTGTGCCTAAGAAAGGCGGAATAACCGTTGTTCCCAATGAAAACAACGAGTTGATTCCTACTCGACTTGTCACGGGTTGGCGAGTTTGCATAGACTATCGCAAACTCAGTGATGCCACTCGCAAGGATCATTTCCCTCTTCCTTTCATGGGTAAATTGCTCGAGCGTTTAGCGGGTAATGACTATTATTGCTTCTTTTCTCAGGGTATTTTCAAATTCCTATCGATCCTAAAGACCAAGAGAAAACCACATTCACTTGTCCTTTTGGAACATTTGCTTACAAAAGAATGCCTTTCGGCTTATGCAATGCTCCTGGGACTTTCCAAAGGTGTATGATAGCTATCTTCCATGACATGGTTGAAGAAACTATGGAAGTCTTTATGGATGATTTCTCGGTAATTGCCTTGCCAATTTAGAATGTATGCTTAAATGGTGTGAAGACACTCGTCTTGTTCTTAATTGGGAAAAATGCAATTTCATGGTAAAAGAAGGCATTGTTCTTGGTCATAAAATCTCCAAAGCCGGTCTTGAAGTAGAACGTGCTAAAGTTGAAGTGATTGCTAAATTACCTCCACCTTCAACCGTAAAGGGTGTGAGAAGTTTCCTTGGTCATGCGGGCTTCTATCGTCGATTCGTTCAAGATTTTTTAAGATCGCTCGCCCGATGACCTACCTCTTGGAAAAAGATACTCATTTTATCTTTTCTAAAGAGTGTATCGAATCTTTCAATCTTCTTAAGGATAAATTAACTAAGGCACCGGTCTTGGTTACCCCTAATTGGGAGTTACCTTTTGAACTGATGTGTGATGCTAGCGACTTTGCTATTGGAGCGGTTTTAGGACAAACAGTAAACAAACACTTCCAACCAATCCATTATGCTAGTAAGAAAATGACGGGGGCTAAATTGCATTATACCACTACCAAAAAAGAGCTTTTAGTTGTAGTGTATGCTTTTGAGAAGTTCCGCCCCTATCACCATTGTCTATACTGAACATTCTGCGTTGAAGTACTTGTTAACAAAGCAAGATTCTAAGCCAAGACTTCTTCGTTGGGTTTTGCTCCTTCAAAAATTTAAAATTGAAATTCGTGACAAGAAGGGAGCCGAAAACCTAGTTGCGGATCACCTAAGTAGACTTAAGGATCCTTATCAAGGGGATCATCCGAATCAAGAGATCAATGATTTTTTTCCCCTTGAAGCCTTAATGTCTCTCAATTCCAATCTTGATGACACCCCGTGGTTTGCGGACATTGCAAACTACTTAGCGGGTGGAATTCTCAAGGAAGGGTTAACGTCCCAACAAAAGAATAAGTTCTTTGAAGACATTGAACACTATTTTTGGGACGACCCTTACCTTTTCAAACAATGTGCGGATCTTGTCATTCGTCGGTGTGTTGATGGGCCGACAACTTTATTAATCCTTGAAGCTTGCCATAAAGGACCCACCGGTGGTCACTTTTGTCCTAATTACACCGCGAAGAAAGTGTTCGACTTTGGATTCTATTGTACCTCCATTTATCATGACGCTCATGAAATGGTTAAACATTGTGATGCTTGCCAACGCCAAGGCAAGATCACACATAAAGATGAGATGCCTCAAAATTTCATACAAGAATCTGAAATCTTTGACGTATGGGGTATCGAATTTATGGGGCCATTTCCATCATCGAAAGGGAACAAGTACATCCTCGTAGCCGTTAACTACGTATCTAAATGGGTTGAAGCAAAGGCTCTCCCTATGAACGATTCGAGGGTGGTTGTGAACTTTTTGAAGCAGTTATTCGCTCAAAGCGGTGTTCCTCGTGCTATCATCAGTGACCGCGGGACTCATTTTTGCAATGATCAATTTGCTCGAGTCATGGCTAAGTATGGTGTCAATCACCGTCTTTCCACCGCTTATCATCCCCAAACAAACGGTCAAGCCGAGATTTCTATCCGTGGATTGAAGAGAATATTAGAGCGTATTGTGGGAGAGCATCGTGCCTCATGGCTGATAAGTTAGATGATGCTTTGTGGGCTTTCCGTACCGCATATAAGACACCTATTGGTTGCACTCCATATCTTCTTGTGTACGAGAAGGCATGCAACCTCCCTATTGAGTTGGAGCATAAGGCCTATTGGGCCTTGAAGTGGGCCAATTTTGATATCAACAAAGCCGGTAATCTTCGGAAGATTCAACTCAACGAGCGAAAGGAACTAAGGAATGAAGCTTATGAGAATTCATTGATCTACAACGAGAAAACCAAGCTCATTCAGGATGCAAGGATTAAGAACCGAGAGTTTCACGTTGGTGATCCAGTCTTACTCTTTAGCTCTCGGTTCAAGATCTTTTCAGGCAAGCTTAAGAGCCGTTGGTCTGGTCCATTCACCGTCGCCAAAGTCTTCCCCTATGGCACCATTGAACTTTCTCAACCTAATGGGCCTAATTTTAAAGTGAATGGCCAGCGTGTGAAGCTGTACTTTGGTGAGGATATCTCTCATGAGTTGATTCCATCCCTCACCACGTTTCCTTTAAATTAGTTCTGGGTCGAGTCAGGCTCGCGACTTGGTTAACAAAAACAAGCGCTCCTCGGTAGGCAACCTGTTGATCTATCCTTTACCGTTTTCATAATAAGTGTAGGGGGAGCTACATAGGGTTTGTTGTCTTGTTTCTTATGATGTGTAGGGATTAAAGCTTCGAAGAGCACTTTTGATGACATTTGACGACCCGTGATCCCGTGTACCCGTCTTCCCGGTTCTATCCTAAACTGTCGTGATTCAATATTTCATATCTTATATGTTCCGATTGAAATCACTATAGTTGTCTCTTCCTTAGCGAGATTTAAACAACGTGCACAATGTCCTAAGTGTAGGGGAGTTTACTCCCACATGCTTAAACATTAAGGACAATGTTTATATCAAGTGTAGGGGGACTTCTATCGAAGTAAGTGGGCTTTTCCATGAATTTGTCCTCATTTTAACCGGAAAATCTAATTTCTCGACATTTTTCAAAATTTTTAATCTATTTTGGCCTAGTTGTATAGTAGTATTTTTCTTTGTTAGCGTTATTTACTTTCTTTGCTAAAATAAAATTTTGAATAAAGTGGTTTTAATTTTTTCAACGTTGTGAATCTTTTGACTCAACCCGAGTTTACTTCTCTAAGATTACTCTAGCTAGTATCCTTAACGTGTTTAAGTCAAGTTTTGCTAGGCTTTTATATAGGGAACTTTAAAACGCGAAAGTCTTAACTCTCACGGGTTAAGAACAAGAACTTTTCGCAAGTTCCTATAATTGATCCTAGAAAGTCGCTTATTAAGGGAACCTTAAAACGCCAACCCTAAGCTTGAAAGAGTCTAAGAAGTTGCAAGATCCTATAGATGACTTGAAAACCCAAAACTTTGATTTAATTGGCTAAGCATCCACGAGTCTCATTCCTTGAGATTTTAAATTGTGGAGAACGAGAGATGATAGAGTCAATTATAAGTTTGGTATTCTTTCATGAATTTATGTGAGTTGATTATAACCTTTTTCTCCCATCGCTTGCTAATAAATTTAATTGCAATAAATAAGGTTGTACGATTTGAAAAGTTACTTAGCTTCTAGCACAAGATCGTTTAAAAGTTGCTCGGTATTAATTAGAGTTCGTAGCCAATGCATAACTTATTGAAGCGGTATGCGAAGTTTGGTGTGTCCGAAAGGCCCTAACAAGGCATGAGGGCTACATTTTGTTGCTAAAGATCCAAAAGCGATGTGAAGAATCATTTATCAAAAATCAATATGAAGGATCGAGACACACGACGAAAAGTAAATACTCCCCTAAAAGATCATGGAGAAATCTATCCGGAAAAAACCTAGCAAGGTATGAGGATAAATAGATCCAAGTCCTAAAAGGAGGCGGATCGTTGTATATCAAAGTCCAAAATAAGGATTGGAGAAAAATGAAGAAGTCGTGGTCCAAATATGAAGAATCTCTCAAAATTTCAAGTGAAGAAATTCCTATTATGAAGAGAAGACCATAATTTCAAGAACGTCTCTCAAGATTCGAAGTATGATGTCGCTGCCAAATATCGGTCCAAGAAAGTTCTCAAATCATGAAGTGAGTTAGGCCAAGATATGAAATTTAAGAGGTCCCGAGAAGCAGTTTTAAAATATTTTATCCTTTAGCTAACTATTGATTAAATCATCCCACTTTATTTTCGGCCTAAACAAACTATCGAAATAAGTCTAACAATTAATCCTCGTGATTATTTAAGACAACAATAAAATATAAGAGAGACACCTACGAATAAGGGAGTCTAAGTGAATAATTGGGCCACATGAGTTTGTGTTAGTTTGCTAACTTATAATAACAATGATCTCGTTTATAAGCTTGGTTTGGGGAACGTGAAACTTGAGGGTGATAAACATTCATGACATCCAAAACCCCAATGTAAGTCTTTGATTGCTTTACTTTTTTTGTATATATTTCTATCTTTTTAGTTTCCTTAATGTTTTGTATTTAATAAAGGCCAATGTAGGTTATTTATGATGAAAAATGTAAAACGTGCTTTGAAATTAATGCATTGCATGAGGGCATTGCAATGGTCAAGTGTAGGGGATTTAATAAGTGTGAAAACACTTATCCTTTTACCACTTATTTCCAATAATAACAAAACCAAAACGTGTATTTTATGTCGTAAAAGTCGGAATTATGCGTGGTTTGTGTCTTTATTGTGTTTCAGGATAAAAATATGAAAAGGGAGAAAACACGGGCTATCACGGGCTTTCATCGAAGAAAAAGACAAAAGACGAAGTCAAAATGTCAAGAGTGCAAAAAGAACGGAAGTCCAAGGCCTATTCTGAAGATTTATTGAAGAAAAAGTCTAAAGACGGAAGTTTAATGAAGTCGAAGAATTCAAGTCTAATAGAAGAAGGAAATTATAAGACGAGTTCAATTTATACCGACAAATCCCAAGACGACGTCGAGAAAGACAAAGAATTTAAATCTAGTCGAGAAAACGTGAAGAAAGAGAGAAGACACAAGATCCTCCCCTCCTCCTATATATACCCTCCTAATGTGTCATTAGGAGGGTGTTAGTTAGTTAAATAATTTTCCTAGTTTTATTTTTAAGTGTGTTTTAATATTCTTCTCTCTAGTTTCCTTTCAAGCTTTTCAAACCTTCATCTTAATCTTGTAATCTTTGATATTAATCTTTAATATAATCAAGTTATTTCATAATTCTCATTCTACCTTTCTTAATAATCTCTTGTTTTTGCTTAATTAATCATGTAGTTGGTTTAATTTTGTTGATGATATGATTGTTTTACTTATTTGATTGTGCTTATTGAGTTGGTGTGTGTTTAGAGTTTTTAGATTAAGGTGCTTATTGGCTTATTTTTTATGTTTGATAGTTCAAAAAAATAAGTTGATTTTGATAAGTTTAATATTTTTATAAATAAGTTGATTTTAAATTTTTGCTTATTAAGTGTTTTTAAAAGTTTTCAAATTGTGTCTTATTAGCTTTTTCTTAGAGTTGATTTGGTAAAAGTTTTGGTAAGTACTTATTTGAATATTGCTTATTTTGATCTTGTTCGGATTCCTTTAAAACCCTTTTAATCAGAATTAGGTGTAGTATTTAACTGACTTTCCCGATTTACATGTTTGCTACATATTCCGAACTACCTATCTTCCTTGGATTCCGAGTTACTTCAAGTATCGTGTTTCCCGAATTGGTTGTTGGTTTAATTTCCCCAATTACATCATCATTACATATTCCGAGTTAGGTCCAAGACAGCTTATTCCGAATTACGTTGAAAAGTTATATTCCGAGTTAGGTTATATATACTTGTTATCCGAACTAGGTCATGTCTCTCGTATTCCGAATAACTTCAGAAACTACATATTCCGAACAAAGTCCTACATTTCTATTCCGAATTAAGTAAGTTATCAATATTCCGAACTACATCCAGTTTTAGTATTCCGAACTACGTCCTTGTTATCATTCCGAATTAAGTCGGAACTCCCATATTCCGAATTACGTCCAAATCACCATATTCCGAACTACTTCCAAAATCATATTCCGAATTACGTCCAAATCACCATATTCCGAACTACTTCCAAAATCATATTCCGAGTTACTTCAGAAACGTATAATCCGAATTATTTTGTGGTCCATATTCCGAGTTACGTCAAGGTCCATATTCCGAGTTAAGTTATGCATTTTTGGATCCCGAATTAGGTTGGATTTACTTTATTCCGAATTGTGTACAAGAGTGAGCATTCCGAACTATATCAGGAATTATTAGATTCCGAATTATGTTCAGTTTCTATTTTCCTAATTATTTTCAAGTCTTCATTTTTCACGCCTTTTCCACTAAGCTTTATTTTCAATTTATTTTTAAGTAAGGTTTTCATTTTTATAAAGTCTTAATCTTCAAATTTACTTTTTAACGTTTTAATTTTCCGTCATTTATTTTTAAACTCTTTAGTTTTTAGTTTGAACTTTTAAAGCTTTCATTTTTAGTCAACAAACTTTACATTTTTATTTTTATTTTTATTTTAAATTAGATAATTTCTTTTTAGTTATTTTTACTAAGTTCTACTGTGCAGCATTTATACTGGAAAGCAATCAAGGTTAGAAGTTTTCTTTTATTTTTAATAGCTTTTATATTTTTTATTTGTAGACTTAGTTAACCAAGCTCCCCCTTTTTAGTGACCAATACCAACAGTTCCACCATTAACCGTGATCAATTCGACTAGATACCGAGAACGATATTGAGTACACAAATGCTAAGCAAATACCATTTATTATTTTACTTTTATATAGTCCTTAGCCTACATATTATCCCCAATTTTAGCTTAAATAGACATAGATTACCATACTATTATAATTAACCAAAAACGATTAATCTCTACGTTAAAATTGGAAATCAATTCGAGTCGAGTTGAGGAAAACGATATACTAAAAAAACCTTATTAAATTGGCGCCGCTGTCGCTTCGCTCGTTACGATTGACGATTTTTCGTGAGACGATTTGGATTTTGGGATCCGTTCACTTTTGAAGGTTATTTTTCTTGCTAAAAAATAAAAAACATAAAAAAAATCAAAAAGATAAAAATACAAAAATATTAAAAACTCATCAAAAGCAAATTCTTTCCTAAGATTTGCACCAAAAAAATTAATAAAATCCAAAAGTAATAATTTTCCTAAAGTATTACACCAAAAATAGTAAGTACTATTGTTATTTTTCTTATTTCGATTTCTTTCGTTTTTTTATTGTGAATATATTTTAAATAAAAAAATAAAATACCAAAAGATTTTTCTTTTACTATAGATATTACGATAAGAACCTTAATACACAATATCTCCACAAGTATTGCTTGTAATACCCCGTATTTGGAGGCGTTCCGGTTCCTTATACGTGAATCGATAAAACAAAAATAAAGGGAAAAAAAGATAAAAACTTTCGTTAAGCAATAATTCGAAAAATATGAACTTTAAGGTGAATAGAAAGGCGACGTGCTATAAAAGGCCGTCTAAGGAAAGCTAGGTACTTAAGTGCTTCGCGCCACCTCATTCCTCCCGTTCACTTGTAAGTATTTTGTGAAGGAAGGCTAAGCGAGGGTTTTGCCGCCCATGTAGTATTACATATATATTTTTTGTAGCTTTTTAATATTGAACCTCGAGAGGGATAATCCCTTTCCTCTCAAATTCGACCGAGGTCTCCTACCTCATTCCTCGAGTTTAGTTGTATGCGCACTCGCGCGCATTAACACTCGCGCGCGTGCACATATACCGAGTGGTGTACCAAATATTTCTAATTCTTCCAAAATAAAAGAAGAAGAACAAAAAGACCGTCAATCAAGCCGATCCCGAGAATCGAACTTTAAACAATACGATGGCAATGGATAATCGACCAATGATTGAGATCTTGCAATCCCACATGGAGGGCAATGATGACGCGATTTTGGTGCCCGAGATTGGAGCAAATAATTTTCAAATTAAAACGGGTTTTATTCAAATGGTTTCCGCTACACCATTTTTGGGCCGTTCCCAAGATGACCCTCATAATCATGTTAAGAGATTCATCAATTTGACTAATACGGTGAAATACAATGGGGTGACTCAAGAGGCAATACGTTTGTTGCTCTTTCCTTTTTCCCTCGAGGAACAATCTCGGATTTGGCTTGATAAGGAACCTCCCCAAAGTATTCTTACATGGGCGGATTTAGAGACCAAGTTCATTAACTACTTTTTCCCACCATCACGGACCACCGCTTTAAGGAATGACATAATCACTTTTGATCAAAAATATAGGGAAACTTTTAGTGAGTCTTGGGATAGATTTAAGGAGCTTTTGATAAAGTGTCCTCAACATGGTTTTACTAAAGTTCATCAAATTAATACTTTTTACAATGGATTAACTTTGAATGACTAAGACTCACTAAATAGTGCCTCGGGGGGAAATATTTTGGTTAAATCAATGAATGATGCTTGGAATATAATTGAAAACAAGTCAAAAGTTCAAACCAAGAGTGTAAGGGCTACAATCGCTAGTGCTAGTGATAATGAGACTAACAATCAAATTCAAGAACTTACTTCAATTGTGACAAAACTTGCCTTACACGTTCAAAACACACCCGTTACATACGTGAATGCCCTTAATGTGACTTGTGAAACGTGTGAGACTGGTGGTGGACCACATTCGTACTATAATTGTGACAAGGTTTACAATCAACAACAAGAAGTCTATGCTTATAACACCAATGAAAATGAGAGGGTTCACTTTAAACCAAACGTTGATGTTAACCATTTGTCTTATAAGAGTACTAACTATTTGGCTCCCTAGGGTTTTGTAGCTCCACAAAGACCACCCCCACCCGCCCAAAATACCCAATACAAAAATAGGAACCAAGGTCCTCAACTGGGTAATTTTCAAGGTAATTCAAATGCAAGGGGTTTTAACAAATATCAAGGGAAGTTTCAAGGGCAAAACCAAGGGTTTAATAATCAAAATCAAGGCTTTAATAACCAACGTTTTCAAAATCAAGGCTTTCAAAATCCTAATCAATTTCAAAACCAAGGTTTTCAAAGGTTTCATTATCAAGGTAATCAAGGGTTTAATCAAGAGAATGCTACTAATCCTCAAATGGACTTTGTAACACCCCACTTTGATAAGTGGACCGTTACGCGTAATTATGGCGTATCATCAAAGCATGCAAGGTAATATGTAGTAAAACATACATGACCATAGGGAAAACCCGAATCAAACATCGGTTCCCAAACATAAGCCCAAAACATAATAAATTAACTGAAATGAACAAAGACTACACAAGCATAAATATATGAAGGCAAAAGGAAAAGAAGTCTATGGCAGCTTCCATCCTATGCACGTCCTCCAAATGCTCGAGTCTTGGGTACTTGCAGTTTTGGGACATGGAAAGGAAAGTAACGGCTGAGCATAACGCTCAGTGCACGAATATATAAGCATGGAATGAATAATATAAGTATGTAAAACATATAGCAGCGGAAATGTATATGTCCTGGAAAACCTGGTATATCTTAGTAAAACTGGTTTTATAGTTTGAAAAGCCTTATGTTTATCTTATAAAAACTGTTTAACATGTTTACCATTAGCCAATATAGGTCATGAAATATCAACGTGCATGAATACTTGGAGGGGTGACCTCGTCATGCAAATTAGAGGGGCTGCCTCTAATTTAATATACTGTTTGGGTAGGAGGGATCAGCTCCTTGTGAATGATGCAAGGCACACACCACATTCACCTGAATAATCTACTGAAAACATGTAAACTAGGATGCACCCATATGCCCCATCTGATAATAATTATATGGCCAAAAGCTGAAGGGACGCTTCGAGCTATCACTCCGTCGTGGTGGAGTCATAACACTGGGGCCTCTAGTGTTATGGTTATGGTACCTCCATAACTAGGTGAAACTGATCATGCATCTATATGGCTTTAAGTATCTAATTAAACATAGGCAATTAAAAAACATATAAAACATATACTGGGAAAACAGTTGGCTGCATACGGGGAATCCTAATAAGGAAGAATGTCCATACTGAAAGGACGGAGAATCCGTACCTTAAGTCCAGTGAACGAAGAAGACGAACGAAAGAGAGTCCTACTTCGATATCACTAATGCTACATACATAGGATACATGTATAAGTATTCTGATTACTGAGTACGTAACTGGTTTTATGTCATGTTTTAGCTTGTTTTATATGTTCATGTCTTGTTTTACTGATTTTATCGTTATGCTGTGTTTATCATGTATTCTGGATATTCTGATTAAATATTACTTGTATTTCTCGTATTACTATACTTGTTGTGTAATAATAAGCAACTTTCCAAAAATAGGAGGTTTCCTAAAATAGAAAGTTTCCAAAAATAGAAAGTTTCTAAAATTAGATTTACTACTTAAAATAGATAAGTTTCTAAAAATAGAAAGTTCCCATAATTAGAAATAAGCTGGATTATTAAGCTAATAAGATAAGCTTAAGTTATACTGATTAATATTCTAAGTCATGTGATTAAATAGTATAGTTTATTAATTATAACATGTAAATTACATTAACTATAGGTTATAAGATTTAATTAAATATAAACATGATTTAATAAAATTAAGTGTATAATATACTTAGGTTAAAACATGTATTAATATTAATATTAATATAACCTAAGTCATGATAATTAATTAATTATAAGTCATGTTTAATAAATAATTAATTACTATAGTCTAAATTAAATAATTAAAAACTTAGGTTAAAATCATGTATTATTAATTAATAATAATAAACCTAAGTCCATGTTTTAATTAAATTAATTATATAGCATGTTAAATTAATTTAATTAATCATGTAATAATAAGTCATGATTTATTAATTTAATTACCTTGTAATTAATATACATATAAAGCTAATTAAACTTGTAAAAATAATCACCCGAACCCGTGTATTATTTTATGAAAACATGTCGTAAACCGAACCCATCATAACCCGTGAAACTCGTATTGTGTTTACATATAAGTCGAACCAAACAGCCCCTTAACCTTCTTATTAAACCCATATCCAAACACCTTGTCCAAAACCCTAGCCAAACACCCCTTATGTTTCTGCTGCTGCCACTACGAGGCCTGAATTCCCACTGGCAGTGGTCTTTTCCCCCCTGCTTGACATAGATTTCCTACCGAGACCAACAAGGTCTCTGTTCGCACTGTTAGAACACATACACTACTAGCCGCAGCCAGTGGTTTCCCCTGCTCGGCTGTGTTGCCCCCCGTCAGAACAAACCGAGCCATAACCCCTGTTAAGGTTGCGGCTGGTGGGGTTAAAGTACCACCGAGACCATAGATGGTCTCGGTTTATGTGCTAAATCAACACGGTGGCACCTAACGTACACCCTCCCCCCCTTAATTCATCTTGTTTAACATGTAATAATCTTTTAGAATTTGAAATCAATGATCAATTAATAAAAGAACAACATAACAAATGGAATTAGGGTTTCTTACTTGTTTAGGGTTTTAAGAAAGACCAAATATGAATCAAACATCTTGATTCCTTGAATCTGAAAACACTACTGCCCCTTGTTTCTTGGTGTGGGTCGACGGAAGCAAAGAAGAACAAAGGAAAAAAAAAAGGCTTGTTTACTATGTTTTAGGGTTTGGTAATTTTCTGTCTAAACAAAATATACCCCCCTCCCCCCCCCCCCCCGTATTTTACATTATAGGCGGCCTAGGGCTCCTATTGGCCTAGAGCCCATGTTGTCTTGTTCTCTCTTGTCTAAACGGCCCAAAACAAACGCCCATACCTTTTTATCATTCGCGTATTATTAAACTATACGTGCAGTCGTGATTTAAAATGTCGTGAATTTTCCCATGGTTATATTATACGTTTAAACGTAACTATTACGTACGTAATGACTTACCGTGTTTGATTTAAAACACGAAGAATAATCGTGTTAATCATTCGTGTTCACGTGTTACGTAATTATTAATTATTCATGTTATTATAATTACTTGTACGTAACGACATTTATCGTATTAATAATTACCTAAGTACATAATTATATGTTCGTGATTTCATGTTCATGATTTTATGTTCGTGATTATAAGTATTATTGTTAATAATTATCGTGTACTAACACGTATTTAATACTTATCGTGTAATAACACGTACGTAATTCTTGAAATTAATATTCGTGATACGTTTTCATGTTATAAAAGGAAAGTTTTAATCCTGTACGTACGATCATAAGTGTACTGTTCATGGTAAAAGCATGCAGGTTTTACAACTCTTCCCCCCTAAAAAGAATAATTCATCCCCGAATTATAGATATCGTAACTGGAAGCGTAACATACCCGACTCAAACTAGAAGGGTATGGAAGATAAAAGGAAAAGAAGGTGACGTGAAACTTGTCATAGCTTAAAAGGGCATGGAACGTGACGTGACTGAAAGACTCTTACTTTGTTATGGAAGAATGTGAAGATAAAATACGGATGGACTCGTCCATTTCCGAGTGGCTTCCCTCTCGAAACGGTTCCTTCACAACATCTTGACATAACTGATAAATCTTGGTCCTCCTGAACTTGTCTTGAACATACTTAAATGTTCATGGTTATCAACGTAAGATAGATCTCCTGAATTTAATCGAGGGAATAAGAATTAACGTGCAAGGGTAACTGAAACGCTATAATGCGAAAATAATCTAACCTAGCTGATAATTTGCAACGATGCGCGAGACATATTGAAACGTAGTACGTGAAAAATTTTGAACGTGATACGTGAAAATTTTTGAACGTGATACGTAGAGACATGGTGAGTGTAGTATGAGCAAACATATCGTGATCAATGATACGTGTAACATATCGTGAATGTGATATGAGGAACGTGGAATGGACATGACAATGTGAAACATATCGTGAACATGGAATATGACGGTGGTAACGCCAAACGCTATAAGGTGAGACGTGGAATGTGACGTGAAACGTCTGTCTGAGAATAGAGAGTTATACTAAACTTGGGTCTGGTCTCTCAAGTTCTTGCAAAACTTCCCAGAATGAAAATGATCGTAAAATCATAAGCCAAGATACGATCATGAACGTGAATAGTGTCATGAACATGAGCGTGAAATCAAGTCGTGAAATTAGAATAAGGACGTGAACGTAAATAAGGAGCACAAATACGAACCTTTGTTTGGACCGATAGATGAGGGATTAACAAGTGATCAGATAAGCCTTGGCTGGAACATGGCTGATCAATCTTATGGTTCTGAAATCCTTGCGGATGTAAGGATTTTGCAGACTTGATCAAACTGTTGGCGATACCCAGATAGCATCTTGTTTCTTCTAAGTTTGCATTAATCTAGTAACCAAAATCCATGGAGATCTTGTCCTATTTCTATTCACAGTTTCAGATGATGGAAGAACATCCTAGTATGTTGGTGTTCTATCTTAACCTGTTGGTATATCCGGTACTTAGATATGAACGTAACTGTATCTTGCTTCGTAGAAACTTGATACATAGAAGTTTGCGAAACTTTGAGTCTCCGAAATCAGACTTCTCTTAGCGTAGATTTTCTGGAACACGTAATGTAGTGTAGGGTTCTCACCTTTACGCATAAGTTGAGTCATGGTAAGATTAACCTTGAGAATCCATGTGATTCAGCGTGTCACTGTAATCAACCAGAATTTATATTGGAAAATTTCTAGGTGAAATTTCTCCTGTCGTAAAATTTGCAACATAGTGCAAATACGGTCTTCCTACTCTTTTCAAGACCTAGAGAAAAATCAGGTTGTTCTCGATGAAAATACTGATGAATTTGTTTATGAGTTCATGGAACTCAATTTATTAAGTTTATAATGCTGCTGGAGCAATTATGAGACTAATACAAAATCACGAATCTAGCATGATCGAGTCGTGTACGAATAGCAGTCATGGAAATGTTCTAATCTTTCACTCGTCACTGTTGGCAGCATGATCATGATTCCGATCTTGGAAAGGTGATTCACACCCTAAAGTCGATTGGACATGTTGTCAATACGTGGAGGAGAATAACGGTTATGGATGGTGATTTGTTTAAATCAACGGTAGTCGCCACATAATCTCATGTTACTATCCTTCTCCTAGAAGGTTCTTCTGGAATATATGGGAAGATTTTGGAACAATCAACTGGTTATGCGAAAAAGGAACTTCAATGGTCGTGTCTTAACTGACAGTTAGAAATTTTTAGCAGTCATGGCTAACAAAGCACGTGCTTGTAAAGCCTAGATAATTTGTAATGATTTTCCTGATGGAAAACCATGCTGAATGTATTTAGGAGCCTGAACATTACTGTACAAAATCATGAATCGTAGCAGGTTGTGCTGTTCGTAGTCCATAATTAGGATTAAGTTCAACTCGAATCTGTCTGAGGTAATGCGTTAGCAACTTGGATCTTATCAATAGATTGAAGGAAGACCTTCATATATATGAGTGATACGAACGACGTCCTTCATGGTCATGAATATATGAGATATGGGTACAAGAAATGAGAGTGTCATCGAGCAACGTGACTGTTCTCACTGATGCGCCGGTAATGGTACTGAAATTCTTGTGGCCTGATTAATACATGGCACAACAAAATGGATATACCCTTGGAGGGTACCCTGAATTTATTAGGGATGTTCCATGATTGGACGTGAGTCATGTGTCTTGGCTCGTGTCTTGGGAAATGTAAGCATGACATGTGTCTTGACTCGTGTCTTGACATGTGTCTTCATAAGATATACGTGAGACATGTGTCTTGACTGATGTCTTGACATGTGTCTCAAGATGCGAAACAAATAGAACTACAAATTTTAGGTTATTATGCTAGAATTGGCGGATCGGTTGGGCTATTGATCCTTTGTATTTCTGATTACGTCCGTTGCCGGAGCTTCGGTTGCGATTGCTAGGATAGTTGTTGTCATAGTAGTGGTTACTATCGTCTTGTCTCTCAGATCCATGACGGTCATTCTCAAGACGGTAATTCATGTAACTATCCAGTTGAGTGGCCGGCTGGTACCGGTTTGCACTCATATGAATGAAACGACAACTGAATGACGTGTGAAATGTAACTAAGAATTAGGGACAATTATTGATAGAAATCGTCTGGTGGTGAAGCATCTTCTCGTCCGATCTCTTTGATCTAATGCCTTTGTCTTCGTCTTGTAAGATCTCCAGGTTATGAACAGCATCATCATCTCGTAGCGTCTCTGAAAATCAGCAGCATCAACCTTTAGTAACGTCTCCAAGTCATGATCGGCATCAGTAATCTTATAGAATATCAGCAAGTGGAATATGCACATGGGATACGGTACATGGAGTACACATGGAATGTACATGAAATGATCGGTATGGGGTCGATCATCTGACATGATTTTAAAGGAAAATAACTGATTAAACGGTTAGAAAGACCATCATGATAACCTGGCAATGCCAGTATATACCTCATTCTGGTTGCATAGAAAAACACTAACGTGTGGTTAAACGAATTTCAACAATTATTTTCCTGAAAGCATGATTAATGAAAACCCACCATGACTATTATGAAAGTAGAATTTACATGAATTCCAACAGTGTCTTGCATGAAAGCGAAAACAACAAAAGAGACGTAAGACATAATCACGTGAAGACGAAGTCATCATGATGAAACATGAAAGAGTATATAACTTAATCAGCATGAAACTAAATTTAACCATGATAGTATGAAAACATACTTGACATAAAACATATTAACTTATGAGGGGACATGAAAAAAAATATGCTTATAAATCATGAGAAATCTTTTTTGCATGAATACATGATGCAGTTTATAAAAACCTTTATATGCGCGAGGGGACGCATATGGGTCGGTCCCGAAACAAAAAGACATGCCGAGGGGGACGCCTATAGATCGGTCCCAAAGTTAAAAGTTTCTATAAAAGCACATGCGACTTAATAGGGCCAGTCCTGTACCAACCATTACTTAGTCATAATTCCTGCAACAATGATACATGGAACATAAATAAGTGAAAATCATCTGTCAAAACTTATCAGAAAAAAATTTTTATGTAACCAATTATGAACTACTGGGGTTCAGTCCACATAGTTACAGTTCACGAGGAACATCATGCATGAAACAATGACACCTAACTAAATATGAATGACAGTTTTCCATCCATATTAGTAATACAATATCGATGAAAACATCGTGGTTAAAACATCAAGGTGTTGAAAACATCATGGTTAAAACAACAATGTGCTGAAAACATCAATTCGTGGAATAAAAAGCGTTGGCTTAGGAAGCTCCTGGTGACTACCCACTAGTCACAGATCAAGTTTTAGAGCCTACAGGTCGAAGCCTTGGCTCTGATACCATAATTGTAACACCTTACTTTGATAAGTGGACCGTTACGCGTAATTATGGCGTATCATCAAAGCATGCAAGGTAATATGTAGTAAAACATACACGACCATAGGGAAAACCGGAATCGAACATCGGTTCCCAAACATAAGCAAAAAACATAATAAAGTAACTGAAATGAACAAAGACTACACAAGCATAAATATATGAAGGCAAAAGGAAAAGAAGTCTCTGGCAGCTTCCATCCTATGCACGTCCTCCAAATGCTCGAGTCTTGGGTACCTGCCATTTTGAGACATGGAAAGGAAAGTAACGACTGAGCATAACGCTCAGTGCACGGATATACAAGCATGGAATGAATAATATAAGCATGTAAAACATATAGCAGCGAAAATGTATGTGTCCTGGAAAACCTGGTATATCTTAGTAAAACTGGTTTTATAGTTTGAAAAGCCTTATGTTTATCTTATAAAAACTGTTTAACATGTTTACCATTAGCCAATATAGGTCATGAAATATCAACATGCATGAATACTTAGAGGGGTGACCTCTTCATGCAAATTAGAGGGGTTGCCTCTAATTTAATATATTGTTTGGGTAGGAGGGATCAGCTCCTTGTGAAGGATGCAAGGCACACAGCACATTCACCTGAATAATCTGCTGAAAACATGTAAACTAGGATGCACCCATATGTCCCACCTGATAATTGTTGATCCCAAACTCAGATCTTAAACCTTAATAGCTTGTTTAAGGGTTGTGATAGAAAGAATAAATTCAATCTAATACTAGAGAAACTTTGCAAGGCAAAGTAACTAAACAAGATGCGGAATATAGTGTTTAGCATAAGAAAAAAATGATTAAAGAAAACGTTGAACTTTAATATATCAAAGATATACGAATACCCAATAATGGTATTAGGGTTACAAAAACCTTAAAGTATGAAATGAGAGACAATGGAGAAAGACACACATTGCATAATAACCTAGTGAGTCCTTTTATAGGCATAAGGACTCACGTACAAGATTACTACTAACAAACTTGGAAAGTATTAAGGAGTAGTAACAGAAATGTGTAAAAATCTATTCCAAGTTTATCTCTAGCGGTAGGGCCTTTGACTTCAGCAGGGGAACCAATCCCCCTGCCTTTGTTATTTGGCAGGGGGAACTTACTCTAGCAGGGGGACAAATGAACAACTAGCAGGGGTAACAAATATACATAGATTTATTCCCAACAATCCTCTCTTAAACTTGTGCTTTCTCCTAAAGACCAGTTTCTGAATAAATACTAGTTGATGAGGGTGCTTACAAACTTTCTGGCCAAATCTGACTATGCATCATCCTTACCAGATCATAAGCAACAGGTGTTTTAGCGTCTACAATCAGGTCAGCCTGTGCTAATTTCTTCAAGGTCTCCTGAGTGAAGGGATAATAACGATGGTTGATCAAATAAACACTTACTCCTTCCATTACTATCTCATAGACCCCAGAATTGGTAAACAACTTCCAATACAACACATTTCCTTTGTTCACTGCATCAAATATGGGATCAAATAACTCATGCTCATACATCCTATGCATACATTCCCAGATCACCCAATCCTTCTCCACACCATCCATGGTAGGAGGTTTTGCAGCAAAGGTCTTTTTCAAAATCTTCCACAGATCTTCTAAGTCCTCACTATCCAAGGTTTGAAACATGACATCTAGACTTAGAAATGTCTGTGCTATGTTGTCAGCTCTTGTAAGCTTCCACCAAGCCCTCCCTTTGTGTTCATAAACAACATATTCTATTATAGCAAACTTCTTCCCAAGTTCACTAGGTGAGATATCATCATTTTCCTTCACAATTAGCTGTTTATCAATTTCTTCATTTGAAGGACGTTGAGATTCCTTAGTAACTATGCCAACTTTTTCCATTCTCTTGAGTCTTTTGGCTGTCCTTTGTGCATTGAGTACAGATCTCTCAATTGCTGGAAAACTTTCACCTGCTTGATGCGATACCCCTGCTTGTGATGATGCACCTGCTTGGTATGATGCACCTGCTTGTGTAGTTTTCAAAGTTATTCCATCAGGCTTTCTTTTTCTGGATTCCCTAGCTTTCTATAACACTTCACTTTGCCTCCTAAGATACTCCGCTTCCTTACGAGAGTTCATAGTCATAAAGTCTTCCACATCATATTCTCTTAAAACTGGTCTGACTGCCCTTTCTATAGCCTCAAAACTCATGTCTGTGAAATCACTATCCTTCCACTTCTTATGTCTCTTGAGAAAAAATTTGTAGTGTTCAAGTCTCCCCTTCTCAGACTTCAAATATTTCTCTTTCTGAATTTGATTTGCCCTCCTCTCCAGATATTCAGTTTGATATTTGTAAACAAGGCAAATCAATTCATACCCGTCTTCCAACTGAGCATTTATTAACTCCTTTTCCCATTGATCTAGAAACTCTTGAACATGAGGCACCCTTTCTTCCAACTCCCTATGCATAATTTCAACCTGCTTAAGCATTTCTTTAGGACTCATCTTTTTTATTCTCTGATCCTGCATATCAATCTCCTCTTGTTGTAGCTTGAGATCTACCTGTGCATCATGTGCTTCTTGAGCCCTTTGCTGTTCAGGAGTTCTATGCTTGTATTTCCTCTTGGGCTGTTCAACCAAGATCCCTTTTCCCTTGTCTTTTGGATTCGCTGCTGGTGCTGGTTTGGCTGTAGGTGCAGGTTCTTTAATTGTAATTCCCTTCTGAGCTGGTTGCCTTCTATTCTTTCTAACAAAAGTTTGAGTAATAGGCTTAGCAGGGGAATGACTTACAGCAGTAGGATCAGCAATAGTAGGGGAAATTTTGGAAGCAGGAGATTCTTCTTGATTGCTGATAGGTGTGTAAACACCCATCCTTTTTACCACTTAACTACAATAATAACCGAGCCAAAACGTGTATTTTATGTCGTAAATGCTGGACATATGCATGGTTTATGTTTTTGTTGTGATTTAGGACTAAAATGTGAAAAGGGGAGAAAACACGGGCATTCACGGGCTTTTATCGAAGGAAAAGACGAAAGAAGATGTCAAGAAATCAAGAGTGCAGAAAAAACGGAAGTCCAAGACCAATTCTGAAGATTTATCGAAGAAAAACTCAAAAGACGGAAGTTTACTAAAAGCCGAAGAACTCAAGTCTACTTTATTGAAGAATTACAAGACGAGTTTAAGGAAATCCCGAGACAAAGTCATTAAAGTCAAAGAATTAAGAAGATTAAGGACTTAATGATGCAATTAGAGAAAGAAGAAAGAGGGGATGAAGCTTCCTAAGCACCTCCCTAATCCTCCTATAAATAGATCATTAGTGTTTTCATTTCATTTTGTTGGCTAATAGTGCCAATTAGTTCTTCCATTTTAATTACCTTGCACTTTAATTACATGTCATTTAAATACATTGTCTTGCACCTTAAATACCTTTAATTTCAAGTATGTTTCCTTTTAATTATTGTCAATCTTTACTTTTATTGTTTATCTCCTATCTTCCTTTCTTGTTTGATGTTTTATTTGATTTGATTTAAGTGGGTTTTGATTATTGTGGTTAGTATTGTTAGTTTGATTGATTTGGATTGATAGATTATCATTAGTTGATTAGTTGTTATTAATCTTGTTTAATCTTGTGGTTGATTTTGATTAGTTTTGGATTAGATTCGTGTTTTCTTTGCCCCGTGTTCTTCGTTTCTGTTTCCCATGTAATATTCCGAATCAAAGGTTTTGTTGTGATTGTTCCGAACCAAGTTGACATTCCAAGTGAAGAATTTGTTCCGGATCAAGTCATTTATTCGGAATAATATTCCGGATCAATGTTTCATTCGGAACATTCCGAACGAAGGGTGTTCATTCGGAACATTCCAGATCAGTGCAACATTCCGAACCAACAACATATTCCGGATCAAACAACTTCTTCCGAATCAAGTGGAGTTCATTCGAAACATTTATTGTTCCGAATCAAGGAGGTGTTCATCCGGAATAACTTGTATTCCGGATCAAGGTCTTCATTCGGAAGATTCAAAGTTCCGAATCAAGAGGTGGTTCATTCGAAATATATTCCGAACGAAGGATTTGGGGATTGTTCATTCAGAACATTTAGTATTCCGAATCAAGAGAGTTCCGAATCAACGGAGTTCATTCGGAACATTCCGAATCAAGGGTTTATTCCGGATAAAGTGACATATTCCGGATGAACCAATTGTTCCGAATAAGTGTTTTGTTTTGATTATTCAGAGTGAAGAAGAAATTATTCCGAACGAAGGTGACATTCCGGACGAGTGATTTATTCCGAACGAAGGATTATTCCGAATGAGCTGTTTTCAGGTTCTTTTAACTTTCTGTTTTGAATTTTCAAGCTTTCCTTTTCCCGCCTTTTTCCTTAGTCGCACTTTAAGGTTACTTGCCTTAGATTTATTTTTAGCCTTGCCTTAGTTTAAGTTTTAGTTGCGTTTTAAGTTGGCCTTAGATAGTTTTAAGTTAGCGTTATTTATTTTAATTGCCTTTTAATTTCTCGTCTCGCTTTTTAATTTCCGTCATTTATGTTAAACTAGAGTTAGATTTAAATTAACGTCATTTTGATTTAAGTTTTGCACTTTTTAATTACTACAACGACACAACTATTTGTTTCACCAAAGAACGACTAAGTCACATAGTTAACCAGGATCAATTCGATTAGACTGGAACAACGATATTTTCTTACTAGGTAAAACCATGTATTAAATGGCGCCACTGCCAGCTCTTTTCGTGAAGATTAACGGTTTTCTATGAGAGACGCGTTGCTTTTTGGGATCCGTTCATTCGTGAGTGTTATTTTTCTTGCTTAAAAATTTCAAAAAACCCATAAAAATTAAAAATTGTTAAAAATCCATAAAAATTAAAAATTTTCAAAAATCCAAAAAGATTTTATTTTTTATCTTTATAGTGTATATATATTCTCTTTGTGTTTGGTATTGTTTTCTTTTGCCTTTGTAGGTGTATGCGTACTAGATCTTCTACTTATCAAGAGCCCGAGACTCGTGAAGATTTAGCTATGACAGGTGTGAACAACAACAATAATCCACCGCACCTCAATAATAACAACAACAATGTTCTTCCACAGCCCGATCTTCGGACAATGGAGGAGCTTTGTCAACCCACCATGTTTGGACGAGGAGGACCGATTTCGCCGATGCAAATCACGGCTCCGGAGTTTTCGTTGAAGCATCATATGATCCAGCAAGTGCAAACTAATCCATTCGCCGGAATGCCTGATGATGATGCCAACAAACACCTCGACAAGTTCATTACTATCACTCAAAGCATGAAGTTGCCCGGTGCAACAATGGATGTTCTTCGCCTTCAACTCTTTCCACATACTTTATCACACCACGCCGAGAAATGGTTTGATCGTCTCCTGAAGAATTCTATTCATACTTGGGATGACATGACTCAACGCTTTTTGTCGCGCTACTTTCCACCATCCATGGTCACGAGCCTTCGCAATCAAATCAGCGGTTTCATGCAAGAACCCGATGAATTTCTCTTTGATGCTTGGGAAAGATATAATGTTTTGATCGATCGATGTCCAAACCACAACATGCTCCCTGTGACCTTAATTGATACTTTCTACAACGGTTTGACTTTTCGTGATCGTGATACGATAAATGCAGCCGCCGGTGGCACATTTATAAAAAGGAGACCCGAGGAGTGTAGAGAGCTTATTGAAAACATGACTACTCACCACAAAAACTGGGACTCCTCCGCTTCTTCAAGGAACAACCCGAGAGTCAATGTTTCTTCTACTTCAGCAAACCCCGATATGACCGAATTCACCCGCATAATGGCCAAAATGAACAAAAATATCTTGCTTCTCGCTATAAACCAACAACAAGTTAAAGCAGTAGCCAATCCTTGTGAGACATGCGGTGGTCCTCACTCATACACTGATTGTCCTTCTACGCAAGGAAATCCGGAAAATGTGTATGCTGCTTATGGTAATTATTCACCGGAAAATTACCAAGCCCGACCTCAAGGGGATAGAAATTTGCTGAGTTACCAATCAAACAACTACCTTTCACCCGGTTTTTCTCCTCAAAACCAAAACCCCAACAACAATTACACTAGAAGCAACCATATCCCACCTAGAGCTTCTAACCCTTATCACCCACCCGCTCAACAAGCCCCACCCATGAATCAAGATGTTGAGGCCCTAATGAGAACCCAAGGAGAGCAAATCAAGAATCTGTAGAGCCAAATTATCAATTTGAAAGGGGATATCACCAAGCAAGGGAATGACATTAGATCCGAGCTTCGAGATAATATGCATTCCTCCTTCAGCAATCAAACGAATGATTTGAAGAATATGCTGGCTAGTTTCTTGCCCACTACTCAACCCTCTACTTCGAGTTCTCTACCTTCAAACACCGTCACCAACCCGAGAGCAAATGTGAGTGCTATTACTACCCGTAGTGGAGTTACTATAGTAGGACCACCTATTCCGCCCCCATCATCTACACCTCCTCCACCACAATTTATCCCTACTCCTCCCACACCTAGTATTAGTACACCATTACCGTCTCCGCCTCGTCATGACGAAGTACCCACCAAGAATCTTCCACCAACCCCACCTTCAACATCTCAACCTTTACCTGCTACACCTACACCTCCACCACCCAAACCCAATTTTCCTTATCCATCTCGCTTAGGCAAGGCCAAAATGCACACCAAGGATGACATTCAAGTGTCGAATTATTTGAAGATGATCTCTCAAATGAATTTCAACATCAGCCTTGTTGAAGCACTTGTCCACACGCCGAAATTTGTCAAAGCATTCAAGGAATTGCTTAACAAGAAGGAAAAGCTGTTTGAGCTCGCCAACACACGCTTAAATGAAAATTGCTCTACAATCCTTCTTAAAGAACTTCCAGAGAAACTTGGAGATCCCAGTCGTTTTGTGCTACCTTGTACTTTTAACCAAACTGACAAATTTACTTCCTTAGCCGATCTCGGGGCAAGTATAAATTTGACGCCTTTAAGTGTTTGGAAAAAGTTATCATTTCCCGACCTTACACCCACCAAAATGACTCTTGAGCTAGCCAATCGCACTCTCGCTTAACCTGTTGGTATTGCCGAAGATGTGTTCATTAAAGTTGGCACATTCACTTTCCCGGTCGACTTTGTCGTTGTTGATTATGAAATGGATCCTTATATTCCGCTAATACTTGGGCGCCCATTTTTGAGAACCGGTAGAGCTTTAATAGATGTGGATAAATGTGAACTCATCTTAAGAGTCGGGGATGATGCACAAGTTTTTGGAATAGGGAAGCTTACAAGCAAATCCTATGGAAGAGAATCAGCGAATATGATTAATGTGCTTGATGATTTTGTCGTCTACAACAATCCTCTATTCGACTCTTGCAATTATAATCCACTGTTTCAAGATGATGTAGATGATTCTCTCTCCAATTTGGAACCTTCACCCATAGATGATTATCCACCGATCTTTGATGCTTATGATGATTATTCTTGCTCCGATGGAGATGATTATGATGATTTTACTTCCGAGTATCCCGACATGCCCACATATGATGATTTTGCTGAGGCCGATACTCTTTCGAGTGATTCTTCACATGATGAAGATCCTCCACCTACATCACTTGATCCTACTTTGGATGACTACTCATTTGAGGAAGACTTCTCTACTTTTCTCAATACATACTTCCCTCATGAGAGTGATGCTCCTCCTTTAGATTTTGATGATTATGGTCTTGATCCTACTTTGTATTTGAAGAAAATTCTTTCAAAGGAGAAGCAACCGGACGACACCAACATCCGCAGCACGTATGATTTAACACCTCTTTGCCCACCTTCTGAGGACGAGGTTGTGCATTTTCTTCGCGGATCATCTTCACATGCTGCTGAGCCTGAGTGCTATTTTCCACTATAGGAAAAGGTGTTCGACCCCGGTATCGATATTCTTCAGCCATCTCAGTATCCATCTGATGAAATAATAGGAAAGATTTTTGGAACTTTTGAAGATATGCTTGCACCCCATCACCCTTGCTTCCACCATGCTCCATCTTTGCTTAAGGGAACCTTGCCTACTCTTCTTTGGCTTGCCTTGTTCGCCTTAAGCTTATGCTATTTGATGGATGAAAACTATGTATTTGATCCCGGTGGATGTGTTTCATGCTTCTTCCTATGCTAATCAAGGTCGAGTCAGGCTCGCGACTCGGTGAACAAAAATCAAGCGCTTCTTGGGAGGCAACCCATGTATCTATCTTTTAGCTTTCTTTATCCTAAGTGTAAGGGAGACCCGTTGGTGTTTGCTATTTCCTCTCTTCTTATATTCAGGGATTCGAGCGCTCAATGATCCACTCTTGATGATTCTTGACGACCCGTGATTCCGTTGTTTCCGTCTTCCCTGTTCTATCCTAAACTCTTTTCGATTCACTATTTTATATTTTCCAATATTAAAATAGGAATCTCGTTAGTTGTCTTTTCCTTAGCAAGATTTAAACAACGTGCACAATGTCCTAAGTGTAGGGGAGTTTACTCCCACATTCTTAAACATTGAGGACAACGTTTATATTAAGTGTAGGGGGGACTTCTATCGAAGTTAAGTGGCCTTTTCCTTGTATTTGTCCTCATTTTACCCGGAAAATCAATTTTTTCGACATTTTTCAAAATTTTTGATCTATTTTGGCCTATTAGTTTTTCCTTTGTATAGTTATTTTTCTTTCTTTGCTCTTAAATTTTGAATAAAGTGGTTTTAATTTTTAAAACGTTGTGATTCTTTTGACTCAACCCGAGTTTACTTATCCAAGTTTACTCTAGCTAGTATCCTTAACGTGTTTAAGTCAAGTTTTGCTAGGCTTTTATATAGGGAGCTATAAAACGCGAAAGTCTTAACTCTCACGGGTTAAGAACAAGAACTTTTCGCAAGTTCCTATAATTGATCCTAGAGAGTTGTTTATCAAGGGAACTTTAAAATGCGATTTCTAAACTTGAAAAAGTCTAAGAATTTGCAAGATCCTATAGGCGACTCGAAAACCCAAAACTTTGATTTAATAGGCTAAGCATCCACGAGTCTCATTCCTTGAGATTTTAAATTGTGGAGAACGAGAGATGATAGAGTCACTTATAAGTTTAGTATCCTTTCGTGAATTTATGTGAGTTAGTTATAAGCCTATTCTCCCATCGCTTGTTAATAAATTTATCTTCAATAAATAAGGTTGTACGATTTGAAAAGTTACTTAGCTTCTAGCCCAAGATCGTTTAAAAGTTGCTCGGTATGGATTAGAGTTCATATCCAAGGCATAACTTATTGAAGCGGGATGCGAAGATTGGCGAGTCCAAAAAGGTCCTAACAAGGAATGAGGACTACATTTTGTTGCTAAAGATCCAAAAGTGATGTGAAGAATCATTTATCGAAAATCAATATGAAGGATCGAGATACACGAAAAAAGCAAATACTCCCGTAAAGATCATGGAGAAGTCTATCCGAAAAGACCCTAGCAAGGTATGAGGATAAATAGATCCAAGTCCAAAAAGGAGGCGGATCGTTGTATATCAAAGTCCCAAGTAAAGATTGGAGAAAAATGAAGAAGTCGTGGTCCAAATATGAAGAATCTTTCAAAACTTCAAGTGAAGAAATTCCTATTATGAAGAGAAGATCATTATTTCATGAACGTCTCTCAAGCTTTGAAGTATGAAGTCACTGCCAAATATCGGTCCGAGAAAGGTCTCAAATCGCGAAGCGAGTTATGCCAAGATATGAACTTTTTGAGGTCCCGAGAAGCAGTTTTAAAAGATTTTGTCCTTTAGCTAACTATTGATTAAATCGTCCCACTTTATTTTCAGCCTAAATAACTATCGAAATAAGTCAACAATGCATCCTCGTGATCATTCAATACAACAATAAAATATAAGAGATACACCTAGGAATAAGGGAGTCTAAGTGAATAATTGGCCCACATGAGTTCGTGTTAGTTTGCTAACTTATAATAACAATGATCTCGTTTTTAAGCTTGGTTTAGAGAAAGTGAAAACTTGAGGATGATGATCATTCATGACATTTTCGAAACCTGAAGGTATGATTTTGATTTCTTTACTTGTTTTGTTATTTTCTATCTCTTTGATAAAGGCCAATGTGGATTGATTATGATGAAAAGTGTAACCGTGCTTTGTAACTAATGCATTGCATGAGGACATTGCAATGGTCAAGTGTAGGGGATTTGATAGGTGTGTAAAGACCCATCCTTTTTACCACTTAACTACAATAATAACCGAGCCAAAACGTGTATTTTATGTCGTAAATGTCGGAATTATGCGTGGTTTGTGTTTTTGTTGTGATTTAGGACTAAAATGTGAAAAGGGGAGAACACACGGGCATTCACGGGCTTTTATCGAAGGAAAAGACGAAAGACGAAGTCAAGAAATCAACAGTGCAAAAAGAACAGAAGTCCAAAACCAATTCTGAAGATTTATCGAAGAAAAAGTCAAAAGACGGAAGTTTACTAAAAGCCGAAGAACTCAAGTCTACTTTATTGAAGAATTACAAGACGAGTTTAAAGAAATCCCGAGACAAAGTCATTAAAGTCAAATAATTAAGAAGATTAAGGACTTAATGATGCAATTATAGAAAGAAGAAAGAGGGGAGGAAGCTTCCTAAGCACCTCCCTAATCCTCCTATAAATAGATCATTAGTGTTTTCATTTCATTTTGTTGGCTAATAGTGACAATTAGTTCTTCCATTTTAATTACCTTGCACTTTAATTACATGTCATTTAAATACATTGTCTTGCACCTTAAATACCTTTAATTTCAAGTAAGTTTCCTTTTAATTATTGTCAATCTTTCCTTTTATTGTTTATCTCCTATCTTCCTTTCTTGTTTGATCTTAATCTTTATGCTTTATTGTTCATGTTTATGTTTTTGATGTTTTATTTGATTTGATTTAAGTGGGTTTTGATTATTGTGGTTAGTATTGTTAGTTTGATTGATTTGGATTGATAGATTATCATTAGTTGATTAGTTGTTATTAATCTTGTTTAATCTTGTGGTTGATTTTGATTAGTTTTGGATTAGATTCGTGTTTTCTTTGCCCCGTGTTCTTCGTTTCTGTTTCCCAGGTAATATTCTGAATCAAAGGTTTTGTTGTGATTGTTCCGAACCAAGTTGACATTCCAAGTGAAGAATTTGTTCCGGATCAAGTCATTTATTCGGAATAATATTACGGATTAAGGTTTCATTCGGAACATTCCGAACGAAGGGTGTTCATTCGGAACATTCCGGATCAGTGCAACATTCCGAACCAGCAACATATTCCGGATCAGACAACTTCTTCCGAATCAAGTGGAGTTCATTTGGAAAATTTATTGTTCCGAATCAAGGAGGTGTTCATCCGGAATAACATGTATTCCGGATCAAGGTCTTCATTCGGAAGATTCAAAGTTCCGAATTAAGAGGTGGTTCATTCGGAATATATTCCGAATGAAGGTTTTGGGGATTGTGCATTCGGAACATTTAGTATTCCGAATCAAGAGAGTTCCGAATCAAGGGAGTTCATTCGGAACATTCCGAATCAAGGGTTTATTCCGGATAAAGTGACATATTCCGGATGAACCAATTGTTCCGAATGAGTGTTTTGTTTTGATTATTCCGAGTGAAGAAGAAATTATTCCGAACAAAGGTGACATTTCGGACGAGTGATTTATTCCGAAAGAAGGATTATTCCGAATGAGTTGTTTTCAGGTTCTTTTAACTTTCTGTTTTTAATTTTCAAGCTTTACTTTTCCCGCCTTTTTCCATAGTCGCACTTTAAGGTTACTTGCCTTAGATTTATTTTTAGCCTTGCCTTAGCTTAAGTTTTAGTTGCGTTTTAAGTTGGCCTTAGATAGTTTTAAGTTAGCGTTATTTATTTTAAGTGCCTTTTAATTTCTCGTCTCGCTTTTTAATTCCCGTCATTTATGTTAAATTAGAGTTAGATTTAAATTAACGTCATTTAGTTTTAAGTTTTGCACTTTTTAATTACTACAACGACACAACTATTTGTTTCACCAAAGAACGACTGAGTCACATAGTTAACCAGGATCAATTCGATTAGACTGGAACAACGATATTTTCTTACTAGGTAAAACCATGTATCAATTGCCCGTAGTTAGCAATGTTTGAGCAATCTCTTTAGTTGCACTCCCCTTATCACTTCCTTTCTCAGCACTTCCTTTCTCAGTCCCTTTCTCAGCACTTGTTATCTTTCCTTGTAAACCACCAGGATATGAATAATACTGAGTAGACTCTTCTGTATTAGGAACTTCCTCCCCTTTGGAAGCATCCTCATCTATAGATATTATAAGCATGGGCTTTCTCCTCCCCTCAAGTGTGGCAAGTCTGGTTTTCAAGTTATTGATAACCAGACCCTGCTTTTTGACATTTTATACAAGTTGTGCATTCTACTTTTTCAAGCTCATGCATATTTTCGTCAATTCCAAAATGGTCATAGGTTTCATTCTGCTATCAACCCTAGAAGGGGATTTCTCCCCTTTTTGGATATCATTGAGTGAGGGAGAGGACTTACTGATGGTGTCACTATCCTTCTCACCCCTTGAGGATGAGACAGTAGTGGCAGCCAAACCCTCAGTTTGCTCCAACCTCTTGGAGGCTCTCCTCTCTGCTACTTGTGAAGATTCACCAGGCAAGGGAGACCAGGAAAACCTGGATTTAGATCTCCTTTCATGTTGTGGATCAGCAGGGGGTAGAGTACTGACAGGGGGTAGTTTCTTGGCAGGGGAATCAGAAGGTTTGTGTGTAGCTGTTTTTGTCTTGGCTTCTTCTTGTCTGATTTGTTTCATCCTAATTCAAGTGAGTGGAATGGACCTACCAGAAAATTGTGGAGATGGTGCAAGAAGTGTGGTGAACAGTTTGGTAGTATGCTTGGTTGCTGAAAAGTAGTTTTTGTGGGTGATTGGACCATGTTCACTCATATTCAGCAAAAGTTCTATAAACCTTGGGTACATACAAAATTTTGAATTACTTGAAACATTTTTAACCATTCCTTTGAAAGTCATTTGAGAAAAACAATACTTCCTCCCTGTTGCTAAGCAAATCAGGGCAGAAGCTATCTCACTACCAAATTCATTGAAAGCAGTGGTTTTAGGTGACAAACATTGTAAAATCGTATGAATCAAATATTTCCAATGTGGGGCAAACTGACCTTTAGCAAACTTACATTTTTTGTCAGCAAAAAGAGTATACCCCAATTTAACAAGACCCTCAAAGATGTTAGCCTCAGGTAGGTTGGTTATCCCATCCTCATCATCAAGAAGGAGTTTGTCTCTGATGGAGGCAAGTGAAATCACCTTGGGATGACCATCTACTGTGCTTTGAATTGTGACCTCTCCATTCACTGTTTTGGTCATGGATTTAGACCAAAACTGCTGAATATGTGAGGTGTAAATCCTAGGGTTGATGAGAAGGGCCACTCTAAAATACGAGGATTTTAGAAAAGCCACAGCATCAACAAACTATGTTGGTTCATCATGTAATAAAGCAATTGGATTATGATTAGCAGCAATTTTGAGAGGCATGATAAAGGTTGAAAACATTTTGAAGGTTTATAATGGAGAGAGTTAGGTGGGATTTAGTCGAGGGAGAGAGATGGACCTGCTGGTGAAAGGAATTAAGTTTTTATAGGCGAATTGAAGAGCTGTGATTGGACCAAATTTTCAAATTACAAAAATATCAAAGATAAATCTTGATAAAAAAGTAATTTATTTGAAATAATAAAGAAAAGATTACCAATCAGCGAAGAAAGTGCCTTAAATATCTTTTGAAAAGAATAAAATATTCCCTAACCAAAATTTTAGCAAGCAGGCCCAACGGGTATAAGCAGGGTAACGGTATTGTCGGTTAACGGTCAAACAGGGGAATGTTGATTAAGCAGGGGAATCAAAAGGTAAAAGAAGGGGAAACTTTCCTAGGGGTATTAGGCTAATCATGGAGAGACCAATGCTAACTAGCTCTTCTCTAATGCACACCCTTGCATATACAAGGTAGATACATAGAAACTCAAGAGTCCTCTATTCAGCAATGGTATAAGCACAAAAAGTTAACACATAAGTCACCTTGCACCTGGTCAACCCAAGAAAATAAGCATACCCTAGGCACCAGCCCTACCTTTTCCCTTACCTATGGTCAGTTTAGTCTTGGCAATGTGTACCACACATCTGCACTGAAACAGCAAGCTGTTTTGATATAGAAGTACAAGTACACATAACAGTGCCTCAAGGTTTCAGAATTCTGACAAGCTTTGCAGCAAGTCTTCATCACCTTGAACCCTTACTCACCAATGGATATGATCTAAAATCATATATGAGCATCCTAAGGATACCCTTAGTCCTAAAGGTGTGACCTAACCTCCCCTGAAACATAGAGCATATACCTGATTCACCCATGAATGTAGTATGCACCATTTGGATCTCTGCATTGTTAGTCTAAAACCACATATAATCACTTTTAAAAAGAACAAACCCAGCTTAAGAGAAATACTCTTTAGCAGGGGAATGAACCCCAGTAGGGGGATCTTTGTTCAAAAGCAGTGGAATGAAAAATGGAAAAAATGACTAACATTAATACAACAACAACAATAAAGCAACCCTGGATATACAAGACATAATAGACATCAATTTTTAGGGAGAAACCATTCCAATACCTGCAACCAGGTACTGAAACCTCCCCACTTCAAAAGCTTTTGTTAAAAGATCAGCAACATTAAGTTCTGTATCAATTTTCTCAGGGACAATTAGTCCTTTTTCAAAACAATCTATGATAAAATGATGTTTTATTTCAATATGTTTAGTCTTGCTATGAAAAATAGGGTTCTTAATAATGAAAATCGTGCTGTTGTTTTCAATAAATATCTTGGTTTTAAGAAAGTTATACCCATAATCAAGCAGTTGATTCTGAACCCAAAGTACTTGACCACAGCATGCAGCAGCTGCTACATACTCAACTTCAGTTGTTGATGTGGCCATAATAGTCTGCTTCTTACATTGCCAAGATATAAGTCTGCTTCCCAAAAATTGGCATCCACCTGTTGTAGACTTCCTATCATTTTTGTCACCAGCATAGTCACTATCTGAGTAGGATATCAGCACAAATGGTGACTCTTTGGGATACCAAAGTCCTAAGGTTGGATGGAACTTTAGATACCTAAAAATTCTCTTTATAGCAAATAGATGACACTCTGTTGGTGCCACCTGGTATCTTGCACATAAGCAGACTGCAAATATGATGTCAGGTCTTGAAGTTGTGAGATACATGAGAGACCCAATCATAGACCTATAATTCCTGACATCTATAAGCTTTCCAGGACCATCTTTTCCCCACGGATGATCCTTGTCCATTGGTGTGGACACCTTCTTTCCCTCAGACATGCCAAACTTCTTCACAATTTCAGCCACATATTTATCTTGTGAGATAAATATCCCATATTTCCTCTGCTGAACTTGTAACCCCAAAAAGAAGTTTAGCTCTCCCATGACACTCATTTAGAATTTGTCCTGCATCAACTTTGCAAACTCTTTGCTAAGCATAGAGTTTGTGGACCCAAAGATGATATCATCAACATAGACTTGTACCAACAGAAGGTCACCCTTTTGTTTCTTAATAAACAGGGTCTGATCAATCTTCCCCCTGTTGAAGCCATTATCCAATAGATACATAGAAAGAGTTCCATACCAGACCCTGGGAGCTTGGTGAAGTCCATACATAGCCTTTTTCACCTTGTATACCTTGTTTGGATGTTCTGGGTCTTCAAACCCTGAAGGTTGCATAACATAGACCTCTTCATCAACGATGCCATACAAAAAGGCACTTTTTACATCCATTTGGAAAATAGTAAAGTCCATAAATGAAGCATAAGCAAGGAATAATCTAATGGCTTCAATCCTGGCAACTGGAGCATAGTCAATGCCGTCTTCCTGTGTATATCCTTGTGCCACCAGTCTTGCTTTGTTCCTGACAACTATACCCCTCTCATCCTTTTTGTTCCTGAGCACCCACTTTGTCCCAATGGGCCTTGCCCATTTTGGACAATCTACTAGGATCCAAACCTCTTGAATGACAAACTGTAATAGCTCCTCTTGCATGGCTTCAACCCAACTTGGATCATTTAAAGCCTGAAAAATATTCTTTGGCTCTTCTTCTGACAAAAATGCAGTAAATAGACAACACTACATGTTGTCATGGTTAAACTTCATGGTGATGTTAGCAATGAAGTTGTGCTCCTTTGCTGTATACATTGTATGTCTAGGCGCTTCAAGATCACCAATGATTTGAGAGATAGGGTGATCCTTATTGATTTTGTAGGTAGGCTGCAGGATTACTTCTGTTTCATCCTCTTCCAAATCAGAATTGATGGGGCTATCTTGATTGGGAAAGAACTCCTCAAAAGAGCCACCAAAAGATATAGCATGACCTAGAGATGGGTGCTGATGAGCTGAATGTAGCTCTAAGTAACTTGGACCTCCACTCTTAGTTATTCTGCTTCCACTGCTGGATATAAGAGGACAATCAGATATTGGTGTAGCTGAGGAAATGAGTGGAGATTCTCTTTCTTCATCATTGATTTCATTAACAGCTGGATCCTTGATAGCAGGGGAAGCAATTGATCTAGCAGGGGAATCCTGGATTCCACTACTTTCAGCCATTCCACTGCTTTCAGAAAGTGACTTAGCAGGGGAAGAGATTGTCTGTTCTTTTCCTTGAGGGATATCATATTCTTCACCTGTGTTTGAAGCAACTTTAATGGGAAATAGTGAGGGTACATTCATGTACCTCAATGGTGGCTTCTCCACACCAGTTGGTTCTTGAGTACCTGAAATGTTAGTATTCTGCAATGCAACAGGTACATAATTCATAGATTTTGAGAGAACCTCAATATCAAAGAACCAATCAGGACCTGTTTGAACATCTTCAGGCTTGTCTTCAAGAAAATCCACATGAAGATTTTCTGTTATTTTGCTCGTCTTCTTGTTGAAGACCCTATATCCCTTGCTGTTTAATGAATAACCAACAAAATATCCATCATCCCCCTTTTCACTGAACTTGCCTAGATTGTCAATTGTTTTCAAGATGATCACATGACATCCAAATGGTCTAAAGAAGTCAATTAAAGGAGGTCTACCATTGAACAACTGATAAGGGGTATTGTTTTCAAGATGATCACATGACATCCAAGGCCCTGTTTTGGACATAACAAGCAGTGGATACAGCCTCAGCCCAAAAGATAACTGGAAGTTTGGAATCAGACAACATAGTTGTTGCTGCTTCAATGAGTGTCCTATTCCTTTTTTCTGCAACTCTATTCTGTTGAGGTGTTCTTACAATGCTGAATTCCCTCTTGATTCCTTTGTTTATGTAGAAACTGTCCAGTTTCTGATTTCTGAATTCACCACCATTATCTGATCTCATGGTCACTACCTTCATGCTTTTTGATAGTTAAATCTGATTGATGAACCCAATGAGTACATCAGTTGTGTCACTCTTTTCAAACAGAAAGAATGTCCATGTGAACCTTGAAAAATCATCAGTAATTACTAGGCAGTACCATTTCTTCTTTATGCTTTCCACAGAAGTAGGACCAAAAAGATCCATATGAAGTAGTTCCAATGGCTTGGTAGTGGACATACTTGTTTTTTATTTGCAAGATGATCTATGTTGCTTCCCTTTCAGACAAGCAGCACAAGTATGATCATTGACAAAGGACTTGGAAGGAAGACCATGAACCAGATTATATTTCACCAGTTTGTTCATGTTCTTAAAATTAAGATGACCAAGTCTTCTATGCCATTTCTTACACTCATCAACTAAGGCTATGGCAATGAAACAGGTTCCATTATCTTGAAGAGAGATGTCTTTGAGATCAATTGTGTACATGTTCTTTTGTCTTGGTGTTCTGAGTACAATAGGAGTGTCTGGTGGTAAGACAAACTCCTTTCCTAACACCAGACATTCAGTGTCAGTAAACAAGACAAATTTCTTTTTATTAGTCATCTGTGACACACTGAATAGATTGTACTTGAGTTCTTTCACCAAGTAGACATTATCAAAGGTCATCCCATTGGTGACAATAGTTCCTTTTCCTGTTATTGTTCCATGCCCATCTCCAAAAGAAACACCATGATTGTCATGTAGGGGCACAAAGTTAGACAGATAAAATTTTTGTCCAGTCATGCTTCTTGAGCATCCACTATCCCAATATGATCTATCATCCCTTGTCTTCTTTGTCACCTGCAAAAAGAAAAACAAATTAGTTTTTCTTGGGGACCCAAGCCATTACAGACTTCGATCTACCTTGTGTATCAATGTAGGATAGCTTATCAAAAACTAGAGATACACCATTAGACTAAGCACCCCTTTTGGGTACCCAATCCCAACGAGCTGAGGCTTTCACAGCTTTCCCTCATCTTCCCATGTTCCTAGAGGGTAAAACTTTGCTAGCAGGGGATACCCCAGTTTAGCAGGGGAATCCCTATGCTTAGCAGAGGGAACACATCTTTTGTTTTGGCCTCTATTTATGTGTTGGTAAGGTCTAGGGACAGATCTATATGCATTATAAGGTGTTGGGTTGGTCATGGAAGTGCTGGTCTTGGGATGAACATCATTCACCTCTCATAGAGCAGGAACAACATATTTGTCAGTAACCCTGTTTCTCAAGGCAGGGGCAACATACTTGGCAGGGGAAAAGGATTTTGTCCCTGCATTTAGAAGAATGGCTTTAGGTTGCATATCCTTTAAAGGATTTGTAGCCACAACTTCCATTGGTTCCTGACATTCTTGATAAGTGTGATCAAAACTGCCACATGTGAAACAGGGCTTTGTATTTATCAAAAAGTCTTCTCCTAATTGGTGAGACTTTTGGTCATTCCAATTTCTTTGATTACCTCTGACAGACCAATACATACCAGCATATTTAATAGTGGACTTAGAGGACTTTGATCTAGTTTTAGATTTGGGTGAACTACTCTTAGAACTAGAATCACTACCAAAAAGTCATTCTCTTGAAAATAGAACAGAGTTATCAATTTTCCATTGTTTGAAAGCAATATGTTCCTTTTCAAAGTCCCTAACAATGCTAGTTTTCACTAGTGACTCTTCTGTTTCAAGACTGTTAGGTATGTAAGCACTCAAGTCAAATTCAATATCTTCCTGTTTTTGGAAATAAGAGAGACCAGTCCAAGACAAGTCTTTTCTAGGAAAAGGTGCATGAATATTGGCAGGAGGTGGTGGTATGGTAGCATGTTCATTTTTAATCCCAAAACCTGTTTTGTCCCTAGGAGATTGACCAATTTCAACTGCTTTAGTTAAGTCTTTGGAAGCTTTTCCAAATTTTTCAACAGTTTCATCATCTATCTTTTTATTAGATTTAAAAACTTCAAGTTCAGCAGTCAACTCCTTAATGGAATCATTATTTTCCTTAGCATCTCTCTCTAGAATAACAATGTGATTCTATAATCACTTTCTCTTTGTTTAAACTCTCTTATAGTGGTCTCTAACTGTTCTAAAGCACGTTTGTAATTATCAAGGTCATTGTCACAATTGATATAATCAACTTTTATTTTTCTTATTTGATTATTCAATGACTCAGTATTTTTCCTACAAGCTTTAGTAAAATATGAATCATCATATACCTCATTATCTGAGCTAGAACTTGACATGGCCATAAGAGCAAAATCTTCCTCTTTTTCCTCAGCAACCAATGCTTGATTTCTTTCCACATTCTCTGTCATGGCACTCCAATCCCATGCACCTGCTCCATCTATCCCCTGCATGGCTACCATAGCTTTAGCACCAGAATCATCATCTATGGTTTCCTTCCTATAGCTGTTCCCAGTCTTAGGTCCTCTGCATTCCCTAGCAAAATGACCCTTCTTGCCACAGTTGTAGCATTCAACCTTTGTTTTGTCAAACCCAGCCACATCAGAGGGATTGATTGACATCTTCTTCCCATACTTCTTGTAAAACCTGTTAGCTCTCATACTAAGCAGAGCCATGTTCCACTTGATATCCATCTCCTCCAATCCTTGCTTACTGATTTGACTCAGATCTTCGTGTAACACAGTAGATCCTTGTGGCCCTTGGGATGCTATAAAAGCACAAGCAGTGTCAAGACTGAATGTTGCAGGCCTTTCTTCATCATAAGATGATCCAGACCTGGTAGCAGGGGAATAAGTAGCAGGGCCAACTTCGATTCCACTGCCTTTGGAGATTCTACTGCTTTGAGATATGAACGCCATGTTAGCAGAGGAATCAGTAGATCCACATGAGTTGGTGGGAATTGTTCCTTTTGACTTCATTTCATTGACAACAGGTTCAAAAACTTTCAAGTTATTGTATATGTCATCAATGTTCTTGTTATCTAAGTCATCCTTATTCTGACAAATAGCTTTGTAGACAAACCATTCCTTCTGAAGGCTGTTAAGGAACCTGGTATTCACCTGTTCTCTTGTCACTTCAATATCAAAGAAATCCAACTGAGCCACCATATCTTGAAGCCTATTGTAAATAGCGCCAATTGATTCATCACCAATTGCTTTGAAAGAAGCAAAATCATTAAGCCTTTGATTCTTCTTCTTCTTCTTTGTGGCTTTATTTCCTCCAAAAGTTGTGCCTATAGCTTCCCATAGTTCCTAAGTTGTTTTGTACTTTCTGAATCTTAGTTGATGTCTATCGAGAAGAGCCAACAGCAATGAACTATGAGCTCTGACATCATGCCTTCTGGCCAGTATTTCCTTGTCACAAAGAGCAGCAAATTTCTTCTTGTCCTTACCTTTGGAACTTTCACCTTTTTCTTCTTCCTTTCCATCTTCAACCGCCATCATTTTGTTGAATTGATCACCAAACTCTATGATCTACCAGAGAACATAGTGTTCCATTTTGAGGAACTGCTGGATTCTGAATTCCCATAGTTCAAGGTTTTCAGGATCCAGCATGGGTAATTTGAGGTTATTGTGGTTGTTGCTATTTGAGGAAGAGTTTGAAGACATGGTTGAAATGAGGGTTTTGTTCTTGGTTTAGACAAAGTTTCTCAACAAGCTCTGATACCACTTGTTGATCCCAAACTAAGATCTTAAACCTTAATAGCTTGTTTAAGGGTTGTGATAGAAAGAATAAATTCAATCTAACACTAGAGAAACTTTGCAAGGCAAAGTAACTAAACAAGATGTGGAATATAGTGTTTAGCACAAGAACAAAATGATTAACGCAAACGTGGAACTTTAATATATCAAAGATATACGAATACCCAATAATGGTAATAGGGTTACAAAAACCTTAAAGTATGAAATGAAAGACAATGGAGAAAGACACACATTGCATGATAACCTAGTGAGTCCTTTTATAGGCATAAGGACTCACGTACAAGATTACTACTAACAAACTTGGAAAGTATTAAGAAGTAGTAACAGAAACGCGTAAAAATCTATTCCAAGTTTATCTCTAGCGGCAGGGCCTTTGACTTCAGCAGGGGAACCAATCCCCCTGCCTTTGTTATTTGGCAGGGGGAACTTACTCTAGCAGGGGGGACAAATGACCAACTAGCAGGGGTAACAAATATACATAGATTTATTCCCAACAATAATAATTATATGGCCAAAAGCTGAAGGGACGCCATGAGCTATCACTCCGTCGTGGTGGAGTCATAACACTAGTGCCTCCAGTGTTATGGTTATGGTACCTCCATAACTAGGTGAAACTGGTCATGCATGTATATGGCTTTAGGTATCTAATTAAACATAAGCAATTAAAAAACATATAACACATATACTTGGAAAACAGTTGGCTGCATACGGGGAATCCTAATAAGGAAGAATGTCCATACTGAAAGGACGGAGAATCCGTACCTTAAGTCCAGTGAACGAAGAAGAAGAACGGAAGAGAGTCCTACTTCGATCTCACTAATGCTACATACATAGAATACATGTATAAGTATTCTGGTTACTGAGTACGTAACTGGTTTTATGTCATATTTTAGCTTGTTTTATATGTTCATGTCTTGTATTACTGATTTTATCGTTATGTTGTGTTTATCATGTATTCTGGATATTCTGATTAAATATTACTTGTATTTCTCGTATTACTATACTTGTTGTGTAATAATAGGCAACTTTCAAAAAAATAGCAGGTTTCCTAAAATAGAAAGTTTCCAAAAATAGAAAGTTTCCAAAAATAGATTTACTCCTTAAAATAGATAAGTTTCTAAAAATAGAAAGTTCCCATAATTAGAAATAAGCTGGATTATTAAGCTAATAAGATAAGCTTAAGTTTTACTGATTAATATTCTAAGTCATGTGATTAAATAGTATAGTTTATTAATTATAACATGTAAATTACATAAACTATAGGTTATAAGATTTAATTAAATATAAACATGATTTAATTTAATTAAGTGTATAATATACTTAAGTTAAAACATGTATTAATATTAATATTAATATAACCTAAGTCATGATAATTAATTAATTATAAGTCTTGTTTAATAATTAATTAATTACTATAGTCTAAATTAAATAATAAAATACTTAGGTTAAAATTATGTATAATTAATTAATAATAATAAACCTAAGTCGATGTTTTAATTAAATTAATTATATAGCATGTTAAATTAATTTAATTAATCTTGTAATAATAAGTCATGATTTATTAATTTAATTACCTTGTAATTAATATACATATAAAGCTAATTAAACTTGTAAAAATAATAACCCGAACCGTGTATTATTTTATGAAAACGTGTCGTAAACCGAACCCGTGATAACCCGTGAAACTGGTATTGTGTTTACATATAAGCCAAACCAAACAGCCCCTTAACCTGCTTATTAAACCCATAGCCAAACACCTTGACCAAAACCCCAAGCCAAACACCCCTTGTGTTTCTACTTCTGCCACTGCCAGGCCTAAATTCCTACTAGCAGTGGTCTTTTCCCCCTGCTTGTCATAGATTTCCCACCGAGACCAACAAGGTCTCGGTTCCCACTGCTAGAACACATACACCACTGGCCGCAGCCAGTGGTTTCCCCTGCTCGGTTGTGTTACCCCCCGTCAGAAAACTGAGCCAACTTGTTAGGGTTGCGGCTGGTGGGGTTAAAGTACCACCGAGACCATAGATGGTCTCAGTTTGTGTGCTAAATCAACACAGCGGCACCAAACGTACACCCCCCTTAATTCATCTTGTTTAACATGTAATAATCTTTTAGAATTCGAAATCAATGATCAATTAATAAAAGAACAACATAACAAATGGAATTAAGGTTTCTTACTTGTTAAGGGTTTTAAGAAAGACCAAATATGAATCAAACATCTTGATTCCTTGAATCTGAAAACATGGCTGCCCCTTGTTTCTTGGTGTGGGTCGACGGCAGCAAAGAAGAACAAAGGAAAAAAAATGGCTTGTTTACTATGTTTTAGGGTTATGTAATTTCTGTCTAAACAAAATATACCCCCCCCCTTATTTTACATTATAGGTGGCCTAGGGCTCATATTGGCCTAGATCCCATGTTGTCTTGTTCTCTCTTGTCTAAACGGCCCAAAACAAACGCCCACACCTTTTTATCATTCGCGTATTATTAAACTATACGTGCAGTCGTGATTTAAACTGTCGTGAATTTTCCCATGGTTATATTTATACGTTTAAACGTAACTATTACGTACGTAATGACTTACCGTGTTTGATTTAAAATACGAAGAATAATCGTGTTAATCATTCGTGTTCACGTGTTATGTAATTATTAATTATTACTGTTATTATAATTACTTGTACGTAACGACATTTATCGTATTAATAATTGCGTAAGTACATAATTATTTGTTCGTGATTTCATGTTCATGATTTTATGTTCGTGATTATAATTATTATTGTTAATAATTATCATGTACTAACACGTATTTAATACTTATCGTGTAATAACACGTACGTAATTCTTGAAATTAATATTCGTGATACGTTTTCATGTTATAAAAGGAAAGTTTTAATCATGTATGTACAATCATAAGTGTACCGTTCATGGTAAAAGCATGCGGGTTTTACAACTCTTCCCCCTAAAAAGAATAATTTGTCCCTGAATTATAGATATCGTAACTGGAAGCGTAACATACCCGACTCAAACTAGAAGGGTATGCGAGATAAAAGGAAAAGAAGGTGACGTGAAACTTGTCATAGCTTAAAAGGGCATGGAAGATGACGTGACTGAAAGAGTCTTACTTTGTTATGGAAGAATGAGAAGATAAAATCCGGATGGACTCGTCCGTTCCGAGTGGCTTCCCTCTCGGAACGGTTGCTTCACAACATCTTGACACAATTGATAAATCTTGGTCCTCCTGACCTTGTCTTGAACATACTTAAATGTTCATGGTTATCAACGTAAGATAGATCCCATGAATTTAATCGAGGGAATAAGAATTAACGTGAAAGGGTAACTGAAATGTTATAATGCGAAAATAATCTAACCTAACTGATAATTAGCAACGATGCGTGAGACATATTAAAAAGCATTACGTGAAAAATTTTGAACGTGATACGTGAAAAATTTTGAACGTGATACGTGGAGACATGGTGAGTGTAGTATGAGCAAACATATCGTGATCAAT
This sequence comes from Glebionis coronaria, assembly GCA_025667525.1. Classification (NCBI taxonomy): domain Eukaryota; kingdom Viridiplantae; phylum Streptophyta; class Magnoliopsida; order Asterales; family Asteraceae; genus Glebionis; species Glebionis coronaria. Next base: position 368,914,202 of record CM046875.1, read on the forward strand.
GATACGTGTAACATATCGTGAACGTGATATGAGGAACGTGGAATGAACGTGACATGTGAAACATATCGTGAACATGGAATACGGTAGTGGTAACGCCGAACGCTATAAGGTGAGACGTGGAATGTGACGTGAAACATCTGTCTGAGAATAGAGAGTAATACTAAACTTGGGTCTGGTCTTTCAAGTTCTTGCAAAACTTCCCAAAACGAAAATGATCGTAAAATCGTAAGCCATGATACGATCATGAACGTGAATATTGTCATGAACGTGAGCGCGAAAGCAAGTCATGAAATTAGAATAAGGATGTGAACGTAAATAAGGAGCACAAATTTTAACCTTTGTCTGGCCCGATAGCTGAGGGATTACCAAGTGATCAGATGAGCCTTGGCTGGAACATGTCCGATCAATCTGTTGGTTCTGAAATCCTTGTGGATGTAAGGATTTTGCAGACTTGATCAAACTGTTAGCGATAACCTAGATAGCATCTTGTTTCTTTTGAGTTTGCGTTAATCTGGTAACCAAAATCCATAGAGATCTTGTCCCATTTCTATTCACAGTTTCAGATGATGGAAGAACATCCTAGTCTGTTGGTGTTCTATCTTAACCTGTTGGTATGTCCGGTACTTAGATATGAACGTAACTGTATCTTGCTTCGTAGAAACTTGATACATAGAAGTTTGCGAAACTCTGAGTCTCCGAAATCAGACTTCTCTTAGCGTAGATTTTCTGGAACACGTAATGTAGTGTAGTGTTCTCACCTTTACGCATAAGTTGAGTCATGGTAAGATTAACCTTGAGAATCCATGTGAGTCAGCGTGTCACTGTAATCAACCAGAATTTATATTGGAAAATTTCTAGGTGAAATTTCTCCTGTCGTAAAATTTGCAACATAGTGCAAATATGGTCTTCCTTCTCTTTTATAGACCTAGAGAAAAATCAGGTTGTTCTCGATGAAAATACTGATGAATTTGTTTATGAGTTCATGGAACTCAATTTATTAAGTTTATAATGATGCTGGAGCAATTATGAGACTAATACAAAATCAAGAATCTAACATGACCGAGTCGTGTACGAATAGCAGTCATGGAAATGTTCTAATCTTTCACTCGTCACTGTTGGCAGCATGATCATGGGTCCGATCTTGGAAAGGTGATTCACACCCTAAAGTCTATTAGACATGTTGTCAATACGTGGAGGAGAATAACTGTTATGGATGGTGATTTGTTTAAATCGACGGTAGTCGCCACATAATCTCATGTTACCGTCCTTCTCCTAGAAGGTTCTTTTTGAATATATGGGAAGATTTTTGAACAATCAACTGGTTATGCGAAAAAGGAACTTTAATGGTCGTGTCTTAACTGATAGTTAGAATTTTGTAGCAATCATAGCTAACAAAGCACGTGCGTGTAAAGCATAGATAATTTGTAAAGATTTTCCTGATGGAAAACCATGCTGAATGTATTCAGGAGCCTGAACATTACTATACAAAATCATGAATCGTAGCAGGGTGTGTTGTCTGTAGTCCATAATTAGGATTAAGTTCAACTCGAATTTGTCCGAGGTAATGCGTTAGTAGCTTGGATCTTATCAATAGGCTGAAGGAAGACCTTCGTATATATGAGTGATACGTACGGCGTCCTTCATGGTCATGAATATATGAGATATGGGTACAAGAAATGAGAGTGTCATCGAGCAACGTGACAGTTCTCACTGATGCGCCGGTGATGGTACTGAAATTCTTGTGGCCTTATTAATACATGGCAAAACAAAATGGTAATACCCTTGGAGGGTACCCTGAATTTCTTAGGGATGTTCCATGATTGGACGTGAGTCATGTGTCTTGGCTCGTGTCTTGGGAAATGTAAGCATGACATGTGTCTTGACTGGTGTCTTGACATGTGTCTTCATAAGGTATACGTGAGACATGTGTCTTGACTGATGTCTTGACATGCGTCTCAAGATGCAAAACAAATAGAACTATAAATATTAGGTTATTATGCTAGAATTAGCGGATCGGTTGGGCTACTGATCCTTTGTATTTCTGATTACGTCCGTTGTCGGAGATTCGGTCGCGATTGCTAGGATAGTTGCTGTCATAGTAGTGGTTACTATCGTCTTGTCTGTCAGTTCCATGACGGTCATTCTCATGACGGTAATTCATGTAACTGTCCAGCTGAGTGGCCGGCTGGTACCGGTTTGCACTCATATGACTGAAACGACAACTGAATGACGTGTGACATGTAACTAAGAATTAGGGACAATGATTGATGGAAATCGTCTAGTTGTGAAGCATCTTCTCGTCTGATCGCTTTGATCTAACGCCTTTGTCTTTGTCTTGTATGATCTCTAGATTATGAACAACATCATCATCATCTCGTAGCGTCTCCAAAAATCAGCAACATCAACCTTTAGTAACGTCTCCAAGTCATGAGCGGCATCAACAATCTTATAGAATATCTGCAAGTGGAATATGCACATGGGATACGGTACATGGAGTACACATGGAATGTACATGAAATGATCGGTATGGGGTCGATCATCTGACATGATTTTAAAGGAAAATAACTGATTAAATGGTTAGAAAGACCATCATGATAACCTGGCAATGCCAGTATATACCTCATTCTGGTTGCATAGAGAAACGCTAACGTGTGGTTAAACAAATTTCAACGATCATTTTCCTGAAAGCATGATTAATGAAAACCAATCATGACTATCATGAAAGTATAATTTACATGAATTCCAACAGTGTCTTGCATGAAAGCAAAAACAACAAAAGAGACGTACGACATAATCACGTGAAGACGAAGTCATCATGAAGAAACATGAAAGAGTATATAACATAATCAGCATGAAACTGAAGTTAACCATGACAGTATGAAAACATACTTGACATAAAACATATTAACTTATGAGGGGACATGAAAAAAATTTATGCTTATAAATCATGAGAAAAATTTTATGCATGAAAACAGTGCATGAATACATGATGCAGTTCATAAAAACCTTTATATGCGCGAGGGGACGCCTATGGGTCGGTCCCAAAACAAAAAGACATGGCGAGGGGACGCCTATAGGTCGGTCCCAAAGTTAAAAGTTTCGATAAAAGCACATGCGACTAAATAGGGCCAGTCTTGTACCAACAATTACTTAGTCATAATTCCTGCAACAATGATACATGAAACATAAATAAGTGAAAATCATCTGTCAAAACTTATCAAAAAAAATGTAACCAATTATGAACTACTGGGGTTCAGTCCACATAGTTACAGTTCATAGGGAACATCATGCATGAAACAATGACACCTAACTAGATATGAATGACGGTTGTCCATCCATATTAGTAAAACAATATCGATGAAAACATCGAGGTTAAATAATCAAGGTGCTGAAAACATCATGGTTAAAACAACAATGTGCTAAAAACATCAATTCGTGGAATAACAAGCATTGGCTTAGGAAGCTCCTGGTGACTACCCACTAGTCACATGTCAAGTTTTAGAGCCTACAGGTCGAAGCCTTGGCTCTGATACCATAATTGTAACACCTAACTTTGATAAGTGGACCGTTACGCGTAATATGGTGTATCATGAAAGCATGCAAGGTAATATGTAGTAAAACATACATGACCATAGGGAAAACCGGAATCAAACATCGGTTCCCAAACATAAGCCCAAAACATAATAAATTAACTGAAATGAACAAATACTACACAAGCATAAATATATGAAGGCAAAAGAAAAAGAAGTCTATGGCAGCTTCCATCCTATGCACGTCCTCTAAATGCTCGAGTCTTGGGTACCTACCGTTTTGGGACATGGAAAGGAAAGTAACGGCTGAGCATAACGCTCAGTGCACGGATATACAAGAATGGAATGAATAATAAAAGCATGTAAAACATATAGCAGCGGAAATGTATAGGTCCTAGAAAACCTGGTATATCTCAGTAAAACTGGTTTTATAGTTTGAAAAACCTTATGTTTATCTTATAAAAACTGTTTAACATGTTTACCATTAGCCAATATAGGTCATGAAATATCAACGTGCATGAATACTTGGAGGGGTGACCTCGTCATGCAAATTAGAGGGGCTGCCTCTAATTTAATATACTGTTTGGGTAGGAGGGATCAACTCCTTGTGAAGGATGCAAGGCACACACCACATTCACCTAAATAATCTGTTGAAAACATGTAAACTAGGATGCACCCATAGGCCACACCTGATAATAAGTATAGCCAAAAGCTGAAGGGACACCACGAGCTATCACTCCGTCGTGGTGGAGTCATAACACTAGTGCCTCCAGTGTTATGGTTATGGTACCTCCATAACTAGGTGAAACTGGTCATGCATGTATATGGCATTAGGTATCTAATTAAACATAAGCAATTCTAAAACATATAAAACATATACTGGGAAAACAGTTGGTTGCATACGGGGAATCCTAATAAGGAAGAATGTCCATACTGAAAGGACGGAGAATCCGTACCTTAAGTCCAGTGAACGAAGAAGACGAACGGAAAAGAGTCCTACTTCGATCTCACTAATGCTACATACATAGGATACATGTATAAGTATATTCTGATTACTGAGTACATAACTGGTTTTACGTCATGTTTTAGCTTGTTTTATATGTTCGTGTCTTGTTTTACTAATTTTATCGTTATGCTGCGTTTATCATGTATTCTGAATATTCTGATTAAATATTACTTGTATTTCTCGTATTACTATAGTTGTTGTGTAATAATAAGCAACTTTCCAAAAATAGCAGGTTTCCTAAAATAGAAAGTTTCCAAAAATAGAAAGTTTCCAAAAATAGATTTACTGCTTAAAATAGATAAGTTTCTAAAAATAGAAAGATCCTATAATTAGAAATAAGTTGGATTATTAAGCTAATAAGATAAGCTTAAGTTTTACTGATTAATATTCTAAGTCATGTGATTAAATAGTATAGTTTATTAATTATAACATGTAAATTACATAAACTATAGGTTATAAGATTTAATTAAATATAAACATGATTTAATTAAATTAAGTATATAATATACTTAGGTTAAAACATGTATTAATATTAATATTAATATAACCTAAGTCATGATAATTAATTAATTATAAGTCATGTTTAATAATTAATTAATTACTATAGTCTAAATTAAAAACTAAAATACTTAGGTTAAAATCATGTATTATTAAAAAATAATAATAAACCTAAGTCCATGTTTTAATTAAATTAATTATATAGCATGTTAAATTAGTTTAATTAATCTTGTAATAATAAGTCATGATTTATTAATTTAATTACCTTGTAATTAATATACATATAAAGCTAATTAAACTTGTAAAAATAATCACCCGAACCCGTGTATTATTTTATGAAAACGTGTCGTAAACCGAACCCGTGATAACCCGTGAAACTCGTATTGTGTTTACATATAAGCCGAACCAAACAGCCCCTTAACCTGCTTATTAAACCCATATCCAAACACCTTGACTAAAAGATGGTCTCGGTTTATGTGCTAAATCAACACAGCGACACCAAATGTACACCCCCCTTAATTTATCTTGTTTAACATGTAATAATCTTTTAGAATTCGAAATCAATGATCAATTAATAAAAGAACAAAATAATAAATGGAATTAGGGTTTCTTACTTGTTTAGGGTTTTAAGAAAGACCAAATATGAATCAAACATCTTGATTCCTTGAATCTGAAAACACGACTGCCCCTAGTTTCTTGGTGTGGGTCGACGGTAGCAAAGAAGAAAAAGGAAAAAAAACAACAACTTTTTACTATGTTTTAGGGTTTGGTAATTTTTTTTCTAAACAAAATATACCCCCCCCCCCCCCCTCGTATTTTACATTATAGGCGGCCTAGGGCTCCTATTGGCCTAGAGCCCATGTTTTCTTGTTCTCTCTTATCTAAACGGCCCAAAACAAACGCCCATACCTTTTTATCATTCGCGTATTATTAAACTATACGTGCAGTCGTGATTTAAACTGTCGTGAATTTTCCCATGGTTATATTTATACGTTTAAACATAACTATTGCGTACGTAATGACTTACAGTGTTTGATTTAAAATACGAAGAATAATCGTGTTAATCATTCGTGTTCACGTGTTACGTAATTATTAATTATTCATGTTATTATAATTACTTGTATGTAACGACATTTATCGTATTAATAATTATGTAAGTACATAATTATTTGTTCGTGATTTCATGTTCATGATTTTATGTTCGTGATTATAATTATTATTGTTAATAATTATCGTGTACTAACACGTATTTAATACTTATCGTGTAATAACACGTACGTAATTCTTGAAATTAATATTCGTGATACGTTTTCATGTTATAAAAGGAAAGTTTTAATCCTGTACGTACGATCATAAGTGTACTGTTCATGGTAAAAGCATGCGGGTTTTATAAACTTGGTTCTCCAAAAATTGACCGAACATGAGAAAACTATGAAACAAATGCAAGAGTCCACCGATAGGAAATTCGTGCAAATGTTGCAAGCCCTTAGACCCCAAGGAGCCTTACCTTCTAATACCGAGACCAACCCTTGAGCTAATGTGAGTGCTATTAATACTAGAAGTGGAGACACTTTAGTGGTACCTTCCATCTCTTCGCCCATAAAGGAGAGACAAGGCCCGGAGGTCATAATGAGTAATCCTACTCCCCCTTCGGTGATTCCTCCCACTACCACTCCTATTACTAGTTCTCCATTGCCTAATGAGCCTAACCCTAAGGTTGTTGAAGAAGCGAGTCCTTCTCCTTCTCAACCTTCACCTTCAAAGCCCAATATCCGTTATCCCTCTAGGTTGGACAAGGCGAAGTTGCTTACCAAAGATGACATTCACGTTTCCAACTTTTTGAAAATGATTTCCCAAGTGAATGTTAACATTAGCCTTATTGAAGCACTTGCTCAAATTCCTAAATTTGTGAAAATGTTCAAAGATTTGCTCAATAAGAAAGAAAAATGGTAGAGCTCGTGAACACTCGTTTAAATGAGAATTGTTCTGCGGTTCTTCTCAAAGAGCTTCTCGAAAAGCTAGGAGATCCCAGATGATTCGTGTTACCTTGCTCGTTTCCTCAAATTGATGATTGTATGGCTTTAGCGAATCTCGGTGCTAGCATCAATCTTATGCCACTCTCGGTATGGAAACAATTATCATTACCCGACCTTGTACCGACTCGCATGACTCTCGAGTTAGCTAATATAACTCTCGCATACCCCGTTGGTATTGCCGAAGACCTTTTTTTCGGGTTGGTACATTCACTTTTCCCGTGGACTTTGTCGTCGTCGACTATGAAATGGATCCTCATATTCCGTTAATACTTGGTAGACCATTCTTACGATCCGGAAAAGGATTAGTTGATGTGGCCGAAGGGGAGTTAATTCTTAGGGTTAGGGATGAACAACAAGTTTTAAAAATGAGAAAAATCACAACTTAATCAAATGGAAAAGAGTCGGCCAATATGATTGATGTTCTTAATTATGATAATGAAGAGATTTTTATTAATCCTTTCGGAATTAAAAAGTCTAATCAAAATGATTTTGTGACAACTTCATCCCTTCCCTTAGAACCTAAAATTTTTGAATCTCCTATTTACGATACTTATAGTTAATAATGAGTATTTTGAAGTTCCTTTTCTCTCGATTCTTGACAAGTTGAAAGTTGATTGTAGTATTTAGTCACTTGTTTTAGGAAAAACAAATAACCGTGGCAAATATTAAGTTATACGATTTAAGAAAATCATAAAACCGAATAAATGCGAGTTCGTTCTCGAAGGAGTTGTATGTGTTTGAGTGCCAATATATAAAATTAATGTTTGGATTAACTTCGTTTTTTGGTTGAAAGAGATAAATTTAAAAACGAGCTACGACTGCGATTAAACTAAGACGAATTGACGTAAAACGCGAACGTAAATACGTAAAACGTGACAAAATTAAAAATTAAACCTAAAAGTTAATTAAAAATAAAAACTAAATCTAAAATAATATATATAAGAATAAAAATCCAATAAATAAATTTTAAAATATTTTATTAATTAAATATTCAATTTTAAATGCAAATTAAAGCCCTAAAACTAAATATAATTAAGAAAAAGCCCAAAATATTATTTTTTGAACAAATAACTCACTTATATTATTTAAAGACTAAAAAGTATTTTTCCTAAATTTAAAAGACTATTTTTCTATTTTTAAAACTCTAAAAACACTTTTTAAATTAAAATAATGATTAAAAATAATAAAATAATGCTAAAATTAATTTTACTGTCTGAAAAATCCTAATTTATATTACTTAACAGTAGAAAAATTTTAAAAGTTGAAAAAGTAAGTTTTTTACACTAAAAGACAAAACAGATTTAATTAAAAAGTTTTTAAACAAAGATTAAATCTATTAATTACTTTAAAAAATGAACAGTGAAACTTTTTTAAACTAAAAATCTTAAAACATTTTTTTGAATCTAAGAAAATTTTCAAAACTGAAAATTATAAACTTTTGGCACTAAAAGACAAAAACAGGTTTAATAAAAACTAATTAAAATGGAATTAATTCTAAAAAATGCAAAATGAACAGTAAAATAAAATTAAACTAAATGAAAAATATTAAAATAAAATAACAAAAATAATAAAATTAGAATCACTGAAAAAGACCTAAAAATGGTCACTAAAGACAAAAAGGTAAAAAGACTGAAAGGGACACTCGGACAGCTTTTGTCCTATACCCAAGCAGTGGGAACCTTAACACTAGCAGTGGGAATGACTGAACAAAAAATCGTATCTGGATGGTTTTTGGCTTGATTTCAAGCTTGATTCTTGGTTTTAGTTGGCAACAATGGCACCCCTACACTCAGTGGAGTGTAGGGATACCAAATAAACAAGAAAATGCACAAGTTGTTCACAAAAATCTTACACAAAAAGCACTAATTCAGTTACAGATGAAGCAAATGGGGTCTGGGCACACTTGCTGGTCTAGTTGGCACTTTGGTGAGTTTTGGCTTGCCAAAACTTGTCCAAGACACAATCAAACTACACTCAACTAACACAAATGCTAAGTTACTCCTAACTCTACCAGTCTAACGAGTTTTAACCATAAAAATTACTAGAAATCGACAGATTTTAAGCCTACTAATTTTCTACTAGTTTTACCAAAAATAGAGCATGCAATCTTGTTTTTATCCTATGATACTAATAACTAGCTACCACTATAAACCTATTACTATCACTAGAGCATGTTAGATCTGGTTATTGTCCACCTATTGTCACCTAAGCAACTTTAAACCATACACCCAAACACCCCTTTAAATACTGAAAACCAGATTTTTCTAACACTTTGCTAATAAAAACCTTCAAAACTGATTAACATCCATTCTAACATACTTATAACCCAATAACATGCATAAACTAACAATTAAACTAACAAATAGCAGGTTACTCACAAAAATCATAAAGTACACATGAAAACTCAAAAACTTAAACCAATGGGGTTCAAAGCCCTAACCTGGTTGAATGCCTTCCAAGGGCTTGGTTTAAGAGCTTATGTGAGCTAATGAATCAGTAGAGAACCCTGCTGAGTCGAATCCAAAGAAGGACCCAAGGGTGATGGATATCTTCAAACTGAATAAAAGAAATGAAATTAAATGAGATGGAGTATGTCTTGTTGTCTCTTTTTTTCCTACACAACACCACAAAACCAAGGCACAAACTACAAGCTTGGATAAGCTCACACCACAAGCTTGTCAGGCTTGTGGTGGAGGCTTATGCAAGCAGTAAGGATAAAAAATAAAAGGGACACAAGATTTTTCTAAAACCTTTGAAAAATAATTTTGAAACCAACGGAATTTTGACAAAGACTTAACACAAAGCTGAAATCACCCCACAATCCACTTTCACTTCATGTGGGTGATGAAATCAGACTTCTAAAAAACCTTTTTCAAGTGTTTTTAAAACACAAATTTCTGAAAATCTTTGATAAATGAAACCTTTTTGAAACCTTTTAAATTAAGTTGTAAGTTAAAATAAACATTACACTAAGAAAGCTTTTAAAAGAGGAACTCAGAACTTTGTATAACTTCAAACTTTTCATTATCATTAATAAGTTTTAACAATTGCACATAAATCTTGAACAAGGGCTTACACAAGTTGTAAGCTCCTCATATAGGAGTAAAGAGAAGCTTATAGTCTACTTTGATAAACATAAACCCTAACAACTGGATTTCCAAATGTGCCCTTGTGAAAAATTCAAATCCTTGGTCAAATTCGTATACATGTGATGCTGAGTTGTTGCCTGTGATGTTTGAATAAATCCTGAGCATCCAATATTTCTTTGGGACCAAGTCTTTCAATAAGAGCTGTTGGATGACTGAGAGATTCGATGTTTGCTATTGTGGGAGTGAAAAGGGACAACGGGGGACCCATAAGTGGTCATAGGGAGGAAGTTTTGGTTGTGGGTTTTGGTTTAGGCTAGGGGAAATAGCAATCTGGAAACTTATAGCCAAAACCCCCTTAGATTAAGATTAATTGATCCTGGGTAAGATTAGGGTTTAAGGGGGATTAGGTGTGAAGTTTGATTAAGTTTTGGGTTAATCTTTGTTTAAAAACCTGTTTCCCACAAAAATTAACTGATTAAATAAAATCAGTTGAAAACTTAATAGTGGAAAGTGATGTGTGTAAAGTGGTGAGGTGGTGGGAGATGATTGGAGGGGAGCGGTGACATGGAGTATTGGTTGGCTGGGATATGTTTGTGTGTTTGATGCAAATAGTCCCTGAACTCCAAAACTCGTTCATTTAGTATAAACCAGCTCTAAACTTGGAATCCCTTTATAGATAACTTTTCTCTTTTATACTTTTGCCACAAATGTTTTATCAAAATAGTTCCAAGGGTATTTCATGCAATATTTGCATTCTTCAAGGACCTTAATGGTATAATCTCATCATTTTAGGGACCCAATGTGTAATGTTGAGTTTTACACGGGTTTAAAATGACAAGTCTTCAAAAGTAGAGGGACCAATCTTGCCAAATCTTCAAACTTCAAGGACATTAAAGGAAATTCATGATCCGGGTCCGGTTCTTTGTGCGGCTTCGTTTCCCGTGTTCGTTTTTGCTTCATTCTTGTGATATTTTGTTGATTTCACGATATCCGTACCTAAAATACACAATGAACAAACACAAGCATATTTTGGGGTATTTTAATGATATTTTAAGCCTTTTAAGTCCGATTTGGACGATGAGACTATGTATAATTTCTGTCTCATCACTCCCCCATACTAAACTATTGTCGTGCCCTCACGCAATGCTAGAATTAAGTATCGTAGCACTTCCAAAATTCATTTTATGACATCTATTGAAGACATGAACTTAAATAAACTACTACACGTGTTTTAGACATAATGTATTGTTTTCATCACGATTAAGTAACTTTTAGGGTCAAAGAATAAGTACACGTGAATTCTTCGTTAGAAATAATTTCGTCGTCCTCGATTTTCAACCAATTCCATGCTAAGCGTGTAACGAGATCATTGTTATTATAAGTTAGCAACACGGTCATATCTCATGAGTGTTAATTACGAACCTAAACTCCCTTATTCCTACTTGGTATCTCTTATATTTTATTTTGTCTTAATGATCACGAGGATACATCATTGACTTATGCGTGAATAGAGAGTAGGTCTAAAAATAGAGTCTCAACGGTGTAACCAAAATCATTAAATTAATAATTCATCCTAACAGACAACGATGTCAAAAAATTAAGTTAACAAGAAGGATCGATAAACACGATTTTATAACAGTTTTGAACATGAGACTTATTACCATGACTTTTATTATCCGCCATCATCGGTGGTTTTATTATCATGGTTTGCCTCCATCTTTTATACAAGTTCGCCATGAAGCTTTTATTATGACTTTGGATTTGCCCTTGTCTTTTATTATCCGCCATCATTGGTGGTTTTATTATGACTTGACGTATATCCTCACGCTAAAGCAAATTTTGGATCTTTAAAGCTTCGAAGATTAAGGCTTGATTCACTTTCAATTTGGGCATAGATTTTTCGGCCTTGTGAGCTTCAAATTTTTGCTTAATTTAGGTGAGCACTTGAAATCTTATTATTGGGTGAAGCTTTTGATTATTCGGGTTGCCAATACTTCAAAACCGTGACGCTGGCGATACCTTAATGTTTTCCCAATTTAATTACATGGAAGCTACTAAAACAAATTAGAAACCAAAAACTGTGACAAAACCGCTAAATCAATATTTAGAGTAAATTACACCGTTCGTCCCTGTGGTATGCGTTGACCGACAAGTTTCGTCCCTTGACCAAAAAAAATGCACCACTCGTCCCTAAGTGGGTATACGTTATGTATTGTTTGTCCCTCCCTTTTTTGAGGCCCACTAACTGATGTTAGTCTCTACTACCCAGGGGGTATTCTCGTCCTTTCGCACCCATCACACTCCAAAATGCTTTAAATACTCTCATTTTGTAACACAGGGAAGAACCATGTAGTTTACTCTTAAATCATTACTAAAACTCATCATCTTCATCTACCACCACCACCTCGAGTCACTTTTACCACCACCACCTCGAGTCACTTTCACAAACTGCATCCTCCACCTCACCTCATAGTAACCAACTCAAACAAAAAAATACCAAAAATAATTTTGTCTCCTATTAACCTGATCTACACAATCATCCTAAACCAAAATCAAACCCAAACTCAACTTTATTTCTATCATACTTTAAAAAAGAGTTAAACCAATCTAATTTTTTGTTACAAAAATGAATCCTATTAAGAGTGTTTTCAAATAAACAGACTTTTTAGTTCAAAAAAAATAAACAGACTTTCTTCGACTAACCCGATTTTTCATCAAAAAATCACATAAGAAGAATGCCAATGAATCCATCTTTGTAACGAATTGACATAAATCACTATGGGTATTGGTATGATTACGAGGTGGAATGACAATGAATTTATCATTTCCATTATTGGTGTTTGGATTGGTTTAAAATGTATGAGGGTATCAACACATCTTCCTTTCAGCTTCATCATATACAGCTGCTGCTACAAAAGAAGAAAAAAAAAGACGACAATAGGTTTTCAATAAAAATAAGATTTTTTTGGACTTGAAATGCATATTGATTTGATCCTCCTTTTCTTTTACACTAACGAGAACATATATCCTCATCTTTACTTCAAGTAATTTAATAACATCTAATTTGCACAAAATTGGATTATCCTTCAAATTAAAAACACATATAAATAGAAATCGTTTCTCATCCTTATTGTAAAAAAAAAACTATGAGATCTAGAGATTTGTACATGCAAATTATATCTCATTGTATCAAAAGAAAAAAATGGATGTGAATCATATTTCATATCCACTTTGAAGATTCAAATCTCGTATCAACAGTGGATGAATTGTTAGAAACAAAAATGGAAATCAACAGTGGATGAATTGTTAGAGACAAAAATGAAGAAGAAGGATATATTTTAAAAATGATGATAAGAAGAGTAAATTGATAAAGGAATGAATTGAAAGGTACCTATGATGTGGGGAATGCACCTATGGGTTTCTTGACATCTTGAGAATCATAGTGTCATTTTTGAAAGTGAACCAAACGTATTCTCAAGGAAATATTCTATTACTTTCATTGTATATACAGTAACCAAACAGACTCTAAACATTTATAAACTTCAAGTATTGACAAGAAATGAAACATATGGGACTGTACGAGAGTCGACGGATTGACAGTGGTGGTGATGGGTGGTAGATTATGGTGTAGAAGAAATATTAGGGTAAGTAGGGAAGATAAAGGAGAGAGAGATAGTGGGTGACGAAAAGACGAAAATACCCTTTGTAAATATGTGTATAACATCAGTTAGTGGGCCTTAAAAAACTGAGGGACTAACAATACATAACGTATACCCACTTAAGGACGAGTGGTGCATTTTTTTTGGTCAAGGGACGAAACTTGTCGGTCAACGCATACCACAGGGACGAAAATACCCTTTGTAAATATGTGTATAACATCAGTTAGTGGGCCTTAAAAAACTGAGGGACTAATAATTACTACACATGAGATCGCGAAAGATTACGTAACTTATAAATAACTCTATCATTTCTCGTCCTCATTTAAGAGACTTAGCCTAAAAAGTTAAGGGATCGAAGCTAAGTGCTCAACACGCACGGTCGAGTCAAAAATTACTCTTAATCTCACCATCGGAAAACCTACACTCGTGTCTTAAGCACTTATGAGAAATACGAAAATTTTTAAAATTTGGCCATTTTTAGCCTTATTTTTCAACAAAACGATAACAAAAAGATGAAAATTGGATTGTGTGGTGACGTGAGCAAGGTGAAGTATCTACTCACCCCCCCCCCCCCCCATATTAAAACTAAACATTGTCCTCAATGTTTCGAGTCTAGGGGTGAAAACACCCCCATACTAGAGACAAAGTCGAATGCTTAATCTCGAGCATAGAAAGGGTAAAACGAATAACCTAAAAGCCGTTTATGAATTATGTTAATAAGATAAACGTTAGAACATAAAAGGATATCATCGGATATCGGAATCTCCAACGGCAACGATCGAAGCTCGAGTGATCCATAAAAAGAACACGAGAGGCTTCAATGATGACGATGAACCTAATGAATCACAATCACAAACAACCAAGGAACAAAGGTTGGAAGAGCACAAGTCCCCTCGTTACACTATAAGAAAGCAAAAATATTTACAAGGATAAGCATGAGAATCCCCCACGAGGCACCTTGTTTTTGATAACCGAGTCAAAAGCTCGACTCGAATCCCCATAAATGTGATCATTTAGGGATAATCTTGGTATGGTCATTTTTGGTGGGGCTTACATGATAAACAATGCCCAAAAGTACGTGGAGTACTTTAAAAACCCGATATGCGTATACCGGGTTCAAAGATAGCGTCCTTGTTTTCGGTTGAAAGACGAAACAACGCTACTTCAACCGATAGTGGAACCCCAAAGGGGTAGAAGAAAATAGATGAGAAGTAGAAGGGTGGGGCAACATAATGAGCTACTCGAGGTAGAATCACACCAAGCAAATAGATATGATTTCCATTTATTGCATCGGTGGAAGACTGAGATTTCCCTTTTCAAGCAATTCCGGGATCGTAAATCTCGTCCTTGGTGGAGAAATGTGAGGGAACATAAGGGGCTTCCCCCACACTAGATCCACACACACCATCATCAAAAGGAGTAGACGAGGTGGTAGCACTCATAAAACGATGTGATGACGGAGTTGAACTTGTAGAAAAATATTTTAAATCATATTTAAAATCCTTTCCTTTTTCGTCATTTAAAAACTCTTTATGAAAACCCGATTTGATAATGTCGAAAATATTTGGCGTGTCAAATTCAAAATTAGTCGCGCTAATAATCCTCACATTTAAGTCATTGGTGGGAGGGGGTGGTGGATTATATAAGTTCTCAAAATGTTTATCAATAAAGAACACCGCCCCCTCGGGTCTACATATTCGTCATCCTCATGAACATCGATCTCATCGATTTGTTCATCAAAGATAGGCTTGTAAAACCAAGGTTTGTCATTCCCCTCCTTGAGTATCTTAGAAACTCTCTCGAAAAGATCACGATCAAGCACGAAACCATCATTCATTTGTGGGGATTGTTGATAAGTTAAATCCTCACGAATGTGGTAAACATAATTCTCATTTGAGGAGTGTTGATTAGGTAACTCCTTGAGAATTGGATTTTTGGTCACATGAGTTGGTTCGTCATCGAAAATAAGACGTTCCAACTCATTTAGTTCATCCTAGATTTTGGAAAGAGCAACCTCACTCGTAGGTGGAAGTGGAGGCAAAAGAGCTAGCTCTTGTTCAATGATTTCCTCAATCTCGAGATCAAACTCGTAATCATCGTACATCACATGAGAAGAGGTCTTTTTAGGAGAATCCTCAAAAATGGCATGTGGATTTTGAAGTATGTGATCAATCTTGGCAAAATCGCCATCGTCATCGTCAAAGAAAGTGTCAATGTGAGCAGTCACAACCATGGTCTTACAAGTCGAATGACTATGCTTAGGTGACCTTTCTATGACAAGAGGATCGATGTCGATAAAACCTTTAGCCTCAACGGGTGTTGGGCTAGGAACAGGAGGCACTTCGATGGAGTTAGAAGTTGAAGCCTCAAAGACGTGGTCCTTCGAAGGTAGTGAAGACGAGTCCATTTTTGTCATTGTCGTGATGGCACTAACGTCGCCCTTCGGAACTGGTTGTTCACTTGTTTCACCAAATACATCCCAAAGTGATTTTTCATCCATAAATTTACGCATACCCTTTTGAATTAAGTACACGTATTCTTTATCATTAAAATCATCATCTTTAAAACCGTTTTTCTTAATTCTTTCAAAACATGCATTAAGCCTCATAGTTTCCGCTAAAGTGAACATTTTGAAATCATTAGATTTTGAAACATTAGGTTTTGAAACCTCGGTTTTTTCATTATCATAAGACACTTGGGATTTATTCGTGAAAAAAGTCCATTTTATCCTCCCCATATCTCATAGTAAGTCTCCCCTCGTGAACGTCGATTACGGTTCGAGCCGTCGATAAAAATGGTCGACCTAAAATAATGGGACATTTTGGGTCACACTCATAATCGGATATAACGAAATCCGCGTGAAAAACAAACATTCCAACTTTAACATAGACATCCTCGGCTATTCCAATTGGTATTAATGGTGTACAATTTGTAAGCTCGATTATCATGTTCGTGGGGGTAAGTGAAGGCAATCTCATCAATTTCCATAGAGAATGAGGCATGAGATTGATGCTAGCACCTAAATCGGCAAGGGCTAAACATCTCTCAATCTCGGAAAAATCACAAGGTAATAGAAATTGGCCCGGATCCTCTTCCTTTCTCGGCATATGCCATTTGGGTTTTTTAAGATGGATCGATGCACAAGTTTCTTCAAGGGTTACTTTGGTATGGTCGATAAAACACTCTTTTTGAACCGTGGATGGAATTTGAGGTACACGAGGGTGTGCACTCTTTTCCTTGGTCGCCACGTTCACCCATCGACTTTAGAACAATAAGACGTCTTAGAAGTCGAGGGTTGAGAAGAAGGAACAACACGAAATCCATCAAGGGTAGGGGTAATCACACGACTTTTTCCACGAGATGAGGCGGCTTTACATTGTTCCTTCGGATATGATACGGTGTCACTAGGTAACGAACTCGATGAAGCACTCGAGGCTTTGTTCATAATAGCCGAAAACATCTTTTTAATGTCAATTTGTCCTTGCTCAATCTTCGTGTTTTGGATGTTTCAAAGTATTAGAAAAATTGTTTTTCAAAGTACCAATTTCTCCCTCTAATCGTCTCATATTAGCCTCATTCGTTTTCATGTAATTTTAAAAATCGTTTGACGAACTATTTTGATTTGAATTAAAGTTCCCTTGGTTTTGATTGTTTCATTGAAAATTGTTTTGATTCCCACTTGAAAAATTGTTTCCTTGATTATTGTTGTTATCTGGTTTTGCCAATTAAAATTACGACCTTGATTATAACCTTGGTTTTGAAAATTCCCTTGTTGATTGTTTCCTTGAAAATTGTTTCGGTTTTGATTAAAATTGTTGCCTTGGTTATAATTGCCTTGTTGCGATGGACCGGCGTTATTTTGATTTTGATTAAAAATATTGTTGTTTAACGCACTCACATTCGACGTTTGGCCATCCGTATCCGCACACTCGTAATAATTATGAGGTCCACCAAAAAACGTACACGATGTCTCAACCACTTTCACCGTAGCGGGAGCGCCTTTCTTTTGCATTTCGACGAGAAAAGACGTAAACACGTTCGTAAGCTTGTCGAATTTCGCATTAACTCTCTCAATGTCGCGATTAGAACTACTAACATTGGAGACATTGGCAACACTCGGTGCATTGCGGAGTTGGTAAACCTTGGATTGATTCTCGATAATCATTAATGCATCTTTCGGAGTCTTACACAAAAAGTTGCCACTGGCAGCGGAATTCAACGAATCTTGTTCTTGAAAACTAAGACCATTGTAAAACGTATCGATTTGGTGCAACTCGGAAAATCCATGGTGAGGACATTACCTAAGCAATTCCTTAAAACGATCCCACGCATCTCTAAAATATTCATTCGGTTTTTTCTCAAATCTCTTAATTTCATTTTTGAAAAACGCCGTCTTAGACGGTGGGAAAAAATGATTAACGAATTTGGAGACGAGATCCTTCCACATAATTATCGAATTAGGTGGCTCTTTCTCGTACCAATCCTTGGTGGCACCATCGAGCGAGTAAGGAAAAAGCATAAGCTTGACGACATCGGTGTCGACGTTCTGAAACTTGCTCGTGGCTAAAAGACGATCAAAATTTCGAATGTGGTCGTGAGGATTATCGGCTTCACGACCTCGAAACTTCGTAGCTTGGATTAACGAAAGCATTCCGCTCTTAATCTCAAAATTCTCCGCTTCGATAGCGGGAATTACGATCGCGTCTCCATAACCCTCGGTGGGTGCTTAGAGCAATTCCATCATCGAACGATTGTCGGCCATCTCATCTAAGGTTTCTTCAACAACGATATTAGGAACATCGGTTTCTAATACTCGTCTACGTCGTCGATTCCTTCCATTACTATTGCGTCGATTCGAAGCGTCGCTAGAATTAGAATAATCCTTCGATCGAGTGCGCATGCACTAAGCGTAGAATGGGGGGTAGCAAAGAAGATTCTTTTTGCGGTTTTTCTATTTTTCAATTTTTTTTGGTTTTGATTGTTTTTTAATTTTTTTGGATTTTTTTGTGTATTACGTAGACTCAAATCTACAAATCTCTACTAGAATCGATTTCTCGATTAAAGGAGCCTCAAAGAATGGAAACTATCACTTGGGGTGAACGCTTTCGATGACTTTAGAACGTTGGTGGAACACCAAAACGTTCAAGAGGGTTTAATCTTAAAAACAAGCAAATATAGTATACGTAGATAATACTTGGGCGGCAAACCCTCAATTAGCCTTCTTTCTCAAAATAGGCACAAGCAAGCGGAGGAAACGAGGCGGCTCTAAGCACTTAAGAGCCTTTTTCCCTTAGGTCGTGAAATACAACCGCCTTATACCCACCTTATAGTTTGTGTTAATCAAAAGTAAGCCTCACGAAAGTATTTATCTATTTTGCCTTTAAACTTTTTGCTTTAGATTCGAATACAATGATCGAGTGATGAAATCCCGAATCAAGGTTGTGTTTTCACGCTTTTGGAGTACTTGTATATTTATTGTTTTACGTAAGTACAATATAGTAATATATTCATAAGAAAAACGAAAACCAATATATCTACTATATAGTAAAAAGATTGTTGTGTGTTTAGTATAGGAAAACTAAACACGATTTATTTAGATATTAAAATATAATAAGGAAAAATAACAAAAATGAGTATGTACGCTATTTACGCTTTCCAAATTGAAAAGCAAAAACGCACTACTCACACAAACACGATAGTAATAATGGCAACACAAACACACCTCCCCGACAGCGGCGCCAAAATGATTGTAGTATTTTAGTCACTTGTTTTAGGAAAAACAAATAACCGTGGCAAGTATTAAGTTATACGATTTAGGAAAAATCGTAAAACCGAATAAATGTGACTTTGTTCTCGAAGGAGGTGTATGTGTTTGAGTGCCAATATGTAAAATCAAAGTTTGGATTAACGTCGTTTTTGGTTGAAAGAGATAAAATTAAAGACGATCTACGACTACGATTAAACTACGACGAATTGACGTAAAACGCGAACGTAAATACGTAAAACGTGACAAAATTAAAAATTAAACCTAAAAATTAAATAAAAATGAAAACTAAGTCTAAAATAATATAAATAAGAATAAAAATCCAATAAATAAATTTTAAAACCTTTTATTAATTAAATATTCAATTTTAATTGCTAATTAAAGCCCTAAAATTAAATATAATTAAGAAAAAGCCCAAAATACTATTTTATTGAACAAATAACTCACTTATATTATTTAAATACTAAAAAGTACTTTTCCTAAATTTAAAAGACTATTTTTCTACTTTTAAAACTCTAAAAACACTTTTTAAACTAAAATTATGATTAAAAATAATAAAATAATGCCAAAATTAATTTTACTGTTTGAAAAATCCTAATTTATATTACTTAACAGTAGAAAATTTTAAGAAGTTGAAAAAGTAAATTTTTTACACTAAAAGACAAAACAAATTTAATTAAAAAGTATTGAAACTAAGATTAAATCTAAAAATTACTTAAAAACATGAACAATGAGACTTTTTTAAACTAAAAATCTTAAAACATTTTTCTGAATCTAAGAAAATTTTCAAAACCGAAAACTATAAACTTTTGGCACAAAAAGACAAAAACAGGTTTAATAAAATAATTAAAATGGAATTGATTCTAAAAAATGCAAAATGAACAATAAAATAAAATTAAACTAAATGAAAAATCTTAAAATAAAATAACAAAAATAATAAAAATGGAATCACTGAAAAAGACCTGAAATGGTCACTAAAGACAAAAAAAGTAAAAAGACTGAAAGGGACACTTGAACAACTTTTGTCCTTTACCCAAGCAGTGGGAACCTTAACACTAGCAGTGGAAACTTTGTTCCCACTGACTGAAAAAAAAATCGTATCTGGATGGTTTTTGGCTTGATTTCAAGCTTGATTCTTGGTTTTAGTTGGCAACAATGGCACCCTTACACTCAGTGGAGTGTAGAGAGTCTAAATAAACAAGAAAATGCACAATTTGTTCACAATAATCTAACACACAAAGCACTAATTCAGTTACTAATGAAGCAAATGGGGTCTGGGCACACTTGCTGGTCTAGTTGGCACTTTGGTGAGTTTTGGCTAGCCAAAACTTTTCCAAGACACAATCAAACTACGCTCAAATAACACAAATCCTAAGTTACTCCTAACTCTACCAGTCTAACAAGTTTTAACCATAAAAATTACTAGAAATTGACAGATTTTAAGCCTACTGATATTGAAAACTAGCTACCACTATAAACCTATTTCTACCACTAGAGCATGTTAGATCTGGTTATAGTCCACCTATTGTCACCTAAGCAACTTTAAACCATACACCCAAACACCCCTTTAAATACCGAAAACCAGATTTTTCAAACACTTTGCTAATAAAAACATTCAAAACTAATTAACACCCATTCTAACATGCTTATAACCCATTAACATGTATAAACTAACAATTAAACTAACAAATAGCAGGTTACTAACAAAAATCATAAAGTACACATGAAAACTCAAAAACTTAAACCAATGTGGTTCAAATCCCTAACCTGGCTGAATGCCTTCTAAGGGCTTGGTTTAGGAGCTTATGTGAGCTAGTGAATCAGTAGAGAACCCTGCTGAGTGGAATCCAAAGAAGGACCCAAGGGTGAATGATATCTTCAAACTGAATAAAAGAAATGAAATGAAATGAGATGGAGTATGTCTTATTGTCTCGTTGTTTCCTGCACAACACCACAAAACCAAGGCAAAAACTACAAGCTTGGATAAGCTCAAACCACAAGCTTGTCAGGCTTGTGGTGGAGGCTTATGCAAGCAGTAAGGATAAAAAAGAAAAGGGACAATAGATTTTGCTAAAACCTTTGAAAAATAATTTTGAAACCAACTGAATTTTGACAAAGACTTAACACAAAGCTGAAATCACCCCACAATCCACTTTCACTTCATGTGGGTGATGAAATCAAACTTCTGAAAACCTTTTTCAAGAGTTCTTAAAACATAAATTTCTGAAAATCTTTGATAAATGAAACCTTTTTGAAACCTTTTAAACCAAGTTGCAAGTTAAAATAAACATTACACTAAGAAAGCTTTTAAAAGAGGAACTCAGAAATTTGTATAACTTCAAACTTTTCATTATCATTAATAAGTTAAAAATTACACAAAAATCTGGAACAAGGGCTGTTAGAAATACGTTTTAACGTATATTAGAAGTATCGGTCACTCCACAATATGATTTATGTTGTAATAGCTCGTAGTTAGTAATTAGTTGTTAGTTGCTTATTAACTTAAGTAAGAACCGGTCCATGGGCTTGTCATGGACCGGCCCAAGCCCAATGTTAGGCTTGGAATATAAATACCCCTTTCCACTAAGGAAAGGGGTTGGTTGTTGTTCCATTTCACACATTCATAGTAATAAAATCATTCACATATTCTCTCACTTTCTCTCTCTAGTTTCTCTCACTAGAAAACATCAACCCACTTTATAGATTCATAGGTTATCAATATTCTACATTTGGTATCAAGAGCTATGGGGTGATTTAAGGTAAGGATTGTGTTGTTTTTTTTAGTTTTTGAATCAATTAGTGATCTTTAGAAAAAATCAATCTTGAATCTTGTTATTTTTGGTGTTTTTGTTATTGGGATTGATTGATAAGGATTGGGTTTAGCTTATTTTGGTAAAAATCATAAAACTTTTTGTGGTTTTGGATCAAAAATCGGAGTTAATAGCTACTTTTTAAGTCTCGGAAACAATTTTTCCAGAATTTTCCGAATAGGGATTCCGAATAGGGAAGATTTTCAGTATAGAAGGTTTATTCCGAATAGGGGTTCCGAATAGGAGAATATTCCGAATAGCAGAAGTTTCCGAATAGAAGAATTTTTTCCGAATAGAAGAATTTTTCCGAATAGCCTTTTTTCCGAATAGCAAATACTTTCCGAATAGCCAATTTTTCCGAATAGCCAAAGACTTTCCGAATAGCCAAAATTCTTTCCGAATAGACACCAATTTTCCGAATAGCCAAAATTTTTCCGAATAGGAGAAATATTCCGAATTGCCCATCATTCCGAATAGGAGGTGTTTTTCCGAATAAGCCAAATTGCCAAGATATTCCGAATTGAAGAAAATATTCCGCATAGGGGATTTTCCGCATAAGGGTTTTTCTGCATAGAGTTTATTCCGAATAGGGCATTTTCAGCATAGGATTATTCCGAATAGGCATTATTCCGAATAGGGTTTATTCTAATTTTGGGTTATTCCGTATAAGCAAGTTCAAGGGGTATTTGAGTTTTTTTCGACGATCTTTAGTGGATTTAATCTTGAGTTCAACCAACACAACATAAATTCTCAACCTTTCTTCACTGCTCGATCAACCGATAATCCTTGAGTCTGTTAAGTGATCACAATGAATCCAAGTTCATTAATGCCTCAGATGACATCTCTTACGGATATCTCGATCATAACGGGGACTGATAGTCGTCCACCGATGCTTATTAAAGAGGTGTTTGAGGCATGGCAAAGTCGAATGATGCAATATCTAAAGGGGAAACCAACATACGGAAGGCTTATGGTCAAATCGATTTTGAATGGTCCACTCGACTATGGTACCATTGTGGTTGACGACGTCACTAGACCACGAGAATTTGAAGAACTCACTCCAGCTCAACAACTTGTTGCAGATGCAGATGAAAAAGCTCTTCAAACAATTCTCCAAGCTCTTCCCCATGACATCTATAGGATGGTAAGTCAGTATACAGTGGCCAAAGATTTATGGGAACGGTTAAAGGTGTTGCTACAAGGCACGTCTCTCACCAAACAAGAAAGGGAGTGTCAGCTGTATGATTTGTTTGATAGATTTACGTACAGCCCAGGGGAAACACTACACGATTACTACTTCAGATTCACTACTCTAATGAATGATCTGAATGTATACAATCTTGTAATTGCTCCATTCCAGGTTAACACCAAGTTCTTGAATACTTTACCTCAAGCTGAATGGGGTGAGTATATTACCGATGTGAAGTTAACCCGGGATTTGCATAAGTGCAACTTAGATCAAATCTATGCTTTTCTTCAGCAACATGAGAAGCATGTGATTATGCACTGTTCTCCTCGCGGTATGTACCCAGATTCCTTAGCTTTGATGGCGAATCAACCAAGCTTGTCACACAACAACACACCTTATATTTTGGGACATCAAGCCTATCATCCATCACCTTACATGACACCAACTTTTCCACAATACTCGATTTTGCCACAACCTCCCACCTCACATCAGCAACAATATCGGTTCAATGCACCTTCACCACAGTATGCTTCACAACTTCATCCAGCAAATGTTGCACCTTATGCTCAGCCTTCATACTCTTCTTATCAAGAGAATGCAGCATATCCAACAAGCTACCCTGATCAAATGAGTATTCCTTCTACTGATTATGCAGCTCATCCAGATCAAGCACTATATTGTGATGATGAAGAAGTCCCCGTTCCTGTTTTCCAACAAGGAGCTGACCCAGTTGAAGTGCTAACTACTATGTCTGCTTATCTCACACGAACTTTAAGCAAACGAGGATACAGAGGATCAGCTCCTACCAACAATCAGTTGAGGAATTCATCCAATTCTCGTCAACAAGCTACTATTGAGAATGGCAGGGTAATGGTTCAGCCAATTCAACCATATCAGGGGAGACCTTCCACATCAACCAATGCTCGCACGATCAATCCTGCTCCTGCTCCAATGGTCAACAATCCTCCACGGGCTAATACAGGCAAGTTGAGAATGATTACATGCTACAACTGCAAGGAAGAGGGTCATATGTCCAGGGATTGTAAGAAACCCAAAAGGAGAAGGGATGGACAGTGGTTTGCAGAAAAGATATATCTGGTAAATGCTCAGGCACAGGGAAGGGAACTTGATGAAGAGGAGCTTGCATTTCTTGCTGACCCAGGGATTGCTGAACAAGACGTTGTCACTACGCAGAATGCAGCTTACCAAGCCGATGATCTTGATGCGTATGACTCCGACTGTGATGACTTTCAAACTGCAAAGGCTGCTCTCATGGCAACTATCTCCAGCTTAGGGCCAGATAAGAGATCTGAGGTACTTATTAATAACACCGATAATGCCATTGATGCTAGTATTCAACCACATCAAGTTGTGCAAGAGAGTGCTGATTCGACTGAATCTTCGGTGGTGAGTCCTTCAAACGAGGAGACAAACAATGATAGCAATATCAATGCGAGTCCCCAGACTTTGAGTGAATCACAACCGGGACCCAGTTCGCATACGCCTACTCCTGCTCAACAAGATTTGGTCATGGTTCCTGCTACATTACTTAGCCAAATGAATACTGCACTCTTAGAAACCTTAGCTAAGAATAAGAATTTGTCTGATGAGCTTGCCTTAAGCAATGAGAAAGTACAAACTTTGGAATTAGTGCCTTCGTCTAGTGTTCTCACAAATCTCGAATATGATCACTTTAGAAACAAACAAATGGGTCACTTGCAAGAAATAGAAAACTTAAGAGCAAATCTGTCTAATGAACTTCGAGAAAAGGAGTTAGTGGTCACTAATTTTCAAAAACTTCAAACGGATTTTGAATCACTAGAGTCTAAGAAGAATGAAATGGAGATTAATGCCACTAATAAGATTAGAAGTCTAGATTACTTGCTGTTAAGACAATACGCTGCTTCTCAACTAGTTCACTTATTTGATGCTTCATTTAGAGAATTTAACTTATCACGTCTAAAAGGCCTTCCCCCTAATCCACGGTATGCAAAACAAGCTTTAAGACATAGTCCTAGACTTTATAATGCAACTCAATTAGGATTGGCTTTAGACCCGATTGTTTTTCCTGATGATCGAACAAGTAAGGATCTAGTTGATGAGGATCGGTCATACAATTCTGCAAAATATCCCGATTGTGATTATTTTAAAATATTTAAGGAGCTTGCAAAAACTGATTTTAGAGTTCGCTTCCATATGGATAAAGATCTCATCACAGCACCAACCTACATGATAGAGGAAGAAAGCCCTAGTACATTTCCTACACTTGTCAACATGGAAGGTCCTAAGGAAATTCCAAAGAATCTTCCACCTGTTAGCACTGTATGGTTAAACTTGAAAGAGATTAACCGATACTTTACTAACTTTGACAAGGTCATTTTGGAATGTACGACTTCAAATGGCTTAAACGCCGGAGAATGGGCTTTCGAACACATGAACGAGGTGTTTAAAACTGAGATCAATCCGTTTGTCGAAAGTCTAAAAGGAAGTTTTGCATCTCTTAAGGAAAATCTTCAGTTTGAAATTGGTGAAGTTCAAAAAGTGTTTTATGAAATGGACACCGCTTACGAACTGCAACTAATTGAAAAAGAAAAGATTTTAACCGAATATGACCGATTCTTGTCCGAAGTAATCTCGTGTGATGTGCTTACTACTGTAAATGTTAATTATTCGAATGAGCTTACATCCACTATGATTAATTGTGATGCTGTGAATATTTGTAATGATATTTGTGATGATGTTTGTGATCTCTCTGTAAATGTTGCTGATACTGTAAATGAGGTAGATAATCATTCTTGTCACGAATCTAACGCTGAGTTTTTAAAGCTACAAGATTCTTACAATTTACTTTCACAACGCTTTAATCAACTAGAACAACATTGTATATCTTTAGAACTAAAACAACAAACTCAAAATGAAAATCTTTTGATATCAAATGTTTGTGAAAACGGTGTTGAGAATAGTGACAAGATGATTGCAATTGTTAAGACATTAGAGGAAGAAATCATGAGATTGAAGAGAGAGATATCATCAAAGGAAACATTAAGAATGGAACTAGAGGCTGCAGAGTCTAAAAACCAGGTCTTAGAAATTAGACTATCAACTGTTCTAGGGGAGATGGATCGGACAAGGCAGGGACTATCCGCTCTTTATGGTTCACTAGAAGAACGCTTCGCTTTTAATGCGGCACAGCAACAATATTATGTTGAACAACTGAACCAAAAGTGCGAGGAAATCTCTGACTTGAACATCCTGCTCATAGACAAAAATATGGTTTTGGCTGAGTTAAAGGAGACACTTCTTCTCACCCGACAAGAAGTTGTTGATAACTTAGCTACCGACTCTGCACCGTCCACTAGTGCTCCAACAACCAAGTCAGTAGTGCTTTATAAGAATCCGCTTCATAAGAGAAACCAGGTTACCTATGATGATTATATGAGGAATGCCATTAAGCATGTCGATCTTCTTAGGGATATTTTAGACGATCTTTATGCCTTAGATCCCTCAAGTAGCGACTACTATTCGGCTCATGAATATGTTAAGCGAGTTCAATATTGCTTGGCTTATTTGCAATACATAGGTACACCAGGTTCTGCACTACTTAATAATAGGCCCATTGCTGTCACTCCATTTAATAAGACTCCAGGAGCGAAACCGTCATTGGCACAATCAAGTAAGACACCTTTAAAATCTGTTGCTAATGTTCCCACTTTGCCTTCTACAGGATTAAAAGCGACTACTAAGGCTAAAGGATCGCCACTCAAGAAAGCTAAGATCAAGCCCTCCACTAGTAGTGCCACAAAGAAGAAAGTAGAAGTCCACAATAGGAATGCTAGTTCAGTTTTAAATAAAACGAATCATGTTAAGACTAAAAGCTCTGCGCCTGTGCAGCAGCCTAAACCATTCGTGAATTCTGATTTAAATTGTTGGAATTGTAATGAATGTATGTTTTCCCAGCGTCATGATTTGTGTCTGATTGATCACGTTAATGAAATGAATGCTATTAAGAATGGTCTTGAATGGAAGCCAACGGGTAGAACTCGTGCCCAAGTTGGCTGGCAATGGCGTCCCACTGGTAGGACCTTTACACTAGATGGTAAAATGTGCCCTTTAACTAGGAATGCATCCATTGAGGTTAGGTCTGAGCGTCCTTTAGTTAGTAACACTCGCACTCAAGTATGGAAACAGCGCCCTTTAATTAGGTCAGCCCCCACTATAGTGCCTATCAGTGTAGAAATACCTCAGGATTTGAGCCAACTAGAATCTACACCACCAATTAAGAAGAAAAAGGCTAGGAAATCTAAGAAACCTAGAGTTAGCAAACCTAAGATTATTAAATCTGTACCTGCTAATAACAAGGAACACTCAGATTCCGATACCTCTACATTGTCTTTGTGTGGTCATATTTTCAGGTGGTCCAAATCATCCTGTGGTATTTGGACTCCGGTTGTTCAAAACATATGACCGGAAATCGCTCGATGCTCCAAAATTTCGTCAGCAAGTTTCTTGGTACGGTTAAATTTGGGAATGATCATATAGCAAAGATTATGGGGTATGGTGAATATAAGATTGGAAACGTGACGATTTCTAGGGTATACTATGTCGAAGGTCTTGGTCATAACTTATTCTCAGTAGGACAGTTTTGTGATTCCAACCTTGAGGTTGCTTTTCGACAACACACTTGTTTCATCCGCAACTTGGAAGGAAAAGATTTGTTGAAGGGATCTCGTGGTGCAAATCTTTATACGTTGTCTCTACAAGATATGATGGCCGCCTCTCCAGTATGTCTTCTCTCTAAAGCATCCAAGACCAAGTCATGGTTATGGCATCGCAGATTATCTCATCTTAATTTTGATGCTATTAATCATCTGGCTAAAAACGAGTTAGTTCGTGGTCTTCCAAAGCTTAAATTTCACAAGGACCATTTATGTTCCGCGTGTTCAAGAGGGAAAAGCACCAAGAAATCTTACAAGCCCAAAGCTGAAGACACCAATCAAGAAAAACTTCATCTTTTGCATATGGATCTTTGTGGGCCGATGAGAACTGAAAGTGTGAGCGGTAAGAAATTCATTCTCGTCATTGTGGATGATTTTTCCAGGTTTACATGGGTTAGATTTCTACGTACAAAGGATGAAGCACCGAAGGCTATCATCACTTTTCTGAAGTTCATTCAGGTACGTTTGAATACCACTGTCCGCCGTATTCGTACAGACAATGGTACAGAGTTCGTCAACCAGACTCTTCGTGATTATTATGAAGGAGTTGGTATATCACATGAAACATCCGCTGCACGCACTCCACAACAAAACGGTGTCGTTGAAAGACGAAATCGTACACTTATGGAAGCTGCTAGGACCATGCTTATTTATGCGAACGCTCCATTGTTCTTGTGGGCAGAGGCTATTTCTACTGCATGTTTCACCCAAAACCGTTCTATCATTCGGAAAAGCCATGGAAAAACACCTTATGAGCTTCTACATGACCGCAAACCCGATGTTTCATTTTTCCATGTGTTTGGTGCTCTGTGTTATCCAAACATCAATAGTGAGAACTTGGGTAAGCTTCAACCAAAAGCCGACATAGGTATTTTCATTGGTTACTCACCGTCCAAAAGAGCATACCGAATCTATAACCGTCGTCTTGGAAAGATTGTAGAAACTATGGACGCAGATTTCGACGAGCTGACAGCGATGGCTTCTGAGCAACACAGCTCTGAACCCGCGCTTCATGAGATGGGAACCGGTGCTATAAGTTCCGGATTAGTTCCCAACAATCCTACTTCTACATCATTTTTACCACCATCAAGGCCCGAGTGGGATAAACTGTTTCAACCGTTGTTTGATGAATTCTTCGATCCCCCGACTGATGAAGTTCCAGCACCTGTAGTAATTTCTCCAATACCTGAAGTGGTTGCTCAAGTTAATGAACCTTTATCTAATGCATCTACAATTCACATTGAACCGGATGCACCTTCACCAAGTGATTCTCAAACTACACCTGAATCATCACCCCTACTTGTGCCTAATGATGTGGAAGTGGATTCTACTGATCACGACTTGGAATTTGCTCACTTGCAAGAGCTTCCTTTCTTTGGTGTAGCGATCCCTGAAAACCCTTCAACCGCGTCTACCTCAGAAGAAGCTCCATCTATTGTTCACTCCAGACCACCTAGGATTGAAAACCATAGCACTAAATGGACAAAAGATCACCCAATTAGGCTTGTTATTGGAGATCTAGATCGACCAGTCTCTACACGCCATCAACTACAAGAGAGTGCACTATATTGTTACTTTGATGCATTTCTCTCTGAAGTTGAACCCAAAAATTGGCAGCAGGCTATGACCCAATCTTCTTGGATTGAAGCTATGCAGGAGGAACTCAATGAATTCAAACGACTAGAAGTATGGGAATTGGTTCCTCGCCCTGACAAGGTTAGCATCCTTACCTTGTTATGGGTCTATAAGGTTAAACTTGATGAGATGGGTGCGGTATTGAAGAATAAAGCTAGATTGGTCGCTAGAGGATATAAACAAGCCTTGGGTATAGACTTTGAGGAATCTTTTGCTCCTGTGGCTAGATTGGAGGCGATTAGACTATTCCTTGCGTTTGCTGCTCATATGAACATGATCGTCTATCAAATGGATGTGAAGACGGCATTTTTGAACGGTGAACTAAGGGAAGAAGTTTATGTTAGTCAACCGGATGGGTTCGTCAGTACGGAGTCTCCTAACCATGTGTACAAGCTTAAGAAGGCTCTCTATGGGTTGAAACAAGCTCCACGCGCGTGGTATGATCTCCTGTCAACATATCTCATGTCGGAAGGCTTCTCCAAAGGCAAAGTGGACCCCACTCTATTCACTCTCAAGGACGGCAACGACATGCTTCTGGTACAAATTTATGTTGATGATATAATATTTGCTGCCACTAACATAGAATTGTCTAAACAATTTGAGAAGATAATGTCCACACGCTTTCAGATGTCGATGATGGGAAAAATTTCATTTTTCTTAGGATTACAGATTTCTCAGAATCCCCGAGGCATCTTTATTAATCAATCCAAATATGCTCTAGAATCTCTTAAGAAATATAACTTTGAGAATTGTGACCCCGTAGACACTCCAATGGTGGAGAAATCCAAGTTAGATGAAGATAGGGATGGGATTATTGTCGATCCGAAACTTTACCGTGGAATGATCGGCACCCTTCTCTATCTGACTGCTAGCAGG
Organism: Glebionis coronaria; assembly: GCA_025667525.1. Classification (NCBI taxonomy): domain Eukaryota; kingdom Viridiplantae; phylum Streptophyta; class Magnoliopsida; order Asterales; family Asteraceae; genus Glebionis; species Glebionis coronaria. The sequence goes on from CM046875.1 coordinate 368,945,009, forward strand.
CCTGATTTGCAATTTGCTGTATGCATGTGTGCCCGGTATCAGGCTCGGCCTACCGAAAAGCACCTACATGTTGTGAAAAGGATCTTTCGGTATCTAAAAGGAACACTTCATCGTGGTCTATGGTATCCGAAAGATTCCTCGATTGCTTTAATATCATACGCAGATGCCAATCATGCTGGATGTCAAGACACGAGGCGTAGCACTTCTGGATCTGTGCAACTCCTTGGAGATAGATTGATCAGTTGGTCTTCAAAAAGGCAGAAAAGCGCTGCAATATCAAGCACGGAGGCTGAATACATCGCCATGTCCGGTTGTTGTGCTCAAGTCCTTTGGATGAGATCACAATTAACTGACTACGGTCTTGGATTTAACAAAATCCCGATGTATTGTGACAACAAGAGCGCCATTGCCCTTTGCTGCAACTATGTTCAACACTCCCGGGCCAAGCACATAGACATTCGCTACCATTTCATTAAGGAGCAGGTGGAGAACGGAGTGATCGAGCTGTATTTTGTCACTACTGAGTACCAGCTGGCGGATATGTTCACCAAAGCCTTAGATCGAGGACGAATCGAGTTTTTGATCGACAAGCTTGGTATGAAATCATTCACTCCAGCGACTCTCAAAGAGTTGGCAGAAGAATCAGCTGAATAGTCGTGGTAAACTATTCAGAGTATCCTTTGTTCGTGATCATGTATATTATAGTAAATATATAAACCACAAAAAGAAAATACAAAAATATAAAACCAAGAAAAACCATAAAAAATATAAAACCAAGAAAAACCATAAAAAATATAAAACCGAGAAAAACCATAAAAATTATAAAATCAAGAAAAACCAAAAATATTTTTCGTTTAAAACGGGCATGTCTTTTAGTACGGTAATATTTACGGCCTTAGAAATGTCGATTAATATTGACACGGTGCCATAAATAGAGTCCGTATAAAAGTTGTAATGTTTTTAAAACATGCCCATAATGGCTTGTAGTTATTTTTGACTGCAACCCGGTTTTCATATTAAAGTCACGTATTTCTTTGGAAAACGTTGGCTCAGAACGGGAATTAATTTTCTCGGGCGTGATTTACAAGCCAAATCATGCAAAGGGATCAAGTTTACTTTACAACTTGGTCTAACACGAATTTGTGTACGTCTCAGTGCATTAATTTGTTAAAATAAGAGAAATCTTATTGACACCACGAATCAAACTTTTTCAAGATATCAATTGGGAAATGTTTTTCATCATCATGTGCCTCGTTAAAGAATGACTACAGCTCTTTAAATAGAAAACGGGTCATCGTTTAAGGGGGAGAAAATGTTTCATCATCTTTCACAACAAAATGATCTTCATAAAGCTTAATGGTTAAATGGTTGGATTGCTTTGGCATTTGTAGTGTTGTTGCTTATAAGATTGTCGTGGATAGTTGTGTGCTTGTGTTAAGTTAAGTTAATCATTAAGGCTCGGATAAGTTAACATAAGATAGGGTCAAAATGGCTAGTATCAAAACTTGGTAACCAAAAGAATGATTGAATGAAGCAAAAAGAAAAATTGAGGGGGCAAAGTTGACAACATGTCTAACTTGTGGAAAAATTTGACCTAGTCAAAATTTACCCCCCCCCCCCCCCCCCCCCCCCCCGTCTTTTCTTTCATATCACTGTTCTTGTTTTTCTTTTGCCGCCATTCATACAAACACACAAAACAAACACACGTAAATCAATCAATCATCTCAAAATCATTCACTTTCTCAGATCAAGATCTTCTAAAAAGGTATTAAATCGGCTTAATCTTTCATGAAAAACAATTCAATTAACTCTTTTTAATTGCAAATCACTTGAATGAAATTACTGTTTAATTAGGGTTTAATTAATTGGGGTTTTTGCCTGGGGATGATTCGGAATAGGTCTAATTGCACTAATTTGGCCTTTAGAACACTTGAATCAAACGATCTCATGCCTAATTAGAAAATCGTAACTGTTTGTCACTTTCCGCATAAGAGCACTTATTCAGAATAGAAAATACTTTCCGAATAGGCAAATGTTCCGAATAAGGCAAATGTTCCGAATAGGGAAAATTTTCCGAATAGGGCAAATGTTCCGAATAGGGCAAATGTTCCGAATAGGGAAAATTTTCCGAATAGGGCAAATGTTCCGAATAGGGCAAATGTTCCGAATAGGGAAAAGTTTCCGAATAAGGCAAATGTTCCGAATAGGGCAAATGTTCCGAATAAGGCAAATGTTCCGAATAGGACAAAAGTTCCGAATAGGGAAAATGTTCCGAATAGGGCAAATGTTCTGAATAGGGCAAATGTTCCGAATAGGGAAAATTTTCCGAATAGGGCAAATGTTCCGAATAGGGCAAATGTTCCGAATAAGGCAAATGTTCCGAATAGGACAAAAGTTCCGAATAGGGCAAATGTTCCGAATAGGGCAAATGTTCCGAATAGGGAAAATTTTCCGAATAGGACAAATGTTCCGAATAAGGCAAATGTTCCGAATAGGCCAAATGTTCCGAATAGGGAATTTTCCGCATAGGCTCAATGTTCCGAATAGGATGTTATTCCGCATAGGCAATGTTCCGAATAGAGTTTTTTATTCCGAATAGGATCAATGTTCCGAATAGCCTTGTTATTCAGAATAGAGATGTTTTTCCGCATAGGCTATATGTTCCGAATAGACTTATGTTCCGCATAGGACTTATATTCAGTATAGACCTATTATTCCGAATTGTGTGATTATTCCGAATAGAAGATGTTTGAATGGTTTCAAAGCTTAAGGGATTATGTCATATGTACAATGCTTAGGTTTAAAGTCATAATGATATTCATACTTGTTTGTATCAACCTTTGTGTTTTATCTTAAGCAGAGACGATGACTAACCCTACCGTACAACAACTACAAGACAACAGAGCCGCCGCCATTGCTGAAGCCAAGACTCTAAAGTTTGTTCCAAACAACTTCCGTCTGAAGGAGGTATCTCACTCTACCCATAATGGCTTTAAGGTAGGTACAGCCATGCTTGATAAATCTCACTTCAAGCATGCGCTAAGGAGAAGTGCTTCGGTGCCCTATGAATATCTTTACGAGTTCTGGGCTACCAAAGAGAGGACGTCGAACAAGATCACTTTTTCCTTGGACAACAAGCAGCAGACGCTTACTGTGTCAGACTTCAGGAAGATTTTTGGCTTTCGACCGATTCTCAAAGGTCTACCAGCATACTCACCCAACCCAACCAAGGACCAGATCATGGAGATGTTCACCGCCATTGGATGTCTTGACATACGAACCCCGTCTGAGTTTACTACTGCCAAAGTTGGTCAACCATGGAAAGCTATTTTTGGGATTCTAAGCCGATGTTTAACACCCAAAACAACTGGGTATGATGTTGTTCGTCCACCAATCATCAAGATGTTTTATGGTATGTTTAAAGGTATGGGTATTGATTATGCATCACTGCTGTGGGAGGAGTTCACTTTTCAACTCTTCACTAACACAAAGGGTAAAGTTAAAACTTACCAGTACCCTAGGTTTATTAAGTTGATCATACATTATTTTATGGAAAACGATGCATCCATTAACAAGCGTGCAGGTAGTCGCCACCACATGATAGATGATGATGATTTGGTAGACTTAAGGCAGGAGACTCATTCGAATACGGTTATTCCTGGTCCCATTCCCAGTCATCTTCTGACCGATGAGATTATTGCATCCGATGATTACAAGAACTTGCTAACAGAAATTGAGAATCAACGAGCAAGCCTTCTAGCAGGTGAAGACTCATCTACCACGGTTAAAAGCAAAGGTAAAAGGAAGCAAACAGATTTACCTGAACCCAAAACCAAGAAGAAGAAGACAGAGGGTAAGAAAGGAAAGGGTAAGGATGATGAGATGCGTCTGCGTGACGCAGAAAATATTGCTGATCCTGCTCTTGAGAAAACTGAGAAACAAATAATGAAGATAGCCATTCAAAGGAGCAGGAAAGATACTGGCGGTAGTGGTTCAGGTGTAAGAGTAGACGTTGAGGATGAGTACATGGAACCTGATGATGTTGATGAGTTTGGGTCACCTGAACATTATTCCACTTCGAAGGAGCCATCAATCCCTGTTTCAGCTGGTATTGAAAAGGCATCTACTCAACCTTTAACAACTCAACCTCCACCAACTCAACCCTTACCAACAAAACCGGTTTCAACACCATTTCCTCCACCACCAATAAAGCCCATCCTTAGTACCGCAGTTACAACCGAGCCCATTCCATCAACCCAGAGCAGCTCTGCAACGTCTGCAATGGCAGCAATAGTGATGGCCGAGATGTTGGATAAACATGTGGATAATCAAAAGAGAGAAATGGATGAACTTCGCCAAGAGCTAAATAGAAGAGCTCAAAGTGAAGAAGCATCAAGGAAAGCTCAAGAAGAGTTGATTGCCAAGTTCGCTACAGACATGGAAGTTACACGTAAAGCTCATGCAGAAGAACTTGCTCAGGTTAAAAAGGATGAAGCTGATAGGCATCAAGCACGAATTAAGAGACTTAAAGCTATTAAGGATGACCTTAAAGAGCAAAAAGACGCTCTTGAAGCTACTATTGAGCAGAGAGTGAAAGACTCCGTTGAATCCCTAATGCCTAAACTGCGTGATGATTTGAAGACGCTTGCTGCTGACAACTTGATGATCAAATCATCCAATCCTTCAGAAGCCGCCTACAAGATTGCTTATGACTTGACGGATTTTGAATTGAAGAAGATCCTTAAGGCTCGTATGGTGGAACTTGGATCGTTTGATAAATCGAGGATTCAACGGGCTCTCTACAAATCACTGAATGATGCTATCATGGAGGATGATAAGTTGTTCAAGACGTTTGGAAGTGTGGTACCCTACCACATTCTCCCTGAGGAAGAACGGGAAGAGAGTGAAGAAGAAGAGGGTACTGGTGGAGAAGAGGAGGAAGAAGAAGAAGAAGAAGAAGATAATAATGATGATGATGATGATGATGATGAGGATCAGAATGATGAGGATGATGATAATGATAAGGATGATGAAAATGATGATGAGGATGAGGATGAGAATGATGATGATGAGGATGCAGATGATGATGATAATGATGGTAATGATGGTGGTGATGGTCACCAGGAGAGTGTTAAGGGGAGCAATGTGGATAAAGGTGAACAGCGTGAGAAAGGGGATAAGGGCGCCAACTCAAATAAAGTGGTTAAGTCTGGCACCAAGTCAAAGAAAGATGCAGCACCAAAGGAAAAATCCACATCCACGGAATCCAGACGATCGAAGTGGCGCCATGATGTGAATGCCACTACAGGGTCATCTATTCCTGGTACATTTATTGCTGCATCCATACCTGTTACCACTAACCCCGTTAGTTCTATTGTTGTTGTCCCTGTGATTGCAGAATCGGTAACCGAACCAGAAGCTGCACAACACTCACCCATCCATGACACTGCTGAAATGCCTGAATCTGAACAAACAGATGTTCACGTCTCCACTCCTCTGCAACAAAACCCACAATCCACTATTCCTGAACCAAGCACAAAGGACTGGGAGGACACGTTGGAGATCGACGAGAATGCTCCACCACAGGCTTGGATCACGGCAGCGGCGCAGTATGATCCGATCACCGACGCCGACAAAGAGGTCTTGTATCTTCGTATCCGAAGTCCGATTGACTTATGTGCATTTCTTGCGCATGAGTATAAGACTTCGGTTACTCCATCTTTGGTGAAGAAAGTACTGAAGGATAAAAGACTTCGCGCCAAACCCGGTTGACCCAAATGGAGTTCGAATATTATGCCGAGGAGATCCTAAAGGCTCTGAATACCGTTCAACGGCCAGGTCTTCATGAATCAGAAAGAGCTCCACCTCCAATGGATCAAGATAATCAGATTGCTCTTGACTTCTTTGTCACCAATGATCTGGTGTATCTACTGAAGGGGTCATCAAAGTACGCAACATCCCTGACATTGCTGAAAGCTGCCAACTGGGGGACAATACCCTTTATCAAGGAAAAGGTAAACCGACTCTGGGTCCCTAAGATAAATCGTAATTATGATATGTATGCTGTCATAGGTGCATCTCATTGGGACGAACGAGTCCGAAGGGCGTACAGGGGTTGCTGCTTGGTCAATTCTGGAAGCAAAGTTAGATCCGACATCCGCATCTCCAGCATCTTAGGAATGAAAACTGAAGCCAAGAATGGCTATTATCATGTGACGGAGATTCGTTTGAAAAGGGAGGATGACAGGGAATACAAAATCCAGCAGGGAGATTTTTCCATCATTCGCCTTGAGGATATCGAAGATATGCTGCTTCTGATGACCAGAGATCAACTCACACATATTCCTCGTGAAGACCTCATTGCTTTGAATACAGCACTTCGTATGTTCACACGAAGCGTTGTCATCAAGACACGAGTTGAAGATCTTCAGTTGGGAGTCGAAAGCTATCAAAGGAAGCTCAACCTAACCCGTCCAGTGAATCAAGTGCTACCTCAACATGTAGAAAGATGTCCCTATACCGGCATTTCTGTCCCGAATTACGGCATTTTCTACTTGAATAGTCGAGGTTTGATGAAGTTTATGAGGGTGGGGGAGCTCCACAAGTATAGTGATGGAACTCTTATACAAGTCAGAGGAAAGTTGGAGCATCTGAACTCGGGTAGGACTTTGCCAGAAATGACGGAGGATTGGCATCCAGGTTACCGGCAGATGGCGAAGTACGTGATCAAGAAGATCGATCAAAAGCTCCGTGAACGTAGATTGATGAGGAGCTTGGAAAGATTCGTGGGTGGTAGACCATATGGAGTGCACTACAGGACACTGCAACGATCCATCTAAAGGGTCGTACATTTCAGGTCACTCTATATTGGTATTATTTGTGAATATGTATATTTGTGAATAATGTGCTTTACTGGCTTGTTGTAGTGTTAAGGTATGATAATTTTTCAAGAATTTCTCACGAGATTCTAAATCTTTCAAAATATATTATACTAAAGCACTACAACCATCCCTTATTAACTTAAGGGGGAGCAATAACTTGTTCTTTGGCCAAACATCGATTTCATTTTTACCCAAAGACCGGTTAATCCATTCAATATCCCAAATATTAATGGTTAACATTTCGGATAAGGGGAGAAAATGGGATTAAGGAGATTTAAATGATACTTGGCTAAAAGATGAAAAAGACTTAATGATAATCCAACTTAATATGTGTTAAGCACGTGTTAAGGGGGAGCGTTTTTGATGAACAAAACACCTAAGGTACAAAACTTTTGATTTCAATATCACAAGTACCTTATGTGATTTTCAATGATTTTTCATGGTGGCAATTCCTTCCCAAAACACGCTTAATTCACGACGGATGTGGTGACAAAAGGGTGGTAGGAATAGGTTTAGTCCAATGATTCATCAGAACCGATGGAATCTTCCCAAGGACAATTCCCTAGATAGAATTAGAAGTCCTAGGAAAGATGGAGAAAGAATGTGAACGTAGCTGAATGCCGACCAAGTACTTAAGCTAGCACTGGAACAATCACAACAAGGTGCTAGTGATGACGTATTGGTAAGCATTGAAGGGGTTGAAGAATGAAAAAGAAATGTAAAGATAAAGGGTGTAAAGAAAGAAGCCCTCCTTACAACTTTAGGCAGAAACCGGGTCAATACATATGCTATTGAGGTCATTTTTGCTAATGATTCTCGGTATTGAAGAAAGACATCATGGACCCAGTGATGCAATGCACAACCCTTCCCCAGCTAACTCAAATATCTCTCAAAAGATATTTGTTTTAATCACACGGAGATCAACACGTTATCTATTGGTTTATTCACTCCGAATAGACTGGTATTGAAAAGGTGGCACTCCTCTCCAGCCATCGCTCACTAAATCAAAACGCACAATCGAGTCTAGAGCCAAGAGATCATCAAAAGTCTCATTAGGACACTTTCCATTTATTCCTTGCTTTCTCACACACTGTGAAAAGTAAGAGACTTTCATGAGTCCTACGCAGTATTCCTGTAATATTGCCAGAACATCCGAGTAATACGCAAGTATTACAATGAAGATGGAAATCCTGCTTGAGCCAACATCAAACAAGCTCATGGTAGGTTACACGTGCGGTTCTTTTAGAACCAATCTTGTGAAAAACTGGAAGGTAACAGTGGTTTAATTCTTAATTGAACTTAAACTCGTTCCAGGCCTCTTCGCATTATCATATGATCTTGCTAGAACACTCAGAGTGACTCTTTATTGACCACAGTGACGAGTGGAAATCCTTCTAGTGTCAACATCAAACAGCACTTGGTAGGTAACGCGCAAGATTCTTTATGAATTGAGCTCGTGACAACTGGAAAGCAACGATGGTGAAAATCTTAATTCAAATTCACTTGTTCCAGGTTTCATGAATTGACGGCTTCAAATCACAAGGATAATTTATCCAAGTGATTCACTCTTTATGTTCGCAGTCAGCTTTGGACGGTCGAATAAAGAGAACGGGTTTACCCGCGAAATCCTGTCAGGAAGTTACTTAATTGAAACTATCCGTCACGGGTACGATATCTAATATCGTCCAACGGTCTTCACCGACCGGAGGTAAAATGCTACCGAATTAGAATAAAATGTTCAAAGCCATTTTATTCGTGTCGTTGCTGTGTACCTGTTAAAGACGGTGGCGTTGCTGTGTACCTGTTGAAGACGGTGGCGTTGCTGTGTACCAGTGAAGACGGTGGTGTTGCGGTGTACCTGTAAAAGTCGTTCCCACATGCTTATGTCTTTTGCAACAAAGTTCAGCAAAATATTCAAGAAAGTACAAGATGAAGTCTTCCGCTGTACCAAACTCTGAAGCTTTCGAGAATTCAACAAAAAGACGTAAGTGTGTGGAACATGAAGTCACGAGGAGGCAAAGTTCACAAGAAAGGCAAAGATCGCACGTGAAAGGCCAAAGAACAATGCTCTCAAGTCAAAGCCAAAAAGATCAAATCAACATATTCACAACAAAAGAAAGAAAAGAAGAAAGGACTACGAGCTAAAGAACGAAGACTTAGTATAGTATGCTAGGTTTAGAACTTTGTAACGTGGAGTGACCTCCCTTAGGGGGAGATTGTTAGAAATACGTTTTAACGTATATTAGAAGTATCGGTCACTCCACAATATGATTTATGTTGTAATAGCTCGTAGTTAGTAATTAGTTGTTAGTTGCTTATTAACTTAAGTAAGAACCGGTCCATGGGCTTGTCATGGACCGGCCCAAGCCCAATGTTAGGCTTGGAATATAAATACCCCTTTCCACTAAGGAAAGGGGTTGGTTGTTGTTCCATTTCACACATTCATAGTAATAAAATCATTCACATATTCTCTCACTTTCTCTCTCTAGTTTCTCTCACTAGAAAACATCAACCCACTTCATAGATTCATAGGTTATCAATATTCTACAAGGGCTTACACAAGTTGTGAGCTCCTTATATCGGAGTAAAGAGAAGCTTCTAGTCTACTTTGATAAACATAAACCCTAACAACTGGATTTCCAAATGTGCCCTTGTGAAAAATTCAAATCCTTGGTCAAATTTGTATACATATGATGCTGAGCTATTGCCAGTGATGTTTGAAGAAATCCTGAGCATCCAATATTTCTTTGGGACCAAGTCTTGCAATAATAGCTGTTGGATGACTGAGAGATTCGATTTTTGCTATTGTGGGAGTGACAGTGGACAACGGGGGACCCATAAGTGGTCACGGGGAAGAGGTTTTGGGTGTGGGTTTTGGTTTAGGCTAGGGGAATTAGCAATCTGGAAACTTATAGCCAAAACCCCCTTAGATTAAGATTAACTGAGCCTGTGTAAGATTAGGGTTTAAGGGGGATTAGGGATGAAGTTTGATTAAGTTTTGGGTTAATCATTGTTTAAAAACCTGTTTCCCACAAAAAATTAATTGATTAAATAAAATCAGTAGAAAACTTAATAGTGGAAAATGACGTGGGTAAAGTGTGAGGTGGTGGGAAAGGATTGGAGGGGAGGGGTGACATGGAGTATTGGTTGGCTGGGATATGTTTGTGTGTTTGATGCAAATAGTCCCTGAACTCCCAAACTTGTTCATTTAGTATAAAACAGCTCTAAACTTGGAATCCCTTTATAGATAACTTTTCTCTTTTATACTTTTGCCACAAAAGTTTTATCAAAATACTTCCAAGGGTATTTCATGCAATATTTGCATTCTTCAAGGACCATAATGGTATAATCTCATCATTTTAGGGACCCAATGTGTAATGTTGAGTTTTACAAGTGTTTAAAATGACAAGTCTTCAAAAGTAGAGGGACCAATCTTGCCAAATCTTCAAACTTCAAGGACTTCAAAGGAAATTCATGATTCGGGTCCGGTTCATTGTGCGGCTCCTTTTCCCGTGTTCGTTTTTTCTTCATTCTTGTGATATTTTGTTGATTTCATGATATCCGTACCTAAAATACACAATGAACAAACACAAGCATATTTTGGGGTATTTTAATGATATTTTAAGCGTTTTAAGCCCGATTTGAATTTTTTATTTTTTTAGTCAATTCTTTAGGAAAAGAATTGTTTTTGTTTTTATTAGTTTTTAAATTTTTAAATTTTTGATTTTTTTTGTTTTTTATTTATGTTACATAAAAATAACGTTCACGAGGTGAACGGATCCCAAAAGCCAATCGAAACCGTCAATCAATAGTCTCTCGTAATGTCATGAACCGGCAGCAGCGCCATTTAATAATGAGTATTTTGAAGTTAGTTTTCTCTCGATTCTTGACAAATTAAAAGTCCTAAAAATCTCAAGTCTTTAATTGTTCTTGGTTGTTAAGGTATTTGGAAGTCTATGTCTATTTCCATCAACACGTAGAAATACGGAAAATATTAAGCTACATATCCGTAAAACACTTTGCAAATACCAAGTATTATTCACTAAAATTCAAAATGTAAATGCATGTAAGTAAAAGTTCTATAAATGTAAGCTAAATGGAAGTACAAGGGTTGGAATGTAAAGTTCAGAAACTTAAAGGACCAAAAGTGTAAAATTCTAACAACTTGTAACAAATTTAACAACTTTCTAAAACTGCCTAACCAATTTTATAAAAAATTGAAAGTTTAGGGACTAACAACTTGCAAAACCTAAAAACAAGTAAGATTATCACTAAATGAAAGCAGTTAACAAGTAACAGGACTAAAGTGCAATTAATATGAACTTCTAAACAAAAACAGGTATAACCACTTATTAAGCTGGCATGAGCTTATTTCTGAACCAAATAAGCTCTAGTTTGTTTCAAAGTGCTTAAAATGGAATTTAAGCTAGACATGCACAAGGAAACAACTTAAAAGCTCAAAAATCACAAGATAGCTTATTCTAATAAGCCAAGAATAAGGAAACAAGTAATCCAGACTTCCATAACTTGATTTTCATGCTCAATCTTGTTAAACAGCTTACAAGGAGTATGGAATGTCTTTCTAAATTGAAAATGATTAACTGAATAACCCAGAATTTGAAATTAAGCTCAAAAGTGCTTATTTGACCAAACGTTGACCAAAAATATCAAAAAGTTGAAAATCACCAAATCTACTCAGGACATGTTTGTAACAAGATTTGTGAAGAAAAATTGGCAAATTTGTGAAGTAGAACTCGAGATAAGAGAAATCAGTTTGGACTTTACATCAGAAACTTGCAAATGCTATTGAGCTTATTAAAAAGCTTATTCCATACTCAAAAATGGATACTGTATAGTTTCCTTTTACACACTAGTTCCTTGGATGTTAGACTAAAAGTAGAAACTGGTTTCAAGCAAAATGATCAAGAAATGAATCAATGCCATTAAATTGAATTTGGAAAGTTTTCTTATTAACTAGAAAGCAGATTATGACCCAAACCTTTTTAAGATCAATTGCCTTTTTGACTGATATTCTAACTTCAAAAATGAACAAAAAGTGATCACACAATGCTACTAGATGTAAATGAACAAGAATCACCAATTTTAACAGACTTGGATTATCAAAATCAATCAAATCCAAACACTACTTTATTAATCTGAACAAGACTTTTTACAAATGAAATGTGATATAAAGAGTGAAACAGGTTATGAATATTATTAAAAGTTATTTGAATGACCAAATGAAGTAAATTTAAGCTGAAATAAGGCAGGTAAGCTGTAGAATATGGATAATCTTATGAATCAATAAGGTGGGTTGAAGGTTTATAGAGAGACAAAGTAGTGAGAGAAAGTGAGAGAGAAATATGTGTTTTATTCGAATGAGAAAGTGAAACAATCAACAACCAACCCCTTTCCATGGTGGAAAGGGGTATTTATATCCAAGCCATTAATGGGCTTGGGCCGACCCATGACAAGCCCATGGGCCGGTTTCTTACTTAACTAAATAAGCAACCATTAACTACGAGCTATACAACATTAATAATATTGTGGAGTGACCGATACTTCTAATATACGTTAAAAACGTATTTCTAACAATCTCTCCCTAAGGGAGGTCACTCCACGTTACACAGTTCTAAACCTAGCATACTATACTAAGTCTTCGTTCTTCAGCTCGTAGTCTTTTCTTCTTTTCTTTTTGTTGTGAATATGTTGATTTGATCTTTTAGGCTTTGGCTTGAGAGCATTGTTCTTTTGACCAATCACGTGCGATCTTTGCCTTCTTGTGAATCTTGCCTCCTCGTGACTCCATGTTCCACACACTTATGTCTTTTGTTGAATTCTCGAAAGCTTCAGAGTTTGGTACAGCGGAAGACTTCATTTGGTACTTTCTTGAATTTTGCTGAACTTTGATGCAGAAAAACATAAGCATGTGGGAACGACTTCAGCTGGTACACCGCAACGCCACCGTCTTCGCAGCAACATGATAAGACACGAATGAAGTGGCTTAGAACATTTCATTCTAAATCGGTAGCGTTTTACCTCCGGTCGGTGAAGACCGTTGGACGATATTAGATATCGTACCTGTGACGGATAGTTTCAATTAAGTAACTTCCTGACAGGATTTCGCGGGTAAACCCGTTCTCTTTATTCGACGATCACTAAGCTTGACTGCGAACATAAAGAGTGAATCACTTGGATAAATTATCCGTGTGATTGAAGCCGTCAATTCATGAAACCTGGAACAAGTGAATTTCAATTAAGATTTTCACCATCGTTGCTTTCCTGTTATCACGAGCTTAATTCATAAAGAATCTTGCACGTCACCTACCAAGTGCTGTTTGATGTTAACACTAAAAGGATTTCCACTCGTCACTGTGAACACTAAAGAGTGTCACTCTGAGTGTTCTGGCAAGATCATATGATAATGCGTAGAGGCCTGGAACGAGTTTAAGTTCAATTAAGAATTAAACTACTGTTTCTTTCCAGTTTTTCACAAGATTGGTTCTTAAAGAACCGCACGTGTAACCTACCATGAGCTTGTTTGATGTTGGCTCAAGCAGGATTTCCATCTTCATTGTAATATTTGTGTATTACTCGGATGTTCTGGCAATATTACAAGAATACTGCGTAGGACTCATAAAAATCTCTTACTTTTCACAGTGTGTGAGAAAGCAAGGAATAGATGGAAAGTGTCCTTATGAGACTTTTGATGATCTCGTGGCTCTAGACTCGATAGTGCGTTTTGATTTAGTGAGCGATGGCTGGAGAGGAGTGCCACCTTTTCAATATCAGTCTATTCGGAGTGAATAAACCAATAGATAACGTGTTATCTCCGTGTGATTAAAACAAATATCTTTTGAGAGATATCTGAGTTAGCTGGGATGGGTTGTGCCTTGCATCACTGGGTCCATGATGTCTATCTTCAATATCGAGAATCATTAAAAATGATCTCAATAGCATATGAATTGACCCGGTTTCTGCCTAAGGTTGTAAAGAGGGCTTCTTTCTTTACACCCTTTATCTTTACATTTCTTTTTCATTCTTCAACCCCTTCAGTACTTACCAATACATCATCACTAGCACCTTGTTGTGATTGTTCTAGTGCTAGCATCAGTAATTAGCCGGTACTCAGCTACGTTCACAATCTTTCTCCATCTTTCCTAGGACTTCTAATTCTATCTAGGGAATTGTCCTTGGGACGATTCCATCGGCTCTGATGAATCATTGGACTAATACCTATTCCTACCACCCTTGTCACCACATCCGTCGTGAATAAAGCATGTTTTGGGAAAGTATAGTCACCATGAAAAATCCTTTAAAATCACTTAAGGTACTTGTGATATTGAAATCAAGAGTTTTGTACCTTAAGTGTTTTGTTCATCAAAAACGCTCCCCCTTAACACGTGCTTTACACATATTAAGTTGGATTATCATTAAGTCTTTTTCATCTTTTAGCCAAGTATCATTTAAGTCTCCTTAATCCCATTTTCTCCCCTTATCCAAAATGTTAACCATTAATATTTGGGATATTGAATGGATCAACCGGTCTTTGGGTAAAAAAATGAAATCAATGTTTCGTCATAGAACATATTAATGTTCCCCCTTAAATTAATAAGGGTTAATTGTAGTGCTTTAGTATGATATATTTTGAAAGATTTAGTATCTCGTGAAAAATTCTTGAAAAATTATCATACCTTAACACTACATCAAGCCATAAAAGCACAATATTCACAAAATTTACATATTCACAAATAAAAACCAATATAGAGTGGACCTGAGATGTACGACCCATTAGATGGATTGTTGCAGTAACTTGTGGTGCACTCCATATGGTCTACCACCAACGAACCTTTCTAAGCTCCTCATCAATCTACGTTCCCGGAGCTTTTCATCAATCTTCTTGATCACATATGTCGCCATTTTCCGATAACCCGGATGCCAATCCTCAATCATTTCTGGTAATGACCCACCAGAATTAAGATGCTCCAATTTTCCTCTGACGTATATGAGAGTCCCATAACTATATTTATTAAGCTCACCTACCCTCATAAACTTCATGATCCCACGACTGTTCATGTAGAAAATCCTGTAACTCGGAACGTAATGCCGATATAGGGACATCTTGTGACATGTTGAGGTAGAACTTGATTCATTGGATGGGTCAGGTTAAGCTTCCTTTAGTAGCTTTCAACTCCCAATTGAAGATCTTTAACTCGTTTCTTGATAACAACGCTTCGTGTGAACATACGAAGTTCTGTATTCAAGGCAATGATTTCTTCACGAGTAAGATGGGTAAGTTGATCACGGGTCATCATCAGCAACATGTCTTCGATATCTTCAAGGAGAATGATAGAAAAATCTCCCTGTTGTATTGTGTATTCTCTGTCATCCTCCCTTTTTAGACGAATCTCTGTCACGTGATGATAGCCATTCTTGGCTTCAGTTTTCAGTCCCAAAATACTTGAGATGCGAATATCGGATTTGATAATGCTTCCTGAATTGGCTAAGCAGCAACCTCTGTACGCCCTTCGGACTCGCTCTTCCCAATGTGATGCACCTATAACAGCATACATATCATAATTACGATTTACCTTTGGGACCCAGAGTCGGTTAACCTTTTCCTCGATCCAGGGTATTGTCCCCCAATTAGCAGCTTTCAACAAGGTCAGGGAGGTTGCGTACTTGGATGATCCCTTGAGGAGATAATCAAGATCATAGGTGACAAAGAAGTCAAGAGCAATTTGATTATCTTGAGAAGGATCAAGTGGAGGTGGAGCTCTTTCTGACTCATGTAGGCCTGGCCTCTGAACGGTATTAAGAGCTTTCAGGACCTCGTCAGCATAATACTCGTACTCCATGCGGCTTAACCTGGTTTTGGCGTGAATTATCTTGTCCTATAGCGCTCTCTTTACCAAAGACGGAGTGACCGAAGATTTGAACTCATGAGCCAAAAATGCACACAAGTCTATCGGACTACGTGTACGGAGATATAGGACATCTCTATCAGCGTCTGTGATTGGATCATATTTAGCAGCCGCCGTGATCCAAGCTTGTGGCGGTGCAGTTTCATCAATCTCCAATGTATCCGCCCAGTCCCGTGTGCTTGACTCGGGAACAGTAGATTGTGGGTCTATTTGCAGAGGAGTAGAAATGTAAAACCCGTATGCTTTTACCATGCATAGTACCTTAAGTTCGTACGTACTAGTTAAAAACTTTCTTAATATAGCATGATTACGACTACGTGTTAGGAGTTTATGTATTACGTACGTGTTAGAACACGATAAGTATTTTATTTGCACGATCACGTAATAATTATTTAGCAATAATTAATCACGAACATACGATCACGAGATCACGAGCGTAATTAAAACACGAGTTATTATTAATTACGTATATATATTTAATACGAGCGTAATTAAATATATAAGTGTATGGTAATTACGTAACGAGAACATTTAAAACACGAACATAATTAAACATAAATGTGTACGAAATAACAAGACATGAAACGAGGTACGGGAACCCCACGGGGGAGTCCCTACCCGCGGCCAAAACAATGTAATGGGCCAAGCCCATTACCAATTTTACTAAGAGGGGGATAAATAGAGTTTTACTACTCAAAATTACTTTTACAGAAGAATTTCAAAAAAACCTAAAATCCCTTTTATCCTCCTTCTTTGTGCCGCCACCTTCAAACCACCATCAAGGTGATTTCTTGATCTTGGATCTTGTTGGTTTATTGTTTGTTCGTGTTTGTTCTTCACCCTCTTGATCCACGAATAGGTAAAACCTTGTTTTAACCTTTTCTTTTTAATTAATCTTTTATTAATGAACACGTGATGTTTTTATAAAAACACATTAATTAAACATAGATCTAACATGTTTTGATCATTAATTAATCAAAGGGTCGATCAAAGGGGTGTTTGTTTTTGGGCCGCAAGGTACAACCGACCCTAAGGGGGTTCGGTTTGTTTTAGCCGACCACCACCAAGACCTTTTTGGTCTTGGTTGGTGCGTGTGGGTCCCATGGCAGCAAGGGGGTACTCCGATTTGGTTCGGGGTACGGTGTTGTTTCATATCCGGTGCATGTTTAGGCTTAGATCCGAATTATGGTTATGTTAGTTTTTTTTATATGTTATGAACTTATGTTAAAATTAAATTAATAATGATGTAATTAATTTAATAACATGACTTAGGTTAACTAATTATTAATAATCATGAAATTATTTTAACCTAAGTATTTATATTATTAAGACTTATGATTAATTAATTATTTTAAAAACCATGGATATAATTAATTAATTAAACATGACTTAGGTTATATTATTAATATTTAATAATACATATCTTAACCTAACTATTGAATATATTTAATTAAAAACATGGCATACTTTAATTAAATATTATAACCTATAGTTTAATTAAATTACATGAAATAATTATTAAACTATATAATATATCATATGACTTAGAAAATAATCATGAAAATGTTTAGGCTTATTTACTTAGCTTATTTAACCAGCTTATTTCTAATTATGTAAACTTTCTATTTTTAGAAACTTAATTAAATAAAGCAGTTATTTTATTTATGGAAACCAGCTATTTTTAGAAACTTATTTATTTAAGGCAGCTAATCTATTTATGGAAACTTATTTAATTAAGGCAGCTAATCTGTTTATGGAAACTTTCTATTTTTAGAAACTTATCTATTTTAAGCAGTAAATCTATTTTTGGAAACTTTCTATTTTTGGAAACTTTCGATTTTTAGAAACATTCTATTTTTGGAAACTTTCTATTTTTGGAAACTTACTATTTTTGGAAACTTTCTATTTTTGGAAACTTTCTATTTTTAGTAACTTTCTATTTTAGGAAACCTGCTATTTTTGGAAAGTTACTTATTATTACACAGTAAGTATAATAACACATGAAATATCAGAAATACTTAATCAGAATGAACATAATATAAGACTTAACACAGTTTAAGACTTTAAACAGTGTAAAATAGTAAGAATACATAGAATAAGCTAAGACATGATATAAAACCAGCTATGTATGTAGTAAGCAGATACTTATTTCATGTACGTATTTATGTAGCACTAGTGTTTCGGAAGTAGGATTCTCGCAGTTCATCGTTCTCGTTCACTGGACATAAGGTACGGATTCCCGTCCTTTCAGTATGGACATTCTTTCCTTATTAGGATTTCCCCGTATGCAGCCAACTGTTTTCCCGTAGTATAAGTATGAGTTTGATTGCTTATGTTTTAAATATGATTACCTATAGCCATATACATGCATGAGCAGTTTCACCTAGTTATGGAGGTACCATAACCATAACATTAGAGGCACTGATGTTATGACTTCACCACGGCGGAGTGATTGCTCGTGGCGTCCATTCAGCTTTGGCCATTTATTTATATTATCAGGTGGGGCGTATGGGTGCATCCTAGTTACACGTCTTTATTCAGGATTTCATGGTGAATGTGGTGTGTGCCTTGCATCCTTCACAAGGAGCTGATCCCTCCTACCCATAAAACCAGTATATTAAATTAGGGGCAGCCCCTCTAATTTGCATGATGAGGTCACCCCTCCAATTATTCATGCACGGTGGATATTCATGACCTATATTAGCTAATGGTAAAATATGATAAACAGTTTTTATAAGATAAACATAAGACTTTCAAACTATAAAACCAGTTTTATTAAGACTTAACCAGGTTACTCGGGACTTAGTTTCTTCCGCTGTTATTATGTTATATGCTTATCCTATTCATGCTTTATTGTACATCCGTGCACTGAGCGTATTGCTCAGCCGTTTTCCTTTTCTATGTTCCCAAAACGGTAGGTACTCAGGGACGCTCGTAGACACTAAGAGTACGTGCATATGGACTGGAAGCTGTCTAGCCTTCATTACATTATGCATTTCTTTTCTTTATGATACTTATGCTTTGGACATTGTTTCGTCCTTTTCCTTTACTATACTATGTTTGTGTGTGATGAGATTTACTTTTGGTCTACCGATGTTTGATTCCGGTATTTTCCATTATATGGTCAAGTAATGTTTAGACATTTTACCTTGTATGCTTTGATGACACGCCATAATTACTGTGATATTTCCATTTCCAAAATGGGGTGTTACAATTATGGTATCAGAGCCAAGGCTTCGACCTGTAGGCTCTCAAATATGACTTGTGATTAGTGGGTAGTCACTACAGTCTTCCTAGAACTGACAGTTGTTTTCATGCATTCATCATTTTTGAGCATACATATATGTCATTGTTACAGGGTTTTTGACTAAGTAATGGTTGGTACAGGACTGGCCCTATTTAGTCGCATGTGTTTTATCGAAACTTTTAGATTTGGGACCGACCCATAGGCGTTCCCTCGATATGTCTTTTGTTTTGAGTGAACTGACCAGAGGCGTTCACTCTCGAGCATCCAAAGTTTTCATAAAACTGCATCATGCATTCATACAAAAATGTTCTTGCATAAAATTTTTCTCGTGAAATTTTAGTATAAATTTTTTTTTTCATGTATATATTTTATATTTTATGTTTTGAACTGTTAATCATATGTTTTATGTAATACTGTTAGATGGTTCTCACACGCGAACAGGAGCAGCTCAATGCTACAATTCAGGCTGCCATGCAAGCCTTGCTTCCTCAACTGAGGAATGACATTCGGGCTGAAGTTCAAGCTGCCAACAATCAGAAGCAACACAATCAGCCACCTCCTCCTCCTCCTCCAGTGACATTAGCAGTATGGCTGGAGAGATTCAACAAGCTCCGCCCTCGAGCTTTTGAGAAGACAGATAGCCCCAGCGATGGTGAAAGTTGGTTGGCTCACATCGAGAAGATTTTCAACGCTATGGGCTGTGACCCCGCATACAACGCGAGGTTGGCATGCTATCGGTTCGAAGGCGATGTACTCAACTGGTGGTTAGCTTTGATGCAATCTGAAGGTGGTGATGAGTGGGTTGCTGGTTTGACTTGGGCTCAGTTCAAGGAAAGGGTGATGGAGCAGTTCTTTCCCAAGGCGGAGCAGGACAAGCTCAAGAGAGAGTACCATGGGATCCATCAGAGAGCTGGGGAGCATAGCAATGAGTTTATGCAGCGCTTTTTCGGTTGGCTGGTTTCCTTGGTGCGGCAGCAGGTACTCCTGAAGAGCAGGCACATCACTTCAGATGGGCTCTTCGCACATCGGTCGCAAACAATCTGGTGTGTGCTACGTTCAATACTGTAGCACAAGTGGCCGATGCAGCACGGAAACTGGAGATGCTGCAGGAGAGGGATGAGTTCGGGGAAGCTGAAAGACCCGACAAGAGGTAAACCTTCGTATTCAAGCGGTGACTAATCCGTATACCTTCCATATATCCATTATTCATCTCTTTAAATGTATCTTCCAGGCAGAAAACTAGGGACCGGTCTCAGCCGGCTACTCAGCAGCAGCCTCATCAGCCCAAAGGAAATGGTCATACTAATGACCGATCTGCTACGGATAGGCGTGGCGGTAATGACAATTACCGTAACAATGCCAGGCAATCCAGCAACAGCAGGTCCTAATACTTACGAAATTTCTTATGTTTTATGTTATAACTCATATTCTGACAATTTAGCAAACTTCTACCAGGAATCATGGAAACGGTAGGGACCAGAACCAGAGAGGTTCGCAGCCTAGCCATCCAGCTATCACTGGTATTCAATCTTACGATTATCCGCTTCGTCCTTTGTACCCAACTATTATGTCTCATGTAAAATGTTTTATCAGGTCCTCAGCCAGCCAGAGCACCTGCTGGAGGATACACTCATCCTCTTTGCTCTATTTGCCACCGTAGGCACCCAGGACCATGTCGCCGTAATACTGATGCGTGCTTCAAGTGTGGTCTTCCTGGACATATTATGAAGGATTGCCGTAAGGGCGAGATGGAGGGTACATCGGGACATGCTGATACCAAGCCGCCTCCTACTGCCGGGCGTGTCTACACGACATCTCGAGACCAGGCCAACAAGTCTACATGTACCATCACTGGAATCTTGTATATGTATGGTCGTGCTGCATGTGTTCTTTTCGATACGGGTGCTACTCACTCGGTTATTTCTACTGCTTATGCTAAGAACATTAGGATGCCTCCCTTGCCACTAGAAAATAGGCTTACTATTTCCACGCCTTTGAGGGACTCTGTATTAATCACCCATGTATACAAGAGTCTTCCCTAGAATTTGATGATAAGGTTCGACCTGTCGACGCACTTCTGCTGGACATGAATGACTTCGACATGATTTTGGGCATTGATTGGCTATCCAAGTATCATGCTACTATAGACTTCTATTCATATCGAGTTATCTTCGGTGATGTCAATGCACCAGAGTACATTCATAACGGGTTCATACACGGACGGTCTGTACAAGTCATATCCACCCTGCAAGCGCGTGTACTACTGTCACATGGCTGCGAGGGTTATCTAGCTACGGTTCATGACATGGATGCTGAATCTCCATCGATTCAGGATCAACCAATAGTGTCAGAATTCCAGGATGTGTTTCCACCAGAACTTCCGGGCATACCACCTGCACGAGAAGTGGAATTCAGTATCGAACTCGTTCCAGGAGCTGAACCAATCTCCAAGGCTCCTTATCGCATGGATCCCATAGAGCTGAAGGAGCTGAAGGATCAACTGCAAGAACTTCTCAAACGAGGTTTCATTCGACCGAGCGCATCTCCATGGGGCGCACCGGTTTTGTTTGTTAAGAAGAAGGACCGCAGTATGCGTCTTTGCATAGACTATCGCGAGCTCAATAAGATTACTATTCGGAATAGGTATCCATTGCCACGCATTGACGATCTGTTTGACCAACTCCAAGGGGCCAAACACTTCTCCAAGATCGATCTTAGGTCAGGCTATCATCAACTACGGGTCAAGGAGCAGGATATTGCCAAGACTACCTTTCGTACCCGTTATGGCCACTACGAGTTTGTAGTTATGCCATTTGGCCTGGCAAACGCTCTAGCAGTGTTCATGGATCTGATGAACAGAATCTTCCATGAATTTCTGGATAAGTTTGTCATTGTTTTCATTGATGACATTCTGATTTTCTCAAAGTCCAAGGAGGAACATGAAGACCATCTTCGTACAATACTATAGATTCTTCGCCAGAAGCAGCTGTATGCTAAATTCTCCAAGTGTGAGTTCTGGTTAGATAAGGTGGCATTCTTAGGTCACATTGTATCAGCAGAAGGAATCATTATGGATCCAGCGATGGTTGAGGCCATTACTAAGTGGCCGAGGCCGACATCAGCGACGGAAGTCCGTAGTTTCTTAGGCTTAGCTGGCTATTACCGTAGGTTCGTAGAGAACTTTTCCCGCCTAGCACTACCATTGACCAAACTGATGCGAAAAGGGGAGAAATTCGTCTGGACTGAAGATCGAGAGAAGAGCTTTGAAGACCTGAAGCAGAAGCTAGTATCTGCACCTATTCTTACTCTACCATCTGGTACGGGTGGATTTCAAATCTACAGCGATGCATCGGGGAAGGGACTTGGCTGTGTTCTCATGCAACATGGGAAAGTGATCGCGTACGCTTCACGGCAGCTTAAGCCTTATGAAGAGAATTACCCCACGCACGATCTGGAACTTGCTGCGGTCGTGTTTGCATTGAAGATATGGAGACACTACTTATACGGAGAATCATGTGACATTTTCACGGACCACAAGAGCTTGAAGTATATCTTCACTCAGCGTGAATTGAACATGAGGCAGAGGAGATGGTTAGAGCTGTTGAAGGATTATGACATTAATCTACAGTATCATCCCGGAAAGGAAAATGTAGTAGCAGATGCCCTTAGCAGGAAGTCCGGAATGATCAACAGCATTAGAATCGAAGAGGAAATCATAAGAGACTTGGAGCGACTAGACATCGAGATCATGCTACGTGGACAGCACGGTTATTGGGCTAATCTTAGAGTAGAACCCGAGTTACTATCTAAGATCAAGGAAGCTCAGAAGGATGACGGAGAATTATGGGCGATAGTTCAAAATTTGGAAAAGCAGACAGAATTCAAAGTAGATGCAGACGGTATCGTATGGCAGGGCACTAGACTTTGTGTTCCTGACAACCAAGAACTCCGGGAAGCTTTGCTAGCAGAAGCTCATAGCTCCCCATTCTCGATACATCCTGGTTCAACCAAAATGTACCATGACATCAAGCAGTACTTTTGGTGGAGTGGTATGAAGCAGGATGTGGCCACTTACGTCTCCAAATGTCTTACCTGTCAGCAGGTTAAGATCGAGCATCAGCGATCTGGCGGTCTCCTTCAACCGTTAGATATTCAAGAGTGGAAGTGGGACAAAATCACCATGGATTTTGTTACCGGTCTTCCGCCTACCAAAAGGAAGCACGATGCAATTTGGGTTATCGTTGACCGACTTACCAAATCAGCTCATTCTTACCGATCCGTAAGGAAGATCCGGTAAGTAAACTCGCATATACGTATAGACGAGAGATCATGAGACTCCACGGTGCACCATCCAGCATCGTCTCAGACAGAGATCCTCGATTCACTTCGCGCTTTTGGAAAAGTCTGCAGAAAGCTTGGGGTACACAACTTAAGCTTAGCACGGCTTTTCATCCTCAGACGGACGGACAGTCGGAGCGAACCATTCAGACATTGGAGGATATGTTGAGGTCATGTGCGCTTGAATGGACGGGTGATTGGGACGAATACATCTATTTGGTGGAGTTTGCGTACAACAACAGCTGGCACACGAGCATCAAGTGTGCTACGTTTGAGATGTTGTATGGCAGAAAGTGTCGCGCCCCAATCTGCTGGGATCAGGTTGGCGAGCGAACACTCGAAGGACCAGAAATCATAGAGATGACAAACGAGAAGATCGCAGTAGCTAGGCAGAAGATTCAGGAGGCACGATCACGTCAAAAGAGTTACGTCGACAAGCATCGTAGGGATTTACACTTTAATGTAAGAGATCACGTCTTCCTTAAGGTTTCACCGTCACGTGGTGTTAGACGCTTCGGGATTAAAGGGAAGCTCAGTCCTCGTTTCATCGGACCGTTTGATATCATTGAACGAGTCGGTGAAGTATCTTACCGATTGGCGTTACCTCCGCAGCTTTCGCATGTGCACAATGTGTTTCATGTGTCCTTAGTCAGAGGGTACCAATATCATCCCCTTCACATGGTTCAGTATCCACTGGAACAGATACGTGAAGATCTCACTTTCATAGAAGAACCCGAACGAGTTCTTGACAGGCAAGAATGAGTCATGAGAAAGAAGACGATTCCATTCGTCAAAATTCTATGGAGGGATCATAACGAGCGGGAAGCCACTTGGGAAACGGAGGAGTCTATCCGGGCTTCTTACCCTCATTTCATATTTTGAATTCGGGTATGTTCTTCTTTTCCAGTTACCTTATCTATAATTCGGGGATGAATTATTCTTTTTAGGGGGGAAGAGTTGTAAAACCCGCATGCTTTTACCATGCATAGTACCTTAAGTTCGTACGTACTAGTTAAAAACTTTCTTAATATAGCATGATTACGATTACGTGTTAGGAGTTTATGTATTACGTACGTGTTAGAACACGATAAGTATTTTATTTGCACGATCACGTAATAATTATTTAGCAATAATTAATCACGAACATATGATAACGAGATCACGAGCGTAATTAAAACACGAGTTATTATTAATTACGTATATATATTTAATATGAGCGTAATTAAATATATAAGTGTATGGTATTTACGTAACGAGAACATTTAAAACACGAACATAATTAAACATAAATGTGTACGAAATAACAAGACATGAAACGAGGTACGGGAACCCCACGGGGGAGTCCCTACCCGCGGCCAAAACAAGGTAATGGGCCAAGCCCATTACCAATTTTACTAAGAGGGGGATAAATAGAGTTTTACTACTCAAAATTACTTTTACAGAAGAATTTCAAGAAAACCTAAAATCCTTTTTCTCCTCCTTCTTTGTGCCGCCACCTTCAAACCACCATCAAGGTGATTTCTTGATCTTGGATCTTGTAGGTTTATTGTTTGTTCGTGTTTGTTCTTCACCCTCTTGATCCACGAATACGGTAAAACCTTGTTTTAATCTTTTCTTTTTAATTAATCTTTTATTAATGAACACGTGATGTTTTTATAAAAACACATTAATTATACATAGATCTAACATGTTTTAATCATTAATTAATCAAAGGGTCGATCAAAGGGGTGTTTGTTTTTGGGCCGCAAGGTACAACCGACCCCAAGGGGGTTCGGTTTGTTTTAGCCGACCACCACCAAGACCTTTTTGGTCTTGGTTGGTGCGTGTGGGTCCCACGGAAGCAAGGGGGTACCCTGATTTGGTTCGGGGTACGGTGTTGTTTCATATCCGGTGCATGTTTTAGGCTTAGATCCGAATTATGGTTATGTTAGTTTTTTTTATATGTTATGAACTTATGTTAAAATTAAATTAATAATGATGTAATTAATTTAATAACATGACTTAGGTTAACTAATTATTAATAATCATGAAATTATTTTAACCTAAGTATTTATATTATTAAGACTTATGATTAATTAATTATTTTAAAAACCATGGATATAATTAATTAATTAAACATGACTTAGGTTATATTATTAATATTTAATAATACATATTTTAACCTAAGTATTTAATATATTTAATTAAAAACATGGCATACTTTAATTAAATATTATAACCTATAGTTTAACTAAATTACATGAAATAATTATTAAACTATATAATATATCATATGACTTAGAAAATAATCATGAAAATGCTTAGGCTTATTTACTTAGCTTATTTAACCAGCTTATTTCTAATTATGGAAACTTTCTATTTTTAGAAACTTAATTAAATAAGGCAGTTATTTTATTTATGGAAACCAGCTATTTTTAGAAACTTATTTATTTAAGGCAGCTAATCTATTTATGGAAACTTATTTAATTAAGGCAGCTAATCTATTTATGGAAACTTTCTATTTTTAGAAACTTATCTATTTTAAGCAGTAAATCTATTTTTGGAAACTTTCTATTTTTGTAAACTTTCCTTTTTTGGAAACTTTCTATTTTTGGAAACTTTCTATTTTTGGAAACTTTCTATTTTTGAAAACTTTCTATTTTTGGAAACTTTCTATTTTTGGTAACTTTCTATTTTAGGAAACCTACTATTTTTGGAAAGTTACTTATTATTACACAGTAAGTATAATAACACATGAAATATCAGAAATGCTTAATCAGAATGAACATAATATAAGATTTAACACAGTTTAAGACTTTAAACAGTGTAAAATAGTAAGAATACATACAATAAGCTAAGACATGATATAAAACCAGCTATGTATGTAGTAAGCAGATACTTATTTCATGTACGTATTTATGTAGCACTAGTGTTTCGGAAGTAGGATTCTCGCAGTTCATCGTTCTCGTTCACTGGACATAAGGTACGGATTCCCGTCCTTTCAGTATGGACATTCTTTCCTTATTAGGATTTCCCCGTATGCAGCCAACTATTTTCCCGTAGTATAAGTATGAGTTTGATTGCTTATGTTTTAAATATGATTACCTATAGCCATATACATGCATGACCAGTTTCACCTAGTTATGGAGGTACCATAACCATAACATTAAAGACACTGATGTTATGACTTTACCACAGCGGAGTGATTGCTCGTGGCGTCCCTTCAGCTTTGGCCATTTATTTATATTATCATGTGGGGCGTATGGGTGCATCCTAATTACACGTTTTTATTCAGGATTTCATGGTGAATGTAGTGTGTACCTTGCATCCTTCACAAGGAGCTGATCCCTCCTACCCATAAAACCAGTATATTAAATTAGGGGCAGCCCCTCTAATTTGCATGATGAGGTCACCCCTCCAATTATTCATGCACGGTGGATATTCATGACCTATATTGGCTAATGGTAAAATATGATAAACAGTTTTTATAAGATAAACATAAGACTTTCAAACTATAAAACCAGTTTTATTAAGACTTAACCAGGTTACTCGGGACTTAGTTTCTTCCGCTGTTATTATGTTATATGCTTATCCTATTCATGCTTTATTGTACATCCGTGCACTGAGCGTATTGCTCAGCCGTTTTCCTTTTCTATGTCCCCAAAACGGCAGGTACTCAGGGACGCTCGTAGACACTAAGAGTACGTGCATATGGACTGGAAGCTGTCTAGCCTTCATTACATTATGCATTTCTTTTCTTTATGATACTTATGCTTTGGACATTGTTTCGTCCTTTTCCTTTACTATACTATGTTTGTGTGTGATGAGCTTTACTTTTGTACTACCGATGTTTGATTCTGGTATTTTCCTTTATATGGTCAAGTAATGTTTAGACATTTTACCTTGTATGCTTTGATGACACGCCATAATTACTGTGATATTTCCATTTCCAAAATGGGGTGTTACAAGAAACATGAACACTTGCTGGTTCTGATTCAGGCATTTCGGCGGTGTCATGAACAGGCGAGTGTTGTGCAGATGCAGGTTCAGTTATTGATTCTGCAATCACAGGAGCAACAAAAGAACTAACAGGATTAGTGGTAACAGGTATAGAAACAGAAACAGATGTACCGGGAATCGATGACACAGTGGCAACATTCACATCATGGCGCCACTTGGTTCGTCCTGACTCCGTAGAGGTGGACTTTTCCTTTCGCGCAGCATCTTTCTGAGACTTGGTACCAGACTTGGATGGTGTCTTTGTGCTGGCAACCTTGTCCCCTGTTTCAGGCTGATCATGTTTACCACCATCATCCTCATCATCATCCCCGTTGCTATCCTTATCACTCTCCTCATTTAGATCACCACCATCACCATCATCATCATCATCACCATCCTCATCATCATCACCATCATCGTCACCATCATCATCATCTTCTTCTTCTTCTTCACCGTTACCCTCCTCTTGTTCACTATCTACCTTTTCCTCCTCATCCAAGATGTGATAAGGTACCACACTTCCAAACGTCTTAAACAACCGATCATCCTCCAAAATAGCTTCATTGAGTGCTTTGTAGAGTATCCGCTGAACTTTAGACTTGTTAAAGGATCCAACTTCCTTCATGCGAGCTTTGAGGATCTTCTTTAATTCAAAATCCGTCAAGTCATATGCAATTTTGTAAGCGGACTCGGAAGGGTTGGACGACTTAATCATCAAGTTATCAGCCGCAAGTTTCCTCATCTCATCGCGCAGCTTTGGCATAAGGGCCTCAACAGATTCATTCACTCTCTCTAAAATAGAAGCTTCAAGTGTTTCTTTCTGCTCCTTATATTTATCTTTAATAGCTCGAAGTCTCATAAGTCGTGCTTCATACTTATCAGCTTCAGCCTGTTTGATCTGAGCAAGTTCTTCTGCATGAGCTTTACGTGTCAAATCCATCTCTGCAGTGAACTTAGCTAGCATCTCTTCTTGGGCTTTCTTGGATGCCGCTTCACATTCCACTCGTCGAAATAGCTCTTCTCGAAGTTTATCCATCTCTTTTCTTTGACTATCCGTGTGTTTATCCAACATTTCTGCCATTATGAATGCAGCCATTGAAGATGGTACAGAGCTACTCTGGGATGGTTGAAGAGGATCGGTTGTGATTACAGTACTGAGGATGGAAGTTTTTGGAGGTGGAAGGAAATGTAGTGGTGTTGACACCGGTCGTGTTGGTAAGGGCTGGATTGGTGGAGGTTGAGTTACGAGAGGCTGTGTAGGTACAATGATTGTTGTAGCACAAGACTCGTTCTCAATACTTGCTGTATCAGCAATGGATGTCTCCTTCGAAGCAGAGTATCGTTCGGGTGATCCAAACTCATTAATATCATCTGGATCCTCGTATTCTTCTTCAACATCCATCTGTGCACCCGAACCACTACCGCCCGTGTCTCTCCTACTCTTTTCAATAGCCATCTTCATTAACTTTTTCTCAGTCTTTTTAGTTTGCTCGGGAGTAGGATCGTCATCAGTTTCTTCATCTCGAATAACAAACTTGTCAGCCGTGCTCTTACCCTTCTTAGCTACGGTATTTGTCTTTTTGGTTTTGGGTTCATGTAAAGCTGTTTGCTTGCGTTTACCTTTACTCTTAACCGTGGTAGACGAGTCTTCTCCTGTTTGAATGCTTGCTCGTTGATTCTCAATTTCTTGTAGCATGTTCTTGTAATCAGCAGAAGCGATAATCTCATCTGTTAGGAGATAACTGGGAATAGGACCAGGGATAACAATATTAGAGTGAGTTTCTTGCCTTAAGTCCACCAGATCATCAGCATCCATTGTGTGGTGACGGCTACCTGCACGCTTATTAATAGACGCATCGTTTTCCATACATTAATGGATGATTAGCTTTATGAACCTAGGGTACTGGTAAGCTTTAGCCTTAGACTTCGTGTTTGTGAAGAGTTGAAAAACAAACTCTTCCCACAACAATGATGCATAATCAATACCCATACCTTTGAACATACCACAGAACATCTTGACGATTGGCGGACGCACAACATCATACCCAGTCGTTTTGGGTGTGAGACATCGGCTGAGAATACCAAAAATCGCTCTGCAAGGTTCACCCACTTTGGTTGTGGTAAACTCGGACACTATTCGTATGTCCGCACATCCAATGGCAGTGAACATCTCCATGAGCTCGTTCTTGGTCGGGTTCGCTGAGAATGTTAATCCTTTGGGTGATTCCCGAAAACCAAAGATCTTGCGGAAGTCTGACACGGTGAGAGTTTGTTGCTTGTTGTCCAGGAAGAATGTGATCTTGTTTGACGTCTTCTCTTTGGTTGCCCAGAATTCGTACATGTAGTCGAAGGGTACCGAAGCACTATTCCTTAGCGCATTCTTGAGGTGAGAATTGTCAAGAATGGCTGAACCTACCTTGAATCCATTGTGAGTGGAATGAGAGACCTCCTTCAACCGGTAGATGTTTGGAATGAACTTGAGGGTTTTTGCCTCGGCAATGGCTGCTGCTCTAGAGTCTTGTATTTGTTGCACGGTTGGGTTAGTCATTGTTTCTGCTTAAGATAAAACACAAAAGTTGATACATACAGATATGAATATCATTATGAATTTATACCTAAGCATTATACATATGACATAATCCCTTAAGCTTGTAAGACACTCAAACATCCTTCATTCGGAATAAACATTTTAATTCGGAATAAACCTCAATCCGGAATAAACGTCTATCCGGAATAAACGTCTATCCGGAATAAACGTCTATCCGGAATAAACGTCTATCCGGAATAAACGTCTATCCGGAATAAACATCTATACGGAATAAACATCTATACGGAATAAACATCTATACGGAATAAAAGTCCATCCGGAATAACAAAATCTATACGGAATAAAAGTCCATCCGGAATAAACATCTATGCAGAATAACAGGCCTATGCGGAATAAACATCTTTGCGGAATAAACACCTATCCGGAATAAACACCTATCCGGAATAAACACCTATCCGGAATAAACGTCTGTAACACCCCCAAATTTATACAACACAGTACAACGGAAGACTAGTTGGTGTTACGGGATAGCACATTACTCACATCATAAACAACGCATAAAAATCGCGTCGTTTATTTATAAATCATTTCCATTCATAATTATCAAAGTTACATCGGTCCCAAGTCATTACATTACATACAAAGTTTTACAAAATATTTGAATGGAAAAATATCATTTAGGTGCGGGCCATGAATTCTTGTCGGCTTCCCGAGAATTACCTTCAAGTACCTGAGATAAAACATGTTAAAAGAAAAGGTCAGCGATAACGCCGAGTGAATTCATAGAGTTTAATAAATTCCATCAATATAATTTTTGGTATAAAATTAGTACCAAAAATCAATTCGTACAAATCGTTGTAATAGGCCGTAAAATAACCAAAATCAGTTTATACAAATCTTTGTAATAGGCCATAAAACAGCCAAAGTCATTTTATATAAATCCTTATCGAAAATCATAATATAGGCATTTGCCTTAAAAATTATTATACGAGCCAATGTCGTAAAAACATCATACAATACGTCTTATGACGTTGTATGAAAAATAAAAACCGTTATATGAATATGGTTACGAAAACCAAAACACAAACATAATATCAATAGTATGACCCAGTATTTCTAGTCAGGCAATACATCGTAATTCGAAGCGTCTAATAGTATTTCGTTAGATTTTGGATTATTATAAGCCGCATGACATTGTTACCTTACTAAACCAACAACGGGTAGCTAACCCGATACCAGTTTTGCCCATCTAAAGTAGTGTGTCGTCACAAAGGTCACGCTATTGAAATCTTCTCATACATAAATTCGCTTACCAATCAATGTGGCACGACGGGGATCAACCGTCAAGGCGCGAACTGGGGTGATCGTCCCCAAATAGTACTATTAATGCATAAGCGTCTACCAAATCCCGGTAGTTCATAATTCATGCTAATGGGACTTTTAGTGACATAACCTAACTTTAATAATCCATTTTATTTCATCTATCGGGTCCTTTAATCATTTATCGGGTCATACAATCGGGTCATTCAATCATTCGGGTCCAAAATCAATAAACAAACAATCGGGACAAATGGTGTCCTATTTTATAAAAACTAACATGTTATCTCCCTCGCGGGTTTATAAAACATTTATAAAAACATTTAAAAGAGTGCGAGGCTATGAATTCAAGTTGATGTGGGAAGGCGGGTTATCGGCAATTTAGACGTAGGGTACGTGCTTCAATCACGGAAACCTAGACAAATAATACTCATCTTAGACTCATGTCCAATGACTTTATAAAAATAACAATTATGTATACATATGATGATTATATATATATGATGATAAAGTGGGTTTACATATTCTCGTTTACTCATTTTAGTGTTACGATAGCTTTTATACTAGTTTACTAGTTTTACCCATTTACGTGTCTTAAGTCCAATAAGCTTATTATAAGTTATTTAACTTATTTTAGTCCATTTTGTACTTATATTATCAGTACATACACTTTCAAGTTGGGCCCAAATGGGTTAAGCCCAATAATTTCTTTTTACAAGTTTATAACTTATTTAGTCCAATTATTAGTCCAAGTATTAGTCCAATATGTTTACTTAGCTCGTTAATGTCCGTATGCCCTAAAGTTCGGGTTTTATCGGTTTTTACTTGTTATACATGTCTATATATCAGTATATAAGTTTTATAAAGTTTGCATTAGACGGGTCCAACCATCTAAGTTTTATTTAACAAAAACGTTAATTTCTACGGTATTAGCCGAAAAAGTCGTAAAAACAATGTTTATAGTTTTATAACTTATAAAACTTAACAAGTTACCATTTTTATAATTTATACACTTATTTAACCTTTTACATATTTATATAAATAGAATCCATAAGTTAGTGGGTTTTAACTTTACATTTTATACAATATAATTTTGAGTGCTTATATAATAGTATTATACTTTATTTTCCAAAAATCTGATTTTTATCTTTACTTTCACCAAAACTGCCATATCTTGAGTTCTATATGGAGATAGAAGCTCAAATTTTTATCACATAAACTACATGATATGTGCTACATTTAACTCTTCTATAGCTACTGTTGAATCATCTGCTAAATATTTTCTAAAAATCGTCCAAAACAGTAACTTCAGATTTATACCCTAAACTTGTTTTGATCATATCTTACTCATTATTTTGATTCCATTGTATGGCCAACTCTCATATGTGTACAAGACTCATAGCTTACTGTAAATGGATTCTACTTCATCATTTTATCAGTTTATAGCATGTTTCTTTACTGTTTTATACAGCCATGTAAATTAATCAAGATTTTAACCTTGTTTCTTATAGTTTTTCATCTTTTTATCCATGATTATCAACAACAAATCCCCACATAACATTTTTATCATCATATAATCATCATAAATATATAAAATAGGAAATAAATTACATGTTTACATAATCAAAATAACAAGAAGATGAGGAGGACAATCTTTATACCACCATGATGATGTAGGTTGATCAAAACATGGATTTTTGATGGAGAAACTTGTGATGCACCAAGACCATCTTCAAGACCATCATTCTTCATGAGAACCTTGTGGAAAATCAGCCCTCCTATTCCATGAAAACTCCTCCTTGGATGTTATAAGCACCACCAATCAATAGGGTTTCAAAAGAGCTTCATCTTATGTGTAAATAACATAAGATTCCATGGTAAATTTTTGATCAAATTTGATGTTTAAGGGAGAAATGGGACGGCATGTTTAGGCTAGAGAGAGAGAGAGATTGGTGTGGTTTTGCATGTTGTAAATGAGAGTGTGTGGTTTTGCTAATGGTTTTGAGGAGTAGAAAGCTTCATTGTGAAGCTAGTTAGACAAGTGTCTAACTAGTAAGCCAAAGGTGGTGTGGTGTACACATTGTGCCGTCCCATGTAAGCTAGTGGGGTGGGACAAAGTGTTTTGTCCCATCTCACTAGTTTACGGTTATTCCTCGATTCTAGTTTCCTCGATTTGCGTGCCCTCGGGTCGTTTTACGAAAAACGTTTTTATAAATTATGAATCAACGTCACAAAACGAATCCAATAAAAATTGTTTCATCAAAAACGGAGTTCGAAAACGTAAATACGTAATCCTAAGGTTTCCGGTTTAGTCGTAGAAGACGTTAAAATAAAATCGTAAGTCCTAGTCTTTTCTCGTAAATTTGTGAGTTTATGAACCAACACAAAATAAAACTCCAAAATAATATTCATGGACAAATTTATTTTCTGAAATGTCGGACTGTCACCAAAGACGGTGTATGTAAACGTAAGCACGTAACGTTGAATCCTCCGGTTTAGACGTAGTCAATGCTACTTCAAGACGTAAATCCAAATTTCTTCCCAAAAATATGTGAGTTCATATTGTAACATTAAAATAATGTTTTCAAATAAATATTGAGAATAAAATATCAATCGTAAATTGACGGATTGTCA
The DNA here is from genome assembly GCA_025667525.1 of Glebionis coronaria. Lineage (NCBI taxonomy): Eukaryota > Viridiplantae > Streptophyta > Magnoliopsida > Asterales > Asteraceae > Glebionis > Glebionis coronaria. The sequence continues at coordinate 368,978,876 of CM046875.1, forward strand.
CAGCATTTACCCCTAAACAGGATCTTTGTCCTCAAATATCATCTTACTACTCGCTTCCTATAGAGTTAAAGCCATGTAGGTATTTCCTCCACATTCGGTCTTTTCTCACAAGTGTAATTCATTATAATACGCGAGTTTCATCATACATAACTACGGGAATAAGATCAGGCTTAATGTTGACTTACTTTCTCTATCCATGATGTTCATGGGTTTCTGATGAATGCAACTTTTCGCCGATCTAAGCTTTATTAAGAATAATCAGAATTTCACTTGATAGATATTCCATCAAGTGCGATTTATGAAACATAATTCACGCGGTTCTTGATGTCCTAGGGTAGATCCAGCTTATATGCCTTTCAATCCCAACTTTTACAACATCTCAATGGTCCCATACAACGGGAACTTATATCCTATGATTTGTCAGATCATGAGTTCATTTTTCCAAGTTTAACATAGTGGCATAACTTCGCTACCCATTTGGCACTTCAAGATCTACATTTCACATTCACATAACCTCTTGCCCACTATCGGCAGTTAATAATCAAATCCTAATTTCAATAATCATTTCAGATCTCGCGGGTCGGATATTTTGAAATGTTAGGTTTGCCATCATAGGGAACCTTAAATCTAAAAGACATGTCCAACTCACAATGGGTGTACGTCGGATGTCTTCATCTCAACTCTTGCTTACAGATGCTCTAACATAGATCCTAACAAGATTTGATCTCAATCCTAACACGATGATTATCGATGATAATCCTTTCAAAGGAAAACGATTATACGGTTTATTGCCAAAGGTCATTCATTCAAACATAAAACAGCACTTATATTACTTTGTATCGTTACTTTACCTCGTCCCTTCGATTGGGGTGGTACATAGTACTCTCATCAAGGTTCGTTCTAAATGACTTCTGAGCAAATCTCTAGAAATTCGATGCGAAGCGAGGATCTTGATAAAGAAGTTCAATACAGGCACACTATGTTTACATAATTCTTTTGCATTTATCATTAACGGGAATGATATTAGCAGATTTGGTTAGTCTGTCGACGATGACCCAAATCGAATCAAATTCAGATGATGACCTTTGCAATAGCTAGACGTTTACTAATGTATGAGGCGATGTCTGCCTTCATAATTGCCATCAGTACAACTTCTTCAGGCAAAGATACTTTTAGTCATAAATGACATAAATATAATACTTATACTTACAAATTCCAACATAACTATATCTCACAATCTCCATATTTAGGCAACCACAAGTGGCCTTTTAAACATTTAACGCTATCAGCTTCTCAATTCTAATGGTCCACATTAGCCGCGAACCACTTTTATTATCTATATTATCCTTTTTACAAGTATTGCTTATTTTTATATCGTTTGGCAATTTATTTTGCACCTTCATTAATAAGGAACATGTCCTAACTGGTTCTTTATCTTTTCTACATAATGCATCGGTATCTATACTCACTTCTCATGATGATGTAATTATCATGTCCACAATTCACTCAGATATTCTTTCTATATTATGCGTCAGTAATTACGTTCACTTTCTCCCGATGAAATAAATATTATAACTGTATTTATTCAAAATTCTTTCTTCATATCTTCTATGTTTTAGATTCATCTCATCTATCATTTTTATCCGTTTTACTCAATCCGTCGTCTAAAGCGTCGATAATTATTATAATTAATTAAATAATTATTAGTTAATTTTTGTGAAGCGTAAACGTAAAAGTATTAAATTTCTTAGTTCGACCAATTATATAAAATGTTCAAAAATAATTTGAATTTAATTAACAAGATTTTTGTTGATTTATCGAAAATATTTAACAAGATTTCATAAATGTTCGAAAAACCTTTGTTTATACTTTGGTCAAAGTTTTCTTAGTTTGAAAAGCAAAAATTGTCGTTTCAAATTTCAAGTAATAAGTTATATCGTTTCCTTAATTCTTCTTAGGTTGTCTAGAAGTATACACAAACATTTACCCCTAAACAGAAGTTTAGTTAAATGGTTTGTGTATAAGGGAATAATCCCTTAAAATCCTTTGTTAAAACATTTGTCAAAACATATTTCATTTCTTTTTGGTAAAATCCAAAGTCTTAAAACGACTCTTAATTTTTGAAGAGTCTATATGCATACATCTTACCATTATTAATCCAACGGTCATTTTATGTAAAGGATTAAGTCCTTAATCACGTGTTAATTATTCAAGGTTCAGGTTTTCATTGTTTAGCCAATTCAGGGCAATTTATAACTAATTATTAACTCATTATTATTTTTATATACAAACAATTGGTCCTTAATGATCTCAAGCATGAATTTATCAATTTACAGCCTTCACATGTGATTCAGCAAATTTATGAATGCTACATGTGCATTGGTCAATCCAAACGACATCACGTGGAACTCATAATGTTCATTACAAGTACCGGATGTAGTGATTGGAATAGATAATCTTTTTCGCAGATGCGAAGTTGATGATAACCATGCCATGGATCAAAATTGCTAGAACCTTGTAAATGATCGAACAATTCTTCCATTTTGAGTTATGGATATCGTTTTCGATTGTCAATTTACTCAGTCACAGTAATCTATAAATATAAGGAAAGATAACACCATAGCTCTTCAGGATGACAGGCTTGGTATAATAAAATCTTTCTCCGACAACTTTCTCAGTTGTACGGTAATTTCTTTAATTTAGATGGTGCTGACGTATAGTGCACAAGCCACAAGTGCAGCACCGGAAATATAATCAATACCATTTTCTACTTGCCTTAATGGCGAAAGTCTAGGTAATTCATCAACAAATACTTCCTAAAGTTTCAGATAACATAAACATCTTTTAATAAATTCATATTAGGTTCTTCTAGATTACAATATCTATAACTAGTTCATAACCATTCACGGTATACTTTCAAGTCTAAATACAGGATATCGTCATCCACCAAGAATTATTTAGATCACTTTTGATAATCAACATCTTATCTTTTAGGGGAATTCTATTCGAGTTCCCATCAATTAAGACAATGTCGTCATGTCATAATCAATCAATCCATTCTACTGGAATTATCAACTTTCCAGTTTCCTTGTTGTCGATAAGATGTGAGCTTCTCAAAAGACTAATAATAGTTCATAATCCTTCACAAATTCAGGGATATATGGAGACACAACTACTATTAAAAGAGCAAGGTCAATGCATAATCTACGCGATAGAATTTCAAATCAGATACAGACGAAAACATTTAACGAATATGAATATATCCCATGTTTTCATAATTTGAGTACGCATTCGAAAGCTCCTCGGATCGTTACCCAGGTCATTCAAATGAAATCAAATCATAAGAAATGATAGGAACGTCGATACATCCAGTCGGGTATCAACACTCGATAATCAGATACTTTTACTAAGAATCTCACTACGAGAGAATTGGACAAGTAAGAATTGTCAATTGTCAAATAAGACAATTTCCACAGATGAGTAAATTCGACTTAGAAGAATAGATTCTACAGGCACATATGTAGGTGTCCCTAACATTATGTCCTTATTTTTCACTTCTTGTAGATCTCATAAAATTTAATCTTTCACAATCTTCAAAGAAAATGTAGTGTTTGTTCATTAGTTTTATGGTGACTACTAATCAGTCTTGCATGGTCCATTCCAAATTGTATGTAGGCGCGCAACTATATACAATTTCAAGATTAACGATGCAATACTCAGTTCGTCAAAATCTTATCATCATGTTTATAATAAAAACATTTTCAGGCTTAATACTTAAATAAGAATCAAAAATAAATTTACAAAGATTTTCTTTGTTATGAAAACAATTAAATTTTCCAAGGTATTTCATAAACAACTTTATTTTGATAACAATCACTTATAAATCTCACTTTGAATAATCCTTATAGTGATGAAAATTCAATTTTCTCAAAGGATACCGTTTTAACTTTATAAAAATAATGTGTGATCTGCAAAAGAGTGATGAAGAGTGGTTCACCAAGAACTAACTACGATAAGATAGGAAATTAGCTTTAGCCAAATAATCATGAGGTTCATGATCTCGATGGCACTCAATAAGAATAATCCACAACGTAACTCAAATAGAGATGAGTACTTGTTCAATGGTTGCATCACTAATGCAAACACTAGGATGAAGCAAGAAAAGATAGATAACATCGATATATGTAGAATTTAGCAATCAAAGGTAGTCTTTTCATTAATCACAAACAAGTCAAAATTTTACCGTAACACATTACGTGTCACTATGTCATACAATTCTCAGAACTCATCCTACCAACTGAGGTCTCAGTTAAGTTAGGGATTTTTAGAAGATACCACAATGAATGCTAATCTACAAGAGTCATTAGGTGTTCCACATGTCCCGAAAGATCCATCGGTCTCAATTTAGAAGAAGATTTCTTCAATTTATTTATTGGACACTGGGCTTCCTCGTTAGTGGACAATGGCCTAGGAACAACACTTAACACGAATCAACAATCAATTAAATCCTTATAATTCAATCACAAAACTTAACGAATTCCTCTTAACAATCTTATATCCAATACAAGTTAAATTTTACTTTATTCAAGTTTTAATCAACTTTTACTCAATTCGATATCCTACTTCATTATCCAATACTTACAACCTTATTCTTCGGCCTTGTAAAGGCTATACGATCTCAATATGAATCAACACTTAATTTCCAATCCTATTAGCTCTTACAACAACAATTATCAAATGAGTCACTAGTATGAAATGACTCGATCATTCAACTAGACTTCTCGGAAAGGTATTAGTGGCATGAGGCTTTTGGGTAATGGTTCCAATAACAGCCTCAAGTGCAACATTCACCCTTTCGATTTCAATTTAAGAATTGGATGACAACGAATCAGATGACATCTTTCTAGGTGGTAATGTTTTGTCAAACTCCACTCTATAAGAAAAGATCGTCATGACATCGATATCAGATTTAATCTCGCCAATCCTTTTTCAATATCATAATCAACTAATATCTACAATTCTACGAATATCAACCATTTGTTGGGATCATAAATATCCACAACTTGGTTTAGATCTAGGAGAGCTAGAATTCCTACGAGAATAGCTTCGATTAATTTACTAGGGGAGTTAGGGTTACTTGTGACAATCTACGTCGTATAAATACCTCGTATAAAAATCAAAATAATCATCAAACAATCATGTAATAAAATTACATCATATATATATATATAATCCAAGTTATATATATATTAAAATAACACTTCTCAGTCTAGCCTTGTCGGTAACTCGGGAATTCTTCGGCACCGTTATAGTCAAAAGATTTTTAGACATTTTTAGAAAAATGTTTATAGTTAAAAGATTTTGAAAAGTTTTATTCAAAACCTTAGTTTTAAAAAATCTTTCGTTCCCTATAACGAGAGCTCTGATGCCAAACTGTAACACCCCCAAATTTATACAACACAGTACAGCGGAAGACTAGTTGGTGTTACGGGATAACATTACTCACATCATAGACAACGCATAAAAATCGCGTCGTTTATTTATAAATCATTTCCATTCATAATTATCAAAGTTACATCGGTCCCAAGTCATTACATTACATACAAATTTTTACAAAGTATTTGAATGGAAAAATATCATTTAGGTGCGGGCCATGAATTCTTGTCGGCTTCCCGAGAATTACCTTCAAGTACCTGAGATAAAACATGTTAAAAGAAAAGGTCAGCGATAACGCCGAGTGAATTCATAGAGTTTAATAAATTCCATCAATATAATTTTTGGTATAAAATTAGTACCAAAAATCAATTCGTACAAATCGTTGTAATAGGCCGTAAAATAGCCAAAATCAGTTTATACAAATCTTTGTAATAGGCCATAAAATAGCCAAAGTCATTTTATATAAATCCTTATCGAAAATCATAATATAGGCATTTGCCTTAAAAATTATTATACGAGCCAATGTCGTAAAAACATCATACAATACGTCTTATGACGTTGTATGAAAAATAAAAACCGTTATATGAATATGGTTACGAAAACCAAAACACAAACATAATATCAATAGTATGACCCAGTATTGCTAGTCAGGCAATACATCGTAATTCGAAGCGTCTAATAGTATTTCGTTAGATTTTGGATTATTATAAGCCGCATGACATTGTTACCTTACTAAACCAACAACGGGTAGCTAACCCGATACCAATTTTTCCCATATAAAGTAGCGTGTCGTCACAAAGGTCACGCTATTGAAATCTTCCCATACATAAATTCGCTTACCAATCAATGTGGCATGACGCGATCAACCGTCAAGGCGCGAACTGGGGTGATCGTCCCCAAATAGTACTATTAAATGCATAAGCGTCTACCAACTCCCGGTAGTTCACAATTCATGCTAATGGGACTTTTAGTGACATAACCTAACTTTAATAATCCATTTTATTTCATCTATCGGGTCCTTTAATCATTTATCGGGTCATACAATCGGGTCATTCAATCATTCGGGTCCAAAATCAATAAAAAAAACAATCGGGACAAATGGTGTCCTATTTTATAAAAACTAACATGTTATCTCCCTCGCGGGTTTATAAAACATTTATAAAAACATTTAAAAGAGTGCGAGGCTATGAACTCACGTTGATGTGGGAAGGCGGGTTATCGGCAATTCGGACGTACGGTACGTGCTTCAATCACGGAAACCTAGACAAATAATACTCATCTTAGACTCATGTACAATGACTTTATAAAAATAACAATTATGTATACATATGATGATTATATATATATGATGATCAAGTGGGTTTACATATTCTCGTTTACTCATTTTAGTGTTATATGTCGATAGCTTTTATACTAGTTTACTAGTTTTACCCATTTACGTGTCTTAAGTCCAATAAGCTTATTATAAGTTATTTAACTTATTTTAGTCCATTTTGTACTTATATTATCAGTACATACACTTTCAAGTTGGGCCCAAATGGGTTAAGCCCAATAATTTCTTTTTACAAGTTTATATCTTATTTAGTCCAATTATTAGTCCAAGTATTAGTCCAATATGTTTACTTAGCTCGTTAATGTCCGTATGCCCTAAAGTTCTGGTTTTATCGATTTTTACTTGTTATACATGTCTATATATCAGTATATAAGTTTTATAAAGTTTGCATTAGACGGGTCCAACCATCTAAGTTTTATTTAACAAAAACGTTAATTTCTACGGTATTAGCCGAAAAAGTCGTAAAAACAATGTTTATAGTTTTATAACTTATAAAACTTAACAAGTTACCATTTTTATAATTTATACACTTATCTAACCTTTTACATATTTATATAATAGAATCCATAAGTTAGTGGGTTTTAACTTTACATTTTATACAATATAATTTTGAGTGCTTATATAATAGTATTATACTTTATTTTCCAAAAATCTGATTTTTATCTTTACTTTCACCAAAACTGCCATATCTTGAGTTCTATATGGAGATAGAAGCTCAAATTTTTATCACATAAACTACATGATATGTGCTACATTTAACTCTTCTAAGCTACTGTTGAATCATCTTCTAAATATTTTCTAAAAATCGTCCAAAACAGTAACTTTAGATTTATACCCTAAACTTGTTTTGATCATATCTTACTCATTATTTTGATTCCATTGTATGGCCAACTCTCACATGTGTACAAGACTCATAGCTTACTGTAAATGGATTCTACTTCATCATTTTATCAGTTTATAGCATGTTTCTTTACTGTTTTATACAGCCATGTAAATTAATCAAGATTTTAACCTTGTTTCTTATAGTTTTTCATCTTTTTATCCATGATTATCAACAACAAATCCCCACATAACATTTTTATCATCATATAATAATCATAAATATATATAATAGGAAATAAAATACATGTTTACATAATCAAAATAACAAGAAGATGAGGAGGACAATCTTTATACCACCATGATGATGTAGGTTGATCAAAACATGTATTTTTGATGGAGAAACTTGTGATGCACCAAGACCATCTTCAAGACCATCATTCTTCATGAGAACCTTGTGGAAAATCAGCCCTCCTACTCCATGAAAACTCCTCCTTGGATGTTATAAGCACCACCAAACAATAGGGTTTCAAAAGAGCTTCATCTTATGTGTAAATAACATAAGATTCCATGGTAAATTTTTGATCAAATTTGATGTTTAAGGGAGAAATGGGACGGCATGTTTAGGCTAGAGAGAGAGAGCTTGGTGTGGTTTTGCATGTTGTAAATGAGAGTGTGTGGTTTTGCTAATGGTTTTGAGGAGTAGAAAGCTTCATTGTGAAGCTAGTTAGACAAGTGTCTAACTAGTAAGCCAAAGGTGGTGTGGTGTACACATTGTGCCGCCCATGTAAGCTAGTGGGGTGGGACAAAGTGTTTTGTCCCATCTCACTAGTTTACGGGTATTCCTCGATTCTAGTTTTCTCGATTTGCGTGCCCTCGGGTCGTTTTACGTAAAACGTTTTTATAAATTATGAATCAACGTCACAAAACGAATCCAATAAAAATTGTTTCATCAAAAACGGAGTTCGAAAACGTAAATACGTAATCCTAAGGTTTCCGGTTTAGTCGTAGAAGACGTTAAAATAAAATCGTAAGTCCTAGTCTTTTCTCGTAAATTTGTGAGTTTATGAACCAACACAAATTTAAAACTCCAAAATAATATTCATGGACAAATTTATTTTCTGAAATGTCGGACTGTCATCAAAGACGGTGTATGTAAACGTAAGCACGTAACGTTGAATCCTCCGGTTTAGACGTAGTCAATGCTACTTCAAGACGTAAATCCAAATTTCTTCCCAAAAATATGTGAGTTCATATTGTAACATTAAAATAATGTTTTCAAATAAATATTGAGAATAAAATATCAATCGTAAATTGACGGATTGTCACAACGTCTATGCGGAATAAAATGCCTATGCGGAATAAAACGCCTATGCGGAATAAAACGCCTATGCGGAATAAAACGCCTATGCGGAATAAAACGCCTATGCGGAATAAAACGCCTATGCGGAATAAACGTCCATTCGGAACAAACTAAACGCACCTTATGATCGTTTAATCTAAGCTTAGATGATTGTTTCAAGCATTCTAAAGGCCACCAAACTCGTTCTAGTTCTATTCCGCGTGAATCCCAGCTAAACCCCAAATCAATTAACCCTAATTTAAGCAGAAACCCTAATTGGATTACTTTTAATTAAAACGGATTAATTACTTAGATTTAAGGGTGGATTAGATGGATTAGAGATTAAACTGAAAATTGTACCTTTGTTTTGCGATTGATACGGATTAAAATAATGATTTTGAGAGCTTGTTGTGTTTGTTTTTGTGTGTTAATGGCGGAGAGAAGAAAAAACAGAAAAGAAAGAATAGAAAGAAGGAGAAGACGGGGGGGGGGGGGGAACGTTTGACATAGGTCAAACTTTTCAAGTTTTACTCTTTGCTAGTTTTAATCCCCCAACTTTTCGTTTTATCTTTTCTTTTCCTTTACTTTTCGTTTCTAATCACTAACCATCGTTAGATTTAACCACCTTAACCTATCTTAGTGATCACACAACTTAACTATTCACGACAAATCACATACGAATACAAGACGAATACCAAAGCAATTCCAGTCATTAACCATTGAGCCAATTGATTTTCCTCGAAGACTTTTGAAGACGTTTTGATGTCGAAGATGATTTAATATTTTCTCCCCCTTAAACAATGACCCGTTTTCTATTTAAAGAGATGTAGTCATTAATTAAAGAGTCAAATATTGATGAAAACATTTCCAATTAATGTCTTGAAAAGATTGATTCGTGGTGGCAATAAGATTTCTCTTATTTAGACAAATTAATGCACTGAAACGTACACTAACTCGTGTTAGACCAAGTTGTAAAGTAAGCTTGATCCCTTTGCATGATTTGGCTTGTAAATCATGCCCGAGAAAATTAATTCCCGTTCTGAGCCAACGTTTTCCAAGGAAATACTTGACTTTAATGCGAAAAACGGGTTGCAGTCAGAAATAACCACAAGTCATAATTGGCATGTTTTAAAAATGTACAACTTTTATACGGACTCTATTTATGACGTCGTGTCAATATTGATAGACATTTCTAAAGCCGTAAATATTACCGTACTAAAAGACATGCCCGATTTAAAACACGAAAAATATTTTTGGATTTTCTTAATTTTATATTTTTTATGGTTTTTCTTGGTTTTATATTTTTTATGGTTTTTCTTGGTTTTATATTTTTGTATTTTTCTTTTTGTGGTTTATATATAGGATAATATACATGTTCACGAACAAAGGATACGCATGAATAGTTTACCACCACTATTCAGCTGATTCTTCTGCCAATTCTTTGAGAGTCGCTGGAGAGAATGATTTCATGCCAAGCTTGTCGATCAAAAACTGGATTCGTCCTCGATCTAAGGCTTTGGTGAACATATCTGCCAGCTGATACTCAGTGATGACAAAATACAGCTCGATCACTCCGTTTTCCACTTGCTCTTTAATGAAATGGTAGCGAATGCCGATGTGCTTTGCCCGGGAGTGTTGAACGTAGTTGCAGCAAAGGGCGATGGCGCTCTTGTTGTCACAATACATCAGGATTTTGTAGTTGTGATCTCATCCAAAGGACTTGAGCACAACAACCGGACATGGCAATGTATTCAGCCTCCGTGCTAGAAATTGCAGCGCTTTTCTGCCTTTTTGAAGACCAACTAATCAATCTGTCTCCAAGGAGTTACACAGACCCAGAAGTGCTACGCCTCGTGTCTTGACACCCAGCATGATCGGCATCTGCGTATGATATTAAAGCAATAGAGGAATCTTTCGGATACCATAGACCACGATGAAGTGTTCCTTTGAGATACCGAAAGATCCTTTTAACAGTATGTAGGTGCTTTTTGGTAGGCCGAGCCTGATACCGGGTACACATGCATACAGCAAATTGCAAATCAGGCCTGCTAGCAGTCAGATAGAGAAGGGTGTCGATCATTCCACGGTAGAGTTTCGGATCGACAATAATACCATTCCTATCTTCATCTAACTTGGATTTCTCCACCATTGGAGTGTCCACGGGGTCACAATTTTCAAAGTTATATTTCTTTAAAGATTCTAGAGCATATTTGGATTGATTAATAAAGATGCCTCTGGGATTCTGAGAAATTTGTAATCCTAAGAAAAATGAAAATTTTCCCATCATTGACATCTGAAAGCGTGTGGACATTATGTTCTCAAAGCAGTTTGACAATTCTATGTTAGAGGCAGCAAATATTATATCATCAACATAGATTTGTACCAGTATCATGTCGTTGTCCTCCTTGAGAGTGAATAGAGTGGGGTCCACTTTGCCTTTGGAGAAGCCTTCCGAAATGAGGTATGTTGAAAGGAGATCATACCACGCGCGTGGAGCTTGTTTTAACCCATAGAGAGCCTTCTTAAGCTTGTACACATGATTAGGAAGCTCCGTACTAACGAACCCATCCGGCTGACTAACATAGACTTCTTCCCTTAGTTCACCATTCAAAAATGCCGTCTTCACATCCATTTGATAGACAATCATGTTCATATGAGCAGCATACGCAAGGAATAGTCTAATAGCCTCCAATCTCGCAACATGAGCAAAAGATTCTTCAAAGTCGATACCCAAGGCTTGTTTGTATCCTCTAGCAACCAATCTAGCCTTATTCTTCAAGACTCCACCCATCTCATCGAGTTTAACCTTATAAACCCACAACAAAGTAAGGATGTTTACCTTGTCAGGGAGAGGAACTAATTCCCATACTTCAAGTCTTTGGAATTCATTTAGTTCCTCTTGCATGGATTCAATCCAAGATGATTGAGTCATAGCATGTTGCCAGTCTTTAGGTTCAACTTCGGAGAGAAATGCATCAAAATAGCAATAGAGTGCACTCTCTTGTAATTGATGGCGTGTAGAGACTGATCTATCGAGACCTCCAATAATATTCCTAATTGGGTGATCTTTTGTCCATTTGGTGCTGTGATTTTCAATCTGTGGTGGTCTGGAGTGAACGATTGTAGGAGCTTCTTCTAAGGTAGACGCGGCTGAAGGATTTTCAGGTATCGGTATACCAAAGAATGGAAGCTCTTGTAGGTGAGCATATTCCAAACCGTGATCAATAGAATCCTCTTCAACATCATTAGGCACACGTAAGGGTGACGATTCAGGTGTAGTTTGAGAATTACTTGGTAGAGGTGCATCCGGTTCAATGTTAATTGAAGATGCATTTGATAAAGCTTCATTAGCTTGAGCAACAACTTCAGGGATTGGAGCTATCACTACAGGTGCTGGAACTTCATCACTTGGGGGATCAAAGAATTCATCAAACAACGGTTGAAATAGTTTATCCCACTCGGGCCTAGTAGGTGGTATGAATGATGTAGAAGTAGGATTATTGGGAACTAATCCGGAACTAATAGCACCGATTCCCAACTCGTAAAGCGCGGGTTCAGAGCTGCGTTGCTCAGAAGCCATCGCTGTCAGCTCATCAAAATCTGCGTCCATAGTTTCTACTATCTTACCAAGACGACAGTTGTAGATTCGGTATGCTTTCTTGGAGGGTGAGTAACCAATGAAAATACCTATATCGGCTTTCGGTTAAAGTTTGCCCAAGTTCTCACTATTAATGTTTGGATAAAAAAGAGCACCAAACACATGAAAGAATGAAACTTCGGGTTTACGATCATGTAGAAGCTCGTAAGGTGTTTTTCCATGGCGTTTCCGAATGATAGAGCGGTTTTGGGTGAAACATGCAGTAGATATAACTTCTGCCCACAAGAATAATGGAGCGTTCGCATAAATCAGCATAGTCCTAGCAGCTTCCATAAGCGTACGATTCCGTCTTTCAACGACACCGTTTTGTTGTGGAGTACGTGCAGCGGATGTTTCATGTCAAATACCAACTTCTTCATAGTAATCACGAAGAGTCTGGTTGACGAACTCTGTTCCATTATCAGTACGAATACGGCGGACAGTAGTATTTAAACGTACCTGAATGAATTTTAGAAAAGTGATGATAGCCTTCGGTGCTTCATCCTTTGTACGTAGAAATCTAACCCATGTAAACCTGGAGAAATCATCCATAATAACAAGGATGAATTTCTTACCGCTCACACTTTAGGTTCGCATTGGCCCACAAAGATCCATATGCAAAAGATGAAGTTTTTCTTGATTGGTGTCTTCAGCTTTGGACTTGTATGATTTCTTGGTGCTTTTCCCCCTTGAACACGCGGAACATAAATGGTCCTTGTGAAATTTGAGCTTTGGAAGACCACGAACTAATTCGTTTTTAGCCAAATGATTAATAGCATCAAAGTTGAGATGAGATAATCTGCGATGCCATAACCATGACTTGGTCTTAGATGCTTTGGAGAGAAGACATACTGGAGAGGTGGCCATCATGTCTTGTAGGGACAAAGTATAAAGATTTGCGCCACGAGACCCCTTCAACAAGTCTTTTCCTTCCAAGTTGCTGATGAAACAAGTATGTTGTCGAAAAGCAACCTCTAGGTTGGAATCACAAAACTGTCCTACTGAAAATAAATTATGACCAAGACCTTCTACATAGTATACCCTTGAAATCGTAACGTTTCCAATCTGATATTCACCATACCCCATTATCTTTTCAATATGATCATTACCGAATTTAACCGTTCCAAGAAACTTGCTGATGAAATTTCGGAGCATCGAGCGATCTCCGGTCATATGCTTTGAGCAACCGGAGTCCAAATACGAGAGGATGATTTGGACCACCTGAAAATATCACCAGACGAGGACAATGTATAGGTTTCGGAATCTGAATGTTCCTTGTTATTAGCAGGTATAGATTTAATGATCTTAGATTTGCTAACTTTAGGTTTCTTAGATTTCCTAGCCTTCTTCCTAGTTGGTGGTGTAGATTCAAGTTGGCTTAAATCCTGAGGTATTTCTTCACTGATAGGCACTATAGTGGGGGCTGACCTAATTAAAGGGCGCGGTTTCCATACTTTAGTGCGAGTGTGCCTAATTAAAGGACGCTGAGACCTAACCTCAATGGATGCATTCCTAGTTAAAGGGCACATTTTTCCATCTAATGTAAAAGTCCTACAAGTGGGACGCCATTGCCATCCAACTTGGGTACGAGTTCTCCCAGTTGGCTTCCATTCAATATCATTCCTAATGGCATTCATTTCATTCACATGATCAATAAGACACAAATCATGACGTTGGGAAAACATGCATTCATTACAATTCCAACATTTCAAATTAGAATTCACAAATGGTTTAGGCTTCTACACAGGCGCAGAGCTTTTAGTCTTAGCAACATGATTCTTTTTATTTAATTCTGACATAACATTCCTAGAGTGAGCTTCTACTTTCTTCTTGATGGTACTACTAGTGTAGGGCTTGATCTTATCTTTCTTGAGTGGCGATCCTTTAGCCTTAGTAGACTCTTTTAATCCTGTAGAAGGCAAAGTGGGAACATTAGCAACAGATTTTAAAGGTGCCTTAGTTGATGGTGCCAATGACGGTTTTGCTCCTGGGGTCTTATTGAATGGAGTTACAGCAATGGGTCGATTAGTGAGTAGTATAGAACCCGGTCTACCTATATATTGCAAATATGCTAAGCAATATTGAACTCGCTGAATATATGCATGAGCTGAATAATAGTAACTGCTTGAGGGATCTAACGTATACAAATCATCTAAAATATCCCTAACAAGGTCCACGTGCTTAATTGCATTCATCATATAAACATCGTAAGTATCAGGATTTTGCTTATGGCGCGGGTTCTTGTAGATCACTACTGAATTGGTTGATGGAGCACTAGAGGACGGTGCAGAGTTGGTAGCTAAGTTATTAACAACTTCTTGTCGGGTGAGAAGAAGTGTCTCCTTTAACTCGGCCAAAACCATGTTTTTGTCAATGAGCTGGATATTTAAGTCAGATATTTCCTCACATTTTTGGTTCAATTGTTCAACATAAGATTGTTGCTATGCCGCATTAAAAGTGAAGCGTTCTTCTAGTGAACCATAAAGATTGGACATTCCCTGTCTTGCACGATCCATCTCTCCTAGAATAGACGAAAGTCTAATTTCTAAGTCCTGGTTTTTAGACTCTGCAGCCTCTAGTTCCAATTTTAGTGTTTCATTCGATGACACATCTCTCTTTAATCTCATAATATCTTCCTCTAATGCCTTAACTATCTCAATCATCTTGTCACTCATCTCAACACTGTTTTCACAACCATTTGTTATCAAAAGATCCTCATTTTGAGTTTGTTGTTTTAATTCTAAAGATATACAATGTTGTTCAAGTTGATTAAAGCGTTTTGTAAGTAAACTGTAAGAATCTTAAAGCTTTAAAAATTCAGCGTTAGACTCGTGACAAGAATGATTATCTACCTCATTTAAAGTATCAGCAACATTTACAGAGAGATCATGCACATCATCACATATATTCACAACATCACAGTTATTCATAGTGGATGCAAGCTCATTCGAATAATTAACATTCACAGTAGTAAGCACATCACACGAAATTACTTGGGACAAGAATCGGTCATATTCGGATAAAATCTTTTCCTTTTCAATTAATTGTAGTTCGTAAGCGGTGTCCATTTCATAAAACACTTTTTGAACTTCTTTATATTCAAACTCGAGATTTTCCAAAAGAGATGCAAAACTTCCTTTTAGTCTTTCGACAAACGGATTGATCTCATTCTTAAACACCTCGTTCATGTGTTCGAAAGCCCATTCTCCGGCGTTTAGGCCATTTGAAGTCGTACATTCCCGGATGACCTTGTCAAAACTAGCAAAGTATTGATTAATCTCTTGCAAGTTTATCCATACAGTGCTAACAGGTGGAAGATCCTTTGGAATTTCCTTAGGTCCTTCCATTTTGACATGTGTAGGAAGTGTACTAGGGTTTTCTTCATTTAACATGTAGGTTGGTGCTGTGATAAGATCTTTATCCATATGGAAGCGAATTCTAAAGTCAGTTTTTGCAAGCTCCTGATTCATTTTAAAATAATCACACTGGGGATATTTTGCAAAGTTGTATGACCGATTCTCATCAACTAGATCCTTATTTGTTCGATCCTCGAAAATAACATTCGGATCTAAGACCAATCCTAATTGGGTTGCATTATAAAGTCTTGGACTATGGATAAAAGCTTGTCTTCCATACCGCGGGTTAGGGGGAAGATCTTTTTGTCGCGATAAGTTAAATTCTCTAAACGATGCGTCAAATAAGTGCACTAGTTGAGAGGCAGCGTATTGTCTTAAAAGCAAATAATCTAAACTTCTAATCTTATTAGCCGCATTAATTTCCATTTCATTCTTTTTAGACTCGAGTAATTCAAAATCCGTTTGAAGTTTATGAAAATTAGTGACCACTAACTCTTTTTCTTTAAGTTTGTTGGAAAGATCTGCTCTTAAGGTTTCAATTTCTTGCAAATGACCCATTTGTTTGTTTTGAAAATGATCATATTCGGGATTTGTTAGAACATTGGATGAAGGAACTAATTCCAAAGTTTGAACTTTTTCGTTGCACAAGGCAAGCTCAGCAGACAAATTCTTATTCTTAGCTAGGGTTTCTAATAGTGTAGTATTCATTTGGCTAAGTAATTTTGCAGGAACCGTGACAAAATCTTGTTGAGCAGGAATATGCGTATGCGAAATGGCTCCCGGTTGTGATTCACTCAAAGTCTGGGGACTCACATTGATATTACTATCATTGATTGTCTCCTCATTTGAAAGACTCACCACCGAAGACGCATTCGGATCAGCACCCTCTTGCCCAACTTGATGTGGTTGAATACAAGTATCAGTGGTATTAGTAAGTACCTCAGATATTTTATCTGACCCAAAGCTAGAGATAGTTGCCATAAGAGCTGCCTGAGCAGATTGAAGATCATCACAGTTTGAATCGTAAGCATCCAGATCATCTGCTTGGTATGTTGCATTCTGTGTAGTGACAACTTCTTGTTCCGCAATCCCTGGATCAGCAAGAAATGCAAGCTCCTCTTCATCAAGTTCCTGTCCTTGTGCCTGAGCGTTCACCAAATAAATCTTCTCTACAAACCATTGACCATCCCTTCTCCTCTTGGGTTTTGTGCAATCCCTGGACATGTGACCTTCTTCCTTACAGTTGTAGCATGTAATCATTCTCAACTTGCCTGTAGAATTAGCCCATGGAGGAGTGTTGACCATTGGAGCAGGATTGACCATACGTGCATTGGTGGTTGATGTAGTGGGTCTCCCCTGATAAGGTTGAATAGGTTGAACCATTACCCTGCCATTCTTAATGTTAGCTTGTTGTCTAGAATTGGATGAATTCCTCAGCTGATTGTTAGTAGGAGATGGGTCAGTTCCTTGTTTGAATTCAGGAATGGGAACTTCATCATTATCACAATACAATTCTTGGTCTTGTTGAGTGGCATAAGCACTATAAGGAATACTCATGTGGTCAGAATAACTTGATGGATATGCTGCATTTTCTTGATAAGAAGAGTATGATGACTGAGCATAAGGTGCAATGCTTGCTGGTGAATATGGGTGAGGTTGTGAGGCATATTGTGATGCTTGTGGTTCTCTCGGAGACGAAGGTGCATTAAACCGATATTGTTGCTGATGTGAGGTGGGTGGTTGAGGTAGAATCGAATATTGGGGAAAGCATGGAGTCATGTACGGTGATGGATGATAGGCATGGTGTCCCATGATATAAGGAGTGTTGTTGTATGACAAGCTTGGTTGATTTGCCATCAAGGCTAAAGAATCAGGGTACATACCTCGAGGCGAACGGTGCATGATCACGTGCTTCTCATGCTGCTGGAGAAAAGCATAGAGTTGATCCAAATTGCACTTATGAAAATCCCTAGTTAACTTAACATCAGTAATATACTCACCCCATTCAGCTTGAGGTAAAGTATTCAAAAACTTGGTGTTAACTTGGAATGGAGCAATCACGAGATTGTATACATTCAAATCATTCATGAGAGTAGTGAATCTGAAGTAGTAGTCGTGAAGCGTTTCCCCTGGACTGTACGTGAATCTATCAAACAGATCATACAACTGACATTCCCGTTCCTGTTTAGTAAGAGATGTACCTTGTAGAAAAACCTTTAGACGTTCCCATAAATCCTTTGCAACCATATATTGACTTACCATTCGATAGATGTCATGTGGAAGAGCTTGGAGAATGGTTTTAAGAGCCTTTTCGTCTGCATCGACAATAAGTTGTTGAGCTGGTGTAAGTTCTTCAAACTCCCGCGGTCGAGTCTTATTGTTAACAACGATGGTACCATAATCAAGTGGAACATTTAGAATTGACTTGACCATAAGCCTCCCATATGTCGGTTTTCCCTTAATGTATGACATCATACGGCCTTGCCATGCTTCAAAGACTTCTTTAATGAGCATTGGAGGGCGATTATCCGTTCCCGTAATGACGGAAATATCCGTAAGTGATGTCATTTGAGGCATTAATTAATTCGGATACATTTTGATCACTTTAAAGAATCAAAGATTATCGGTTGATCGAGCAGTGAAGTAAGGTTGTGAATTGTGTTGTGTTGTTGAAGTAAAGAGTGTTTAAGAAGCCAAGATTAAATCCACTAAAAATCGTCCAAAAAACTCGTAAAATACCCCTTGATCCGGAATAATTAAGTTGATTCAGAATAAATACCTTAATGTGAAGAAGACCTTGGTTGGAATATCTACCTTGATTCAGAATAACTTTCTTATCCGGAATAATCTTGCTTATCCGGAATAATCCTCCTATTCGGAATAACCTCCTATTCGGAATAACCCTATTCGGAATAACCCTATTCGGAATAACTCCTACTCGGAATAACTCCTACTCGGAATAACTCCTACTCGGAATAACTCCTACTCGGAATAACTCCTACTCGGAATAACTCCTACTCGGAATAACTCCTACTCGGAATAACTCCTATTCGGAATAACTCCTACTCGGAATAACTCCTACTAGGAAAAACGCCTACTCGAAATAACTCCTATTCGGAATGTTTGCTATTCGGAATGTTTGCTATTCGGAATGTTTGCTATTCGGAATGTTTGCTATTCGGAATGTTTGCTATTCGGAATGTTTGCTATTCGGAATAAACCTGGAAATAGCACTTCGAGACCAAGAACATCAACTTTTGAACGATTCTAAACTCGATTTTTGATCAAAAACCACAAAAAGTTTTGTGATTTGCACCAAAATAAGCTAAACCCAAGACTTATCTACTAATCCCAACAACAAAAACACCAAAAGTTACAAGATTCAAGGTTGATTTCTAAAAATCACTAATACATTCAAAAACTAAAAAACAACACTAATCCTTACCTTAAATCACCCCATGGCTCTTGATACCAATTGTAGAATATGGATAATCTTATGAATCAATAAGGTGGGTTGAAGGTTTCTAGAGAGAGAAAGTAGTGAGAGAAAGTGAGAGAGAAATATGTGTTTTATTCAAATGAGAGTGAAACAATCAACAACCAACCCCTTTCCATGGTGGAAAGGGGTATTTATATCCAAGCCATTAATGGGCTTGGGCCGACCCATGACAAGCCCATGGGCCGGTTTCTTACTTAACTAAATAAGCAACCATTAACTACGAGCTATACAACATTAATAATATTGTGGAGTGACCGATACTTCTAATATACGTTAAAAATGTATTTCTAACATAAACAAACTTGACTGCAAAATGAAACTAAGGACCAATTACTGATGAAAAACAAAGCTTAAAATCAAGTAAACTCAGAGTTAAGCTACAAGATCACTCAATTACTATCAAGCTAACACAATTATGCTAGAAACAAACTGAACACATGATCAATTCAGCATGTAAAGTTTTACACTAGTAATTTTAGCATGCAAAGCACTTAAGTGGAACCAAAATCAGAATTTTTACACCTTCTAGCTTGAAGCCTCCTCTAATGGAGTAGAGGAGCGCTGAGCTCTCTAGATTACTCTTCCTTCAACCCAAATCAACTAGTATCAACAACTATATCACCTCCACATGATATCTCTGATCTAATTATCTATTCTTCTTCAAATTGCTTCAAAAAGTATGGAAAATGAACTGAATCTGCTAATGAATACTTGAATAGCTTCCAAATCACATCAAACAAACTTCATTGATCAATTATGATCAATAAAATCATAGGATAACAACTAGATTGTAGGATTGAGTGAAGTAAAACAAGAGAATAGTATGAACTGAATTTTTTGTGGTTGTATTTATTTGGAGGGAAAAGAGGTTACAACTACTAACTGAATAACTACCTCTCAAGTGTGTGTCAAACACTTGAGAGAAGCTAACTATGAAATGTGAACTAGAAAATGGGAGAGAAAAATACAAGTGTGTGTTTTTTCACAATTTAACTACACACTACAAATGAAGGTCCTAACTGCTATTTATAGAGTCTAGATGACAAGTTGTTGGAGATTGTGACGCGTTTCAACCAATGAGAGAATGTCAGGTGGCTTCTTCTGGTGAATTGTAAATTTGTCTTCAAGAACACCAAAGGGGTTTTTTTTATTCCTTCAATTTCAATGTAATTGGTTATGATAATTGAATTCCTTGTTGAAATGCGAGTAAGTTTCATGTAGAAAGCTTTATCTCAAATGTAGTGTATCTCTTTGTTGATTCTGGGCTCGTTCTTGGAGAAGCTGACACGTGTCATCATTTGATTCGACAATGTTTAAACACACGGATCATTATCCATACTTGGATAAAGGGATTATTGGTTAGCAACTTTTTATTGGTTAATGATAAATAAATGCGCCCTACTCAGCTTTGTTTATTCAAATGGAAAGTCAGAGTTAGTGGCCAGCTTCCATCATATGTGGCAATCCATAAGCAACTTTCCTTGCATTCTTATTGGTTGAAAGGCCTTCACACGGATTGATCCAAAAGTTTGTGTAAAATTGACATTTTCAGTCCCTCTCTTTGGCAGAATATTCATTTAAGCTCCTTTCTTCATTCCAATGGCAATTTCAGTCCTTTGACTCAAAATCTTGGTTATTTAAGTCCATTGACTTGGTTGACTTGAAGGTTGACCAAGTTTGACTTTAATCTTGACTTTTTCCAAACTTTGCATTTAAGTCCTTCAACTTTTGAACATTGTCAAGATAGGTCCTTTTCTTCAAATGGCTTGTCATCTTTGATCCTTCTCTTGACTTTTCATCATAAATGATCTTGATTTCCTCTTATTTGCTTGAATTTGTATCCTTGTTACCTATTTAAGCACAAACACAAAACATACCACATAATACTGCTTTATAGCACAAAAGTTAGGTATTTTCTATGTGTTTTAGGGTGATTTGTTAACTTATTGATATGAGATTTTGCTCATATCAAATCCCTTACACTTTAACATTGCCATGACCTCATGCAATGCTATATTTTAAAGCACAATTTTACATTTTCCTCATCATTAACCCTCTTTGGCCAATATGGAATGCTTTTACACTACTCTACACTATATGATGCATGATTTTGATTTTGTACAATGCAGTGCAAAGAATAACAATTCTATTTATATATTTTTGATTTTTCATAAACAGATTTGATGGAAAAACTCATAAAGAAATCAATGACTTAGATTAGGGCTTTTGTACAATGAACACTCATCACCCTCAACTTTCACTTTCCCCATACCAAGCTTAAAAATGGGATCACTGAATTCACAAGTAAAAAGTGCATCAACTTATTCATAACAATTAAATGTGGAACCGGTTATTATTTGAGCAAATTGCTTGAGAGCAAATTTGTCATTATTTAATGTTTGAAATATAAGAAATGTAAAATCAAAAATAAGGAAGCACGGTTTTAACCCTAAGTAATCCTCTCATCCATTACATGAAAAACCGCTCACAATTAATATATGTCCGACTCAAGAGTAATAAGTCATTCGCCTTATGTGTAAAATCCTCATGTCATGCATTAATAAGTAGCTACACACTCGCTAAGGAAAGAAAAATAAAACTCACGTAATAATTTACATCCGCTGCCTTTTTGAGACTTTGGATCTTCAATCCCGCAACCCGTCAAGGTAATATTGGATTGGAGCAACTATTAAATCCCTGCAACCTGTCAAGGTAATATTGGAATCTAATAGTTACTATAATTAACACTTCACTTCCCCTCTTGGGAGTCTTGTATAACTATTTTTTTCTTTCTTTTTTCATTTTATTTCTCTAGCCACTCATTTTTTTTCAAACCTCTCTTATTTTTCTTTATTCCTCACAAAGAAAGTTGAAAAGAATAAAAGGAAAAACACCCGCTAAGTATTAAGCATGATATAAGTCTAGTACACATAAAACGTTCTAACTTAGAATCTTTAGACGTACTTGTACCAACCATGAATGATTAGACAAAAATGCATAAGAGACTACAAACCAATTAAAATCGTTCTTGATTATTTATTAACATATATACATGCGAATAAATTAGAGGCAAAGAAAGAGAAGGGTTTAGCCACAAGTAATTATCATGAAGTTTATCTAGCCCTTTTATACCTGATTCAACTCTATCATTTCCCATTCTCCACAAATTTAAAATCTCAAATAATGAGACTAGTGGATGCTTAGCCTAATAGACCAATAAAGGACTACATGATTAAGGATACTAGCAAGAGAATGTTTGGATAAGCAAACTCGGGTTGAGTCAAAGTATCCATGGCGGGCCTAATATGCCAAAGAAATCTAAACTTGTTAAACCATGTTCTTATTAAATATTTTTTTCTTTTTCAATTTTTAATAAAGAACAAAAGAAGAAATATATATAATACAAATGTGTTATGCAAATGAAAAATGATTTATGAAAAAATTATGAATGCATATTTTTGGTGGCCAAAGTAGATCAAAGATTTGAAAAATGTTTGAAAAATTAATTTCCAAGTTATCATGAAGGTCAATGACAAAGTCTAGGTAAGGTCACTTCGATAGAAGACCCCCCTACACTTAAGCTAAACATTGTCCTCAATGTTTAAGATCATGGAAGTATAAACTTCCCCTACACTTATGACAATGAATAGACTTTGCTTAACCCAAGCTAAGGAAAGATCAACTATAGTGAATTCATTTTTAAGCATAATGTGTCTATGAAAAATCACAATAGTAACAAAGTGAACCGGATACAAGGGCCTCCTCCATAAGCTCCAAAGCACGTGATGGGTGAGAAACCCTTCAAACAACATGAAGACAAAAGGAAGGTCTCCCCTACACTTCTAATCAACTCTACATCCTTATTTCTAACCTACAACACTCTAAGTCTAAAAGCTCTAAACCTAGTTATTCAAGCTTGATTTATGGAGTCTCTATCTTGACTCTTCCCACGATGAATTAATTCTTGGGGAAAATGGGGATCTCTTGGACCATTTCAACGGAAATGTCCTCCCCAAATAGTGCTTAGCACGGTGACCATTCACTTTGCAATTTGGACCATCGGTTTGTGACAACTCAATAGTTCCATATGGAAATACTTGAGCAATAGTGAATGGACCGGACCATCTCGACTTAAGCTTGCCCGCAAAGAGTTTCAACCTTGAGTTAAAGAGGAGAACCGGCTCTCCAACTTTGAACTCACGATTCTTGATCTTAGCATCATGCAATTTCTTAGTCTTTTCCTTATAAAGCAATGAGTTCTCATAATCATTGGCTCTCAGTTCATCCACTTCATTAAGTTGGTCCTTTCTATGTGATTCGGTTTGGTTTAAATCAAAGTTAGCCCACTTGAGAGCCCAAGAATCCTTATGCTCTAACTCGAATGGGAGGTGGCATGCTTTTCCATAGAAAATCCTATATGGAGTACAACTAATCGGTGTCTTAAAAGCCGTCCTAAAATCCCACAAAGCATCATCAAGCTTATCCGACCAAGAAGCTCGATGCTCTCCCACCGTTCTTTCCAAAATTCTCTTTAAACCATGATTTGTGACCTTGGTTTGACCATTGGTTTGAGGGTGATACGTGGTAGAAAGTCTATGGTTAACACCATACTTCTTCATGACTCTTGTAAATTGATGATTACAAAAATGAGTACCACTATCACTTATGATGGCCCGAGGTACACCAAATCTAGAAAATAATTGCTTCAAAAATTTCACTGTGATGAGACTGCTTTTATACATAGTCTCATCGTCCAAAACGGGCTTTAAATGCATTAAATATCATGAAAATGGCCAAAAAATATATTCTTGTATTTCTTACTTGTGTATTTTAGGTACGGATGTTGAGAAAATGACAAAAGATAACAAGAATCATGCAAAAACGAACATGGGAAACGAAGCCGCACAATGAACCAAGCCTAATGAAGATTTTCCAAGAAAAACCCTTGAAGATTTGAAGATTATGCAAGAAGGGTCCTCCAATATTGAAGACTTGACACTTTAAACCCTTGTATCTTCATACTTACAAGATTGGTCCTTAAAGTTTGTCAAAATTACAAAAAGGGCCCTCCACTTTAAAGAATTGGCAAATTTAGTCCCTCAACAAAACTAAATTGTCAATATTAGTCCTCCTCAAAGTCAAACATGCCATGAAGGCCTTCAAGTTACAAGAAAGAACAAGTTCGGTCCTCAAAGTATGTCAAATTGCTAAAAGGACCCTTAACTTTGAAGAAATGGCAAGAATGGTCCCTCATTAATCATGACTTGTCAATTTCAGTCCTTCAAGAAGTCAACCATACAAGTCAAGACCATTATCTATGAAGAAAATGCCAAGTCAGCCCTTCAAGAATCAACAAATGGCAAGAAATACCCCTGAAAATACTTTGGAAAAGTATTTGGGGCAAAAGTGTGAAGTTAGAAACATTAAATACAAAGGAAATCAGATTTTGTGCATGTTTAAACCAAAGTAGCAAGAAAGAAAAGTTAGACACAAGACTTACCTAGACCACTAAGAACATGCCACGTGCCCCACTACCAAGTTTCAACCAATCACAAGCCTCCCACTTGCCATGTCACACCCCAATCATAACCGGCTTAGCTAACTTAATTATTTAAGTAAATTTATGGCGCTTAAGATGTTTTTAAATCCAAAACCAGATCAAACACACCAACTATTCACCTATGAACACAATTGGGGTTTTGTTAATTACTTTGAATTAAACCCCAATATTATCCAGATTAGTGATTAAGGTATCCTTAATCACATCCCAACCTTAAAAACTCATGCCACATCAACCATAAGCCCCACATAAGATTCCCCTACTACACCCTTGAACAAACTTCCAAAACCTTGACAGCTATCCAACGCCCAATATTTCAGCTTACTTTGTAAGCTTGTTTGAAGCCTTTGGATGATATTTCACCCTTGCCAACTCACACAACCTGCCAAAGCAAGTCACATGATCTTCAAGATATTCAAATCTGCAAAGGGAAAATTAGGGACTTCATCAACATTAGGGTTACGTTTTTCTTAGCATTTCTATTTCATTTGTAGCCTATATAAGGCATATGACCCCTTTCATTTACATTTGCTCTTGAATTTTTCTTAGTTCACATTTCTTTAAATCCTTTGTCATTATTAAATGAAAAGTGTTTGAATTTTGTGAAGAAAAGTCAAGTGCCAATCCTTATATCTGTTTGTTTATGTTACATGTTTGCTAAACCTAAATCTCAAAACGTTTTCATAAGCTTTGTGCAAGAAATTGCTCAAAGTTCTTAAATCTTGATATTTTGCAAAGTTCTTGGTACACCTTGAAATTCTTGGGCTATAAGTGGATCATAGCATCCTGATATTGTGATATCAAGGTGTTGTGAGGCTTATAACTTGGGGATAATCAAGTGTGAGGTACAAGAGTTTCATTAATCAAGGATTTGTCACCTTTCTGTTTTTATAATTTTGCTTCTAACTTTGTTGAATCTTAGCAGGGTTGTTTGTGGAAGCTTGTACTTGTTCTTGCTAGCACATAAGCTCAAAATTCGTGGGTGTGGATGTTCATCCATGAGGTTTGAACCTTTCTACCCAAAATCTGGTTAGAAACTTGATTTTTGGTGATTTGGTGCATTGCTTGTGTTCTTGCTTAATTTGTGGCTTAATCTTGCTTAAAACTGCATTATACATCTATTATTGTGTTTGATTGGGCTTGGGTAACCTTGGAACACACCTATACTTGTTTAAATTTGATTTGAAAAAGATAAGGGGTGTTTGGGATTATCTATTTAAGTGCATAGATTGTTATTATGTTGTTGGAAAGTGTTGTTTATTTTTGGTATCTGCTATTCACTTGGTTGTGTGCTAAAACCTGCAAGTTTTCAGTCTTGTAACCTTAAATTAAAGATTGTGCTATAACTCACTTGTTTTGACTGATTTTGACCTAAAATTTTGGAAATACCTACAGTATATGCATGTTTAGGGATAAAAGGTGTTAAATCAAAGTTTGTGTAACCTGATAACAAGATTTGAGTGTTTGAAATTGGCTTGGTGGGCAAGTATATCAGCAATGTGAAAAGTCTGCCTGTTTAGTGTTCATCAGTAACTATTTTGTGCTTGAATCTTGATTTAGGCCTTGAACCAATTCATGTAACTTGTTAATTTATGTTCATTTGAATTAAATATAGCTTGTGTATGCTTTTGGTGCAATTTGGTTGGCTGCTTTTTGCTTAAACAACTTATTAAGTTCATAACTGCTTATTTTTCATGTCTGTGTGAGGTCTGGTGATCTTTTCAATTAACTGCACTGATTGGCTGTTTTTAATTGTGTTTTTGTGGTTGATATTGACTCCTTATGATTAACTAATCATTTGGGTGCCTTTGCTAAACTTGAATCCACAAAAAAGTCATATAAGACAAAAAAGCCCCTGTTAGTGTTAATTCTCATTCAGCTTATTCATATGCCAAATTGGCTTATCCAGACTTGCAACAACTTATTTTTTGTGATAGATCTTCTTCATTTGATCCAGTTATTTGATCTGGAGCTTATCAGACCTTGGATTTGACTTTTTGCTAGAAAACTCATAAGGTTGACTTTTAATTAAGTGCTTATTTGCTTATTTCAGCTTATTGAGTGTGCTTATTGGAAAATTTTTTGATTATTTAGCTTAATTAAGTCATTTAAAAGATTTTGAAAGTTGAATCAGCTCTTGGGGTGGCCTAGAACTCGAAAACGACTATTTTGTCATTTTGTGAAGATAGCTTTTAGCT
Organism: Glebionis coronaria; assembly: GCA_025667525.1. NCBI lineage: Eukaryota > Viridiplantae > Streptophyta > Magnoliopsida > Asterales > Asteraceae > Glebionis > Glebionis coronaria. Next base: position 369,006,056 of record CM046875.1, read on the forward strand.
TATTCAGGCTTATTTCTTGTGCTTTTTCCAATTTTCTTTTTACAGATCTCTTAAGTAACTCAACAGAAGCTTGTGTGTATAATTTGAGCTTATGGCATCAGCTTATAGCTTAATGGGCCATAAAGCCCATTAAGAATAAGTTGCTTTGAAATAAGCTAGCTAAAACACATTTTCAGCTTTTGGGCCTTCAGAGTTTTGTTCTTTAAATCAAATTTTAAGTTAGATAGGAGCTTTTGGGCTTATTTGGACAACATTTTTATTATTGGGCCTTAAATAGCCCATTAAGGGGTCTGTTTGGACTTTTAGCCCATTTCTAGGCCCATTAGGGGTATTTTTGTAATTTCAATTTCATTTATGTGTTTATTAGGTTAAAATAAGCTATTTTGCAACTTTTTAGAATTTTTTTATAAATTTTGGATTTTTATTAATATTTTATTATTATTTTATTATTAAAAATTTAAATTTATACTTTTCAAAGTTTTTCATTTTTCTTAGTTCAAATACATTAAGTTAGGAATTTTACAATTTTTAGAATATTTTTATTGTCATTAGATTAATTTTTAGAATTATTTTATGTTTAAATAGTTTTTAATTATTTTTAAATAGTTTTTATTAATTTTAAAATTTTCAAAAATAGTTATAAATTTAGTTAAGTCATTTTAGAGTTTTACAATTGAAAAAGTCTCATTTTGGGCTTTTTGTTAATTAAATTGATTTTTTAGGCTTTAATTAGCATTAAAAACTATTATTTAATTAAATAAAAGGTTTGAGTGATTTTTGATTCTTTTTTAAACTCTAGTTACATTTTTTAGGATTTATTATAATTTTCTAGGTATTTTTAGGGTAAATTTTTAATTTTGTCACCTTTTACGGTTTTACGTGTACGACTTTTCGTCTTAGTTTTAATCCATAATCGTAACCGTCATTCTCTTCTAATCTCTCTTATATTTTCTTTCTTCATAAATTATAATAACAAAAGTTAATCAATTCTAAGCACAACACACTCGCCTCCTTGGGAAACGAACTTGAACTTCATTGGTCATTAGTGTTTGGTTTTCCTAAACTGACACTTAATACTTTCCCTATTTTGCTCTCTTTTCCTAAAGAGTAGTAAAAACACTACATCATTTTGACGCCGCTGCCGGAGATGCGTGTTGTGTTTTGATTTGGAAATTGCTGTTTTTATATATAGCCATAATATCTATTGTATTAGTAGCACTCTACTAATACGTATTATCGGGTTTCGTTTTTGTGTGAATACTATTACTATATTGTATACGTAGAACAATAAATTCACAAGTACTCCAAAAGTGTGAAAACACAACCTTGATTGGGAGGTCATTATTCAATCATTGTATTTGAATCTCAAACAAGAAATCAAAGGCAAAATAGATAAATACATCCGTGAAGCTTAATTTTGAAAAACACAAACTATAAGGTGGGTATAAGGCGGGTATTATAAAATATACCCTAAGGAAAAAGGCTCTTAAGTGCTTCACACCGCCTTGTTTCCCCGCTTGCTTGTGAGTGTTTAGATAAAAAGGGCTAATGGAGGGTTTGCCAACCAAAGTATTATCTAAGTATCATATATATATTTTCTTGGTTTCACTTGATTAAACCCTCTTGAACGTTTTGGTGTTCCACCAACGTTCTATAGTCATCGAAGGCGTTCACTTCACGTGATCATTTTCATTCCTTGAGGCTTCTTTAATCAAGAGATTTGATTAAGGAGGAGATTTGTAGATTTTTGTCTACTTAATACAATCACAAAAATCCAAAAAAAAGTAAAAACAATCAAAAACCACAAAAAAATTGGAAAAACTAAAAACACCAAAAAGAATCTTCTTTGCTCATCCCCACGTTGTACGTGACGTTTATGCAAACTCGTAACCAAGCAAGACGTGCACGTAAACATAGAAACCGAAAGGAGTCAACACCTACTCCTAATCTTTCTAGTGAGGAGTCTCCTATTGATAAACCTATCGTAAGAGAAGAACCAACCATGGCGAATCAAACTATGATGGAGTTACTTCAAGCACCCACCGAGGGTTATGAAGAGGCTATTGTAATTCCCGCTATCCTTGCGGAGAATTTTGAAGTGAAAACGGGTTTGTTGTCGATGATCCAAAACAACAAATTCCGTGGTGATGAAAAGGACAACCCGCACAACCATATCCGCCAATTAAATCGTCTTACCGCTACTTGCAAATTTAAGGATGTTGCTAATGACTCGATTAAGATGATGCTTTTTCCGTATTACTTAACAGGGCCCGCTAAAATTTGTTTAGAGAAAGAGCCACCCAATTCTATATTGACGTGGAAGGATCTCGTTTCTAAGTTTGTGAACCAATTTGTTCCGCATTCTAAGATTACGCATTTGAAAAACGAGATTTCAAAATTTTCACAAGAATTTAATGAGAGTTTTTCAACGGCTTGGAATAGGTTTAAGGAAATGTTACATGAGTGTCCTCATCACGGTTTTTCCGACTTGCATCAAATTGACACGTTTTACAATGGATTAAATGATCATGAAAGGGATTATCTAAATGCCGCCGCGGGTGGTAATTTTTTGTGTAAAACGGTTGAGGAAGCGTTGTTGATAATTGAGAATAGATCTAAGGTGTATAGTCCTCGTAACACATCGAGTGTTCGTAAGGCTTCGTCTTCGACTTCACCTTCTTTGTCTAATACCATCGATGCTTGCCAAATTGAGGCGAACTTGGAAAACAAAATCTTTGATAAGCTTAAAGGACTTTTAATTGAATTCAAAGCTGGAGAACAAAGTGCTCCCGCTACGGCTAAAGCGGTTGAGGTTTCATGTATGTATTGTGGTGGCGAGTGCATTACTGACGGTGGTAACACTTCGAGTGCCTACGCGGCCACGGGAACTTACAACCAAAACGGTCAAGTTACCCGCTCTAATAAATTGACGGGGGTTTTTCTCCCAATCAAAATGCTAACAAAAACTATCGAAACAATCAAGTTGGTTTTAAAAACAACTACAAAGGAAACTATGGGAATCAAGGGGCTAATAATCAAGTTTTAAACAAAAATCAAAACAATGATTTTCAAAACAACAACAAGGGTTTGCAAACTTTGAAAGATCTTCCAAATGAATTTTTTGAATACGCTAATGGAAACGATGCTAGGTTTGACAACATTCAAAGAGAAATCATTAGCCTAAGATCCGAGTTTAAGAACGACTTGAAGAAGGAGTTGAAAAACGAGTTAGCAAATGAGCTTAAAATCCATACAAACAAAATGGAAGGAAATGTAACTAGGTTATAACAAAACCAACAAAAAATGGAACAAGGGAAACATGAAATAAAACAAGAGATGATTAAGGCCGAGAAGAGGCAATCCATGTTTGAGGATAAAATTTCATCTATGTTTGAGGCTATAATGTGCAAACCGTCTTCGAGTAGTCTTCCTAGTAACACCATATCGAACCCTAAGGGAGAGATGAAAGTGATTACCACACGTAGTGGTAAGACACTTAAGGAACCGACTCCTCAACCAATTTCTACTACGGAGGATGCAATTGAGGGAAGAACCCGAGGTGGTGGTCGAAAAGGAGCATGTCCCAATCCCACGAAGTACCGCTCATGCCACACCTACGGTTGACCCATTACCACATTTGGAACCCGAGATTCCAAAGGCTATGCCTTTGTCTCAACCCACACCACTTTTGCCCTATCCATCAAGACTTAGGAAGGAGAAACGTCAAGAGCGCGATAATTACCAATTTGAGCTTTTTATGAAAATGTTTCGTGACGTTCATTTTTATGTGAGTTTTGCCAATGCTTTGGTCATGATGCCTCGATTTGCTGCTAACTTTAAGAGTATGTTGAAAAACAAGGAGATATTGCAACAATTGTCTAGTTGTTCATCGGTTTATCTTAACCGCATACCTTAAAAAGTCGGTGATCCTGGTAAATTCTTGATTCCTTGTGCAATCCAAGATATGGAAGAATGTTATGCCTTGGCCGATCTTGGTGCTAGTATTAACTTGATGCCACTTGCAATCTTCAAGTCGCTCAATCTTCCTAATCATACTCCTTCACTAATGTATATCGAGTTGGCCGACCATTCCACGATTCCCGCATGTGGATTGGCGGAAGACGTTCTTGTGAAAGTGGGAAAGTTCTATTATCCGGTAGACTTTATCGTTCTCGATATTCCCACGGATCCTCAAGTTCCTCTCATTTTAGGTCGTTCGTTTTTAGATACGTCTATGGCTTTAATTGATGTGCATGCTAGAAAGATCACCTTACGTTTCAACCACGAGGAACTTCTTATAAACGCAACTCAAAATTCTCAAATTTATCATGTTTATTCTGTTGCAACCATAAACCTCGTTGATATGATTGACGTTGTTTGCGAGGAATTTTCACAAGAAGTTCTAGGTTTTGGTGATGATGAAAATAGTGGCAATCCCACTATGTTAGATCCCATTCTTGATAATTCGACACCAACCTTCACTCCATTTGAAGGTAGTGGTTTTACGTTGGAAGAATTCGATGTTCCACGTACTTGTGACGAAGACCTCGACAATGATGAGGACTTCTCGATTATCAAGGATTTTCTTAGCGATTTCCCATTTCCTCCACCCGAGGATGTTATGAGTATCGAGCCCAAATCTTCAATTGAGGAACCACCTATCCTCGAGTTGAAAGATTTACCTCCTCATCTCGAATATGTGTTTTTGGAGGAGGACGACAAGTTGCCGGTTATTACTGCGAAAGATCTTTCGGATGATGAGAAAACCGCACTTGTCGATGTTCTGAAGGATCACAGAGGGGCAATTGCGTGGAAGTTATCCGACATTAAGGGGATCGATCCTAAATTTTGTACCTACAAAATCTTAATGGAGGAGGATTACAAACCCGCAATTCAATGTCAAAGGAGGGTGAACCCCAGAATTCACGACGTCATTAAAAAGGAAGTCCTAAAACTCCTTGACGCGGGAATTATTTACCCTATTTCCGATAGCCCTTGGGTGAGTCCTATCCATTGTGTCCCTAAAAAGGGAGGAATGACCGTTGTGCCAAAAGATGCCAACGAGTTAATTCCCACTAGACTCGTGACCAGATGGAGAGTGTGCATTGACTATCGTAAGTTGAATGAAGCCACTCGAAAAGACCATTTTCCCTTCCCCTTCATGGACCAAATGTTGGAGCGTCATACGGGAAACGATTTCTATTGCATTTTAGATGGTTTTCCGGTTACTTCCAAATCCCCATCGATCCTCGTAATCAAGAAAAAACTACGTTTACGTGTCCATATGGAACGTTTGCCAATCGTAGAATGCCATTCGGACTTTGCAATGCACCAGGAACCTTTCAAAGGTGCATGATGGCTATTTTTCATGATATGATATAGAAGACGATGGAAGTCTTCATGGATGACTTTTCCGTGTTTGGTAGTTCGTTCACTTCGTGTTTGTCGAATCTTGAGAGAATGTTGATGCGTTGTGAGGAAACCAACCTTGTGCTTAATTGGGAAAAATGTCATTTTATGGTTAAAAGTAGAATCGTCTTAGGGAACAAGGTTTCGAAGGCGGGGATTGAGGTAGATCAAGCTAAGGTAGACGTCATCGCCAAATTACCTCATCCCAAAAGCGTTAAGGGAGTTAGGAGTTTCCTAGGCCACGCGGGTTTCTATCATCGTTTCATCAAGGATTTTTCAAATATCTCTCGACCTATTACACATCTCCTTGAAAAAGATGCACGTTTTGTCTTTGACGAAGATTGTGTGCGAGCCTTTGAAATCCTTAAGAGGAAACTTACCAAAGCTCCCATTCTTGTTGCTCCCAATTGGAACCTCCCCTTTGAGCTCATGTGTGATGCTAGTGACTACGCTATTGGGGCCGTATTGGGGCAACGTCATGATAAACACTTCTTGCCTATTAACTATGCTAGCAAGACGATGACCGAGGCTCAACTAAAATACACTACAACGGAGAAGGAGTTCCTTGCCATGGTGTATGCATTTGAGAAATTCCGACCTTATCTCGTCTTGACGAAATGCATAGTGTATACAGATCATTCGGCTATCAAGTATCTTATGGCTAAACAAGATGCAAAGCCGAGATTACTTCGTTGGATTCTCCTCCTTCAAGAATTTGATCACAAAATCGTTGACAAAAAAGGAGCCGAGAATCTAGCGGCCGATCATCTTTCTCGATTGCAAGATCCTCACCAAAGTGTTTACGAGCCCAAGGAAGTCACCGAAACATTTCCACTCCAGACACTTGGTGTAGTGAATTCTAAGCTTGATTCTTCTACCCCATGGTTTGCGGACATCGCAAATTACCATGCGGGCAACTTCATCATCAAGGGTATGACGACTCAAGAAAAACGAAAATTCTTTCGTGACGTCAAGTTCTATTTTTGGAACGACCCTTACTTGTTTCGAACTTGTGCGGATAAAATTATTCGACGTTGTGTCTTTGGTACCAAAGCTTCTAACATCCTTAGAGCTTGTCACGAGGGACCCATGGGTGGTCACCATGGTGCTAATCTCACGGCTAAGAAGGTTTTTGATGCCAGTTTCTTTTGGCCTACTATTTACAGAGATGCACATGAACTTGTGAAGTCATGTGACTCATGCCAACGACAAGGAAAAGCCACACAAAAAGATGAAATGCCACAAAATATCATCCAAGTGTGTGAGATCTTTGACGTTTGGGGCATTGACTTTATGGGGCCGTTCCCATCATCTAGTGGTAATAAGTACATCCTTGTCGCCGTTGACTACGTATCTAAGTGGGTGGAAGCTAAGGCTTTGCCCACCAATGATGCTCGTGTGATAATCAAGTTTTTGAAAAGCTTGTTTTCTCGGTTTGGAACCCCTCGTGCGATCATAAGCGATCGTGGAACCCATTTTTGTAACGACCAATTCGAAAGGGTCCTAAGAAAATATGGGGTTACACATCGTCTTTCTACGGCTTATCACCCACAAACGAGTGGGCAAGTCGAGATTTCAAACCGAGCTTTGAAGAGGATCTTGGAGAATCTATTGGGGAAGACCGAGAATCTTGGTCGGATAAGTTGGACGATGCTTTATGGGCCTTTAGGACCGCTCATAAGACGCCAATCGGGTGCACTCCCTATAAGCTTGTGTATGGGAAGAATTGTCACTTGCCCATTGAACTTGAACACAAAGCTTATTGGGCCCTTAAGCATTGTAATGATGATATGGAGAGCGCGAGAAAACACCAGAAAATGCAATTAAATGAATTGGATGAATTAAGGGATATTGCTTATGAAAATTCATTGATTTATAAAGAAAAGACTAAAAAGTTTCATGATTCAAAAATTAAAAACCGGGTTTTTAACATTGGGGATCAAGTTTTGCTTTTTAACTCTCGTTTGATAATCTTTTCCGATAAGTTGAAATCCCGTTGGTCTGGTCCATTCACCATGACTCAAGTTTTTCCATATGGGACCATCGAGCTAGCTCAAAATGATGGCCCCAATTTCAAGGTGAATGGACATAGGTTGAAGCACTACTTTGGCGGGGAAGTTCCATCCTTGAACTACCTCGACCAAATCACCTTCCCCAATGATAATTAGTATTGAGGGGATCGAGTCGAGTTCATGACTCGGTAATCAAAAACGAGGTGCCTCGTGGGGGAGTCCCATGCTTATCCTATGTATATATTATCGCTTTCTAATGTAGTAACATGTGAGGATTTGTGCCCTTCCAACCTTTGTTCCGTGGTTGTTTGTGAATTGTGGATTTTAGATGATCATTATCTTCACGATTAGAGCCTCTCGTGTTCGTTTTATGGGAGCACTCGATCGTTTGCTTTGAATACTTTCTCAATATCCATGATATATCCTTTTATGTTCTAACCTTAGGTTTTTAACACACTTTATAAACGACTTTAAATTTAACGGTTACACCATTTCCATGCTAAATTAAGCATTCGACTACGTCTCTAGTATGGGGGTATTCTACCCTTAGACTCGAAACATTGAGTACAATGTTTAACTTTAGTATGGGGGGGGGGGGGTGAATAGATAATTGCCTTGCCAAACCTTCACGCTTTCCAAAATTTATCTTTTTCTTTATCATTTGGTTGCAAAATAAGGCTAAAAATGGCCAAATTTTAAAATTTTTCTCATGTTTTATAAGTGTTTGAAGACACGAATGTAGATTTTCCGATGGTGAGAATAAGAGTATTTTTTTACTCGACCGTGTATGTTGAGCACTTAGCTTTGATTCCTTAACTTTATATTAGGCTAAGTCTCTTAAATGAGGACTAGAAATGATAGAGTTAATTATAAGTTACTATGCTAAACGTAGAGTACTTGTATTCTTTCAAAAACTCATGTGTTCTCGTTGTTTGCTTATTCTCCCTTCGCTTGTAAATACTTTTTGCTTAATAAATATTGACTTAGCGGTTTAGTCTTGATTGTTAGTTTCTAGTCTTTTCTAGTAGCTTCCGTGTAATTAAATTGGGAAGACATTAATGTATCGCCAGCGTCACAGTTTTGAAGGATTGGCAACCCAAATAATCGAAAGCTTCACCTAATAATAAGATTTCAAGTGCTCTCCTAAATCAAGCAAACAATTTGAAGCTCACAAGGCCGAAAAATCTATGCAAAATTGAAAGTGAATCAAGCCTTAATCTTTGAAGCTTTAAAGATCCAAAATTCGCTTTTAGCGTGAGGATATACGTCTTTGGCCACAACAAAACACCTCATTGCGAGGTTAAATAAAAGGCAAGGCAAGACCAAAGTCATAATAAAAGCTTTTGGCGAACTTGAATAAAAGATGGAGGTAAACCTGTGATAATAAGGCCCTTCCGTTAGGGGGCGTATAAAAGTCTTGGTAATAAGTCTCATGTTCAAAACTGTTATAAAACCGTGTTTATCGATCCTTCTTGTTGACTTAATTTTTTGACATCATTGTCTATTAGGAGGGGTTATTAATTCGATGGTCTTGGTTACACCGTTAGGACTCTATTTTTAGACCTAAATCTCTATTATCGCATAAGTCAAACAATGAATCCTCGTGAAACATTCAACATAAAATAAAATATAAGAGATACAACTTAGGAAAATGGGAGGATAAGTAAGTGATTAGGGCATATGAGTAGTGTTAGCATTACTAAATTATAATGACAATGATCTCGTTGCACGCTTAGCATGGAATTGGGGTGAAAATCGAGGACGATGAAAGTATTTCTAACGAAGCATTCACGTGTTCTTATTCTATGAACCTAAACGTCCCATTTTGCGATGAAAATCATTCATTATGTCTAAAACGCAAGTAGAAGTAATAGTAGTAGTGTAGCTAGTTTATCATTCAATAAAAGTGAATAAAAATGAATTTTGGAGGTGCTACGATACTTAATTCAAGCATTGCGTGAGGGCACGACAATGGTTTAGTATGGGGGAGTGATGAGACTGCTTTTATACATAGTCTCATCGTCCAAAACGGGCTTTAAATGCATTAAATATCATGAAAATGGCCAAATATATGCTTGTGTTTGTTACTTGTGTATTTTAGGTACGGATATTGAGAAAATGACAAAAGATCACAAGAATCATGCCAAAACAAACACGGGAAACGAAGCCGCATAATGAACCAAGCCCTAATGAAGATTTTCCAAGAAAAACCCTTGAAGATTTGAAGATTATGCAAGAAGGGTCCTCCAATATTGAATAATTGACACTTTAAACCCTTGTATCTTCATAATTACAAGATTGGTCCTTAAAGTTTGTCAAAATTACAAAAAGGGCCCTTCACTTTGAAGAATTGGCAAATTTAGTCCCTCAACAAAACTAAATTGTCAATATTAGTCCTCCTCAAAGTCAAATATGCCATGAAGGCCTTCAAGTTACAAGAAAGAACAAGTTTGGTCCTCAAAATATGTCAAATTGCAAAAAGGACCCTTAACTTTGAAGAAATGGCAAGAATGGTCCCTCATTAATCATGACTAGTCAATTTCAGTCCTTCAAGAAGTCACCATACATGTCAAGACCATTATCTATGAAGTAAATGCCAAATCAGCCCTTCAAGAATCATCAAATGGCAAGAAATACCCCTGAAAATACTTTGGAAGAGTATTTGGGGCAAAAGTGTGAAGTTAGAAACTTCAGTTACAAAGGAAATCAGATTTTGTGCATGTTTAAACCAAAGTAGCAAGAAAGGAAAATGGAGGGTTTAATCTGGCAGACACAAGACTTACCTAGACCACTAAGAACATGCCACGTCCCCCACTACCTAGTTTCAACCAATCACAAGCCTCCCACTTGCCATGTCACACCCCAATCATAACCGGCTTAGCTAACTTAATTATTTAAGTTAATTTATGGCGCTTAACATGTTTTTAAATCCTAAACAGGATCAAACACACCAACTATTCACCTATGAACACAATTGGGGTTTTGTTAATTACTATGAATTAAACCTCAATATTATCCAGATTAGTGATTAAGGTATCCTTAATCACATTCCAACCTTAAAAACTCATGCCACATCAACCATAAGCCCCACAGAAGATTCCCTTGCTACACCCTTGAACAAACTGCCAAAACCTTGACAGCTATCCAACGCCCAAGATTTCAGCTTACTTTCTAAGCTTGTTTGAAGCCTTTGGATGATATTTCACCCTTGCCAACTCACACAACCTGCCAAAGCAAGTCACATGATCTTCAAGATATTCAAATCTGCAAAGGGCAATTTGGGGACTTCATCAACATTAGGGTTACGTTTTTCTTAGGATTTCTAGTTCATTTGTAGCCTATATAAGGCATAGGACCCCTTTCATTTACATTTGCTCTTTAATTTTTCCTAGTTCACATTTCTGTAAATCCTTTGTCATTATTGAATGAAAAGTGTTTAAATTTTGTGAAGAAAAGTCAAGTGCCAATCCTTATATCTGTTTCTTTATGTTACATGTTTGCTAAACCTAAATCTCAAAACGTTTTCATAAGCTTTGTGCAAGAAATTGCTCAAAGTTCTTAAATCTTGATATTTTGCTAAGTTCTTGGTACACCTTGGAATTCTTGGGCTATAAGTGGATCATAGCATCCTGATATTGTGATATCAAGGTGTTGTGAGGGTTATAACTTGGGGATAATCAAGTGTGGGGTACAAGAGTTGCATTAATCAAGGATTTGTCACCTTTCTGTTTTTATAATTTTGCTTCTAACTTTGTTGAATCTTAGTAGGGTTGTTTGTGGAAGCTTGTGCTTGTTCTTGCTAGCACATAAGCTCAAAATTCGTGGGTGTCGATATACATCCATGAGGTTTGAACCTTTCTACCCAAAATCTGCTTAGAAACTTAATTTTTGTTGATTTGGTGCATTGCTTGTGTTCTTGCTTAATTTGTGGCTTAATCTTGCTTAATACTACATTATACATCTGTTATTGTGTTTGATTGTGCTTGGGTAACCTTGGAACACACTTATACTTGTTTAAATATGATTTGAAAAAGATAAGGGGTGTTTGGGATTATCTGTTTAAGTGCATAGATTGATATTGTGTTGTTGGAAAGTGTTGTTTATTTTTGGTATCTGCTATTCACTTGGTTGTGTGCTAAAACCTGCAAGTTTTCAGTCTTGTAACCTCAAATTAAAGATTGTTCTATAACTCACTTGTTTTGACTGATTTTGACCTAAAATTTTGGAAATAGCTAGAGTATATGCATGTTTAGGGATAGAAGGTGTTAAATCAAAGTTTGTGTAACCTGATAACAAGATTTGAGTGCTTGAAATTGGCTTGGTGGTCAAGTATATCAGCAAAGTGAAAAGTCTGCCTGTTTAGTGTTCATCAGTAAGTATTTTGTGCTTGAATCTTGATTTAGGCCTTGAACCAATGCATGTAACTTGTTAATTTATGTTCATTTGAATTAAATATAGCTTGTGTATGCTTTTGGTGCAATTTGGTTGGGTGATTTTTGCTTAAACAGCTTATTAAGTACATAACTGCTTATTGTTCATGTCTATGTGAGGTCTGGTGATCTTTTGAATTAACTGCACTAATTAGCTGTTTATAATTGTGTTTTTGTGATTGATATTGACTCCTTATGATTAACTGATCATTTGGGTGCCTTTGCTAAACTTGAATCCACAAAAAAGTCATATAAGACAAAAAGTCAAGAAAGTCAAGCAGTGGGAAAAGTTCCCACTGCTCAACACCCAAAACTAGCCCTGCTAGTGTTAATTATCATTCAGGTTATTCATAAGCCAAATTGGCTTATCCAGACTTGCAACAACTTATTTTTTGTGATAGATCTTCCTCATTTGACCCATTTATTTGATCTAGAGCTTATCAGACATTGGCTTTGACTTTTTGCTAGAAAACTCATAAGGTTGAGTTTTAATTAAGTGTTTATTTGCTTATTTTAGCTTATTGAGTGTGCTTATTGGAAAACTTTTTGATTATTTAGCTTAATTAAGTCATTTAAAAGCTTTTGAAAGTTGAATCAGCTGGGGTGGCCTAGAACTCGAAAACAACTATTTTGTCGTTTTATGAATATATCTTTTAGCTTATTCAGGCTTATTTCTTGTGCTTTTTCCAATTTTCTTTTTATGGATCTCTTAAGTAACTCAAAAGAAGCTTGTGTGTCTAATTTGAGCTTATGGCATCAGCTTATAGTTTAATGGGCCAAAAAGCCCATTAACAATATGCTGCTTTGAAATAAGCTAGCTTAAACACATTTTCACCTTTTGGGCCTTCAGAGTTTTGTTTTTAAAATCAAATTTTAAGTCAGATAGGTACTTTTGAGCTTATTTGGACAACATTTTTCTTATTGGGCCTTAAATAGCCTATTAAGGGGTCTGTTTGGACTTTTAGCCCATTTCTAGGCCCATTAGGGGTATTTTGTAATTTCAACTTCATTTATGTGTTTATTAGGTTAAAATAAGCTAGTTTGCAACTTTTTAGAATTTTTTATAAATTTTGGATTTTTATTAATAATTTATTATTATTTTATTATTAAAAAATTAAATTTAGATTTTTCAAAGTTTTTCATTTTTCTTAGTTCAAATACATTATGTTAGGAATTTTACAATTTTTAGAATATTTTTATTGTCATTAGATTAATTTTTAGAATTATTTTAAATTTAAATAGTTTTTAATTGTTTTTAAATAGTTTTTATTAATTTTAAAATTTTTAAAAATAGTTATAACTTTAGTTAAGTCATTTTAGAGGTTTACAATTGAAAAAATCTCATTTTGAGCTTTTTTTTAATTAAATTAATTTTTTGGGCTTTAATTAGCATTAAAAAATTATTATTTAATTAAATAAAAGGTTTGAGTGATTTTTTATTTTTTGTAAACTCTAATTACATTTTTTAGGATTTATTGCAATTTTCTAAGAATTTTTAGGGTAAAGTTTTAATTTTGTCACCTTTTACGGTTTTACGTGTACGACTTTTCGTCTTAGTTTTAATCCATAATCGTAACCGTCATTCTCTTCTAATCTCTCTTCTATTTTCTTTCTTCATAAATTACAATCACAAAAGTTAATCAATTCTAAGCACAACACACTCGCCTCCTTGGGAAACGAACTTGAACTTCATTGGTCATTAGTGTTTGGTTTTCCTAAACCGACACTTAATACTTTTCCTATTTTGCTCTCTTTTCCTAAAGAGTAGTAAAAACACTACATCACACTACAACTCAAGCATCATTAGTAGGCAAGGCTTTGGCCTCAACCCACTTTGACACAAAATTCACCGCTACGAGTATGTACTTATTTCCCTTAGAAGATGGAAAAGGTCCCATAAAATCTATTCCCCACGCATCAAAAATCTCACATTCTTGTATGAAGTTTTGTGGCATCTCATCTCGTTGTGTAATTTTTCTTGTCTTTGACGTACATCACAAAATTTCACCATCTCTTGGGCATCTTTGTATATGGAAGGTGAATAGTAACCCGAATCAAAGACTTTCTTGGCGGTATAATTGGGCCTAAAACGTCCACCCGTAGGTCCCTTATGACAAGCTTCTAAGATCTTAAATGCCTCGGTCCCATCTACACACCGTCTAATGATTTGGTCCGCACATTGCCTAAAGAGGTAACGCTCATCCCAAAAGTAATATTTCACTTCCTTAAGGAATTTCTTCTTTTGTTGGGAAGTGAGACCCTCTATTAGCACATCCCCCACAAGATAGTTTGCAATATCCGCAAACCAAGGGGTGGCATCCTCTTGAGAAGAGATAGGCATGAGCTCCTCTAATGGAAAGGATTCATTAATTTCCTTATGAGGCAATTCACCTTGAAAAAGTTTCTCAAGTCTACTCAAGTGATCCGCCGCTAAATTCTCGGCTCCTTTCTTATCACAAATCTCAATGGAAAACTCTTGGAGCAATAAAACCCATCTCAAAAGTCTAGGCTTAGCATCTTGCTTTGTCATGAGGTACTTGAGAGCGGAATGATCCGTATACACTATGGTCTTAGATAACACAAGATAAGGTTTAAATTTCTCAAAGGCATAAACTATAGCAAGCAACTCTTTCTCCGTGGTGGTATAATGAATTTGAGCACCCATCATGGTTTTACTAGCATAGTGTATAGGTTGAAAATGCTTATTCACTCTTTGTCCTAACACGGCCCCCACGGCATAATCACTAGCGTCACACATAAGCTCAAAAGGAAAATCCCAATTTGGAGAAACCAAAACGGGAGCCTTAGTAAACTTTTCCTTAAGTATCTTAAAAGAGTCAAAACACTCTTGGGTGAAAATGAAAGGATCCTCTTTTTCCAAGAGGTGGGTCATCGGTCTTGCTATCTTAGATAAATCTTGTATGAAACGTCTATAAAATCCCACATGACCCAAAAAACTTCTAACTCCTTTCACCGTGGTAGGTGGGGGAAGTTTAGCAATCACATCTATCTTAGCACGATCTACTTCTAAACCTTTGTTGGATATCTTATGTCCCAAGACTATCCCCTCTTTGACCATGAAATGGCACTTCTCCCAATTAAGAACAAGACGTGTTTCTTCACACCTCTTAAGCATACGTTCTAAATGGGAGAGACAAGAAGTGACTAAATCTCCAAAAACCGAGAAATCATCCATGAAAACTTCCATAGTTTGCTCAATCATGTCATGGAAAATGGCCATCATACACCTTAGAAATGTCCCCGGTGCATTACACAAGCCAAAAGACATTCTCTTGTAAGAAAATGTACCGTAGGGACAAGTGAATGTTGTCTTTTCTTGATCCTTAGGGTCAATGGGTATTTGAAAATAACCCGAGAATCCATCTAGAAAGCAATAGTACTCATTTCCCGCTAAATGTTCAAGCATTTGGTCCATAAAAGGCATTGGGAAATGATCTTTCCTAGTAGCATCATTGAGATTCCTATAATCAATACAAACTCTCCAAGCCGTAACAAGTCTAGTAGGAATAAGTTCATTGTTCTCATTGGGCACTATGGTGATTCCACCCTTCTTAGGAACACAATGTACCGGGCTAACCCATGGAGAGTCAAAAATGAGGTAAATCATGCCCGCATCAAGGAGTTTGATAACTTCCGTCTTAATGACCTCATGGATTTTAAGGTTAACCCTTATTTGGATTTAAATAGTGGGTTTGTAATCATCCTCCATAAGGATTTTGTGTGTACAAAAATTTGGATCAATTCCCCTTATGTCGGATATTTTCCATGCTATGGGTTGCTTATGTTTCTTAAGGACTTCTATGAGTTTTTCTTTCTCATCCTCTTTCAAATATTTAGCAATAATCACAGGTAATTGGTTGTTTCCCTCTAAGAAAGCATATTCAAGGTGTGATGGAAGGTCCTTAAGTTCAAGGGTAGGTGGACTCTCTATGGAAGGTTTCACTATGGATGGATCATCATTGGTAACTTCTTGTGGGATAGGTGAAGGAATGGGATCCTCATTGAGCAACTTTTGGATAGTGAGAATGTCTTCTTCCCAATTAATGGGAGAATCATCATTACCAAGGAAGTTGGACTCAAATTCCTCCAAGAGGAAATCACTCTCTCCAAAAGGTGTTAAGGAAGGAGCAATTAAGGCAAGCGTCTCTACATGAGGCATCTCTTCACTATTACTCTTACAAGCATCATGGAAATGCTCATCACACACCTCATCAAGTACATCCACTATGTTAATTGTTTCACAAGCTTGAGACTTCTTAGTCACTTTTCCTAGCTTAAACACCACTTTCTCACCCTCAACTCTCATAATTAGTTCTCCCTCCGCCACGTCTATAAGAGTACGACCCGTCCTCAAAAATGGTCTACCAAAAATTAGAGGAACTCTCGGGTCCATGTCATAATCAACCACTACAAAGTCGGCCGGAAAGGTAAACTTATCCATCCCTACAAACACATCCTCCGCAATACCTACCGGGTAAGCTATGGTACGATTGGCTAACTCAAGGGTCATCCTAGTTGGAGTGAGCTCGGGAAGAGAGAGTTTTTGCCAAACCGATAAAGGCATGAGATTTATGCTTGCCCCTAGATCCGCTAGTGCCATGCAATTTTCCACCTCGGGAAAATTACAAGGAATCAAAAAGTGCCCCGAAACTCCAAGTTTTGTAGATAAGGTTTTGAGCAACACGGCGGAGCATATCTCATTATGGGATGTGTTAGTAAAATCCACCAATTTTTCCTTGTTGGAGAGGAGATCTTTGAACATCTTAGAAAATTTTGGCATATAAGCAAGAGTTTCCGCAAAGGAGATGTTTATGTTAATTTGCTTGAACATCCTCAATAAGTCTGAGACTTGTATATCATCCTTGTTTTTAAATTTCTCCTTTCTCAATCTTGAAGGGTAAGGAAGGCTTGGTTTAGGTGTGGATTGAGTAGGTGTTGTGGTGGAAGATTTTTCTTTATTAGTTTCTTCATTGGGAGGTGTGGAAGGTAAAGGATAAGTGAGTATAGGTTGAGAAGGTGTAGGTCGTGAAGTGGTAGAGCTTGGAGGTGGTGAAGAAGATGTTGAAGGCTTATCACAAGTTGGATTAGTAGGCTTAACAATAGAAGGTGTAGGAGGTGAAGGATCATTAGTCGTTTTTTCCACTTCTTGTTGTGATAGCATTGACATTGGTCCTCGGATTTGTTTGTGTGTTAGAAGGTAAAGCCCCTTGTGGTCTTTGATTAAATGCCATCAAAATCCTCTTGGTATTCTACTCAGTTATAATTCTCATTTTCTATTGCATTCTCTTCTCACTTTCACGAATTCTCCTTTCAACATACTCATTATTATCATATTGCCCATATCCTTGATTTTGAACTTGAGGGTATCCTTGATTTGGGAAGGGTGGTGGTGGTGGTTAAATCCTTGATTGGGTGGATGAAAGTTATTTCCTTGATTGTGAAAGTTGTTGGGTGCTTTATAGTTGTTCCCTTGGTATTGTGACCTTGGCCCTTGGTGCCTTTGTAACAATTGAGGAGGACTGGGTTGAGTATGGGTGGGTGGATAGGGTAGGAATCCGGGTGGAGCAAGGTAGTTTTGGGACTTGTAAGAAAGATTGTTTTGATTGATGTTGGGTTTGAAATGTTATCTATGTTCGTCTTGGTAAGCATAACACTCCACTTGATAACCTTGAACTTTATCACATTGTTGGTAGGAATGGGGACCTCCACAAGTCTCACATGAAAGAGCAATAGCATGCACACCATTGGTGGAATTATTCAAGGAAAGGCTCTTAAGGGTTTGGGCTATATCTTGATTTGTCTTAAGATTCATCTTTTGATTCCTTTCCATTATTTTGAGTATCTCTTGGTGACTCTTGAGGAATTGGTTATCACAAGGTGTTTGAGAACTATCTTGCACAACATGAACCCTTTCATCAAATTGTGTGTTAGTTTGCACCATTGATATGGTCTCAATAATGTCACATGCTTCTTGAATTGATTTAGAAAGAATATTTCCACCCGCGGAAGAGTTGAGTGAATCTTGGTGATGAGGTCTTAATCCATTATAGAAAGTATTGATTTGGTGAACTTCATTGAATCCATGATTTGGGCATTTTCTCAATAACTCTTTGTACTCTTCCCAAGCATCACTAAAGGTTTCGCTAGGTTTTTATTGAAATCCTATAATTAAGTTTCTCAAAGCCGTGGTCTTAGATGGGGGAAAGAACTTGTTCAAAAACTTCTTAGTGAAATCATCCCAAGTAATAATGCTTGATATGAGTGTATTTACTCATATCATTTGTAGCTTAAAACAATGAAATATTGCACATAATGTATCATATATGCCTTGGATATGCATGTTTCTTGTTTTCATGTGTGTAGGTACCAAGTTCGTGAAAACCAACGAAAACCGACACGAGAATGAAGAAAAAGATCGAGGAAGCCAAAATCGAGCTCGACATGAGTGGATTTAATCATTTGTCGAATAAACGGGCCAAGTGGGTCCCACAATGGGATAAATGGGCTCAAAAGCCCATTTATGATTCAAGTTTAAATTTACTTGTTGGATGAAAGTCAATTAGGCCCAAAAGTGGAAAGTGGTAATGAATGGAAAAGGTTCTTGGGCCAAAGCCCAACTTGAAAGAAACAATGGAACGAAAATTGGGCTTCTAGGGTTTGCTTTGTTTGAAAACGTGTATCAAACACATCTGCCAAATTCACTTTCACAATAAAGTAAAAAAAAAACACACGTTACCCATTATTTCACACACAATAAATAAACATAAACCGACCCTCCCACCACACGTTTTCTCTCACACATTAAATAATTCCATTCGATGTTTCCTATGTACTCATCTTCCCCAAACTTCTCACCCACAAAACCAGTAAATAAGTTTACTGTGTACAAACCCTAGATGGGTAAAAACACATTTATACAAAGGGCTTTTGATATATTCGGGTAATTCACACCAAGGGGAATAAAACCCCATTGGTTTAAGGAAGATAAGAGGTGGAGAACTTATGCTACGTGACCGATTTCAATTTGAAGCAACACCTCAACCATCTTTTTCCACCAATCAGGAGCCAAAGAAGAAACACAACTAGCACACGGATGCCACGTTGGCAATCCGTGTGCTATTGTGACTCATATCCACCATCCGATTAAAGAGAGAGAAAAGATAAATTGATCTGATGGCTGAAGATTAAGGAAGAATATTCTTCTCAAGATGCGCATATTCGCTCACCAACAGCCTTGGGGGGCTATAAATACCCCCAATTTTCACTTGTAATTTATCCTTCTTTTTACTTTAAAGTTACTCTGTAGAATTAGTTGTAGGAATTAAATCTTGTAATTTCTTTTTAAATCTTGTATTATTCTCTTGAATTTAATAAAAGTTATTTGTTCGTTTCAATTGGTGTTTCGGTTCTTTTAATTCCTGTTTTAAATTAATATAATAATTAATTTCTATAAACTACTTCAACTCAGTAATGTTTATTATGTTAAGCATGAGCTAATTGATAGCTCAGATTTAATATAAGAGGTAAAATAGGATTAAATACTTTCCCTACTGGAAAGTATTCACAAAAGTAAATTGGTGGTTCGAGTATTGGAGAATGGTGGTTCGGTTCATCTAGACTGCTCAGCGCAGGTCTACTGCCCAATGGTTTCGTCTAAAGGTTTTAATCCTTTTTACTTTTTATGAATTTACAGTTTTTTTTATTTGTTTTATAATCTGCTTATATGAATGCTTCTTTACTGTTTAAATGACTTTGATGGATAAAGTGCTAGATAGTTTTTGTTACTGTTTATATTAAGGTTTGAATATGATTGTCTATGATTCTAAAAACGTTTGGTGAGGTTTAATTTAGTTGTTTAGACGTGAATTGAATTTGGTTAGTATATTTCAGTTAATGTTAAATTTCGTAAGTCTGCCGTCTAGAATTCATCATGCTTGCGTTTTAAATCAACTTATGTTTGTAGTTTCGAGTTACTGGTCATTTTGATATCCTGCTGCATTTTATAAAAGTTTTTATATCTGTTTGGGATTGAGCTAGTGTTTGGGTTGATATAGAGAAGATTTCGTTTTAGGACTGATGTGTTTTTAGTCATTCTAAGAGAGTTTTACTTATGGATTAAGGTACCTTTGTAGAAGTCTGCTTAGTTGATAAATTGAGTTAAGCTGTGTTCTAGCTGATCTACACTGTTCTGATAATCTTAGCATTGATGTTCAGGAATATCTGATTATTGCTGAATATAGATATAGTTTTATTCAGTTTGGATTTGGTTAATGTTTGCTGATATCATGCTTATTTAGGATGTGTAATATGATCTGCTTAATCGTATTTTTATTTGGTTTAATTGCTGAATATTTTGCTTAGTCTGGTAAGAGTTGTTTTCTGATTTGAGTTATCCTTGACTGATATATCATTGTTATATTTGATTGTAAACTGCTTATCAGTCCAATTGACTGATAAGCTCAAAAGCTGCTGTCCTCACAGCTTAAGCTAATAAGCTACCATAGAGTCTTTCCTAAGACTAATTTACTCAATCTGTCAAAAAAAGGAATTAAATCGCAAAATATGTCAATTGGGGGTCTCGAACTCGAGACCTCCCATTTAGAGGTCAAACGTGATAACCACTGGGACTGCAGGCCTTTTTGATTTTACTTACAGCTTTCACATTAATATAGTATTAATTAGTTGGCAGCTTTTGTTTTAAGTTTAAGTTTAATTGTCACGATTTTATTTAATATAACTTTTTATTTCTTTATATTAAAGTAAATTCTTTATATAAAAAAAAAGTAGTTTAAAAAAAAAATAAAAAAAATAAAAAATGTTTTTATTTAAATAGTTTAATTAGTTTAAATTTTTATTAGTTTAATTTTTATAACTTTAGATTTAAATAAATATAGTTTTTAAATAATTTTTTTAAAGTAATTTTTAATAATAAAGTAAATTAGTTTAAAAGTTATCTCATTAAGTAGAATTAATTTTTTTATAGAGTTTTAATTAGATTAATTTTTAAATAGTGTTTTATTTCTAAACAATTAAGTGTTTATAGAATTTTAAATAGGCGGGTTTTACGATTCATGCACTTTAGGATAATTTTAAATAGCTTAAAATTTGTAGATTTTAATTGTAGTTTAAAAAACGAAAACCAATTCAAATCAATTGTCCAAATCAAAGCAATACGTCTCAAATTCATAAGATCTTCGTGTACAACGAACTCGACTCACTCACGTGTTTAATTGAATTCGTCATTGGTATTATTAGTCTATTACTTTTTCCTAAAGGTAATTTTCTAATTTACGCTATAACGTATCTTAATTATCACTATACTATCCACGACACATCAAAAATGTTGGCGCCGCTGCCGGGGATCTTGTGTACGATTCGTCTTTGTGGAGATTTGTTGATCGTGGATTTGAAGACCCTTTCCGTCCTCGGAAAGTTTTGTTATTTTTCTATTATATAGTATGTATCGTTTTTCTCGTTTTTTGTGAATAATATATTGTATTACGTAGAACAATAATTTTAAATACTTTTCAAATAATCCTTAGTTGGGATTCATCACCTAGCTATTGTATTCGAACCCAAAACAAAAATAAAGGCAAAATAGATAAATACTACTAAGAAGTTTGAACTCGATTTATACAAACTATAAGGTGGGTATAAGGCGACGTGCTATAAAAGGCCGTCTAAGGAAAAAGGTTTTTAAGTGCTTTGTGCCACCTCGTTTCCCCGCTTGCTTGTGCGTATATTGAGAGGGACAACCTATTATTGGTTTGCCGACTCAAGTAGTAATAAATCTTATTTTTTTGTTGTTTACTTATTGAACCTCGAGACGTTTAGGTTTTCACCTATCGTTTCAAAGTCGACCGAGGGTAATTTACTTCCATAGTAGTTATCCTTATTCCTTGTTTTTTATCGATCATTTTTGATTGAGCAATACCAAAAAAAATACCAAAAATAATCTTCTTCTTGTCTAATTTCTTTTCTTCAATCCTCCAAATTCTCGTCTTTGTAGTGTATGTAATTACGTTCTTCTCGTCTTGTGATAGATTTTAATAGGCTTGGAAATATTCCTCGTAGAAATAGAAATCGTCAACAACGAATAGTGGAACCCGAGATTCCACCTATTGTTGTAGAGATGGCCGATAACCGAACATTGGAGGAATTGCTCCGTGCACCCACCGAAGGGTATGGGGAAGCAATCGTTGTGCCGGCTATTTTGGCGGATCATTTTGAGATTAAGACGGGTCTTCTATCGCTCATTCGTGTCGACCAATTTCGTGGCAATGAGACCGATAGCCCGCATTCTCACATTCGGAATTTTAATCGAATTACCTCGACTCTCAAGTTTAGAGATGTGCCGAATGACGTGATTAAGCTCATACTTTTTACGTACTCGCTCGAAGGTAATGCTAAGCTTTGGTATGAGAAAGAACCACCGGGTTCGATCTTAACTTGGGATGATTTAGTGTCAAAGTTTATGAATTATTTCTTTCCACCGTCCAAGACTACACACTTTAAGAATGAGATCACTAGATTTGAACAAAAAGTGCATGAATCGTTTGGGGTTGCTTGGGAAAGATTTAAAGATTTGTTAAGACAATGTCCACACCACGGTTTCTCGGAATTGCATCAAATAAATACTTTCTATAATGGGCTAAATATGATTGAACAAGATTCTTTAAATGCCGCCGCGGGTGGTAATGTTTTAAGAAAAACACCGAGAGACGCGTGGAGAATAATTGAGGATAAGTCTAGAGCACAATATTCACGAAACACACCGGTTGTTTCCAATGTGAATTCATCTAATCACGAGATTTCTAGATTGGACTCTAAGATTGATAGTGGATTTGCGACTTTGTTGAGTGAGATTAGGAAGAATCCTCATGGATCGATTAATATGGTTGAGAATGTTTGTGTATCATGTGGTGGAGCACATCCTAATTATGCTTGTTTAAACACGGGTTTTGATCCAGCTAGTGCTTTTGCCGCGACGGGAACTTATGGCTCCAACGGTCAAGTTCCTCGTCAAAATCATGTTGCTCCACCAGGTGGTTCCACCGGTTCAAAATAGGACAACAATAGAAATAATGGGAATAATTTTAACCGTGGTAATCAAGGGAATTTTAATCAAGGAAATGGGTTTAATTCTAATCAAAACACTCAAGGTTTTTAAGGGAATAATCAAAATGATTTGTCAAGCTATATCAAGTCGAATGAGGCAAATTTGAAAGCGTTTCAAAATAACATCTAAGGGCAAATTAATACTTTGAGACTCGATTTTCAAAATACGATTAAAGGGCAAAACAATAAGATTGAGCTTAATCAACAAAGGCTAGAACAAACCCAAAGTCGTATGCAACAAAATTTGGAACAAGTCAAAATAAATTGCTTTCTATGTTTGAGGGATTCATGTCTAAACCGTCATCTTCTTCGGGTTGCTTACCTAGCAATAACATTCCAAACCCGAAGGGAGAGCTTAAGGCCATAACCGTTTATGATGATTGTGAGAATTTAGATGAAGTTGAAGTGATTGAGTTTAAGCCTCCACCTAAGGAAAATTTTCTAGAAGTCACTAAGGCTACTTTGAATGTGATTAGTACCTCGGTTTTCTTTGATTTCTTTCCCGAGAAGTATAAAGACCCGGGTCAATTCTTGATACCTTGTGTTTTCAATGAGCTTGGGGTTTGCAAAGGCCTAGCCGATCTAGGAGCTAGCATTAACATCATGCCTTTAGCCCTTTGGAAGACCATTGATTATGCACCTCTTAGTACCACTAGTATGATCATTGAGCTTGCTAATGGAACCACCACTCGACCGGTTGGTATAGCGGAAAATGTCATTATGAAAGTGGGAAACTTCTTGTACTTAGCCGATTTTGCTATAGTCGATTATGAGACCAATCCTCGTGTGCCTATTATTCTAGGACGACCATTTTTGTGCACGACCAATGTTTTAGTTGATATGAGGAAAGAGGAAATTAAGTTGTTTTATGGAGATAAAAGCATTGTTTTTAAACCGGAAAAGATTCCAAGATTTGTTGCTAAGAAAAATGAAAGTGTAAAACGTGTTGAAACAATTGAAAATGATAAGAAAGCTCTTTTTGATAAAGGTGTTTTTCCAATTTTGGAAACTTCTAATTGTGATAAAGGAAAGTTAAAATCAAATGAAGAAGCTTGCTTTGTTGAAACATGTTGTAACCTTTCCTCATCTACACTCACTCCACACGAGGATGCTAAGATTGAAAAACAAATAGATGATTACTTGAGTGAGCCATTTGATGCTAGTGAGTTTGTTAATGAGAATTTTGATCCCGAGAGTGACATTGCTTTAATTGAACAATCTTTGAAAATGGACTCATTTTCACTCTCTTCTATGGATCATGTTGATGTTCCTAAGGCACAATCTTCAATTGATGAGCCTTTGATTCCTAGCTTCACACCGAGTGAGGTTAGTGACTATTCATGTGATAAGTTCATCGATGAACTTTTTGCTATCCTTGATCCACTTCCACGGGGAAGTGAAGACGTTTCCGATCTCAAGATCGGACGTGATTCTTGTGTTTTACCTACCATTCCCGAGGAATTCGCCGATAAATTGCCTTCTAATGAGAATGATGATCTTGTATCCGAGTGTGATACACTCGATACTTTGTCAGAAATTTCTTGTGATGACAAGGATGACGACACTTTCGTGACGTACTCAAATCCTCTTTTTGAAGTTTCATTGAACAATAATTCGTTGTTTCAAGAGGATTTTGAGAACATCATACCTCCTACATCTCACAACCTTTGTGATGATGATCTTCTTATGAAGGAGGTTGATGAGTTTCTTTATATAGACATTCCTTCGGAATTTGAGGAAGAGTCTAATGAAGGTGATGAAGACTCTTGGTTTGATCACCCGATTTATGATGATGATAATGTTGACCCGGCGGGAGAAATTACTTTTGCTCCTATTATCCTTCCCACTCGCTTTGATCTTAATGTGTGGGTTTTTCATGCGACTCGTTTTGAGTACCATGACCCCTTTATTCACATTCATAAGAGTGAAAATGTCAACAAAGTCATGCAAGTTGAAACCACTATGGTTGAAACTTTTATTCCACCATTACCATGTGCTTTATATGACTTTGGATTAGCATGGGGGGATGACACCTTGTTGTCTATTCCTTTCTCCACCGAGGACGAGGTATTCGACCCCGGAATTGTTTATTTAGGTAAATCTCGGCCTTTCACTGATGAAATAATTGAAAGACTTTTTAATCATATTGGTGCGAGTTTATCTCGTGGAGCATGCTACATCCATTCCATTGCTTGTGACTACCATCTCTTGTTAGAGATTCGTGTTGGAGTTTTATCGTTTCGTTTGTCATCCGACAACGAGGATGAGATCTTTGACCCCGGCATCGCGCTTTATGTTGGATTTTTTTCCAATATGCCGGTTTTCACCATTTTCCCTAAGGACCAATGAATGCGGGGATCGAGTCGAGCTCATGACTCGGTTAACAAAAACGAGGTGCCTTGTGGGGGAGTCCCATACATTCTATCTTCTTTCTATTTTCTAACACTAATAAGGCTTGATCTTTCAAGCTCGTGTTCGTGTTTTGTTGTGTTGTGATCTTAGGTATGACCATATTTTTTAAGACTCTCGTGTTCGGTTTTTTCCGGTCCACTTGATCTTCCATTCTTTGAATGCCAAAAAGGGGCACACTTTCTATCCCTTGATTTTTATCGAATAACGTTTTTCTTGAGGCATAATTAATAAACGGCTTATAGATTTGCGTACTCTTTCCATGCTAGGAGTTTGCATTAGACTCTTCGTATTTTAGCAAGGGGGTGTCACTCTTGAGCTAAGAAACATTGAGGACAATGTTTGGTTTTAGCATGGGGGAGCCAATCGATATAATCGCTTGCAATTGCTTTTGTCATGTCCAAACGTATTATTTTCTCATTTTTCAATAAAATTTTAAAACTTTTTGTGTTATTTTTAAGTTTTAATAAATAAAATAAGTGTTTTTGACACGAATGTAGGCTTTCATTAAGAATAGTTTTTGACTCGACTCGGTTTTTAACCTTAGCTTTTCCTTAACGTATTTGAATTAAGTTTTGCTAGGCTATTTTATAGGGAGCTTTAAAACGCGAAGGTCTTAATTCATACGAGTTAAGAACAAGAACTTTTCGCAAGCTCCTATAATTGATCCTAGAAAGTCGTTTATCAAGGGAACTTTAAAACGCAAATTCTAAAACTTGCAAAAGTTTAAGAAGATGCAAGATCCTATAGATGACTTGAAAACCCAAAACTTTGATTTAATAGGCTAAGTATCCATTGATTTCATTCTTGGAATTTTACAATATGGTGAACAAGAGATGATAGAGCCAATTATAAGTTTGGTATTCTTTCGGGAATTTATGTGAGTTAATTATAAGCCTATTCTCCCATCGCTTGTTAATAAATTTAATTACAATAAATAATGTTGAACGATTTAAAAAGTTACTTAGTTTCTAGCCCAAGATCGTTTAAAAGTTGCTCGGTATGGATTAGAGTTCATAGCCAAGGCATAACTTATTGAAGCGGGATGCGAAGATTGGAGAGTCCAAAAAGGTCCTAACAAGACATGAGGGCTATGTTTTATTACTAAAGATCTCAAGTGATGTGAAGAATCATTTATCAAAAATCAGTATGAAGGATCGAGACACACGACGAAAAGCAAAATACTCCCCAAAAGTCATGGAGAAGTCTATCCAAAAAGACCAAAATAAGGTATGAGGATAAATGAAGCCAAGTCCAAAAAGGAGGCGGATCGTTGTTAATCAAAATCCCAAGTAAAGATTGGAGAAAAATGAAGAAGTCGTGGTCCAAGTATGAATCTCTCAAAAACTTCAAGTGAAGAAATATTATGAAGAGAAGACCATTATTTCGTGAACGTCTCTCAAGGTTGGAAGTATTAAGTCACTGCCAAATATCGGTCCGAGAAAGGTCTCAAATCGCGAAACAAGTTATGCCAAGATATGAACTTTATGAAGTCCCGAGAAGCAGTTTTAAAAGATTCTGTCCTTTAGCTAACTATTTATTAAATCGTTCACTTTATTTTCGGCCTAATAAATTATCGAAATAAGTCAACAATGCATCCTCGTGATTAATACTTCGCTTTTGGCTAGGTATGAAAATATTATCGTCCGAATCCTTTCGAATTGAAAACCGGTCTTAAGTGCGACTCGATCGTCTTTTGGTGAATCAAAAGAATGGTTTGGTTGATTTGTTTTAAACTATTAGCAAGCAATTAAAGTGTCGTTGAGTAAAATGGAAGAATAAAGATTAATGCTAGAATGACGAGCGAACATAAAGGTATGTAAACACTAAGGCAAAATGAGCTCACAAAATAAAACTAACACTTAGAAAATTTACTAAAAATAAGAACTTAGTTAAAAAGTACTATAAGAAAGTAGGATCGGAATATTAAACAAATGCAACAATCGGAATGAGTCCCAAAAGATGACCCGATCGGAATGTATTCCGATCGGTAGATCTGAATATGGTGAGTTGGAAGTTATCAGAATATTAAGGAGATCACAATCGGAATATTACCAAATGAGCTCAATCGGAATAATTGCAAGATTATCCAATCGGAAAGCACAAACGAGTTCCTGATCGGAATATCAAGCAAGCTATCAATCGGAATACTTGTGGGCAAATCGGAATAAGGATAAACCCTTTTCCGATTGGCAAATCGGAAAAGGGGTGGCTGCTCGGAATGGGACAATCGGAAAGCACCAATCGGAAAGGGGCTTTGTACCCTTTCCGAAATTTTAGGAATTCGGTTAGAAAGCTAGAAAATAAGCTATTAGATTGAGCTTATTCCCAAAACTAAATCGAATCAACTAAACGGATCAAATAAGCACTTTAATCAACTTATCAACCCTCAAATTAAGCAACTTTTTGGATCAAAACAATAAAAACATAAACTTTTTAAGGAAAACTTTTATAAAGTAAATAAGCTAACATAAAAATAAGCCAATAAGCACAAAAGTCTTAAAGCTTAATCAAATGAAAACTTATAAAATGATCAAAAGATTAACTTTTTAAGCACGAAATCATTAAGAACAACACGGATCTATTGATAATCGCACCAAAATCAATCTTAAATCAAAGAAAAGTAGAATGAGATTAAGGATTTAAAGCTTAAAATGAACTTGATTAATAAAAATAAGCAATACAAAGTGTTTAATCTAGAAAGATTAAGAAGATGAAGTTTAGTGAGAGAAAGTTTAAGACTTTCTCTCTCTAAAACTAGAGAAAACTAAGAAATGAAAATTACCTAAAAACTATCTAACCACTAACACCCCTCCTAATGACTATTAGGAGGGTATTTATAGGGAAGGTGGAAGGAGTGCATGTGTTGCATCTTCTTTCTTGCTTTCTTCACGTTTTCTCGACTCGACTTTAATTCTTTGTCTTTGTCGTCTCGGGATTTGAACTTGTTTTTTTAATTTTCTTCTTCTATTAGACTTAAGTTCTTCGACTTCGTTAAACTTCCGTCTTTAGACTTTTTCTTCGATAAATCTTCAGAATAGGCCTTGGACTTCCGTTCTTTTTGCACTCTTGATCTTTTGACTTCGTCTTTTCCCGTTTTCTTCGATAAAAGCTCGTGAAAGCCCGTGTTTTCTTCCTTTTTAATATTTTGGTCCTTAAACACAATAAAAACACAAACCACGCATAATTCCGACTTTTACGACATAAATCACACGTTTTGGTCTTGTTATTATTGGAAATAAGTGGTAAAAGGATAAGTGTTTTCACACATTAAATCCCCTACACTTGACCATTGCAATGCCCTCATGCAATGCATTAATTTTAAAGCATGGTTTACATTTTCCATCATAAATAACCCACCTTGGCCTTTATTAAATACTAAACATAAAAGATAAAAATAAGTAAAGAAATTAAAAACTCACATTGGGTTTTGGCGGCCATGAACGTTTATCATCCTTAAGTTTCACGTTCCCCATACCAAGCTTAAAAACGAGATCATTGTTATTATAAGTTAGCAAACTATCACGAACTCAGGTGGGCCAATTATTCACTTAGACTCCCTTATTCCTAGGTGTATCTCTTATATTTTATTTTTGTCTTGAATGATCACAAGGATGCATTGTTTGACTTATTTCGATAGTTATTTAGGTCGAAAATAAAGTGAACGATTTAATCAATAGTTAGCTAAAGGACCAAATCTTTTAAAACTGCTTCTCGGGACCTCATAAAGTTCATATCTTGGCATAACTCGCTTCACGATTTGAGACCTTTCTCGGACCGATATTTGGCAGCGACTTCATACTTCGAATCTTTGAGAGACGTTCTTGAAATAATGGTCTTCTCTTCATAATAGGAATTTCTTCACTTGAAGTTTTGAGAGATTCTTCATCTTTGGACCACGACTTCTTCATTTTTCTCCAATCTTTATTTTTGACTTTGATATACAACGATCCGCCTCCTTTTAGGACTTGGATCTATTTATCCTCATACCTTATTAGGGTCTTTTCGGATAGACTTCTCCATGACTTTTGGGGAGTTTTTGCTTTTCGTCGTGTGTCTTGATCCTTCATATAGATTTTTGATAAATGATTCTTCACATCACTTTTGGATCTTTAGCAACAAAATGTAGCCCTCATGCCTTGTTAGGGCCTTTTCGGACTCGCCAATCTTCTCATCCCGCTTCAATAAGTTATGCCTTGGCTATGAACTCTAATCCGTACCGAGCAACTTTTAAACGATCTGGGGCTAGAAGCTAAGTAACCTTTTAAATCGTACAACCTTATTTATTGCAGATAAATTTATTAACAAGCGGAGGGAGAATAGGCTTATAATTAACTTACATGAATTCACGAAAGAATACCGAACTTATAATTGACTCTATCATCTCTCGTTCTCCACAGTTTAAAATCTCAAGGAATGAGACTCGTGGATGCTTAGCCTATTAAATCAAAGTTTTGGGTTTTCGAGTCGCCTATAGGATCTTGCAATTTCTTAGACTTTTTCAAGTTTTAGAAATCGCATTTTAAAGTTCCCTTGATAAACGACTCTCTAGGATCAATTATAGGAACTTGCGAAAAGTTCTTGTTCTTAACCCGTGAGAGTTAAGACCTTCGCGTTTTATAGCTCCCTATATAAAAGCCTAGCAAAACTTGACTTAAACACGTTAAGGATACTAGCTAGAGTAAACTTAGGTAAGTAAACTCGGGTTGAGTCAAAATGTTCACAACTAAGAAAAATCTAAAACCACTTTATTAAAAATTTATTCTAGAAACGGAAAGAAACTAAACATGATAAAGGAAAGTACGACTATACAACTAGGCCAAAATAGATTAAAAATTTTGAAAAATGCCGAAAAATCAAATTTTCCGGTTAAAATGAGGGCAAATTCATGGAACAGACCACTTACTTCGATAGAAGTCCCCCCTACACTTGAGATAAAGATTGTCCTCAATGTTTAAGCATGTGGGAGTAAACTCCCCTACACTTAGGACATTGTGCACTTTGTTTAAATCTTGCTAAGGAAAGGACAACTAAAGTGAATTCAATGTGAACATATATAAAATATGAAATATTGAATCACAAGAGTTTAGGATAGAACCGGGAAGAAGGGAAACACGGCATCACGGTTTGTCAAAAGTCATCAAGGTGTTCTTTGAAGCTTTAATCCCTGCACAGCACAAGAAACAAGACAACAAACATATGCGGGGCTCCCCCTACACTTATTATGAAAGCAGTAAAGGATAGAACACGGGTTGCCTCCCGAGAAGCGCTTGTTTTTGTTCACCGAGTCATGAGCCTGACTCGACCCAATAATTAGTTCATAGGGAACGTGGTGAGGGATGGAATCATCTCATGAGAGATGTCCACACCAAAGTACAGCTTCAGACGCTGGCCATTCACCTTGAAATTGGGCCCATTCGGCTGAGAAAGCTCAATGGTCCCATAAGGAAAGACTTTGGCGACGGTGAATGGACCAGACCAGCGGCTCTTCAACTTTCCAGAGAAGATCTTCAACCGAGAGTTAAAGAGTAAGAATTGATCACCAACGTTGAACTCTCGGTTCTTGATTTTAGCGTCATGAATGATCTTCGTTTTCTCCTTGTAGATCATCGAGTTCTCATAAGCTTCATTCCGCAGTTCATTGAGCTCGTTGAGTTGAACCTTACGATGATCACCGGCTTTGTTGATGTCGAAGTTAGCCCACTTCAAGGCCCAGTGCGCCTTATGTTCCAGCTCGATGGGTAGGTGTCAGGCTTTCCCGTACACAAGACGATAAGGTGTACAACCGATCGGGGTCTTGTAAGCAGTACGGAAAGCCCACAGAGCATCATCTAACTTATCGGCCCCCGCGGCGCGATGCTCTTCCACAGTACGCTCCAAAATTCGCTTCAATCCACGGTTGGATATCTCGGCTTGCCCATTGGTTTGGGGATGATAGGCGGTGGAAAGACGGTGGTTGACACCATACTTAGCCATGACTCTTGCAAATTGATCATTGCAAAAATGAGTCCCGCGGTCACTGATAATAGCACGAGGAACGCCAAATCGAGCGAAAAGCTGCTTCAAAAAGTTCACAACCACCCTCGCATCATTCGTAGGAAGAGCCTTAGCTTCAACCCATTTAGAAACGTAGTCGATGGCGACGAGGATGTACTTGTTCCCTTTGGAAGATGGAAATGGCCCCATAAAGTCGATGCCCCATACATCAAAGATTTCACATTCCTGTATGAAATTTTGAGGCATCTCATCCTTATGTGTGATCTTGCCTTGACGTTGGCAAGCATCACAATGCTTAACCATTTCGTGAGCATCACGATAAATGGTGGGCCAGTAGAATCCAGAATCAAACACTTTTTTAGCGGTGTAGTTGGGACCAAAGTGACCACCGGTGGGTCCTTTGTGGCAAGCTTGGAGGATGTCAAAAGCTGCCGGTCCGTCAACACATCGACGAATGATCAGATCAGCACATTGTTTGAATAGAAAAGGGTCATCCCAAAAGTAAGTCTTAACATCGTTCAAGAACTTCTTCTTTTGTTGGGATGTTAACCCTTTGATGAGAATACCACCCGCTAAGTAGTTTGCAATGTCCGCAAACCACGGGGTGTCATCCAGATTGAGATTTATAGACATTAAGGTATCAAGGGGGAAAGAGTCATTGATCTCTTTGTTCGGATGATCCCCTTGATATGGATCCTCAAGTCGACGTAGATGATCCGCGGCCAGGTTTTCAGCACCCTTCTTGTCACGAATTTCAATGTTGAATTCTTGAAGGAGTAAAACCCAGCGAAGAAGTCTTGGCTTAGAATCATGCTTTGTCATCAAGTACTTCAACGTGGAGTGGTCCGTGTATACGATGGTGGGGGATAAGACAAGATAGGGGCGAAATTTCTCAAAAGCATAGACAACAGCTAAAAGCTCTTTTTCGGTTGTCGTATAATGCAATTGAGCCCCAGTCATTGTTTTGCTAGCGTAGTGGATTGGTTGGAAGTGTTTATTCACTCGTTGGCCCAAAACCGCACCAATAGCAAAGTCGCTAGCATCGCACATCAATTCAAAAGGCAGCTCCCAATTAGGGGTAACCAAGACCGGTGCCTTAGTTAGCTTATCCTTTAGAAGATTAAAGGCTTCGAGACACTATTTAGAAAAGATAAAAGGAGTATCTTTTTCCAAGAGGTGGGTCATCGGGCGAGCGATTTTAGAGAAATCCTGAATGAATCGACGATAGAAGCCCGCATGAACCAGAAAACTTCTCACACCCTTCACGGTTGAAGGTGGAGGTAATTTGGCTATGACATCTACTTTAGCACGGTCGACTTCAAGACCGGCTTTAGAGATTTTGTGTCCTAGCACAATGCCTTCTTTTACCATAAAATGGCATTTTTCCCAATTCAGAACAAGGCGAGTGTCTTCGCACCGCTTAAGCATACGTTCCAAATTGGCAAGGCAAGAAGAGAAGGAATCCCCGAAGACCGAGAAATCATCCATGAAGACTTCCATGGTTTGTTCAACCATATCATGGAAGATAGCCAACATGCACCTTTGGAAAGTCCCGGGGGCATTGCATAAGCCAAAAGGCATTCGTTTATAAGCAAATGTGCCATAGGGACAAGTGAATGTTGTCTTCTCTTGATCTTGGGGATCGATGGGTATTTGAAAATAACCCGAGAAACCATCAAGAAAGCAGTAATATTCATTACCCGCTAGACGTTCAAGCATTTGGTCCATAAAAGGTAGAGGGAAATGATCCTTTCTCGTGGCATCATTGAGTTTGCAGTAGTCTATACAAACTCTCCACCCAGTAACGAGACGGGTAGGAATTAACTCGTTGTTTGCATTGGGCACAACGGTGATTCCGCCTTTCTTAGGCACACAATGGACTGGACTAACCCATGGTGAATCCGAAATAGGGTAAATCATACCCGCATCAAGAAGTTTGATAACCTCTTTTTTTATGACTTCATGGATTTTAGGAATCACCCTTCGTTGGCTTTGAATTGTGGGCTTAAAGTCGTCCTCCATGAGAATTTTATGTGTGCAGAAGTGAGGATCAATTCCACGGATGTCGGAGATTTTCCAAGCGATAGCTCTTTTATGCTTCTTCAACACGGCGACAAGTAAGCTTTTTCGTCTTCTTTCAGATCCTTAGCGATGATGACTGGTAACTTCTCGTTATCTTCCAGGAAAACGTACTCAAGATGAGGAGGTAGGTCCTTAAGCTCGAGAGTAGGAGGATCCTCAATAGATGGTGAAACTAACGATGGATCATCATTAATCACCTCTTTAGGAGCAGGAGGAGACAACGGGTCCTGATTGAGAAGTCTCTCAATAGTACGAATGTCTTCATCCCAATTGGTGGACAAATTATCATACTTAATATTGAGAGGACCCAAGCTAGCTTCGAAATCATCCAAGTCACTTTCTCCAAAAGGAGTCAATGCTGGAGCAATTGAGGCAACGGTCTCAACATTTAGTAGAGAAGAAAGAGTACTTTTGCAAGCATCATGAAAATGTTCTTCGCAAGGCTCATCGAGAACATCAATAGCATTAACACTCTCATATGAATAAGGTTGTTTAGAAATCTTACCCATGTTGAAGACAATTTTATCGTCACCAACTCTCATGATTATTTCGCCCGCGGCTACATCAATGAGAGTGCGACCGGTCCTCAGGAATGGACGTCCAACGATTAATGGAACACGGGGATCCATCTCGTAGTCAACGACAACAAAATCCGCCGGGAAGGTGAATTTGTCGACGCCAACAAAGACATCTTCGGCTATCCCCACTGGATAAGCAATCGTACGGTTGGCTAATTCTAAAGTCATTTTAGTGGGGACTAGCTCGGGGAGAGATAATTGCTTCCAAACACTTAATGGCATTAAGTTTATACTGGCACCTAGATCGGCTAAGGCCATGCAATTCTCTACTCCCGGGAAGTTGCAAGGAATCAAGAAGCGACCCGGATCACCAAGTTTGGTGGGCAATTTCCTTAAGAGCACTGCGGAGCAGTTCTCATTAAGTTGGGTCTGAGCGATGTCAAGAAGCTTTTCCTTATCACTTAGAAGATCTTTAAACATCTTAGCGTATTTAGGCATGTGAGCGAGAGCCTCGGCAAAGGAGATGTTAAAATTCAATTGTTTAAACATTTTTAGGAAGTTTGAAACCTGAATATCATCCTTGCTCTTTTGCTTCTCTTTCCTCAACCTTGAAGGATAAGGTATATTGGATGAAGAAGAAGGCTTTAAGGGAATAGGATCACTCACAACCATGGGTGGTGGGGAAATTGGGATAGAAGGTGAAGGAGGTGGGGAAATTTGCTCTTTTTCCTTGTTCACAATCACGGGTGGAGGTGTAGGAAGCTCGGGTTCCATATAACCTTTTCCACTACGAGTGGTGATTGCTTTCATCTCCCCTCTTGGATTCGCAACGGTATTACTCGGAAGAGTACCCGAAGAAGAGGGTTGATTACTTTGGATGAGCGAACCAATCATATCACGAAGGTGAACAGCTTGATTGTTAAAAGAGTTTTGCATGTTTGCATTAATTTCATTGCTGTGTTTGGCCATATCATTCCTTAGCTCGGCTCGAATATCGTTCCCTTGTTTTGCCATTTCTCCCTTCAAGTTGCGGACTTGACTCTGAAGATTCGTCACCAACTCCCGATTAGTCTTCTTGAATGTCTCGACTTCTGGACTCACTGCCATCGGTTGATTGAGAGGTGGAGCTTGGTAGGCTTGGGAATTTCCCTGAGTTGGGTAAGGGTTTCGTTGGGATTGATATTGATTGTTAGCACGAGGTTGGGATTGGTTGTAGCTTTGTTGTTGGTTTTGGTTTGCAGGAGGGAAACCGGGAGGAGCAAGATAATTGTTAGAACGATAACTTAGCAAGTTACGGTCTCCTTGAGGGCGAGCTTGATAGCCTCCCGTGGGATAAGTACCGTATGCTGCGTTAACGTCTTCAGAAAAATTTCCGTGAGTAGAAGGACACTCATTGTAGGAATGAGGACCACCACATGTGTCACAAGAAATAGCAACAGTTTTAGCTTGTTGAGTTTGGTTAAAAGTCAAAATTTGGAGACTTTTGTTAATATCAAGAATAGCACGTTCCACAACGGACATGTTGGTGGTGGAAGAAGTAGATGAAACATTGACTCTCTGATTAGATCTTGAGGATGCGGATGAATCCCAATTCTTGTGGTGAGTAGTCATGTTTTCAATCAACTCTCGACACTCCTCTGGTCTCCTTTTCATAAAGGTACCACCGGCGGCGGCATTGATCGTGTCACGATCACGAAAAGTGAGACCATTGTAGAAGGTGTCAATGAGAGTGACGGGGAGCATATTGTGATTAGGACAGCGGTCGATCAAATCATTGTATCGTTCCCAAGCATCGAAAAGCGATTCATCATTCTCTTGCATGAATCCACTGATTTGGTTACGAAGGCTAGTGACCATGGATGGGGGAAAGTAGCGCGATAAAAAGCGTTGAGTCATGTCGTTCCACGCATGAATAGAATTCTTAGGAAGACGGTCAAACCATTTTTCGGCATGGTGAGAAAGCGAGTGTGGAAAAAGTTGAAGGCGAAGGTCATCCATAGAAACACCGGAGCACTTCATGCTTTGGGTCATGGTAATGAATTTGTCGAGGTGTTTGTTGGCATCATCATCCGGAATTCCACGAAATGGGTTCATTTGCACTTGCTGGATCATGTGATGCTTCAACTAAAACTCCTGAGCCGTGACGTGCATTGGCGCAATCGGGCCTCCGCGTCCGTTCATGGTGGGTTGACACAATTCCTCCATTGTCCATAAATCAGGTAGGAGGACATTGTTGTTGTTGTTGTTGTTGTTGTTGTTGTTATTCAAATTGTGTTGAGGTGGGTGATTATTGTTGTTATTAACACCAGCCATATCTAAATCTTCACGAGTCTCGGGCTCAGAATAGTTGGAAGATCTAGTGCGCATACACCTGCAGAAGAAAAATATACACAGAAAATATCTATATAATCTTTTTGGTGCAAAACCTTTTGAAAAGGATTGCTTTTAATGATTTTTCAATGTTTTTGTATTTTTGAAGAGTTTTATATTTTTTTAGGATTTTTGAAAATTTTTGGAGCAAGGAAAATAACGTTCAAAGAACGGATCCCAAAATTCAATGCGTCTCTCACTAGAAACCGTTTATCGTAACGAAAAGAGCCAGCAGCGGCGCCATTTAATACTTCGCTTTTGGCTAGGTATGAAAATATTATCGTCCGAATCCTTTCGAATTGAAAATCGGTCTTAAGTGCGACTCAGTCGTCTTTTGGTGAATCAAAAGAATGGTTTGGTTGATTTGTTTTAAACTATTAGCAAGCAATTAAAGTGTCGTTGAGTAAAATGGAAGAATAAAGATTAATGCTAGAATGACGAGCGAACATAAAGGTATGTAAACACTAAGGCAAAATGAGTTCACAAAATAAAACTAACACTTAGAAAATTTACTAAAAATAAGAACTTAGTTAAAAAGTACTATAAGAAAGTAGGATCGGAATATTAAACAAATGCAACAATCGAAATGAGTCCCAAAAGATGACCCGATCGGAATGTATTCCGATCGGTAGATCGGAATATGGTGAGTTGGAAGTTATCGGAATATTAAGGAGATCACAATCGGAATATTACCAAATGATCTCAATCGGAATAATGGCAAGATTATCCAATCGGAAAGCACAAACGAGGTCCTGATCGGAATATCAAGCAAGCTATCAATCGGAATACTTGTGGGCAAATCGGAATAAGGATAAACCCTTTTCCGATTGGCAAATCGGAAAAGGGGTGGCTGCTCGGAATGGGACAATCGGAAAGCACCAATCGGAAAGGGGCTTTGTACCCTTTCCGAAATTTTAGGAATTCGGTTAGAAAGCTAGAAAATAAGCTATTAGATTGAGCTTATTCCCAAAACTAAATCGAATCAACTAAACGGATCAAATAAGCACTTTAATCAACTTATCAACCCTCAAATTAAGCAACTTTTTGGATCAAAATAATAAAAACATAAACTTTTTAAGGAAAACGTTTATAAAGTAAATAAGCTAATCATAAAAATAAGCCAATTAGCACAAAAGTCTTAAAGCTTAATCAAATGAAAACTTATAAAATGATCAAAAGATTAACTTTTTAAGCACGAAATCATTAAGAACAACACGGATCTATTGATAATCGCACCAAAATCAATCTTAAATCAAAGAAAAGTAGAATGAGATTAAGGATTTAAAGCTTAAAATGAACTTGATTAATAAAAATAAGCAATACAAAGTGTTTAATCTAGAAAGATTAAGAAGATGAAGTTTAGTGAGAGAAAGTTTAAGACTTTCTCTCTCTAAAACTAGAGAAAACTAAGAAATGAAAATTAACTAAAAACTATCTAACCACTAACACCCCTCCTAATGACTATTAGGAGGGTATTTATAGGGAAGGTGGATGGAGTGCATGTGTTGCATCTTCTTTCTTGCTTTCTTCACGTTTTCTCGACTCGACTTTAATTCTTTGTCTTTGTCGTCTCGGGATTTGAACTTGTCTTTTTAATTTTATTCTTCTATTAGACTTAAGTTCTTCGACTTCGTTAAACTTTCATCTTTAGACTTTTTCTTCGATAAATCTTCAGAATAGGCCTTGGACTTCCGTTCTTTTTGCACTCTTGATCTTTTGACTTCGTCTTTTCCCGTTTTCTTCGATAAAAGCCCGTGAAAGCCCGTGTTTTCTTCCTTTTTAATATTTTGGTCCTAAAACACAATAAAAACACAAACCACGCATAATTCCGACTTTTACGACATAAATCACACGTTTTGGTCTTGTTATTATTGGAAATAAGTGGTAAAAGGATAAGTGTTTTCACACTTATTAGTGATCATTCAAGACAATAATAAAATATAAGAGATACACCTAGGAATAAGGGAATCTAAGTGAGTAATTGGCCCATATGAGTTCGTGTTAGTCTACCAACTTATAATAACAATGATCTTGTTTTTGCACTTGGCATGGAAAAGTGAAAAGTCGAGGACGATGAATCTATTTGAGTTTTTATGATCCTTAAAGTTATTTTATGTTTTCACAAAATAAAATGTCAAAAGTTGAATAATGGTGTAGATATAGTTTTATTTTATCATTGCGTGAGGACACGGTAATTGCTTAGCATGGGGGAATTTGATATGAGTGTATTTACTCATATCATTTGTAGCTTAAAACAATGAAATATTGCACATAATGTATCATATATGCCTTGGATATGCATGTTTCTTGTTTCCATGTGTGTAGGTACCAAGTTCGTGAAAACCAACGAAAACCGACACGAGAATGAAGAAAAAGATCGAGGAAGCCAAAATCGAGCTCGACATGAGTGGATTTAATCATTTGTCGAATAAACGGGCCAAGTGGGTCCCACAATGGGATAAATGGGCTCAAAAGCCCATTTATGATTCAAATTTAGATTTACTTGTTGGATGAAAGTCAATTAGGCCCAAAAGTGGAAAGTGGTAACGAATGGAAAAGGTTCTTGGGCCAAAGCCCAACTTGAAAGAAACAATGGAACGAAAATTGGGCTTCTAGGGTTTGCTTTGTTTGAAAACGTGTATCAAACACATCTGCCAAATTCACTTTCACAATAAAGTAAAAAAAACCCACATGTTACCCATTATTTCACACACAATAAATAAACATAAACCGACCCTCCCACCACACGTTTTCTCTCACACATTAAATAATTCCATTCGATGTTTCCTATGTACTCATCTTCCCCAAACTTCTCACCCACAAAACCAGTAAATAAGTTTACTGTGTACAAACCCTAGATGGGTAAAAACACATTTATACAAAGGGCTTTTGATATATTCGGGTAATTCACACCAAGGGGAATAAAACCCCCTTGGTTTAAGGAAGAGAAGAGTTGGAGAACTTATGCTTGGTGGCCGATTTCAATTTGAAGAAACACCTCAACCATCTTTTTCCACCAATCAGGAGCCAAAGAAGAAACACAACTAGCACACGGATGCCACGTTGGCAATCCGTGTGCTATTGTGACTCATATCCACCATCTGATTAAAGAGAGAGAAAAGATAAATTGATCTGATAGCTGAAGATTAAGGAAGAATATTCTTCTCAAGATGCGCATATTCGCTCACCAACAGCCTTGGGGGGGCTATAAATACCCCCAATTTTCACTTGTAATTTATCCTTCTTTTTACTTTAAAGTTACTCTGAAGAATTAGTTGTAGGGATTAAATCTTGTAATTTCTTTTTAAATCTTGTATTATTCTCTTGAATTTAATAAAAGTTATTTGTTCGATTCAATTGGTGTTTCGGTTCTTTTAATTCCTGTTTTAAATTAATATAATAATTAATTTCTATAAACTACTTCAACTCAGTAATGTTTATTATGTTAAGCATGAGCTAATTGATAGCTCAGATTTAATATAAGAGGTAAAAATAGGATTAAATACTTTCCCTACTGGAAAGTATTCACAAAAGTAAATTGGTGGTTCGAGTAT
Source organism: Glebionis coronaria (assembly GCA_025667525.1). Classification (NCBI taxonomy): domain Eukaryota; kingdom Viridiplantae; phylum Streptophyta; class Magnoliopsida; order Asterales; family Asteraceae; genus Glebionis; species Glebionis coronaria. The sequence continues at coordinate 369,045,976 of CM046875.1, forward strand.
TGGAGAATGGTGGTTCGGTTCATCTAGACTGTTCAGCGCAGGTCTACTGCCCAATGGTTTCGTCTAAAGGTTTTAATCCTTTTTACTTTTTATGAATTTACAGTTTTTTTAATTTGTTTTATAATCTGCTTATATGAATGCTTCATTACTGTTTAAATGACTTTGATGGATAAAGTGCTAGATAGCTTTTGTTACTGTTTATATTAAGGTTTGAATATGATTGTCTATGATTCTAAAAACGTTTGGTGAGGTTTAATTTAGTTTTTTAGACGTGAATTGAATTTGGTTAGTATATTTCAGTTAATGTTAAATTTCATAAGTCTGCCGTCTAGAATTGATCATGCTTGCGTTTTAATTCAACTTATGTTTGTAGTTTCGAGTTACTGGTCATTTTGATATCCTGCTGCATTTTATAAAAGTTTTTATATCCGTTTGGGATTGAGCTAGTGTTTGGGTTGATATAGAGAAGATTTCGTTTTAGGACTGATGTGTTTTTAGTCATTCTAAGAGAGTTTTACTTATGGATTAAGGTACCTTTGTAGAAGTCTGCTTAGTTGATAAATTGAGTTAAGCTATGTTCTAGCTGATCTACACTGTTCTGATAATCTTAGCACTGATGTTCAGGAATATCTGATTATTGTTGAATATAGATTTAGTTTTATTCAGTTTGGATTTGGTTAATGTTTGCTGATATCATGCTTATTTAGGATGTGTAATATGATCTGCTTAATCGTATTTTTATTTGGTTTAATTGCTGAATATTTTTCTTAGTCTGGTAAGAGTTGTTTTCTGATTTGAGTTATCCTTGACTGATATATCATTGTTATATTTGATTGTAAACTGCTTATCAGTCCAATTGACTGATAAGCTCAAAAGCTGCTGTCCTCACAGCTTAAGCTAATAAGCTACCATAGAGTCTTTCCTAAGACTAATTTACTCAATCTGTAAAAAAAAAGGAATTAAATCGCAAAATATGTCAATTGGGGGTCTCGAACTCGAGACCTCCCCTTTAGAGGTCAAACATGATAACCACTGGGACTGCAGGCCTTTTTGATTTTACTTACAGCTTTCACATTAATATAGTATTAATTAGTTGGCAGCTTTTGTTTTAAGTTTAAGTTTAATTGTCACGATTTTATTTAATATAACTTTTTATTTCTTTATATTAAAGTAAATTCTTTATATAAAAAAAAAGTAGTTTAAAAAAAAAATAAAAAAAAATATAAAATGTTTTTATTTAAATAGTTTAATTAGTTTAAATTTTTATTAGTTTAATTTTTATAACTTTAGATTTAAATAAATATAGTTTTTAAATAATTTGTTTAAAGTAATTTTTAATAATAAAGTAAATTAGTTTAAAAGTTATCCCATTAAGTAGAATTAATTTTTTTATAGAGTTTTAATTAGATTAATTTTTAAATAGTGTTTTATTTTTAAATAATTAAGTGTTTATAGAATTTTAAATAGGCGGGGTTTACGATTCATGCACTTTAGGATAATTTTAAATAGCTTAAAATTTGTAGATTTTAATTGTAGTTTAAAAACCGAAAACCAATTCAAATCAGTTGTCCAAATCAAAGCAATACGTCTCAAATTCATAAGATCTTCGTGTACAACGAACTCGACTCACTCACGTGTTTAATTGAATTCGTCATTGGTATTATTAGTCTATTACTTTTTCCTAAAGGTAATTTTCTAATTTACGCTATAACGTATCTTAATTATCACTATACTATCCACGACACATCAATGCTCTCAGGTGGTTGTGTATCTAGCCAATACTTGGCATTGCCCTCTAGTGAAAATTGTATCAATATCAACTTAATGGCATCATGGGGAACTCCATTGTACTTAATGGTGTTGGAAAGAGCTAGAAACTTCTTGAGGTGATCATGTGGATTATCATTAGGTCTCCCAAAAAATGGTGTGTTTGAAACCAAGTTAATCATAGATGTCTTAAGCTCAAAGGTTTTTGCGGGAATCTCGGGTATAACGATAGCATCGGCATATCCTTGCACATTGGATTGCAAGTGCTACATCAAAGGTCGATTGTCAACGCCGGCCATGGATTTTTGTTGTGTGTGGATCAAAGCACGATTCTCGGGATCGGCTTGATGGACGGTGGTGTTTTTACTCTTTCTCTTTTTCTTCCTTTTGGGAGGAAGGGGTTGTACACCAAATGGTATTTATGCACGCCCGTGGGTGAGCATGCAACTCAAATCAAGGAGTGAGAGAGAAGCTCTCGTTCGACTTTGAAGAAGAAGGGATTATCCTCTACGAGATTCAATATGAAATATCCACAAGAAAGTATAATATACGTAATTACTATTTGGGTGAAAGACCCCCAATAAAGCCTTCCTTCTTAGAATACGCACTAGTGAACGGGGGGTTAGGTGGCGCGAAGCACTTAAGTACCTATTAACCCTTATACGACATTTTATAGCACGCCGCCTTTCTACTCACTTTGTAGTTTGTATTCTTCGAATTCTTGCCTATTGGAAGTATTTATCTATTCTTGCTTAATTAAATTTGATCGATACACGTGTCAAGGGCCGGAACGCTCCCGAACACGGTGTATTGCAAAAGCAATACTTATGGAGATATGTGTATTGATTGTTCGTATACGTATACGTATCTACATATAATAATTTAGAGAAAATATTTTTGTATTTATTGGTTTTTTAAAGAAAATGCTATATGTACGTAAAAACCGATGAAATCCAATAATATATATTTTTGGGTGCAATCTCTTAGGAAAAAGATTGCTTTTTGAACTTTTTATTTTTTTAGTCAATTCTTTAGGAAAAGAATTATTTTTGTTATTTTTTAGTTTTTAAATTTTTAATTTTTTGATTTTTTATGTTTTTGATTTATGTTACGTAAAAATAACGTTCACGAGGTGAACGGATCCCCAAAGCCAATCGAAACCGTCAATCAATAGTCTCTCGTAATGTCATGAACCGGCAGCGACGCCATTTAATAATGAGTATTTTGAAGTTCGTTTCTCTCGATTCTTGACAAATTAAAAGTCCTAAAAATCTCAAGTCTTTAATTGTTCTTGGTTGTTAAGGTATTTGGAAGTCTATGTCTATTTCAATCAACACGTAGAAAAATGGAAAATATTAAGCTACGTATCCGTAAAACACTTTGCAAATACCAAGTATTATTCACCAAAATTCAAAATGTAAATGCATGTAAGTAAAAGTGCTAAAAATGTAAGCTAAATGGAAGTACATGGGTTGAAATGTAATGTTAAGAAACTTAAAGGACCAAAAGTGTAAAATTCTAACAACTTGTAACAAATTTAACAACTTTCTAAAACTGCCTAACCAATTTTATCAAAAACTGAAAGTTTAGGGACTAACAGCTTGCAAAACCTAAAAACAAGTAAGATTCACTACTACAAAAAAGTCCATGGAGACTGGTCCAAAAAGGCAATGGAGACTGGTTTTGTAGGACGTCTCTATGTGGAGGATCTCCTTGCTCGAAACATAAAGAGACTGGTTTTGAAACCAGTCTCTATTAAAAGAATAGACACTGGTTATCTTCATAAAAATAAGTCTCTTTAGAGATTGGTCTCCATACTAATCTCCAGAAAGCAGTCTTTTTAGGAGCATCTAACCAGTCTTTTTATGAAATAAAAAAATGTGTTTTTTTCTAAAAACCAGTCTCTTTTTAATTAATTTTTTTTTAAAAAAAATTTGAATTTTTATTAAATTCCAAATTTTACAAATTTAACCCTCTAAAATGAAATAATGTAAATACAAGAATTCTATAATAAAATCTAAATTAAAGGACTTGAATTGTCATAAACAACAAATGTATGTAAATAAAGACAACTTTATTGATTGGAAGGATTAAAATTGTCAAATACATATTTCGAATCAAATTTGTTTTTTTCTCAAGTAGCAAGCACCACGTGAGATCCTCTAACTTCTTTCCAGCTAGAGCACCACCACCTAAGTACTCATTTGCAAAATCTACTTTTAGAGCTTCCTTTGACTGATCCTCTATTAAACCCGAACCGCAAACGTGTTAAATAAAAGATTATAAGCAAAGCTAAACAACAGATATATTCAAACAATAAAGTTACGATCTTTTGGACCATACCTCAAACTGGCATAAAGGGACGACAGATTTACCCCAGGATTCAGCTTGCGGGTAGGGAGTGCAGTTGATAGCTTGATCATCTGCAAGCACTTTTCTCTCAAACGATACATTTCCTACCGGCATACTTGAACAAATTCTCTCAAAATAATGAACAATGCATTTTATCTTGTTCTCTTGTTTCTCGTTAAAGTTGTTATATAGGCTCCTGATGACATTCAGATAATTTATAAAGATCAGCAGCGAGTTGTTTATAAATGTTAAACAAGTCTCAACTACATTGTATTATCATATGATGCTAGTTTATACAGGCACGAATATTGAAATGGTTTGGGAGAAAACTATTAAAATGCATACGCAAACAAATGGTCGAAATAAGCTTATAAAAAGCTTCAAAATATAAGCACAGTCATGAACTGAGACTGACATATACAAAGTATAGGCGCACAACTCGTATACAAATATAATCAAGAGAGGACGTATAAATACCATTGGCTCCATGTCTTCATCATGGGCAGCAGACCGCTCCTGAACTGCTGATTTTCTCATGGTAGCAACCTGAAAAAGAAAACTCGGTATACAACATTCAAGTAAAGAGGATACAAGCTCGACTATGAATTGAACTCAGATGACATATACAAAGCATACCGTTTGATCCATGTCTTTATAAGTGGCAGCAGAACGCTTCTGAACCGCTGATTTTGTCATGTAGCAACCTGCAACAGAAAACACACAATGTCATCATGACAATATTTAACACAATGTACACTGTTTTAATGCACTTATGCTGATCCACGATAGATCACAAGTTCCTAACAGCCAATCGATTGGTAAATTTCTGGTTACTACGTTGCTAATTAACAAAAGAACCTTCAAGTTATACCAAAATTTGAGATTCTTAACAAGACGATCATAATTAGCTGCTGCAAAACAAAACTCATTCCTCATACATGAACTGTTTTCAATATTGGTCATAATTAGCTGCTGCAAAACAAAAGAAGAAATATTTCCCTGCGAAGATGAGCTTCCTGAAGGGTCAATTGCCCCACCCCACCCAACAGAAGCAGCTTGAGGATCTTCTAAAGATTAAGGCTGTCTCTTATGGTGGTCAATACCAAAGCGCTGCCAACAAGAGAACTCTTCTCCCACGTTCTCGATATCAACTTTTGATCTCAACCTATATTTGTAGGACAATAACAAAAGAGCCTTAATATCGATTTTTATTAGTAAGCCACCTAATATCTGGATCGAGTATTTACGGTACCTAGTCTGAACATATACTGGACCCCAAATGGTGGGCATTATATTTATCACCCACTTCAAAGCAGACATGTCTAAGGGCGTGTTTGGCAATCCCTATTTAATATGATCATGCCAATGTCAAATGGTTTCGTGATGTTTCGGTTGCATGCAAAATGTGATATACAGATAGCAAGTCGTTCGAGTGTTTGCTGATAAGCAACTAAGCTAAGTTCCACAGTCAAACGTGGTACTAAAACATTAAGCAAACTCGAACTAAGAAAAAAAAGCAGAAACACGGATTATGTAAAAAGCAACGAGCTTCCTGCTTTAGATGTTTCTGTTGAATGAGAAATTCGATACTCAGATTATAAGCTGTACGAGTGTTTAAAGGTGTACAAATATATTAAACGCCTAAAATGTTATGTTGTGGCGACTCAAAAAATGATCGATTACTTAGCCACTAAATCATAATGATATAGACCATAACCATCTCACTACAACAAGCCAACAAGTAACTACTTTCGATGCAGCTACTCAGTCTCCTACACCGACTATTTGGTCCTAAACACACACACACATTAACCTCAGCAACACTATGGTCTTACATACGCCTGAGATCAGCATTTCAGTCTCTATGACTATCTTAGGGAGTGCTTGGCATTTCATTTTCATATGATCATGTGATATGAACTCGTCTTTAGATATTTCTATAGTATTCAAAATGTGATACTCGCACAATAAGATGTAGGGAGTGTTTAGCATAATTTGTAACCTAATCAACTACAAAGAATTCCGACGGAAACAAAGAACTGAGGAGGTTAATTACAAGACTTAAATTGATAAGCCTAAACCTGAAGGACACTTGTTGTGACGGACACAGAAAGAGTACTAGAAGTCCCTGCAGAAGGCCAAAATTTCCGCTTTGGTATGAACTGTTTTCAATATTGGTCATAATTAGCTGATTAAATATCTACACTCTACTAACAGGTACTTACGTAAGATGATGACGAAAAAATTTGACTCCTTAAAAATGTGTATTTCTTTATGATCTTTAAGACGGGGTTTAGATTTCCAACAATGATACAAAAACGACACTAAGACGCAATGTATTTTTGTTGATTGTTGTGGTATAGCAAGTCTGGTAGAGATCGAATTGAACATTACATGACTAAGAGATCTGAACTTGAAAGAATGGATTCACTACACATAAACCATAACTTGTATTCTTGTACTAAAAGTACTAGCATAAGAATCCTAACTTTAAGTTAGATCCGTAATAGACATACAAATTTAATCACATAAATTACAAATAAACTTTAGTTACATACAACTAATAAAGCTAATCTTAAAAGAAAATGCAAAATTGAATGAAAGCAAAACAATTGAAAAAAACATCACCACTGTGAGATCATATGAACAAGGAGAGTTCATTGAAAAGAATTAAATTTAATAGAATTAAATTTTATATACTGAACAAATTTATATTATATGCTAATACAGTCAATTACCACAATTGTTAGTGAAATATTTTGAGCTACATCCATTGAAAATAATTAAATTTATATGTTGAACAAAGATTTACCCGTTGATATCCAGCAAAGCTGCTCTTTCCATTCCATGCCCTTTAAGCTTTGCGCCAATTAACAAAGTAAGATCTCAGGGTCAAACGGTCTCCACGAACTGCGATTAAAAATGACTAAATATAAATTTATAGAACCGCATGTATTAAGTTGTGACAACTTTAATAGTAACAAAACTGATGTCCCCTTTATATAAAATTGGGGTCACATAAACCCTAATTTATAAAAATCATAAAATCGCGAAATTAACACATGAACACTTCAATTGATAACCAAATTAAGGAAATAATAGCATAAAGTACCTGATTTATGAAACTTTGTAGTGAGATTACTAATGGCTTCCTGTTGAGATCCGATTATTTTTGTGAGATTAAGAAAGGGAGAAAAAGTTATTAAGAGGATAAGATCCGAAGGTCACGAAAAAATGGGTGGGGATTTGATTTTGGGTAAAAGACTTGGGCGGGTTTTCTAAAAAAAATTTGGGGTTATTTAATTTTTTGGTAAAAATAGTTAGGCGGGGATTTGGGGAAATTATTAGAGTGCTTTTTTTAACCACGACATTTATTATATTTGTGGGAAATTTGTGGGAAAAGTACTCACAGTTTTTCCACGGACATTATCGTTTTTATTAGTTTTCTCGATATTATTGCACGTTCACGCATATACACGTTTGCGTACCAACATAAAAAATCAATAAATATAATGTAATTCATATGTTTTATCATTTTTTTTAATGTAATTCATATGTTTTTTCGACTTTGTAATATAATTCGTATGTTTTATTGTTTAACTTTTTATCGACTTTGTAATGTAGTTTGTATGTTTTATTGAATAAACTTTTATCAACTTTCTCACGGATGTATAAATCACAAAATATTGGTAGTCCATGGGAAATATGTGGTGTCCATAAAACAAACACATAGAGACACGTTGTTACGTAAAAACCAGTGTCTTTACTTTTATAAAAAAGACTGGTTGCATCTTAAAAACCGGTTTCTTTAGAATTCACATTATGAAGACTGGTTTTTTTCAAGAAAACCAGTTTCCATGCATCCCCTTCCCACTAGTTTTGGTCATAGAGACATGTTTTTTCATAACCAGTCTTTTTAAGGGGGTCTCTTTAGCATTTTGTGTAGTAGTGATTATCACTAAATGAAAGTAGTTAACAAGTAAAAGGACTAAAGTGCAATTAATAAGAACTTCTAAACAAAAACGGGTATAACCACTTTAATATGCAGGCATGAGCTTATTTCTGAACCAAATAAGCTCTAGTTTGTTTCAAAGTGCTTAAAATGGAATTTAAGCTATACATGCACAAGGAAACAGCCTAAAAGCTCAAAAATCACAAGATAGCTTATTCTCATAAGCCAAGAATAAGCAAACAAGTAATCCAGACTTCCATAACTTGATTTTAATGCTCAATCTTGTTAAACAACTTACAAGGAGTATGGAATGTCTTTCTAAATTGAATATGATTAACTGAATAACCCAGAATTTGAAATTAAGCTCAAAAGTTCTTATTTGACCAAACGTTGACCAAAAATATCCAAAAGCTGAAAATCAACAAATCTACTCAGGACATGTTTGTAACAAGATTTGTGAAGAAAAATTGGCAAATTTGTGAAGTAGAACTTGAGATATGAGAAATCATTTTGGACTTTACATCAGAAACTTGCAAATGCTATTGAGCTTATTAAAAATCTTATTCCACACTCAAAAATGGATACCGTATAGTTTCCTTTTGCACACTAGTTCTTTGGATGTTAGACTAAAAGTAGAAACTGGTTTCAAGCAAAATGATCAAGAAATGAATCAATGCCATTGAATTGAATTTGGCAAGTTTTCTGATTAACTAGAAAGCAGGTTTTGACCCAAACCTTTTTAAGACCAATTGCCTTTGTGACTGATATTTTGACTTCAAAACTGAACAAAAATTGATCACACAATGCTACTAATTGTAAATGAACAAGAATCACCAATTTTAACAGACTTGGATTATCAAAATCAATCAAATCTAAACACTAGTTTATTAATCTGAACAAGACTTTTTACAAATGAAATGTGATATAAAGAGTGAAACAGGTTATGACTATTATCATAACTTATTTGAATGACCAAATGAAGTAAATTTAAGCTAAAATAAGGCAGGTAAACAAACTTGACTGCAAAATGAAACTAAGGAACAATTACTGATGAAAAGCAAAGCTAAAAATCAAGTAAACTCAGAGTTAAGCTACAAGATCACTCAATTACTATCAAGCTAACACAATTTTGCTAGAAACAAACTAAGCACATGATCAATTCAGCAGGTAAAGTTTTACACCAAGAATTTTAGCATGCAAAGCACTTAAGTGTAACCAAAATCAGAATTTTTACACCTTCTAGCTTGAAGCCTCCTCTGATGGAGTAGAGGAGCGCTGAGATCTCTAGATTACTCTTCCTTCAACCCAAAGCAACTAGTATCAACAACCATATCACCTCCACATGCTATCTTTGATCAAGTCATCTATTCTGCTTCTAATTGCTTCAACAAGTATGGAAAATGAACTGAATCTGCTAATGAATACTTGAATAGCTTCCAAATCACATCAAACAAACTTCATTGATCAATTATGATCAATAAAATCACAGGGTAACAACTAGATTGTAGGATTAAGTGAAGTAAAATAAGAGAAGAGTATGAACTGATTTTTTTGTGTTTTTATTTATTTGGAGGTAAAAGAGGTTACAACTACTAACTGAATAACTACCTCTCAAGTGTGTGTCAAATACTTAAGAGAAGCTAACTATGAAATGTGAACTAGAAAATGGGAGAGAAAAATACAAGTGTGTGTTTTTTCACACTTTAACTACACACTACAAATGAAGGTCCTAACTGCTATTTATAGAGTCTATATGACAAGTTGTTGGAGATTGTGACGTGTTTCAACCAATGAGAGAATGCCAGGTGGCTTCTTCTGGTGAATTGTAAATTTGTCTTCAAGAACACCAAAGGGGGTTTTTGATTCCTTCAATTTCAATGTAATTCGTTATGATAACTGAATTCCTTGTTGAAATGCGAGTAAGTTTCATGTAGAAAGCTTTGTCTGAAATGCAGTGTATCTCTTTGTTGATTTTGGGTTCGTTCTTGGAGAAGATGACACGTGTCATCATTTGATTCGGCAATGTTTGAACACACGGATCATTATCCATACTTGGATAAAGGGATTATTGGTTGCCTGCTTTCTATTGGTTAATGAGAAATTAATGCGCCCCACTCAGCTTTGTTTATTGAATGGAAAGTGAGAGTTAGTGGCCAGCTGTCATCATATGTGGCAATCCATAACCAACTTTCCTTGCATTCTTATTAGTTGAAAGGCCTTCACACGGATTGATCCAAAAGGTTTTGTAAAATTGACATTTTCAGTCCCTCTCTTTGACAGAATATTCATTTAAGCTCCTTTCTTCATTCCAATGGCAATTTCAGTCCTTTGACTCACAATCTTGATTATTTAAGTCAATTGACTTGGTTGACTTGAAGGTTGACCAAGTTTGACTTTAATCTTGACTTTTTCCAAACTTTGCATTTAAGTCCTTAAACTTTTAAACATTGTCAAGATAGGTCCCTTTCTTCAAATGCTTGTCATCTTTGATCCTTCTCTTGTCTTTTCATCATAAATGAGGTTGATTTCCTCTTGTTTGCTTGAAATTGTATCCTTGTTACCTATTTAAGCACAAACACAAAACATACCACATAATACTGCTTTATAGCACAAAAGTTAGGTATTTTCTATGTGTTTTAGGGTGATTTGTTGACTTATTGATATGAAATTTTGCTTATATCAATAGTGATGACACTTCTTTAAGTGATCACACTATCTTCGGTTTAGACGACCCACCATTTGACCCACCCACTTTTGATCCACCAATATTTGATCATTACGATGATGACACTTCTTTAAGTGATCTCATTATTTTTGATGACCCACCTCGTGACCTTAATGCACCACATATCTCTATGAGTGATTCTTCCATTATGGAGACTCATTTTGACTTTTATACCCTAATTTTAGAAGTCATGACTTTTGAGGAGGATCCTCCACTCTTAGAGATCATTCCTACTTTAGAGGATATTCCATTTTGAGGAGGAATTAGATATCTTTCTAAATACCTATTTTCCTCACGAGGATGAGTTTTCCTATGACTCCGATGATACTTATGTTTTCACATCGAGTTTGGAAGAGGACGACTTTCCCACTTTGGATTACGAGGACATTTTGAGCATTAATGTCAACAGCTCTTGCTATTTTCCCGTTAAGGAACTGGTGTTTGATCCTGGAATAGAGAGTTTTGTGCTATCATTGCCATATCACAATACCACCCTTTCCTTTAAGAGATCGTTGCCTAAGGATACCCCACTCGACTTATACTTGTGTGATTTTACCACCATAGGGTTTATTTCCTTTCGTGATGGAAATTATCTATTTGACCCGGGTGGATTTTATTAGGGTATTCCTTATATGACTATGTTTCACCTTTTATCATCGAGAGATTTTCCTCCCTTGGAAATCTTGGTTTTTCCATGATTTTCCCATTTAAACGATGATATTCAGGGAATCGAGTAGAGCTAGAGACTCGTGATAAAAAGATCAAGCATCATTTAACTAGGTTAGATTGTTACCTTTTCCACCCTTTCAACCTTTTTAACCTTCACCCATTTCCACCAATAAGTGTAGGGGGAGCCAAGTAGGTTGTGTTTTGTGATGTTGTGCAGGGATATATGCTTTAATGATCCACTTTTGGTGCTTTTGACACGACCTGTGATCCCGTGTACCTGGTTTCTTCGATTCGTTTTTGCTATTGTGATTCAGTTTTGTATATAAATAAGTTGAATAAATGTAATCACTTTAGTTATCTCTTCCTTAGCAAGATTTTAAAAAAGTGCACAATGTCCTAAGTGTAAGGGAGTTTACTTCCACATGCTTAAACATTGAGGACAATCTTTATATTAAGTGTAGGGGAGACTTCTATCGAAGTAATAAGTGGGATTTTCCATGAATATGTCCTCATTTTAACAAATTTTTTTAACTTTTCGACGTTTTTCAAAATTTTTGATCTATTTTGGCCTAGTAGTATTTTTCATTTATTTTCTTTTATCTACTTTCCTTTTGTCATCACCATCATATGTATATATTCCATAAAAGAAAAAAATAAATAGAAAAAAAAATATAAATAAATAAAATGGTTTTAACAAGTTTAGACGTCTTTGACATATTAGGCACGTCATGAATATTTTGACTCAACCCGAGTTTACTTATCCAAGTTTTCTCTAGCTAGTATCCTTAACAATATGGACCTTAATTGGTTTATTAGGCTAAGCATCCACGAGTCTCATTCCTTGAGATTTTAAATTGTGGAGAACGAGAAATAATAGAGTCGATTATAAGTGTTGTATTCTTTCATAAAATTATGTGAGTTAATTATAAGCTTTTTCTCCCAACACTAGTCAATAAATAATTGCAATGAATAAGGTCGTACGATTGGATTAGTTACTTAGCTTCTAGCCCAAAACCGTTTAAAAGTTGCTCGGGATTAATTAGAGTACGTAGCCAACGCATAACTTATTGAAGCGAGACGCGAAGATTGGTGTATCCAAAAAGGCCCTAAGAAGGCATGAGGATACCCGAGTCCAAAAAGGCCCTCACAAGGCATGAGGATTCACTTTTTTTTGCTAAAGATCCAAAGATGATGTGAAGATCATTAATCTAAATTTATATGAAGGATCAAGACACACGAGAAGCAATTACTCTCCTAAAGATCATGAAGAAGTCTATCCAAAAAGACCCTAACAAGGTATGAGGATAAATAGATCCAAGTCCGAAAAGGAGGCAGATCGTTGTATATCAAAATCCTAAATAAAGAAGAGGATAAATGAAGAAGTCGTGATCAACATTTGAAGCATCTCTCACTCCTATTGAAGATGTATACCAATATGAAGAAAAGACCATAATTTCAAGAAGGTCTCTCAAGATTTGAAGTTTGAAGTCAATGCCAAATATCGGTCCGAGAAAGGTCTCAAATTGTGAAACGAGTTATGCCAATATATAAACTTTATGAGATTTCGAGAAGCCGTTTTAAAAGATTTTATCCTTTAGCTAACTGTTTATTAAATCGTCCTACTTTATTTTCAGCCTTAATAAATTATCGAAAAAGTAAAAAATGCATCCTCGTGATCATTCAAGACAAAAATAAAATACAAGAGATACACCGTAGGAATAAGGGGGTCTGTAACACCCCCAATTTCGGGTTATATCAGCGGAAGGGTCATTGGGTGTTACTATCATGGTTCAATCTCAATATCATAGAAAACGGCTCAAAACGAGTCGTTTTGTTAAAACATACATCCATTCATTTATTTAAAGATAAAACAGTTCACACACGGTCCCAAATAGTTTTAAGGTTTACACAACCAACCAAACGATAAAAGTTTCTTTCAATGAACATAGTTTAGAAAAGCGGGCCGAAACATTTTAATTAAGCAAGCTACATGAAACCGCCTTCCTTGAGTGCCTTCTTCATGGACCTGAGATAAAACATGCTATAAAGTCAAAAAAAATGCTGAGTGAATCTATTGAGTTTAAATTAAATAAACGAACACAAGTATTCTGAATAAACCTTCCGTGGTTGACAATCATGTGGATCAAACATAATTATCGTTGTTATTTCATAAGTCTCGTGACATTGAACGTTAACATATATTATTTCAGCCCAACACACCTAGCCAAGTGCGTATATTTCTCTTATACAATTGCATCCGATGTTTCATTACTGGTGCATCACAACACCAAGCGATAGCTAGTCGCGACCGGACTGGGTGTCACCCCGATAGATCTATCCATAGTATTAGCGTTCCTTTCGATTAACAATTCACGATTCATGGGTGTTTTAAGGCTAAACAAACTTATATAACAACTTTCATCTAAGCATACAATCGGGTCCTTTGTGTTAAATTTTGAAAGAAAGAGGGTTTACCACAACTTCTCGTTGTACCCTTCATTTATAATAAATGCTTTTCCAACAATAAGGATTTCCACAACTTCTCGTTGTACCCCTTTTATTTTAATAAAACAAGCATGTTATCCCCCTCGCGGGCTTTATAAAACAAGTAAACATGTCAAAGCGAGGCTATAGACTCACCTTGGTACGATAGTAGTAATGTGACGATCGCCGACGATTTGTGATGCCCGTTAAACACGAAGACCGCAACCTACCAAATAAGGCGCGTTCGTTAATAAACGACTCAAGTATAAATAATATTTAAGTAATACGAAACTCAATTTCATATAACCATGACAATCCCGAAATTTTTTAACAATATAAGTGTACTTCTATACCCTTTTATTCAACACTATTCTTTTAAACACTTGCACTCTCGACATTGACCCGTCATAAGACGCCAAGTCAACGCAAGTCAAACCATCATTTTACTTCCCTCGGACCAGTAACTAAGTCATTTATATAATGACTTAACACTTGGGTAAGTCACCATGTCCAATAGTGAATACTCAACTCACGCCACACAAGTATTGAACTACGTGTCCAAAATACCAATCAACATGTACACTCCAAATGTACACACCAATCTAACCTATCTAGACTTGTCCGATTTCGACTAAACTTGGTGACAAACTCACACATAATATGAATAAGACTCAGTCTAAATTTCATTCAAAAATATTACTTCTAAGACCTTCTGCCCGATACGTCTTTGTGTTACAAAAACCGGACAGTTTTACGCCTTTGACTTGTAAAACCATTTTGACTTATCTAAACAATTCCGTTTGCAAAACCGACACTCGGGTCTGAAAATAGACTCAAGACCTGAGGTTTAGCAACTTACAACAGGCCTTGAACATTTTTAAAACTCATTCTATAGTCCCCGAGATTCGATCCAAATATCGAAAACAATTTTCGGATTGTGTCGATACTCGTCTCCCGGTACACGAAAATCAAAGCACCATAACTTTTGATCCGTAATGAGTTAGAAGCTCATTCAAGAGGCAAAACGAGTGTCTTGAAGATTAATACAATAATATCATATCATCCCATATGATAATTGGACCTAAGACTTTCAAAATTACCCTTTTACCTACTGGTCTAAAATGACTAGTTAAAAATCATACCAAATCAATATTTCAACCCATTCCAACAATTTTCTAAACTCCTAATATCATCCTAACACCTTCATCTAACTCCTAACACCCTATAATAATCATCCAAAAATTAACCCACTCAAAATAAATAACATGCAACAACATCCCACTATGAATATAATAATATTAACACATGTTTCACCATTAAAATGGACCAAACAACATGTTCTTCATCAAAAATTGAAAAGAAAAATTTAGTGGATGCATGTTAGAAAAATTTATACCAAATTGAAACTTGTTGAATTTCCAAGATGGGGCTTCTTTTAGATTTGAATGAATCAAAGTAGAAAATCAAATAATTTGATGGATTGGTGATGGGGTGGACGGCCAAAATGAAGAACAAGAGAGAGATTTTTTATTTTTTTATAAAAAATGAATTGTTTAATATAACTAGTTAGTGGAAATTTAATATATAGTGGGGTATTGGGGTAGATTTTGCCAATTTTGCATAGTTTTGGTCCCAAAATAAAATTAAATAGTTTACAAGGTAGAAAATGTAAATTGTAAATTTTGAAAAATATTTACGGGGCTCGGGTTTCGTAAAAATACTTTTCGAAAGTTAAAACGATTCAAAATATAATAACAAGGCTTCGACACGACTTAAAACGCAATTCAATCGAAAACATCAAAAATATTAAATATCGAGACATTCGATAATAAAACATAAATTTTTGGGCATCCTTCGGTATCGCAATCACTAATAGTTCTCGTCATTCATTAAAACGTAAAACACGAGAAATAAAGATTAAATATAATAAAAATCATTTTTATGATTATTTAAGAATATAATATCAATACCTAACATATTCCATGTCGGTTTTCATCTAATCGACATTTTTAAGCTAGTTTCAAGTCATAACCTTCTCGGTTAGTCGATAAATTTTAAATTCTCATTAAAGTAAACACGTAATACGTAATAGTCGAGATTAAAATAACGACCTGAAATTGACGGGTTGTCACATCATCCCCACCAAATTAGGATCTTCGCCCTCGAAGATCAACTTGCGTTCTTGCCCGATCGCTTGTTGAAATCAAAGAGATGAGGCTAATTCTTCCACATTTGGTCTTCTCGTTCCCATGTATACTCCGGTCCTCTCCGAGAGTTCCATCGAACTTTGACAATAGGTATTCGGCTTTGCTTCAGTTGCTTGACCTCGCGATCCATGATCTCGACTGGTTCTTCGATAAAGTGCAACTTTTTATCAACCTTAACCTCGTCTAACAGTATAACGAGTTCTTCATCGGATAAACACTTTTTCAGGTTCGACACGTGAAAAGTGTTATGAATCCCATACAGTTCTTGTGGTAGTTCAAGTTGGTATGCCACGGGTCCTATTCTAGATGCAACCTTGAATGGTCTGATATAACGAGGACTCAACTTTCCACCTTTTCCAAATCGTACAACACCTTTCCATGGTGATGCCTTTAGCATAACCTTATCTCCCACGTTAAACTCTAATGGTTTTCTTCTCACATCCACATAACTCTTCTGTAGGCTTCGAGCAGACAACAACCTATTCTTGATTCGCACAATCATATCCGCCGTCTCTCTAATCAAATCTGGTCAAGTGAGTTGGGCATCACCAACCTCACTCCAGCTAACGGGTGATCTACATTTTCTTCCATAAGTTGCTTCAAAAGGTGCAGCTTTAATACTCGCATGATAACTGTTATTGTACGAGAATTCGGCCAAATGTAAGTGCTTATCCCAGCTACTTCCAAAGTCTATCACACAAGCACGTAGCATATCCTCCAAAGTTTGGATTGTTCTTTCGCTTTGCTCGTCAGTTTGTGGATGATAGGTTGTGCTCATATCCAAATTGGTTCCTAATGACTTTTGAAGTGATCTCCAAAATCCAGAAGCAAAACGACTATCTCTATCTTAAATGATTGAAATAGGAACACCATGCTTGCACACGATTTCCTTCAGGTAAATATCGGCAAGTTTCTCCAAACCGAACCTCTCGTTGATTGGAATAAAATGAGAGGATTTAGTTAAACGATCGACAATAACCCAAAATGCATCGAACCCAGACGGTGTCCTTGGGAGTTTTGTGATGAAGTCCATCGTAATTCGCTCCCATTTCCAGATTGGAACTTCAGGTTGGACAAGTAATCCTGACGGCTTCTGATATTCAGCTTTCACTTTTGCACATGTTAAGCATTTCGCGACGTATGTTGCAATATCAGCTTTCATATTCGGCTACCAATATAACTTTTTCAAGTCTTGGTACTTTTTGTCCGATCCAGCATGAATAGAATACTTGGACTTATGAGATTCTAACATTATCAAGTCTCTCAGTCCACCATAGAATGGTAACCAAATTCGACCTCTCAAACATTTGATACCATCGGATCGCGTCTCAAATGTTTCACCATCTCCTCTAAATCTTTCGGCTGCAATATTTTATTTCTTGCACGCTTCGATTTATGCGTTTCGAATCTGCTCAGGTAAGTCATTATGAATTGTCACTACCAAAGCACACACTCGAATCGGTTTCTCCCTTTCCTTTCGACTTAACGCGTCAGCTACCACGTTCGCCTTTCCTCGATGATAACGAATTTCACAGTCGTAATCACTCAAGAGTTCAACCCATCGACGTTGCCTAATATTCAGCTCCTTTTGATCCAATATGTATTGTAGGCTTTTGTGACCAGTGAATACTGTATACTTCGTGCCATACAGATAATATATCGAAAGTCGCAGAGCAAAAACCACAGCGCCCAATTCCAAGTCATGGGTAGTGTAGTTCTCCTCATTTTTCCTTAATTGTCTAGAGGCATATGCGATCACCTTTTCATGTTGCATAAGAACAACACCGTATCCTCGAAGAGATGCATCGCAATAAACAACAAAGTCTTCACTTCCTTTAGGTAACGATAAAATCGGCGCACTACAGAGTATCATCTTCAGGGTTTGGAAAGCTTCTTCTTCATCATCGCCCCACACATACGGTTTATTCTTCTGAGTCAGCTTAGTTAATGGTTTCGATATCAAAGAGAATCCTTCAATAAACCTTTGGTAATAACCAGCCAAACCTAGAAATTGTCGTACTTTAGTTGGAGTAGTCGGAGCACTCCAATTCTTGATGGCTTCGATCTTTGCAGGATCAACATGTACCCCACTTATATCAATCACATGTCCGAGAAATTGTACAGAATTAAGCCAAAAATCACACTTTGAGAATTTAGCGTACAACTTTTCGTTCTTTAACAAGTTCAAGATAATCCTTAAGTGTTCGACATGCTCTTCATTGCTCTTGGAGTAGATTAGAATATCATCTATGAAAACGATCACGGTTTTATCAAGATACAGCTTACAAATGCGATTCATTAAATCCATGAATACAGCAGGTGCATTAGTCAAACCAAAAGGCATAACCAGAAACTCATAATGACCATAACGAGTTCTAAACGCCGTAATAGGAATATCTTCCTCACGTATGCGAAGTTGATGGTAACCAGAACGAAGATCAATCTTGGAGAAAACACGAGAACATTGAAGTTGATCAAATAGATCATCAATTCTTGGAAGCGGATAACGATTCTTGATCGTTAGCTTATTCAGCTCTCGGTAATCAATACACATACGAAACGAACCATCTTTCTTCTTAACGAATAAGACAGGGGCTCCCCAAGGTGAAGAACTTGGTCGTATAAAACCTTTATCAGATAGCTCTTGCAATTGCACAGATAACTCCTTCAACTCGGATGGGGCTAAACGATATGGCGCACGAGCCACGGGTGCAGCACCAGGAATTAGGTCAATTTGGAATTCTACTTGCCTTGGAGGCGGAAGTCCAGGCAAATCTTCCGGAAACACTTCAAAAAAGTCACGGATGACAAGAACATCTTCGACACGTTTCTCCTTCGATTCCTTCTCTAATACTTTAGCTAGGAATAACTCACAACCTCTTTCGATATACTTACGAGCCTTAATGCACGAAACGATTTTTAGTCGTGAATTACGTTGATCACCTTCGATAACCATGGTCTTGTCATCCAAGGGAATCCTAACTTTCTTTTCTCCACACAAGATAAACGCGTTATACTTGGATAGCCAATCCATTCCGATAACAATATCAAAACTTCCCAATTCGGCAATCATCAAGTCTATTTTGAAAATACGGTTCAAGAGATTAAGAGAACATCCTAGGAGCGCACGATTGGTACTCACTAATTTACCATCAGCTAGTTCTACCTCATAACTCGCGTCTAATTCGACCGGTTTGATATCAATTAAGGTACTAAAACTTGTAGACACAAAGCTTTTGTCCGCACCAGAATCAAATAAAGTTGTAGCATAACGGTTGTTCAGTAAAAACGTACCAGTGACAACTTTCGGGTTTTGCTTGGCATCGGCTTCACCCAACTGATAAGCTTTTCCCTGGTTATCTCCACCACGTGCATTCTTTGGAGGTTGAGGGCATTGGTTTCTCATGTGTCCTTTACCTTGGCAGTTAAAACACGTCACTCCCTTCTTTCCTGGTCCCCAATAGTCTTCAGTCTTGTGACCTAACTTGTTGCACTTCCCACACTTAGCACACTCACCAGTATGAGACTTCTTGTAGCGTTAACATTGGGTTCCCTTATCAGCAGATGCAGTTTCAGTCATCGCATTAGCATTACCCCTCCTTCAGTTTTAATTCCTATTGTGAGATTGACGGTTATCACCACGATCATCACTATCATTTTCAGCTCTTCTTTTGTTACCTTCAGAAACACCATCAGCCTTGTCTTGGATGATTTGTCCCATTAGTTGGTAGGCCATACGAACAGCTTCATCAATATTGGCAGGTTTAGATGAGGTCACATCACCACGGATGTTGGTAGGTAAGCCTCGAATATACTGCTCCACCTTCAAGTATTATGGGTTAACTTTGTTTGGACAAAGTAGAGCAAGTTCATGAAATCTGTTGGTGTATCCATCGATGTTAGTACCCTTCAGTCTCAGCTGATATAGTTCCTGTTCTAACCTTTGAATAACACTCCTTGGATAGAATTCCTCGGTCATCCACCTTCTTACTTCAGCCCATGGTGTAGCATAAGAAGCATCCATACCTATTGATGCCATTCTTCCATTCCACCAAGTTAATGCTCGCCCTTGAAGAGTAGTAGAGGCAAACATCACCTTGTCTCCTTCCTCACTTCCACTAAATCGAAACACGGATTCCAATTTTTCAAACCATTGCATTAACCCAACAGCACCTTCAGTACTCTTAAAAGTTGGAGGTTTGCATTTCATGAACGAGGTATAATTACACTTCTTGTTTTCAAGAATCACTGGTATATCAGCATCACCAGTTCCAGCACCAGCATTGCCAGCTCCAGTATTACCAGCTCCAGTATTACCAGCTCCAGTATTACCAGCTCCAGTATTACCAGCTCCAGTAGTGCCAGCTCCAGTATTGCCAGCTCCAGCAGATCCACCAGCTCCACCGGATCCACCAGCTCCATTATTCATATTTGCCATAAATGCATTCATAGAGACCTGAAATTGATCAGCTACTATAGCACGTAACTGAGTCTCAGTCAATTTTTTTGGCGGCATAATCTCGTTACATAATTCACATCAAAATGAGTATTCATTCAACGCTTGTGATAACAAAACATGAATAACACAAAATAAGAATAGATAGATGAAAAGAAACAAGAATGGATGATAGAATAAAGAATAGAATTTGGACAAGGAATGAAGACTCACGAGGAATGAGTCAAAAGACAGGGATTTCTATTGTGACAATCAGCGTCGTTTGTAAATCACGTATTAGTATTATAATAATCAAATAATTAACATTTATAAATAAATGTAATTTCATTATGCTTTAAGCATAATTAATAATTAAATATTTATAACATATATATACTTTTCTTATTCTCGTCCATTGGCAACTCGGAGGTTTCGCTTGCAGATGTTATAGTCAAAAGATTTCAAAATTTTATTTTTGGAAAATCTTTTCGTTCTCTATAACTTGAGCTCTGATGCCAATCTGTAACACCCTCAATTTCGGGTCATATCACGGAAGGGTCATTGGGTGTTACTATCATGGTTCAATCTCAATATCATAGAAAACGGCTCAAAACGAGTCATTTTGTTAAAACATACATCCATTCATTTATTTAAAGATAAAACAGTTCACACACGGTCCCAAATAGTTTTAAGGTTTACACAACCAACCAAACGATAAAAGTTTCTTTGAATGAACATAGTTTAGAAAAGCGGGCCAAAACATTTTAATTAAGCAAGCTACATGAAACCGCCTTCCTTGAGTGCCTTCTTCATGGACCTGAGATAAAACATGCTATAAAGTCAACAAAAATGTTGAGTGAATCTATAGAGTTTAAATTAAATAAACGAACACAAGTATTCTGAATAAACCTTCCGTGGTTGACAATCATGTGGATCAGACATAATTATCGTTGTTATTTCATAAGTCTCGTGACATTGAACGTTAACATATATTATTTCAGCCCAACACACCTAGCCAAGTGCGTATATTTCTCTTATACAATTGCATCCGATGTTTCATTACTGGTGCATCACAACACCACGCGATAGTTAGTCGCGACCGGACTGGGTGTCACCCCGATAGATCTATCCATAGTATTAGCGTTCCTTTCAATTAACAATTCACGATTCATGGGTCTTTTAAGGCTAAATAAACTTATATAACAACTTTCATCTAAGCATACAATCGGGTCCTTTGTGTTCAATTTTAAAAGAAAGAGTGTTTACCACAACTTCTCGTTGTACCCTTCATTTATAATAAATGCTTTTCCAACAATAAGGGTTTCCAAAACTTCTCGTTGTACCCCTTTTATTTTAATAAAACAAGCATGTTATCCCCCTCGCGGGCTTTATAAAACAAGTAAACCTGTCAAAGCGAGACTATAGACTCACATTGGTACGATAGTAGTAATGTGACGATCGTCGACGATTTGTGATGCCCGTTAAACACGAAGACCGTAACCTACCCAATAAGGCTTGTTCGTTAATAAACGACTCAAGTATAAATAATACTTAAGTAATACGAAACTCAATTTCATATAACCATGACAATACCAAAATTTTTTTAACAATATAAGTGTACATCTATACCCTTTTATTCAACACTATTCTTTTAAACACTTGCACTCTCGACATTGACCCGTCATAAGACGCCAAGTCAACGCAAGTCAAACCATCATTTTACTTCCCTCGGACCAGTAATTAAGTCATTTATATAATGACTTAACACTTGGGTAAGTCACCATGTCCAATAGTGAATACTCAACTCACGCCACACAAGTATTGAACTACGTGTCCAAAATACCAATCAGCATGTACACTCCAAATGTACACACCAATCTAACCTATCTAGACTTGTTCGATTTCGACGAAACTTGGTGAAAAACTCACACATAATATGAATAAGACTAAGTTAAAGTTTCATTCAAAAATATTACTTCTAAGACCTTCTGCCCGACACGTCTTTGTGTTACAAAAACCGGACAGTTTTACCCCTTTGACTTGTAAAACCATTTTGACTTATCTAAACAATTATGTTTGCAAAACCGACACTCGAGTTTGAAAATAGACTCATGACCTGAGGTTTAGACACTTACAACAGTCCTTGAACATTTTTAAAACTCATTCTATAGTCCCCGAGATTCGATCCAAATATCGACAACAATTTTCGGATTTTGTCGATACTCGTCTCCCGGTACATGAAAATCAAAACACCATAACTTTTGATCCGTAACGAGTTAGAAGCTCATTCAAGCGGTAAAACGAGCGTCTTGAAGATTACTACAATAATATCACATCATCCCATATGATAATCAGACCTAAGACTTTCAAAAATACCCTTTTACCTACTGGTCTAAAATGACTAGTTAAAAATCATACCAAATCAATATTTCAACCCATTCCAACAATTTCTATACTCCTAATATCATCCTAATATCATCCTAACACCTTTATCTAACTCCTAACACCCTAGAATGATCATCCAAAAATTAACCCACTCAAAATAAATAATATGCAACAACATCCCACTATGAATATAATAATATTAACACATGTTTCACCATAAAAATGGATCAAACAACATGTTCTTCATCAAAAATTGAAAAGAAAAATTTAGTGGATGCATGTTAGAAAAATTTATACCAAATTGAAGCTTGTTGAATTTGCAAGATGGGTCTTTTAGATTTGAATGAATCAAAGTAGAAAATCAAATAATTTGATGGATTGGTGATGGGGTGGACGGCCAAAATGAAGAACAAGAGAGAGATTTTTGATTTTTTTTATAAAAAATGAATTGTTTATTATAACTAGTTAGTGGAAATTTAATATATAGTGGGGTAGTGGTGTAGATTTTGCCAATTTTGGATAGTTTTGGTCCCAAAATGAAATTAAATAGTTTACAAGGTAGAAAATGTAAATTGTAAATTTTCAAAAATATTTACGGGGCTCGGGTTTCGTAAAAATACTTTTCGAAATTTAAAACGCTTCAAAATATAATAACAATGCTTCGACACGACTTAAAACGCAATTCAATCGAAAACATCGAAAATATTAAATATCGAGACATTCGATAATAAAACATAAATTTTTGGGCATCCGTCGGTATCGCGATCACTAATAGTTCTCGTCATTCGTTAAAACGTAAAACATGATAAATAAAGATTAAATATAATAAAAATCATTTTTATGATTATTTGAGAATATAATATCGATACCTAACATATTCCTTGTCGGTTTTCATCTAATCGACATTTTTACGCTAGTTTCAAGTCATAAGCTTCTCGGTTATTCGATAAATTTTAAATTCTCATTAAAGTAAACACGTAATACGTAATAGTCGAGATTAAAATAACGACCTGAAATTGACGGGTTGTCACAGGGTCTAAGTGAATAATTAAACCACATAGTAAGTGTTAGCTTTACTAACTTATAATTACAATGATATCGTTTTTACGCTTGGTATGGGAAACGTGAAACTTGAGGGTGATAAATATTCATGACACCAAAAGCCCTAATTTAAGTCTTAGATTTCTTTATAAGTTTCTTCCATCAAACAATTTCAAAGTTAATAAATTGAATGAAATTGTTATATCCTTTATCTTTTCATCGTTTTAAATTTCTTTTATAGTAGTAGTAGAAGTATATCGTAATAAAGGCCAATGTGGGTTAATTATGATAAAAAATATAAAATCGTGCTTTAAAATTGTGCATTGCATGGGGACATTGCAATGGTCAAGTGTAAGGGATTTAATAAGTGTGTTAACACTTATCCTTTTACCACTTAAAACAATGAAAAACGAGACCAAAACGTGTAATCAATATCGTAAATGTCAGAATTATGCGTTGTTTGTGTTTTTGATGTGAAATAGGTACAGAAGATCAAAAAGAAAGAAAACACGAGATTTCACGGTCATTTATCGAAGAAAAAGCCAAAGATAAAGTTAAAGGACCAAATAGTGCCAAAAGAATGAAGATTGGAGGGCTAAAGATGAAGATTTAATGAAGATTTTACAACAAGGACCATTTTTGCCTATCTCCAAAGGCATTCACTAATAAACCATATTGAAGAGCACAAAATTACGAAGCCAACAGTCCCGACCTCGCGTCGTAACTCCCCACGGTTTATTTTCTACGAATTTTTTAGTGTTGGACTTCCCAGTGGGTAACCCATGCTAGTACTACTCTCGCCCAAGCACGCTTAACTGCGAATTTCTGATGGGATCTAGTGCATTACTGTTGGTACGAGATGGCAGAGAATGACATAGGTGGCAGAGAATGACAAGGTGGTAGTTGACTCAGCTTTTCAGACCAATCAGGGGATGACACGTGGCATATGGCGCATGTCAGTACAAGCTGGGCATGTGTCAGGCTTATGATCAGAATGTGAAGGCATGTGATCCCATAAACTTAATCTTCAAGCAAAAATATGAAGAAAAAGACTAAAATACCCCCACTTGTAGCTACTTATATAGATCCCCCTTCCCCTTTATTTTTCATCAAGTTTTTTTCATATTTAGTTTTTACAATAGTTAAGTTGTATTTTTCCTTTCAATATTGTAATAGCTTATTCATTAAGCTTTTTCATCTTTTAATAAAATTAATCTTTTAGCTTAATCCCTTTAATTAATTCTCATTCTTCATTTCTTTTTATTTATCTTTATAATCTAGCTTATTATTTGGGATAAGTTTATATAACTTTTTCCTAATAAGTTAAATTTATATACAAGCTTATTTTAAGCTTATTGTTGCCTTATTTTAGTAGATCTAGCTTATTGTGGAGTAATTATTTAATTAGCTTTTTAGCTTTTTAAATATCATAAGTTCTAAGCTTAGGCTTACAACTTATTTATAAGCTAGCTTTTTATTTTAGTACTTTTAGTTTTTATTAATTAGTTATTTAGATCTATTAGATTTAAGTTTTAAAAATTAAAAATACATTCAAAAAACCAAAAAATAGTTAGATCTATTAGTTTTTTATATTAAAAAGTTTAGAGCTATAAGTTTAGAGTTTAAAATTTAAAGTATTTTTATAAAACCTTAAAAATAGTTAGATCTATTAGGTTTTTAAATAGATTAAGTAGATCTATAATTTTTATCTTTAAAATTTAAAATACTTTTATAAAACATAAAAAATATTTTATATCTATTAGTTTTAATTAAATCTCTTTATCATATAATAATTATTGCTTATTGTTCTAATCTTTTATGTTTTCTTTGATCTCGGCGTATCGATCTATCATTTTTGAAGAAGAGCTTATAGTTGATTAATTTAGTTCAAGTTTGATATGGTTGATTAATTTGGTTAGAGATAGATTTGGTTGGCCGTGTACTTTACGGGCCGGGTTACGCTTAGTTTTGGTTTGATATTGGTTGGCCGTGTACTTTACGGGCCGTATTTTGTTGAAGTTGTTGATGTTGTTTGTTTAGAGCGGTTATCTCGGACTACGGGTACTAAAGTTCTCCTTTTTATTTTTCTAGCCTAATCGCTTTAGTTTTATTAATTAGATCGTTATAGTTCAAATTGTTTTTAATAAAGTTATATTTTTCATAAAAAAACCGGTTTAATTGGTTTTAGTTATTATTATTTGTGTTAAAATATAGATTTAAAAGTTTTAAAAATTAGATTTCATTTTGATAGGCTCATAATTAGTAAAAAGTTTACACCTTTTTGTGATTATTAAGCTTATTAGTATATAAAGCTCGTAGATTTATCATCTAAAAAGATTAATAAGCTCAAAAGGTTGAAGCTTTATGCTTATTTTTAAGTTTATCTTTGTGATTTCATTTTTCGTCACTTTTATTTGCTTTACTTGCTTGCATTAGATTAATTTCGCATTTAGAATTATTATTATTTTTTAATTATAGTTTATTTTTATTGCATCTAGATTTATATTTGTAGTTTAATTTTTACGTTGCATTTTAGAGTAATTTTTATGTGAATTAGTTGCGATTTTACTTTTATATAGTCCTTAGCCTACATATTTTCCCCAATTTTAGCTTAAATGGACATAGATTACCAAACTATTATTATTAACCAAAAACGATTAATCTCTACGTTAAAATTGGAAATCAATTCGAGTCGAGTCGAGGAAAATGATATACTTAAAAAACCTTATTACATCCCCTAAGCTTCTTTGCTCTTTCTGCCAACCCATTGGACTGTGGATGCTTTACTAAAGCAAACTGATGTGTGATGTTCAACGCTATGCACCAGTCCTTGTATGGATTATCAGCGAACTGCTTCCCATTGTCCATACAAACTTCTTTACATGTTTACACGTGATAGTTGCGACTACCTTGGCCGCTATCCACTGAGTAAAGTAATCCATAGACACTTTTAGGAACTTAACCCCCCCTCCCCCCCCCACCCCGGTGCCATGGGAAAGGGTCTTGTAATGTCTACTCCCCATTTATTGAATGGCCATGGAGATGTGATGGGTGTCAGTTCATGATGTAGGTGACGTGGTGCTGACCTATAGTCTTTGCAATTATTTCACTTCAGGATTAGATTTCGTGCATCCTTGTGCATAGTCGGCCAGTAATAGCCAAAACATAGTGCCCGTGCCACTATCGATCTAGGTTCTGTAGCATGATGCAAGACCCTTCATGATTTTCACTGATGACATAGCTCGCTTGTTGAGGACCCACACATCACAGCCACGACTACAAGAATGATCACTTATACAAGACTCCATTACAGACCTCGAATTGCTGTGATCGTCTCTTAACTCGTCATGCCTCTGTTTCGTCATGCGGAAGTGTTTTGTCAGTCAAATACTCTATGATCAGATTCATCCACGTAGGACCCTCCTCCTCCACAACCGTGGACACTTCCGCTTACATTGTTGACTTATATTTTAAGATCTTTACAAGAACTTGCTTGGATATGTGTGCGAAGCTAGTGGATGCCATCTTGCTAAGAGCGTCAACCTTTTTATTTTCACCTCTTGGAACTTACCGTATGGTGAACTTGTTGAAGCCTTCGATTAATGACTTAGTTTTCCTTAGATATTGGACCATATTGTCCTCCTTAGACTCGTATTCGCCTAAGATGTGGTTCGCCACAAGGCTTGAGTCCACATTTGCCTCTAGGTTACCTACATCCATTTGAGTTGCGATCCTTAGTCCAACTATTAGTGCCTCATACTCGGCCTCGTTGTTTGTGATTGTGAATTCAAAGCTCGTGGCATAAGTGAATTCCATGCCTTCCGGGTTTGTTAAGATAAGGCCTGCCCTAGATCCATCAACGCATAAGGAAACATCAGTAAACAAGACCCAGGGGTCCTGGGGTTCTTCCTCCTTTTTAGGCACAACCTCCTCTTCTTTCGGTTTCTCTATGATGAAATCAGCCAAAATCTATCCCTTAACCGTGGTGCGCGGTTTATAAGAGATATTGTGCTCGCCCAACAAAACACTTCATTTTCGTAGCCTTCCTACAACGTCCGGTCTTGATGTAATCTGCTTGATAGGCTGATCCGTGATCACGAGTATGGGATGTTCTTGGAAATAGCTACACAATCTCTTCACTGCGTAGACCAGTGCCAAAAATAATTTTTCCATTGCAGAATAGTTCAATTCCGGGCCATGTAGGGATCTGCTTATGAAGTAGACTGGTGTTGGAACAGATTCCTTGTCCGTCATTAGAACTGCGTTGATCGATCCGTGCGTGGCTAATAAATATACAATTAACTCCTCTTTTGATCTGGGTGCGACCAACATGGGGAGTGCTGCCAAGTGTTTCATTAGCTAATCAAAACCCTCCTCTATGTCCTTTGTCCAACGGAAGTCTCCCTTCTTCATACACTCCTTGAGCGTTTTAAATAAGGGGAGATATTTTTCGTCGACTTGGCGAGGAATGTTTAGCCCTACTAGCTTTCCGTTAAGGGACTGTACTTCCTTCAACTTTCATGGAGATGGGAGCTGTATTACTGCCTCCGTCTTGTCTAGGAATGGCTTAATGCCATTAGGATCTATCATGTATCCCAAGAACATGCCTTCGGTCGCGCCAAAGGTACACTTCATAGGATTCAACTTCATATTGAACCTCCTTAGTGTCCTAACGGTTTCCTCGATGTCTCGAATGAGCTCTTCCTCTATGTGACTCTTAATAAATGAGGTCGTCAACGTATACTTCCAAGCTTCGTTTGACCTGACTATCAAAAGCTTTGTCCACCAGCCGCTGATAGGTAGCTCCTTTAGTCTTCAATCCAAATTGGCATCTTACTATAATAATAGACTCCTTGGCCCGTATGAAATGTTGTCTTTTCCTTGTCCAGCCCCGTCATTTGGATATGGTGGTACCCTTTGTATGCATCAAGAAAGAATTTAAAGGGATAGCCACACATCGATTCAACCTTCCAATCTATTTCTGGTAACGAATAACAGTTCCGAGGACAAGCTTTGTTAAGATTAGTGAAGTCAACACACATACGCCAGCTTCCATCGTGTTTTTTACCATGACTGGGTTAGAGGGTCAGTCGTGGTAGTAGACCTCTCGCATGATTCCTGTGTCCACTAGTTTCTTTAGCTCTTCCAATATTACCTGGCTGCGCTCGGGGGTTTGCCCACGCTTCTTTTGCCTAACTGAGGGATATACTTCACGGATCTGTAGTTTATGTTTTGCGATTGAGTGTGGTACTCCAGTCATATCTTCTGGTTCCCATGTGAAGATATCTAGGTTATTATTTTGGAGAGTGCACATCGGTGATCTCCCTTGGCGAACAATTTTACTCCAATCATTACTTCCCGTTTTAGGAAGTCTGGGAGGATGTCTACCTTAAGGTTTGGTGGTGATGGAACCTTTGGTACTACGGCTATTCTTGGCGGTTCTGCGACCGTGTTGCATTTTGCTTGCAGTACGATAATGATGAAGATTGTGACGACACCTCCTTTTACTAGGAATTTCATCATGCCATGGGCGATGGATGACATGGCTCTGATTGCTAAGATACATGGTCATCCAATTATGCCATTATATTATGATGGTGACCGTATCACCAAGAAGTTCATCCACACCGTAGTTGAGTGTTTGTCATCATCGATTTTTATTAACAAGCGTAATTGGCCAAGGGGCCATATTACTTCCCTACTAAAGCCAGTTAGTAGTGACGTGGCCGATATCAGTTGGATTTTTATGTTTGGGCTCAGCCTTAAGAAGCAATGTTCATACAGAATTTCAGCCGAGGATCCCCCATCAATATACATACGATGGACAATGTGGTCCCCCATACTTACCTCAATAGTTAGAGGCCCTTCGGCAACATTGCGTGCGGTGAGCGACAGGAACGAGATTTCTGTTTCTCAAGAAAAAGTTTAACTAGTTTTTGTCCAGTCCTACGCTGCCACGATTGTACCATATAGATTGTCATGGGCTTATATTTTGGATTATCTTTCTTAATTTGTGTGCTCTACTCATCTTTGACCAGATGAGTTTGAAAGTTTATGGACTTATATTTAATAGTCGCGTGATAGAATTGAACTCGAGATTACGGGATTGCACTCAATACGTAAAGAGTTAATTTATTTAATAAATATATTTATTATATATATTAAATTAAATCGAGCTATATAACTATATAACTTCAAAGATCGTTAAATAATTAAAAGTTAAGTATTAACGAGTGTTACATAATATATTGAAAGAGGATTAAAAAGGAAGAAGGATGGAAGGTTCCGGAACACCCCATGAAGGGGTGTTCGATGGTTGGTTAGGGCACACAAGGGGAAGGAAAAATCTTTCCTTTTATTTGTTTGGAATACAAGATTTCTATGCCTATAAATACATCCCCTCACCCCTCATAATTCCACACACTTCAGTCTCTCCTCTTTCTCCTCTCTTGGCCGATCATAACTAACAAGTGTGAAAAAACTTATCCTTTTACCACTTAATTATAATAAAAACGAGACCAAAACGTGTATTTAATGTCGTAGAAGACGGAATTATGCGTGGTTTGTGTTTTTGTTGTGTTTTAGGGCCAAAAGATGAAAAAGGAAGAAAACACGGGCTTTCACGGGCTTTTTTCGAAGAAAAAGACTAAAGACGGAAGTTTAACGAAATCGAAGAACCAAATCTAATAAAAGAAGAAAATTAGAAGACAAGTTCATTTTATCCATCGACAAATCCAGAGATAAAGTCGAGAAAGACGAATTAATTAAAAAGACGAGAAGACAAAGAGAAAGAATGAAGTAACAACACAACTTCCCTCCTCCTATAAATAGTCTCTTAATCCTTCATTCTGGAGGAGCAGATTTTAGTTAGTTTTTATTAAGTTTTAGGAGTAGGTTAATTAATTTCTCTCTCTAGTTTCTCTTTCATGCTTTCAAGTTTTTCATCTTTAATCTTTTACTTTTGAATCTTTAATCATCATCTTAATTTCAAGCTTTTTATAATCATTCTCATTCTTCCTTTCTTCTTTTTAATCTTTGGTTTGATTTGGTTAATCATGTAGTTTGTTTCACCTTTATGCTTATTTGATTATTTAAGTGCTTATTTCATTGATCTTATGGTTTTGATGTGGTAGATGTTATACCTTATTGTGCTTTTTGATTATTTTGAGTTTGTCTTATTTTTAAATAAGTTGATTTGGTAGATTAATATTTTTTAAAAGTTGATTTTAATATTTTGCTTATTTGGTGTTTTTATAGTTTTTAATTTGTGGCTTATTTAGTTTTTCTGAAAATTTGTTTAGCTTAAGTTTTGGTTAAGTGCTTATTTGATTTTAGCTTATTTGTTTTTAATCCGGAGTTTAAAACCCTTTTCCCGAATTATAAGTTTCTTAATATTCCGAATTAGGTTACAGTTTTTTTTCCGAATTAGATGTTGAAAACATATTCTAAACTAGTAAATGTTGGATTATTCCGAATTAGCTTAACAATCACACATTCCGGATTAGGGCATCTTTCTACTCTCCGAATTATGTGCAAAACCACTATTCCGAATTAGATATAGGAAGTTTATTCCGGATTAGGTTTAGTAAACGGATTCCGGATTAGGTTTTATACAAGTATTCCGAATTGAGTACTAATTTTAGATTCAAGATTATAGTGTTCATTGTATTCTGAATTCCTATTCGCAAATTATTCCAAATTACATGTTGTTAATCTTCATTCCGAATTAATGACCAAGGCTGGATTCCGAATTAGTTTATGAACCTTGAATTCTGAATTGTATTGTTTTTATTTCCCGAACTAGGTTTCATTTGTGGTTTTCCCGAATTTCTTATAGATTTAGGTAAAGTTTTGTTTCCCGATTATATGGTTTTCAAATATTTTCATTTTCCCGCCATTTTTGTCAAAGTTAATTTTTAAAGTATTTTGTTTTATTTTTATTTCAATTTTACTTTTAATTAAGTTTTAAATTTGCTTAAGTCCTTTATTTTAAATTTACTTGTCATTTTATTTTTAAAGTTTTCATTTTTTACGTAGAAATATATAACGACATTTTCTTTTCTTTAACAAAAAACAATTGAGTCACACTTTAAAACCCGATTCAATTTGAATCGAGTCGAGAGAAACGAACTTTAATAAAATTCTTATATTAAAATGGCGCCGCTGTCGGCTCTTTTCGTGAAGATTAACGGTTTTTTGTGTGAGACGCGTTGGATTGTGGGATCTGTTCAGTTTTGAAAGTTATTTTTCTTGCTTAATTTTATAAAAAATTTCAAAAATCCATAAAAATCAAAAATTCCAAAAATTCCAAAAACATTTAAAAAATCATTAAAAGCATTTATGTCTCAAAGTTTTGCACCAAAAATATTTTCTTTTCACGTTAAATTTATTTCTTCTATTTCTTTGCTATTTTTTTCTTTTGTAGGTGTATGCGTACCCGTTCACGATGGAGGAAATCCATTCAAGCCGCTATCATCGAGCCTCCTGTTGTTAACACAATGGATAACCGTCCAATAATCGACACACGTTGACGGCAACGAGGATGCGATTGTGGTACTGGCTATTGACGCGAAAAACTTCGAGCTCAAAACCGGTTTTATTCAAATGGTTTCCGCAACACCTTTCTT
Source organism: Glebionis coronaria (assembly GCA_025667525.1). NCBI lineage: Eukaryota > Viridiplantae > Streptophyta > Magnoliopsida > Asterales > Asteraceae > Glebionis > Glebionis coronaria. Next base: position 369,078,620 of record CM046875.1, read on the forward strand.
GGGCCGCACTCATGATGATCCACACAATCTCATTAAAAGGTTTGTCCACTTAACTAATACCTTGAATTACAATGGGGTCTCAAAAGAGGCAATTCTTTTGCTCCTCTTTCCTTTCTCTCTCGAGGGACAAGCCCGGACTTGGCTTGATAAGGAACCACCCCAAAGTATTACAACATGGGCAGACCTAGAGACCAAAATTATCAATTATTTCCTTCCACCCTCACGTACTATCGCTTTGCGGAATGAAATCATCAATTTTGAACAAAAGTACGGTGAGACGTTTAGTGAATCTTGAGATCGTTTTAAGGAACTTTTAAGAAAGTGTCCACAACACAGTTTAACTAAGGTGCATCAAATTAATACTTTTTATAATGGATTAAGTTTGAATGACCAAGATTTACTAAATAGTGCTTCGGGGGTAACCTTTTAGTGAAAACAACACAAGTTGCTTTGGATATAATTGAGAACAAGGCCAAAGTGCAAACTAAAAGTGTACGGGCTACTATGGCTAGTACTAGTGATAGTGAGACCAACAACCAAATCCAAGCACTTACTTCAATCGTGACTAAACTTGCCTTGCATGTTCAAAACATCCCTAATCAACATGTGAATGTTCTTAATGTGACTTGTGAAACATGTGGTGGGCCACACTCTTATGCTAATTGTGATAAGGCTTATGATCAATCTCACGGGGAAGTGTATGCTTACAACAACACGGAGAGGGTTCATTTCACGCCGAATGTCGATGTTAATCACTTGTCCTATAACTCTACTAATTACTTGGCTCCACCCGGTTTTCACCAAAAACCACACCCACCCACCCATAACAACCAAGGGCCACCAAGACCAAATTTTCAACAAAAATCAAATGTGAGGGGCTATAATGCAAATCTAGAAAATTATCAAATGAAAATTCAAGGCTTTCTAAACCAAGGTTTCAATCCTCAAGGTTTTCCACCATACAACCAATACACAAACCAAGGTTTTCAACAACAAGGATTCAATTCACCTAATCCGCAAATGGACTTGGTTCTACAAAAATTGACTGAACATTAGAAAACAATGAAAGCAATGCAAGAATCGACCAGAGCGATACAAGAGTCTACAGATAGGAAATTCGTTCAAATGTTTCAATCCCTTCGTCCCCAAGGTGCTCTTCCTTCTACAACTGAAACCAACCCTAGAGTTAATTTGAGTGCTATTACTACACGCAGTGGAGCAACTTTAGTAGGACCTTCTATCCCTCCCCCAGTTACTCCATCTACACCTCCTCCACCCCTATTTATCCCTACTAATATCACGCTTAGTACTAGTTCTCCATTACCATCTCCACCTTCTACTGAAGATATACCCAAGAAAAACCCTACAACCTCTCAACCTTCACCCTCTCAACCTTCAACATCTCAAACTTCACCTTCTACACCTACAACTCCTAATCCCAATATCCCTTATCCTTCTCGGTTAGACAAGTGCAAATTGCTCACTAAAGCGGATGCTCAAGGTACTTCCTTTTTGAAGATGATCTCCCAAATGAACTTTAACATTAGCCTTGTTGAAGCACTTGTCCATATGCCAAAATTTGTTAAAACGTTCAAGGAGTTACTTAGTAAGAAGGAGAAGATGGCTGAATTTGTCAACACCCGATTAAATGAAAATTGTTCTGCAGTCCTTCTCAAAGAACTTCTGGAGAAACTTGGAGATCCCGGTCGTTTTGTGTTACCTTGTTCATTTTCTCAAACCACAGAATTTACTGCCTTATCCGATCTCGGGGCAAGTATCAATCTAATGCCATTAAGTGATTGGAAGAAGTTATCATTACCCGATCTTATACCAACCCGTATGACCCTTGAGCTAGCAAACCGAACTCTCGCTTACCCCGTTGGTATTGCCAAAGATGTCTTTGTTAAAGTTGGTACCTTCACTTTTCTAGTTGACTTTTTTGTTGTTGATTATGAAATGGATCCTCGTGTTCCGTTAATACTTGGACGACCATTCTTGAGAACCAGAAAAGCTTTAGTCGATATTGCCGAAGGTGAACTAATCCTTAGGGTCGGGAATGATCAATAAGTGTTTAAAATAGGGAAGATTACAAGCAAATCCAATGGAAAAGAATCGGCAAAAATGATTGATGTGCTTCAAGACGAGCTTGTTACAACTACTTTGGAAAGTACAAAGCTTGATGATTTTGTACTACATAACAATCCTCTTTTGGAGACTTTCTATGATAATCCACTTTTCAAGACCATGTGGAAGATCCTAATGATTCTCTCTTTGATTTGGATACTCCACCAATCTACGAAGAATATGATGATGATTCTATTTCCGATTTGGGTGATCCACCAATTTATGATGATTATGATGACTTTACTTTCGAGTATGAAGACATGCCAACTTATGATAACTTTGATGATGTTGACACTCTTTCTAGTGATTCTTCAAGTGTTGTATCTTCTAACGATGATTGTGCTCCTATTTTTGACGAGGATCCTCCACCATCAATGCTTGATACTACTTTAGAAGATTACTCATTTGAGGAAGATCTCGCCACCTTTCTCAATACATACTTTTCAAATGAGCATGATTCTCCTCCTTTGGATTTTGATTACGGTCTATACCCTCCTTCGGATGTTAAGAAGCCCATTTCAAGGAAAAGAAACCGGACGACACCAACATCCGTAGTACTTATGTCTTGACACCTCTCTTTCCACCTTCTTCGGATGAGATTGTGCGGTTTATGGGCGAATCTCCAAGGTCTACTGAGTGTCCGTCTTATTTTCCCCTAAAAGAAAAGGTGTTCAATCCGGGTATCACAATTTCTGAGCCATCTCAGTATCCATCTGATGAAATAAAAGGAAAGACTTTTGAAAAATATGGAGCTATGCTTTCAACTTACCATCCTTTCTACCACCGTGCTAAACGTTTGCTTAAGGGAACCTCGGCTACTTTTCTTTGGCTTGTGCTCTTCATTTTAGGCTTGTGCTACTTGATGGATGAAAACCATGTATTTGATCCCGGTGAATTTTCTTCAAGGTCTTCTATGTGCTTTCTACCATAGTATTTGGCGTCGAACAGGCTCGTGACACGGTTAACAAAAACAAGCGCTTCTCGGGAGGCAACCCGCTAATCTATCCTTCTTTACTCGTTTTTATAATAAGTGTAGGGGAGCCCCGTAGGTGTTTGTTGTTTTCTTTCTTATGATGTGCAGGGATTGGAGCTTTCAAAGATCCAATTTTGATGACTTTTGATGACCCGTGATTCCACGTACCCGTCTTCCCGGTTCTATCCTAAAACTCTTTTGATTCACTATTTTATCATTTATGTTGAAATTTGAATCACTTTAGTTGTCTCTTCCTTAGCAAGATTTAAAAAACGTGCACAATGTCCTAAGTGTAGGGGAATTTACTTCCACATGCCTAAACATTAAGGACAATGTTTATCTTAAGTGTAGGGGGACTTCTATCGAAGTTAAGTGGGCTTTTCCATGAATTTGTCCTCATTTTAACCGGAAAATTGATTTTTCGACATTTTTCAAATTTTTTTATCTATTTTGGCCTATTAGTATTTTCCTTTGTTATCGTTATTGTCTTTCATTTTATATAAAGTGAAAATAAATTATAAAAATGGTTTTAACAAGTTTAGATGTCTTTGATATATTAGGCATGCCATGAATCTTTTGACTCAACCCAAGTTTACTTATTCAAGTTTATTCTAGCTAGTATCCTTAACCATATGGACCTTAATTGGTTTATTAGGCTAAGAATCCACGAGTCTCATTCCTTGAGATTTTAAATTGAGGATAACGAGAGATGATAGAGTCAATTATAAGTTTTGTATTCTTTCATGAATTTATGTCAGTTAATTATAAGCTTTTTCTCCCATCGCTTGTTAATAAATAAATGCAATAAATGTGGTTGTACGATTTGAAAACTTACTTAGCTTCTAGCCCAAGATCGTTTAAATGTTGCTCGGGATTAATTAGAGTTCATAGTCACGGCATAACTTATTGAAGCGGGATGCAAAGATTGGCGAGTCCAAAAATGCCCTAACAAGACATGAGGGCTACATTTTGTTGCTAAAGATCCAAAGTGATGTGAAGAATCATTTATCAAAATTCAATATGAAGAATCGAGAAACACGACGAGAAGCAATTACTCCCATAAAGATCATGGAGAAGTCTATCCGAAAAGACCCTAACAAGGTATGAGGATAAATAAATCCAAGTCCGAAAAGGAGGCGGATCGTTGTATATCAAAATCCCAAATAAAGATTGGAGAAAAATGAAGAAGTCGTGGCCCAAGTTTGAAGAATCTCTCAAAATCTTCAAGTGAAGAAATTCCTATTATGAAGAGAAGACCATTGTTTCAAGAACATCTGTCAAGATTCGAAGTATAAAGTCAATGATAAATATCGATCCGAGAAAGGTCTCAAATCGTGAAACGAGTTATGCCAACATATGAACTTTATGAGGTTTCGAGAAGCAGTTTTACAAGATTTTGTCCTTTAGCTAACTATTGATTAAATCGTCCTACCTTATTTTCGGCCTAAATAAATTATCGAAATAAGTCGACAATGCATCTTCGTGATCATTCAAGACAATAATAAAATATAAGAGATACACCTAAGAATAAGGGGGTCTAAGTGAATAATTGAGCCACATGAGTACGTGTTAGCTTTACTAACTTATAATAACAATGATCTCGTTTTTAAGCTTGGTATGGGAAACGTGAAACTTGAGGGTGCTTTATATTCATGACACCAAAGCCCTAATGTAAGTCTTTGATTTCTTTACATGTTACTTATTTCAAACATTTTGTAATTTCCTATCTTTTTAGTTTCCATATTATTGTAGTATTTAATAAAGGCCAATGTAGGTCACTTATGATGGAGAATGTAAATGTTGCTTTGTAACTAATGCATTGCATGAGGTCATTGCAATGGTCAAGTGTAGGGGATTTAATAAGTGTGAAAACACTTATCCTTTTACCACTTAATTATAATAAAAACGAGACCAAAACGTGTATTTAATGTCGTAAAACACGGAATCATGCGTGGTTTGTGTTTTTGTTGTGTTTTAGGACCAAAAGATGAAAAAGGAAGAAAACACGGGCTTTCACGGACTTTTATCTAAGAAAAAGACTAAAGACGGAAGTTTAACGAAGTCGAAGAACCAAATCTAATAAATAAAGAAAATTAGAAGACGAGTTCATTTTATCCATCGACAAATCCCGAGACAAAGTCGAGAAAGACGAATCAATTAAAAAGACGAGAAGACAAAGAGAAAGAATGAAGCAACAACACAACTTCCCTTCCTCCTATAAATAGTCTCCTAATCCTTCATTTTGGAGGAGTAGATTTTAGTTAGTTTTTATTAAGTTTTAGGAGTAGGTTAATTACTTTCTCTCTCTAGTTTCTCTTTCATGCTTTCATGTTTTTCATCTTTAATCTTGTACTTTTGAATCTTTAATCTTCAACATAATTTCAAGCTTTTCTAATCATTCTCATTCTTCCTTTCTTGTTTTTAATCTTTGGTTTGATTTGGTTAATCATGTAGTTTGTTTCATCTTTATGCTTATTTGATTATTTAAGTGCTTATTTCATTGATCTTAGGGTTATGATGTGGTAGATGTTATAGCTTATTGCGCTTTTTGATTATTTTGTATTTGTCTTATTTCTAAATAAGTTGATTTGGTAGATTAATATTTTTTAAAAGTTGATTTTAATATTTTGCTTATCTGGTGTTTTTATAGTTTTTAATTTGTGGCTTATTTAGTTTTTCTAAAAATTTGTTTAGCTTAAGTTTTGGTTAAGTGCTTATCTGATTTTAGCTTATTTGTTTTTAATCCGGAGTTTAAAACCCTTTTCCCGAATTATAAGTTTCTTAATATTCCGAATTAGCTTACAGTTTTTTTTTTCCGAATTAGATGTTGAAAACATATTCTGAACTAGTAAATGTTGGATTATTCCAAATTAGCTTAACAATCACACATTCCGGATTAGGGCATCTTTCTACTCTCCGAATTATGTGCAAAACCACTATTTCGAATTAGATATAGGAAGTTTATTCCGGATTAGGTTCATTAAACGGATTCCGGATTATGTTTTATATAAATATTCCGAATTGAGTACTAATTTTAGATTCCGGATTATTGTGTTCATTGTATTCCGAATTCCTGTTCGCAGTTTATTCTGAATTACATGTTGCTAATCTTCATTCTGAATTAATGACCAAGGCTGGATTCCGAATTAGTTTATGAACCTTGAATTCCGAATTGTATTGTTTTTATTTCCCGAATTAGGTTTCATTTTTGGTTTTCCCGAATTGCTTATAGATTTAGGTCAAGTTTTGTTTCCCGAATTATATATTTTTCAAATATTTTCATTTTCCCGCCATTTTTGTAAAAGTTAAATTTTAAAGTATTTTGTTTTATTTTTATTTTAATTTACTTTTAATTAAGTTTTAAATTTGCTTAAGTCCTTTATTTTAAATTTACTTGTCATTTTATTTTTAAAGTTTTCATTTTTTTACGTAGAAATAGATAACGACATTTTCTTTTCTTTAACCAAAAATGATTGAGTCACACTTTAAACCCCTATTTCAATTCGAATGGAGTCGAGAGAAACGAACTTCAATAAAATTCTTATATTAACAACACAACCCGCAAAGGGTTTTGGTGTGGTTTTTCTTGGTGCTCGGTTTAAGTATTAATCTAGTCCTAGCCCCTCTCTAGGGTTGTTGGGTAGATTTTATACTATCGTTATAGCTCGATTTACTCGTGCTAGAATCACGGTTAGCTCGTTGTATTACGTGTGTACAAGATCGTAATATAGTCTTACTTTAGACTATATCTTGGTGATATACGGTATAAACCCAAATTGGTGATTCGTTCTTCGTCTTATGGATTTGATTTATCGTAAAGGTATGTAACCCTAATTGATTAATTATAATTGTGTTATTATTATGATCTTGTTAAATCGCTTCCGCTATATGTGCTTTGATTTCGTTTAGGGTTTTATATAATTGTTATGATGTTTATAAACCTTCAGTGGTATCAGAGCCGTATTAACATGTTATAATTATCGAAATCTAAAGTTTTTTAACTAATTGTTTTGAGTTAAAACTACATGTTTTTTTAGGTTTTTTTAAAATTAGTTTTGTTTGTTAAAAATTAGGGTTTTGGCCGAATTTTAATTAAAAAAGAGAATTCTTTTGAAACCATAAATTACATGTGGGATAATTTTAGATTAAATTGCATGATTAATTGTTATGTCATGTATGGTTACGATCCGTAGAGATTTAATTGTTAAGATTTGTGAGATAATCCATGATAAACGTGCATGTTTTTATGGATCGTAAAATTATATGTTTATATGATTTTATGTGCAACGTGATTATTTGATTCAATAAATCTTAAATTAGGGAAGACTTTTATATGAATATAAAAACCTAGATTTGATGATTATTGAATAAATCGTTTGCATGTGGCTATTTGATTTATTTATTGGACATATAAATTGTTATTATGTGTTTATGACTTAGTTGTTTTTTTACTGGGTTATATTAAATTGTTAAATTGTTGTAAACAAGGGATTTTTTTAAAAAGAAATAATATGGACTAAATCATATTTAAATAAATATTTGTTAGAGATTTAATTTACATAAGATTACGTTGATTGGTCATGTACCTGGTTAAGGAAGGAGGTGTTATGCCATTAGTCACTGACCAAATTCCTGGCTCGCTTGTGTGTCAAATTGAAAATAACTAAGATTATTAATTGAATTATACCTTAAGGGTGATTTTACCACGAATTCACATCCAAAACATAATGAAAAAGGGTATTGCTTTGTGCGTACCCGAGTTCTAGCAAAAGTACGTTGTGAATAGTTGTGGGTAAATTCTTTATTTGGTTTAACCAATACCTCAACATAATTTATGTGGAAATTTAGTCTCGTGAAAAAGTTTACTAAATGTTTTATTAAACTTATGTTATGGAGGTGTATGCATGCTTTGTAGGATATTGTAAATCTATGCTTAATCTAGAGATAGAAAGATGGTGAGAACACATACACACTTTGAGAGATAAAGTATGAAAACACACTTAAACTATGTGTAAATTGAAAGTGAACCACCACCCTCTCCAACTAAGTAGAGGGTTTATATACCCAAGCCCATGAGATGGGCTTCGGTTTACAATGGGCCGCCGGCCTCACACAAGTTGTGGGCTTGGCTTGGACTTGTTTGAATAATTAAGTAAAACTAAACTACGAGCTATTACTTAGACTATTGTTGGAGTGACCGATCATTTCTAATAAGTAAAACGTATTTCCAACAATTTCCCCCTAAGGGAGGTCACTCTAAACAAGGGCGTTACCCAAGTTACAATAATAAAATAAACCTAGCATACTATGCTTGTCTTGAGCTCGTAGTCTTCGTCTTTCTTTTCTTTTTCTTTTCTAGTGAACATGTTGATGTGATCTTTGATATCAATCTTGAGCATTAATCTCTTGCCTTGATCTTGCATCCATCACTTGTGATATTCGCCTCTACGTGACTTCATGTCCCACATACTTATACGTTCGTAATTCTTGAAAGCTTCCGAGTTCGATACAACGAAAGACTTGACTTTTAGGCTTTCTAGAATGAGATGAAGTATTAAGTGCATAAAGTATAAGCATGCGGGGACGACTTTTTCTCGGATTCCGCAATGCCACTGTCTTCAAATACCGCAACATAAGTAGCTACGAACGAAATGGCTTTGAACATTTCATTCTAATTTGGTAGCATTTTACCTCCGGTCGGTGAAGACTGTTGGACGATATAAAATATCGTACTTGTGGCAGGTAGATTTAATTAAAAATCTCATTGACAAGATTTCGCGGGTAAACCCGTTCTCTTTACTCGACCGTCCAAGGCTGACTGTGAACGTAAAGAGTGAATCATTTGGATAAAATTATCGGCATGATTGAAGCCGTCAATTCATATCTGGAACAAGTTTGATTCATTAAAGAATCGCACCATCGTTGCTTTCCAGTTGTCACGATCTTGATTCATATTTAATCTTGCAAGTGACCTACCAAGTGCTGTTTGAGGTTAACACTAGAAGAATTTCCACTCATCACTATGAACACTAAGGTATCACTCTGAGTGTTCTGGCAAGATCACTGAGATATTGCGTAGAGGCCTCGAACGTGTTTAAATTCAATTAAGAATTAAACAACTGTTGCTTTCCAGTTATCACAAGTTTGATTCATAAATAATCTCACAAGCCACCTACCATGAGCTTTTTGATATCCGCTCAAGAAGGATTTCCATCTTCATTGTAAATACTTTCGTATTACACGGATGTTCAGGCATGATCATGAAGATTTTGCTTAGGAATCTTAATATGTTTCTTACTTTTCACAATTTGTGAAGAAGCAAGGAAGTATGGAAGTGTGTCCTAATGAGATATTTGATGATATCAAATGGCTCTAGACTCGATCGTGCATTTTGGATTTTAGTGATCGGAGGCTGGAGAGGAGTGCCACCATTTCAATATCAATATATTCGGAGTGAATAAATCGATAGATAATACGTTGTCTCCGTGTGAATAAAACAAATACCTTTTGAGAGATATCTGAGTTAGCTGGGATGGGTTGTGCATTGCATCACTGGGTCCATGATGTCTATCTTCATTATCGAGCATCATTAAAATGATCTCAATAGCATATGTGTTGACCCGGTTTCTGCCTAAGGTTGTAAGGAGGGCTTCTTTCTTTATAACCTTTATCTTTACAATTATTTTTCATTCTTCAACCCCTTCAATGCTTACTAATACGTCATAACTAGCACCTTGTTGTGATTGTACCAGTGATAAATTAAGTACTTGGTCGGCATTCAGCTACGTTCACAATCTTCCCCATCTTTCCTAAGGACTACTATTAGCTATGGAATGTCCTTGGGAAGATTCCTCTAGTTTTGGAAGAATCATTGGACTTAACCTATCCTACCGTCCTTATGTCACCACAATCTTCATCGTCGTGAAATAAATGGGTTTAGGGTAAGTATATGTCTCCATGAAATCCATTTTAATAAGCAAATCCGTTTTGCTCTCCCTTAACATATGCCACGATATTCAAAAACATTTCGCACACGTCGGGATGAGCCATCACATTAAGTCAAACCATTTTTGATTAATCATTTCTCATATCAAATCACATTTTCTCCCCCATATTAAAAATATTAACCCAATCGATATTTTTAATATCAATTGATTTAATCTAGACAGAGAAAGAGATAGAAAGATGGTGAGAACACACACACACACACTTAGAGAGAGAAAGTATGAAAACACACTTAAACTATGTGTAAATTGAAAGTAAACCACCACCATCTCCAACGAAGGAGAGGGTTTATATACTCAAGCCCATGAGATGGGCTTGTGCTTACAATGGGCCGCGGCCTCACACAAGTTGTGGGCTTGGCTTGGCCTTGTTTGAATAATAAAGTAAAACTAAACTACGAGCTATTACTTAGGCTATTGTTGGAATGACCGATCCTTTCTAATACGTAAAACGTATTTCCAACATGCTTCTCCATACATTGATTTTTGACATCAAATTCATACCCTTAAAATTTAAATCGAATGCTCCTAATTGTCGAACACTTGAAATTAGTACGTCATCAAATGAGATTTTTGGGTGATGTTGTAATGAGGAGAAAACTTTCATAGAATGAGAATTCGTGTGATGGTTTTACGTTACTCAGATTAGACGACTTAATTAATGTACTCAGGGAGATCTGGAAACTTAAGGCATTCAAAAGGGATAATTTTAGATTAAATTGCATGATTAATTGTTATGTCATGTATGGTTACGATCCGTAGAGATTTAATTGTTAAGATTTGTGAGATAATCCATGATAAACGTGCATGTTTTTATGGATCGTAAAATTATATGTTTATATGATTTTATGTGCAACGTGATTATTTGATTCAATAAATCTTAAATTAGGGAAGACTTTTATATGAATATAAAAACCTAGATTTGATGATTATTGAATAAATCGTTTGCATGTGGCTATTTGATTTATTTATTGGACATATAAATTGTTATTATGTGTTTATGACTTAGTTGTTTTTTTACTGGGTTATATTAAATTGTTAAATTGTTGTAAACAAGGGATTTTTTTAAAAAGAAATAATATGGACTAAATCATATTTAAATAAATATTTGTTAGAGATTTAATTTACATAAGATTACGTTGATTGGTCATGTACCTGGTTAAGGAAGGAGGTGTTATGCCATTAGTCGCTGACCAAATTCCTGGCTCGCTTGTGTGTCAAATTGAAAATAACTAAGATTATTAATTGAATTATACCTTAAGGGTGATTTTACCACGAATTCACATCCAAAACATAATGAAAAAGGGTATTGCTTTGTGCGTACCCGAGTTCTAGCAAAAGTACGTTGTGAATAGTTGTGGGTAAATTCTTTATTTGGTTTAACCAATACCTCAACATAATTTATGTGGAAATTTAGTCTCGTGAAAAAGTTTACTAAATGTTTTATTAAACTTATGTTATGGAGGTGTATGCATGCTTTGTATGATATTGTAAATCTATGCTTAATCTAGAGATAGAAAGATGGTGAGAACACATACACACTTTGAGAGATAAAGTATGAAAACACACTTAAACTATGTGTAAATTGAAAGTGAACCACCACCCTCTCCAACTAAGTAGAGGGTTTATATACCCAAGCCCATGAGATGGGCTTCGGTTTACAATGGGCCGCCGGCCTCACACAAGTTGTGGGCTTGGCTTGGACTTGTTTGAATAATTAAGTAAAACTAAACTACGAGCTATTACTTAGACTATTGTTGGAGTGACCGATCATTTCTAATAAGTAAAACGTATTTCCAACAATTTCCCCCTAAGGGAGGTCACTCTAAACAAGGGCGTTACCCAAGTTACAATAATAAAATAAACCTAGCATACTATGCTTGTCTTGAGCTCGTAGTCTTTGTCTTTCTTTTCTTTTTCTTTTCTAGTGAACATGTTGATGTGATCTTTGATATCAATCTTGAGCATTAATCTCTTGCCTTGATCTTGCATCCATCACTTGTGATATTCGCCTCTACGTGACTTCATGTCCCACATACTTATACGTTCGTAATTCTTGAAAGCTTCCGAGTTCGATACAACGAAAGACTTGACTTTTAGGCTTTCTAGAATGAGATGAAGTATTAAGTGCATAAAGTATAAGCATGCGGGGACGACTTTTTCTCGGATTCCGCAATGCCACTGTCTTCAAATACCGCAACATAAGTAGCTACGAACGAAATGGCTTTGAACATTTCATTCTAATTTGGTAGCATTTTACCTCCGGTCGGTGAAGACTGTTGGACGATATAAAATATCGTACTTGTGGCAGGTAGATTTAATTAAAAATCTCATTGACAAGATTTCGCGGGTAAACCCGTTCTCTTTACTCGACCGTCCAAGGCTGACTGTGAACGTAAAGAGTGAATCATTTGGATAAAATTATCGGCATGATTGAAGCCGTCAATTCATATCTGGAACAAGTTTGATTCATTAAAGAATCGCACCATCGTTGCTTTCCAGTTGTCACGATCTTGATTCATATTTAATCTTGCAAGTGACCTACCAAGTGCTGTTTGAGGTTAACACTAGAAGAATTTCCACTCATCACTATGAACACTAAGGTATCACTCTGAGTGTTCTGGCAAGATCACTGAGATATTGCGTAGAGGCCTCGAACGTGTTTAAATTCAATTAAGAATTAAACAACTGTTGCTTTCCAGTTATCACAAGTTTGATTCATAAATAATCTCACAAGCCACCTACCATGAGCTTTTTGATATCCGCTCAAGAAGGATTTCCATCTTCATTGTAAATACTTTCGTATTACACGGATGTTCAGGCATGATCATGAAGATTTTGCTTAGGAATCTTAATATGTTTCTTACTTTTCACAATTTGTGAAGAAGCAAGGAAGTATGGAAGTGTGTCCTAATGAGATATTTGATGATATCAAATGGCTCTAGACTCGATCGTGCATTTTGGATTTTAGTGATCGGAGGCTGGAGAGGAGTGCCACCATTTCAATATCAATATATTCGGAGTGAATAAATCGATAGATAATACGTTGTCTCCGTGTGAATAAAACAAATACCTTTTGAGAGATATCTGAGTTAGCTGGGATGGGTTGTGCATTGCATCACTGGGTCCATGATGTCTATCTTCATTATCGAGCATCATTAAAATGATCTCAATAGCATATGTGTTGACCCGGTTTCTGCCTAAGGTTGTAAGGAGGGCTTCTTTCTTTATAACCTTTATCTTTACAATTATTTTTCATTCTTCAACCCCTTCAATGCTTACTAATACGTCATAACTAGCACCTTGTTGTGATTGTACCAGTGATAAATTAAGTACTTGGTCGGCATTCAGCTACGTTCACAATCTTCCCCATCTTTCCTAAGGACTACTATTAGCTATGGAATGTCCTTGGGAAGATTCCTCTAGTTTTGGAAGAATCATTGGACTTAACCTATCCTACCGTCCTTATGTCACCACAATCTTCATCGTCGTGAAATAAATGGGTTTAGGGTAAGTATATGTCTCCATGAAATCCATTTTAATAAGCAAATCCGTTTTGCTCTCCCTTAACATATGCCACGATATTCAAAAACATTTCGCACACGTCGGGATGAGCCATCACATTAAGTCAAACCATTTTTGATTAATCATTTCTCATATCAAATCACATTTTCTCCCCCATATTAAAAATATTAACCCAATCGATATTTTTAATATCAATTGATTTAATCTAGACAGAGAAAGAGATAGAAAGATGGTGAGAACACACACACACACACTTAGAGAGAGAAAGTATGAAAACACACTTAAACTATGTGTAAATTGAAAGTAAACCACCACCATCTCCAACGAAGGAGAGGGTTTATATACTCAAGCCCATGAGATGGGCTTGTGCTTACAATGGGCCGCGGCCTCACACAAGTTGTGGGCTTGGCTTGGCCTTGTTTGAATAATAAAGTAAAACTAAACTACGAGCTATTACTTAGGCTATTGTTGGAATGACCGATCCTTTCTAATACGTAAAACGTATTTCCAACATGCTTCTCCATACATTGATTTTTGACATCAAATTCATACCCTTAAAATTTAAATCGAATGCTCCTAATTGTCGAACACTTGAAATTAGTACGTCATCAAATGAGATTTTTGGGTGATGTTGTAATGAGGAGAAAACTTTCATAGAATGAGAATTCGTGTGATGGTTTTATGTTACTCAGATTAGACGACTTAATTAATGTACTCAGGGAGATCTGGAAACTTAAGGCATTCAAAAGGGATGAAACATGTTTACAATCTAGAAATTGAAAATTGTTTGTCAATTGAATTGTTTGACAAGTCGCTACATTGGGTACATTCATTACTAGCAGATCAACTGATGTAATGGATCTATGTCAATATAGTTCTAGAATTCAAGGAAAATAATATGGTTTTTATACCTGGGTAATTTTATTTTCTTGAAAGTATTTTGTTATTTAAAATACTAATATTTGAACTTATTTCTGTAGAAATGGATCAACCCACCAATAACACTATAAGTTCTGCATTCAAAGCTTTCTTTGAACGTCTTGAACTTACTGGCCTAAACTTCAACGATTGGTACCGCTCACTAACAATTGTCTTGAGAGCAGCGGGTACTATTGTTATCTTGACTACTCTATATCCGGAGGATCTTGCTGAAGGAGCATCTGATGCGCAAAGGCTTGAACACGCTGCTAATATTAAGAAGCACTCTAAGGTGGCTTGCTTAATGCTAGGTAAAATGGCTCCTCCAATTCAATATAAGTATGAGGTATTTTCACCAAAGCGAATGCTTGATGAGCTCAAGGGTATGTTCGAGAAGCCGCAAGCTGTAGAGATCTGTTGGGAATAAATGCATGTGTCAAAGTTCCCCTTGCTGGTTGGTCAAGATCCCCCTGCTAGAGTAAGTTTCCCCTGCTGGATTAATGAAAACAGTGGGATTAGTTCCCACTGCTAGAGGTCAATGCCCTTGTTGCATGGATAAACTTGGAACAGATATTGATGCATTTCTGTTACTACTCCAGAATACCTTCCTAGTTAGTTAGTAGTGATCTTGTACATGGGTTCTTGTGCTATAAAAGGACTAATTAGGTTTTGTGTTTAATATACTTTTCCTCTCATTTCATTTCATGCTTTAAGGTTTTAAAACTCAAATACCACCTTTGGGTATTCGAATACTATTAATATATTAAAGCTTAAACGTTTGAGTCAATACTTGTTCTTGTGCTAAACATTGCTTTCCGCATCTTGTTTACTTACTTTGTGTATTGCAAAGTTTCTCTTGTAGTAGTTTGAATTCTTTCTTTCTACTATAACCTTTAAACAAGCTAAGGTTTAAGATCTAAGTTTGGGATAAACAGTATTATTTTCTGTTGTTGTAAAATTGCTAGTCATTTTTTCAATCATTCTTAATGCCACTGTTTTTGAACAAAGTTTGCCCTACTTGAGTTAATTCCCCTGCTAAGGTACTTTCCCCTGTTTGGGTTTATTCCTCTACTAGGGTACTTGCCCATGTTTGGGGTTGTTCTTTTCATAAGTGGCTACATGTGGTTTTAGACTACCAATGCAGGGATCATTATAGAGTATGGCGTACCCTATGGATGCATTTGGTATGTACTCCATGTTTCAAGGGAGGTTAGATCACACCTTTAGGAGTCAGGGTATCCATATGATGCTCATGTATGATTCTAGATCATACCCACTGGTGAGTAAGGGCTTGGGACAATGAAAACTTGCTGCAAAGCTTGTTGGAGTTCTGAGACCTTGAGGCACTGTAATAAGTAGCCAAACTTCTTAATTAGGCAGCTTGCTGCACAAAATGAAGCTTTTGGATGCATGTTGCCAAGACCACTTGACCATAGGAAGGGAATGGTAGGGTTGGAGACCTGGGTATACATATTTCATTGGGTTGACCTGGTGCAGGGTTTACTTGTGTGTTGGGTTTTTCTTGTTAGGACTTTGCTGAATGGAGGACTCTAGAGTTCTATGTATCTAGCTTGCTTATGCAGGTCTGTGCATTAGGACAGAGCTATTTAGCATTGTCCTATTCAAGATAATCTAATACCCTTAGGAAAGTTTCCCCTGCTTTTGATTTTCATTCCCTTGCTTATATGGCTTCCCCCTGCTTTGCAAAAGTTCCCCTATTTGACCGTTTACCGACAATGACGTTACACTATTTATAGCCGTTGGGCCTTGATGAGATGGCATTTATACATGATCTCATTGGTATTTTTGGGCTTTAAAATGCATAAAATGTCATAAAATACCATATTATGTGCTTGTGTTTGTTACTTGTGTATTTTAGGAATGGATATCGTGAAAAGACAAAAAGATCACAAGAAAAAAGAAAAAACAAACACGGGAAACAAAGCCGCACAATGAACCAGACTCAAGTTATGAAATTCCAAAAATACCCTTGAAGAAATGAAGATTAGCAAGAATGGTCCCTCAAGTTTGAAGACTTGTCACTTTAGGCCCTTGTAAATATCCAATATACAAGATTGGTCCTTTAAGTTTCAAGAAAGTCATCTAAAGCTCTTGAAGATTCAAGAATATGAAAAATACACACTTGATTATACTTTTGAAAGTATTTGTGCCAAAATCGTCAAGTTGGCAAACTCATTTACAAAGGAAAAGGAATTGGAATGCCTTGTGAATTCCGTGAATGTTTTTAGAAAGAAGAGGGGGAGAAACCGTCAAACATCCAAACTCCATCCACCACTTACATCACGTCACCTCACCACCCACTAACCCGATTAATATTTGTTTAATCCCATTCAAATCTCGCGCCAAACACTTAATCATTTTGCTTAAACCGATCAAAATGTGATGAACTCGATTTGGAATTTTCTTAAACTCATGTAATTAGGCCTTAACCACCTCCAGATTTATGATTAACCTAAGCCTAAACCTATTTTAAGCATCAAAACCCACCCCACATACTAGGACCACCTCCACTTGTCACCCTTAGGTGCGTCTCCCACCCCCAAACAAAAACCCTTCAGAGAATCAACGACCCTCACCTTTTATGTTGCTCCCCACAACAAAATGAACGTATGAGATCATTTTGAAGACAACTTTACATCTACTAAATGCCAAGATCAAGCACATGGACTTGAAATTCAAATTTTCCAAGGGCATTCTCGGATTTTCTCAAACTAGGGTTTGAGCTTATGTTTTTAGCACTAGAACCTTCCTAGACTAGCATATAAGGAGTCCTAAATGTGTGAGTGACCCTTGTTCTCAGTTTTCATTTTGTCAAGCCTTGTAAATCCCTTTTCAGTGAATGAAAGTTGTGGTCTTGTGTTGTGATTGAAAATGAGTTCCATATGCTTGTTATTGTTTTAAGTCTCTGTTGTCATGATTTGTACTTAAACAAAACCTTGAACAAGTCTAAGATACTCCTAATAGCCTGTGAATCCCTTTCTTTGTGTGATAAAGAAGAGTGGTGTGTGCTTTGTGAGAGGATTGTTCATTGAGGTGTTTCTTTATGTGACATAAGTTACATTCAAACTGCTTAAACAATTTGGAAGTTTGTTTCAAGTTTTCTTAACAAAATTAGTTAAGTGGTTTGCTAAGTGGTTCAACAGCTTTGCTATTTGAGCTGAAGGGTGATCATAACCTCCTAATCTTCACTGATTAAGGGGTAGTGAGGCCTTAAGGGAGGATTCAAAGCCTTGTGGGGACCTAAGTGTTGCAAAAACTTGGTCTTTTTGTCACCTTATTCTATTTACTTGTGCTAATCATAGATCTAAGACTTGGGCTATGACTTTTTTTACTCTTAGCAGTGGAAAGCTGGTGCTTGTTTATCTATCACCTAAGCTCTTTGATTCCAAGGTGTGGGTGTACATCTTGGAGGTTTGAATACTCCTTCTTTCATTTTTCTGTTGAAATATTGCATGCTATGTGAATTGGTGATATATGTTTGCAAGTTGCGTTCTTAGTGCTTGAATCTTTCACATAGGTTTATAGTAACTCACTCAGTCATAAAGTTGCATGTTACAAGGTTAAATAAACAATTTCTTTGAAATTAGTAAGATTATGTGTTGTTTGGATTTGACTGTTGCTAGGGCTTAAGGCCTTTGGCCTTTGGTTCTTTTGTTCTTGCTGCATTTGGTTGTTCATTTTAAGTGTTATTTGTGTTTTGCTGAGTGTTGAAAACAGATAAACAAAAGTTTGCATGTTAACCAATTTTGTGCTTAAAACAAGGTCAAACATATCAGAAGCTCTCATTTGTTTGTTTATTGGTTTTAAAGTCTAAAATTTGGGTTTCCCATAGTTTTTGTTGGTGTTCATGTCTACATAATCTGGTATTGAAAATTGGTGGCTTAGAGAAAAAGTTATAGCTTATTGAATCTCAACTTTTTGGTCAAACATATCAGTGAAATGCATGCTATGTGATTTGCTATTGTTGAGTTGAATTGTGTTGTTTTCTTCTTGTAACTTGTTCTTTGTTGCCTACTTGTGGTGTTTTAAGTGTTTGCAGCTTATTTCATAAGCTCATTAGCTCACTGGCTTATTTGCTCATTTATGGCAAAATCAAATCAAGTCTACCCAACTAGTAAGCTTGGATTCACAAGGTTTGAACTCAAACCTTGACCAACAGGTTTAAATCAAAGCTAACATACTTCATTAAGTCTGTTAGTGCCCAAAATTTCACTTGTCAATGTTTGGATTGTTCTTGTCAGTGTTTGACTATTGGTCAATCTTGGTCAACAAGCTTATTGAATCTTTTTAGCTTATTGGTGTTTGCAACAACTTAGTTTTTGTAATAAGTGTCATTTTTCTCAACTTAATATCAATATTGGAAGTTTGCAGCTCTTTTGGTTAAGCTTTTACTAGGAAACCAGATTATTGTGCTTTTTCAGAGTGCTTATCACCTTCTACAGCTTATTTGACTTTGCTTTTTGGAAATTGCTTTGTTGATTATTCTTAGTTAAGCCATTTAGAAGCTTTTGCAAAAAGAATAAAGTCCTGAAGTGGTCTAGAACTCTAACCCGACTATTTTGTCGTGTAGTGAAAAAGAACTTGCTTATTTCTGGCTTATGTATAGAGCTTTTTCAAAATTTCTTTTTACAAACATCTTTGTACTCCCAAGAAAAGGTTGTGTGTCAATTTTCAGATTATGGCATCAGCTTATAGCTTAATGGGCTTATTGGCCCATTAAGATTAAGCTGTTTGGTTATTAAGCTGTGATAAGCTCACTTTCAGCTTTTGTACCTTTAGAGTTTTGTGTTTAAAATCAAATTTTGAGTCGGACTATGCTTATTTGGCCTTATTTGGTTGTCTTGTTTTTTATTGGGCCAAAAAGCCTATTTAAGTGGACTGTTTTCACTTTTGACCCATTTGAGGGCCCAATAGGGGTATTTAGATAATTTCACCTTCGTTAATATTCGAAAAATCAAGAACGAATCATAACAATGTTTGCTATATTTGTTTTTCTGATTCGATGACCACACAAAAACAAGATTTATAACAATTATTGTTATAATCTAATTGTTTCTTTCATAAATCAAACAAATCAAACCTACCCGAGACCTTATGTAACAAGCTCTTGTAGGTGTGCCTATTTCATCTTCATCTCGAAACAGATGTGGGGTGGTTGGTACTCGATGCTCCTCGATGCCTTATTATACTGAGATTTGTGATGTGGATGATATGAGATTAGATGTGATGAGATGGGGCTTATTATTTAATCAGATGTGTTGTAGGTGGCTACGAGTTTAGTGGTTATGATGTGAGATGATGGATTAGGAGTTTGAGGGCTGAGATAGAATATGGTGAAAATGGAGGCGGTGAATAATATGATTAGGGTTAGTGTTGCCTAATTTTTTTGAGGAACTATATGCAACTGAGAATGGATCGGGTATACCATTGGGCCAGATTTGTGTTATACTACTCTTATTCATGGCACCGATTTTGTTTTTCTCATAAATTTTGTTATGTGCTTTCGTATACCACTTGAATTATATGCTAGTAAACAAAATTTATATCTACTTAATTAGGGTTGACTAGTCCCTAATGTCCGCCAGATTCTATAAGGGTACACGAGTATTATTTTTTTGGCTTTGCACTCAAATATAAGTTAAGACCGTGAATCTACTTGGGCCTAGGTTTTTATTTATCAAAGAATCTTGATTAGAAATCGTTTATGTGAAGGAACCGATGGTCGGTCCATGTTAGGACAATTCTATAGTTTCAATTGGACCGTATATCGAATATTGTCACACGTTTAACCAATTATTACTTGTTTAACAATTTAACGTGGGTTTAATATTTAGTAGCAAGTGGTAACATCGCATTTTTCCTATTACCTGTTTAAGATTCTTCTAACGGTTTTCGAGTTAAATTGATTGACGGGCCGAGCATTATATTAACCGAATGTGGTTTTGTGGTAGTAGGTTGAAAGGAAATCAAGTCGTTAAGTTTATTTTTATCTAGTTTATTTTATCAATGTTTGAGTCAAGAAAAAGCTATATTGCTAAACAAGGATCCAAGAAATTATCATCGAACGAAATGGAATTGTTGAATTCAACATTTCAAGAGGAAGACCGGTATCTAATGCAAGACAAACTTAGAGACAACGACATCACTTCATTTCGACTACTTCAGTCTCATCTTGTGACTCTTTCATGGATTCAAGGAGGGAGCGAATTTGTGACACTATTTAGTCAAGATCGTTATCCATTCATTGATTCAATACTCCTCACCTTGAACCAACTAGCTGAGCAACTTCACAAAGCAGACTTTAATCATTCTGCATCAGAATCTACATATCAAGCTCTCGTGACACAACTCACGCCTTCCTCCAATTCAATATCATCAAGTCTGAAAGTTCAGTGATTTGCCAATCATTTCTTCGTGACACACATACCGAGCTTCAAGTTTTCCGTCGTACACTATTGAAACTCATGACATCGGTATCGTCTTCGATTTATGAAAGATCCCGACTTCAGCAAGTGTGTGATAATGGAGTGCAAGATTCTACGATGGAAGAGGAAAATGGTCATACGATTGACGCATTGGAGGCTGCTAAAGATTGCAAGGACATGGAATCAACAGTTAAGCATGACATCAGCAACACATCAGGGAATGTTACAGACATCACTTATGATGAAACTATACCCATTTATGGAGGCTGCTAAATATCGTATATGATGTCTATGTCGATGAACTAACGCATGTTGAGCATTCTGAACCTATTTATGACAAACATGGGATGGAAAACGGTGATAGTTTTACCACTTTAGATTTATCTGATGTGCGTCATAATGGGTGGGATATTGTTCAGAATGCTATAGTACATCATGATGAATGCTTTATGACTGCTTCGTTAACTGATTTGATTCTAAGATTAAAGAGCTCGAAACAATCGTAGCTCAGCAATCTAAAGAGCTTGAGGATGCCAAAATTGAATTTTCAAAGAAAACGGATAAATTTGAAAAGTATTTTGAAAAACTTGAAAAGTAAAACGTTGTTCTTGAACGAAAATTAGATCAAACAGTTCTAGATTCTAAAGCTGAAAAGGATAATCTTTTGAAACAAATTAAGTTGCTTGAATCTAAGTTGGCATCCCAAGATGAATTGCTCAAAGAGAATGAAACTTTAAAGGCTCAAGTACAGTAAAAGGTTTTTGTTATAGCTGGTTTGAGAAATGAATTAAGGAAAACTAAAGGAACTAGTGTGGACACTAAGCTTGAAAAACCATCAATCTTGGGGAAACCGCCTACAAATCAGTTCATTCGACAACCGACTGCATTTAGATCCGAGCGATCACAATCCTCGAGACCACGGTTTGCCTCCCAAGATAATATGGCTCATATTTCTATAACAGTCACTCCACCAACTAGGGCCAATGTGACTAAAACAGCTTTTGTAAGACCTAATCACATGATTGCCTCTAGTCTCCCTAGACTTAGCCCAAAGAACATGTCTCAAACTAGTTCAAATGACGTTCGCCATACATTTGGTCTAAGGGAAGCTAAGCAAAAGACACAAGTAAGAGATAGGAATTTCAAACCTAGTCAGATGCCTTCTAGTTTACCCAACACTGCTAACCGTAGCATGTCACATCCTAGGAGCATCAATCAATCATCTAGGAATTCTAGATCTTACTCGGACATTAAATATGCTACTTGTAAAACATGTAGGAAATGTGTCTTTAAAGCCAATCATGATTCTTGTATCAAAATATTACTTAATGAGGTGAACTCCTGTGCTAGACTTAAATCCTAGTGGGTAGATAAAATCAAACCTAATGGTAAAATGCAGTGCCCCACTGGTAAAACTTTCACTCTTGTAGGAAACGAGTGCCCTTTAACTAGGATACTCTCCGATTCTACTAAGACTACTAGGGAGGAAATTGAAAAGGATGATACATCACTTAAGCCTAAACTTAAGGTTTTCTATAAAAGGAAACGTTTGCCAACTAAGAAAAGTGAATTATCTCCTCAGGTCACCTCTGGCACAAGTAAGGCCAACTGTGATTCCGCACTTGCTTCTAAGATAGATATCGCTAACCCACATAAAAGCATACAAACTCCTGATGAGAATGCAGGTACCAAAGTCCACGTTCAACAAGAACACAGCGTTCCGATCTTTACATATCTTTCAACTAAGGACACTCTAAGAGATTGGTTACTGAAGAAGCTGATATCAAAGAAACAAGTGTCTCCGGGGATTCGCAGTTAAACATCGTGTGTAAACAAGGACTTATAGTCACATCACAGACTATAACTCGTTCATCAAAGAAAGGAAAATTTATAACCGATGAGAAACTTATCCTTACAACGAGAAATTAATTTTTCTCGGGCATGAGCTTATATAAAAAACATTCAAAGTTTTTAAGCTCATGCACAATGGCTCGCATTCAAATCACAGTCTGTGACCCGATCTTCAGAGAAAGGGATGTTTATCTCGTTAACTATAACTTAACCTCAAAACGAGAAATTAATTTTTCTCGGATATGAGCTAAATTTAAAACTATTCAAAAGTTTTTAAGCTCATGCACGATGGCTCCTCGTTAAATGACAGACGATGAACCGGACTTCAGAGACAGGGAAGTTTACCTACGCAACGATAACTTACCCTCTTAACGAGAAATTAAGTTTTCTTGGACACAAGCTTATCCTAAAACCATTCAAAGGTTTTAAGCTCGTGTAAAAGGCTCATCATTAAATATCAGATGATGACCCGATCTTCAAATTAAGGAAAGTTTATCGCCGATGATAAACTTATCCTCATTAATGAGAAATTAAATTTTCTTGGACGCGAGCTTACATTAAAACTATTCAAAAGTTTTAAGCTCGTGTAAATGGCGTATAATCACATTTCAGATTATGCCTCGGACCTCAAAGAAAGGAAAGTTTATCGCCGATGATAAACTTATCCTTATAACGAGAAATTAATTTTTCTCGGGCATGAGCTAATATTAAAAACATTCGAAGTTTTTAAGCTCATGCACAATGACTTACAGTTAAATATCAGACTGTAACTCGGACCTCTATTTTAGGAGAGCTTATCTTTAAAGATAGCTTGTCCTCATAACGGGAAATTAAATTTTCTCTGTCATGAGCTTGTATTAAAACATTCCAAGTTTTAAGCTCATATAGGAAAGTGTATCTTTTAAATAAGAGACCTTTTCTTCAAAACGAGAAATTCACCTTTCTCGGTCATGAGCTTAACGTTAAAACATTCAAAGTTTTTCAAGCTCATGAAAACGACTTCTAAGTAAATGTCAACTTAGGACTCGTTCTTCAGTTAAAAGGAAAGTTTATCGCCGATGATAAACTTATCCTCACAACGGGAAGTTTACAACTTCTCGGACTTGAGCTCGTTTTGTAAGATATTCAACATCTTAAGCTCAAGTAATTGGTTTTCAAAACATTGAACACAATTTTTTGAGAATTTCTCAAAAGGTTTTTCTAAATCTTTCAAAATTGTGTGTTCAAAATGTTTTGATAAAAAGAGCATGTTTCTGGAATCGATAATATTTACGATCCTAGAAATGTCATTCAATAATGACACGGGGTTGTAAATAAACTTCGAGAAGAAGTTCAATTGTTTTAAAACATGCTCAAAATAGCTTGCTATTATTTCAGATAGTAACCCGATTTTCATACTCCAGTTAAGCATTTCACCGGAAAGCTTTGACTCAACAACGGGAATTAATTTTCTTGGGCATGGTTTATTTTATAACCATGTAAGGGATTGTGTTTAAGGAATAACACAATCTAACACGAATATATATACGTGTCAGTGCATTTATTTGTTAAAACAAGAGAAATCTTGTTTTTATGAAGTTATCCTCTCCACCAACCGTAGCAATTTACAATTGATATCTACATACTCGACGATGCGACTACTCAAACGACGAATACAGCACTTTCAATAGAACACGGGTCAACAATTGAGGGGGAGCAATTGTCCAGCATTCAGAATTTTTGACGCCAAAAGTGCCAAGTTCACATATTGGTGCCAAGACAACGATATCAATCGTACACATGATGTCAAGAGATAACTTCAGCCATGAAGAGGGGACCAACATTCGTGAACAAGAACCATGTGCTTCTTTCATATGATGTTCTCCGTCATTCAGGTCCAACCTCATAAATCGCTAATCTTGTGAATACATTATCATATATGATCTTTGCACGTGATAAATACCTTACACTTGTGTTTAAAAGGTATTTAATTTACGTTTCAAGTACACCCTCATTAATTTAAGGGGGAGCTTGTGAAAAGCATGAAGATAATTGGATTTGCATTTTTCTTCCCAAATTTTCCTAAAACATTATTAAATCAATTGATATTAAAAACATCGATTGGGTTAATATTTTAACATGGGGGAGAAAATGTGATTTAATATGAGATCAATTAATTCAATGGTTTGACTCACTGTGCTGTCTCGTCCTGACATGTGCGAAATGCAGATATCGTGGCATATGTTAAGGGGGAGCAAAATGGATTTTCACTTCAAAATGGATTTCATGGTGATTTATACTTACCAACAACCCTTTTATCTTACGACGATGAAGATTGTGGTGACATAAGGATGGTAGGGTAGGTTAAAGTCCAATGATTCTTCTAGAACCGGAGGAATCTTCCCAATGACATTCCATAGCTAGAAATAGTAGTCCTTAGGAAAGATGGAGAAAGACTGTGAACGTAGCTGAATGCCGACCAAGTACTTAAGTTAGCACGGAACAATCACAACAAGGTGCTAGTTATGACGTATTGATAAGCATTGAAGGGGTTGAAGAATGAAAAAGAATTATAAAGATAAAGGGTGTAAAGAAAGAAGCCCTCCTTACAACCTTTAGGCAGAAACTGGGTCAATACATATGCTATTGAGATCATTTTTCAATGATTCTCCATATTGAAGATAGACATCATGGACCCAGTGATGCAATGCACAACCCATCCCAGCTAACTCAGATATCTCTTATAAGATATTTGTTTTAATCACACGGAGACAACGCATTATCTATTGATTTATTCACTCCGAATAAATTGGTATTGAAATGGTGGCACTCCTCTCCAGCCTCCAATCACTAAAATCCAAAATGCACGATTGAGTCTAGAGCCATTTGAGATCATCAAATATCTCATTAGGACACACTTTCATATTTCCTTGCTTCTTCACACACTGTGAAAAGTAAGAAAGATCTTAAGAGTCCTACGCAAAATATTCATGATCTTGCCTGAACATCCGAGTTATACGAAAGTATTTACAATGAAGATGGAAATCCTTCTTGAGCGAATATCAAAAAGCTCATGGTAGGTGACTTGTGCGATTCTTTATGAATCAAACTTGTGATAACTGGAAAGCAACAGTGGTTGAATTCTTAAATGAATTTAAACACGTTCCAGGCCTCTACGTAATATCTTAGTGATCTTTCCAGAACACTCAGAGTGATACCTTAGTGTTCACAGTGATGAGTGGAAATCCTTCTAGTGTTAACCTCAAACAACACTTGGTAGGTAACTTGCAAGATTCTATACGAATCAACCTCGTGACAACTGGAAAGCAACGATGGTGCGGTTCTTAATTGAAATTCACTTGTTCCAGGAACATGAATTGATGGCTTCAAATCATGCGGATATTATTATCCAAATGATTCACTCTTTATGTTCGCAGTCAGCTTTGGACGGTTGAATAAAGAGAACGGGTTTACCCGCGAAATCTTGTCAAGGAGATTCTTAATTGAAACTACCTGCCACAAGTACGATATTTAATATCGTCCAACGGTCTTCACCGACCGGCGGTAAAATGCTACCGAATTAGAATGAAATGTGGCCATTTCATCCATGTATATGTTTTGTTGCTAACTGTCTTATGCAGCGTAACAAGAAGGTGGCATTGCGGTGTACAATCCAAAAGAAGTTGTCACCACGTGCTTATACTGTATGCACTTAATACTTCAACAAATTCAAGAAAGTCTAAAAGTCATGTCTTCCGCTGTATCAAACTCTGAAGCTTTCAAGAATTTATAAAAGTATAAGTATGTGGAACATGAAGTCACGAGGAGGGAAATATCACAAGTGATGAATACACAAGGTCAAGGCAAGGAAACATGCTCAAGATT
This sequence comes from Glebionis coronaria, assembly GCA_025667525.1. NCBI lineage: Eukaryota > Viridiplantae > Streptophyta > Magnoliopsida > Asterales > Asteraceae > Glebionis > Glebionis coronaria. The sequence continues at coordinate 369,105,325 of CM046875.1, forward strand.
AAAGTCAAAGATCTCATCAGCATATTCACAAGAACAAGATCGAAGGCTCAAGCATAGTATGCTAGGTTTAAGATTTTGTAAAATGGTGTGACCTCCCTTAGAAGGAGATTGTTGGAAATACGTTTTCCCAAAGAAAGTCTCGGTCACATCATTGTTAGCATAGATCACGAGCTAGAGACTATTTAGGACATTGTAACTTGGAGTGAACTCCCTTAGAGGGACATTGTTGGAAATACGTTTTTACGTATTTAGAAAGGATCGGTTACTCCAACGGTATATTCAAGTATTGGGCTCTTGATCCAATATATTAAGATATAGCCAATATAGCCCACATGTAGGGTGGGCTATATATACCTCATCCTAACATGTTAGGAGGGGTTGAGCACTTCATTATTCTATTCAATATTCAATCTTTTCTCTCTTTCTCTCCTTTCTCTCTCTAACTCTCTCTTTAGTTATTTCATCTTCTTCATTCTTTAGATAAATGAAACACTTGCACAATCCTAAGAAACTAAGGACCTACAAATAGCTTGGAAACCAGACTCGCTAAACTTGAGGGGAGTAAAAGACCACAGCTAGTTATATCCACATATGAGGATGCTTCCAAAGAGGTGGAAGTACCTCACATAGATAAATCTATTGAATGGTATGCATTTCCTAGTGGAAAAGAAGCTGGTAAAGAGAAGGTGGTCAGTGATGAGAAAGTCAGTGACAAGTGGAGTGCAATAAAGGATGGAGCTCAAACATTGCTGAATATGGGTCATCAAGAAAAATCCCCTGCTATAACAAAAGTTTCCCCTACCAACATTAATCCCACTGTTGTAATTATTCCCCCTGCTATTACAATTACACCTACAAGAGCAGCTTTCTCTCAAACGTTTACTAGAAAAAGGAGACAACCTGCACAAAAGGGGATACAAATTGGAAAGAGTGCCCTCAAAGCAACAACAACAGTGGATCTAAAAGACAAAGGGAAGGGGAAAATGGTTGAACAGCCAAGAAGAAAAATAAGCATAAAACACAAGAAGAGATAAGGGCTCAGACTGAATATGATGAATTTATGGCTCAAAGAATACAAGAAGAAGAGTTACATATGGAGAATGAGAGAGTTAAAAAGAGGAGTAAGAAGGCATAACTGGATGTCTCTAAGATAGATTTCTTAGAAACAGAGAAGGTACTCATGCAGCCAAGAGAGATGCTCAAACAAATTGAAATTATGCATAGGGAGTTGGATGATAGGGTACCAAACATTGCAGAATTCTTGGAGAAATGGGAGAAGGAGCTGATAAATGCTCCATTAGAGGAAAGGTATGAGTTAACACTTTTGGCCTTTAATTTTCAAAAGGATTACTTGGAAAAATAAGAAATGGGAGCTTAAGAAGGAAAGGTATTTGAAGTCTGAAAAAGGGAGATTGGAGCATTATAAAGTTATGCATAGGATATTTAAGAAGTATACTGATGCACACTTCAGAAAGATGACCTTTAATGATATAGAAAAGGCTGAAATTTCAGTGATAAGGGCTAATAGTGTGGAGAATTTCCTTGGCATTGGCACAGCTGAGGAGGAGGAATACATTAAGAAGCATGATGAAATGATAAAGAGGGCCAGGGAGTCCAGAAAAAGAAAGGCAGAGGGATAAGCAGGTGCAACTACTCAAACAGTGGAAACTTCTCAAACAGGTGGATCCTCATTAGCATGTGAAAGATCTGCTCTTAATTTACAAAGAGCAGCCAAGAAAATGAAGAGGATGGAGAAGATTGGAGTAGTAACTAGGGAAGAAAAGAATCCATCCAATGAAGAAATTGATCAACAATTAATCTCAGAGGAATCTGATGAAATTGCACTTGATGATATGAGAAAGAAGTACTCCATAGTGAAGTATGATGTATATCAGTATAGAGGCACGTCTTGGTGGAAGCTTACTAAGGCTGATGATATAGCTTAGACGTTCCAAAGTGTGGGTATTATGTTTCAAATTTTGGATAGAGAAGACTTAGATGATGTATGGAGGAATATAAAAGGAATGTTTGCAGTAAATCCTCCTACTATGGAAGGTGTTGAGAAGGATTGGTTGATTTGGGATAACATGCATAGGATGTATGAGACGGATTTGAATGATCCTGTTTTTGATGCACATAATGGAGCCAAGATGTTATATTAGAAGTTGTTCACAAATTCAGGAGTCTATGAGTTGGCCATGGAAGGAGTGAGTGCCTATCTGCTTAACAATCGTTATTATCCTCTTTCACAAGAGACTTTGAAGAAGACGGTGCAGACTAACTTAATAGTGGATTGCAAGAATCATGTTACCTATGACTTTGTTAGGATTATCCATAGTCAAGTTTGGCCAGGTAATTTGTAAGCATCCTCATCAATCAATATTTATTCAGAAACTTGTCTTTTGAGTGAAAGCACAAGTTTAGGAGAGGATTGTTAGGAATAAATGCATGTGTCAAAGTTCCCCCTACTGGTTGGTCAAGATCCCTTGCTATAGTAAGTTTCCCTTTCGGGATTAATGAAGACAATGGGATCAGTTCCTACTGCTAGAGGTCAATGCCCCTGCTGCATGGATAAAAATTGAAGAGATATTGACGCGTTTCTGTTACTACTCCATAATACCTTCCTAGTTTGTTTGTAGTGATCTTGTACATAGGTCCTTGTGCTGTAACAGGACTCATTAGGTTTTGTGTTTAATATACTTTTCCTCTCATTTCATTTCATGCTTTAAGGTTGTAATACCCTAATACCACCTTTGGGTATTCGTATATTATTAATATATTAAAGCTTAAACGTTTGATTCAATACTTGTTGTTGTGCTAAACATTACTTTCCGCATCTTGTTTAGTTACTTTGTGTATTGCAAAGTTTCTCTTGTAGTAGTTTGAAATATTTCTTTCTACTATAACCCTTAAACAAGTTAAGGTTTAAGATCTAAGTTTGGGATCAACAAGATCTACGACATAGTAGATGCTTACAATAGCTGCAAGCAAGCTCTAGGAAAATCTGTAAGTGTCCATTACTTGAAGATGAGGGGTTGTATGGAATAACTCATTGCACTAGAACAACCCTATGATCATAATTTGACTATCAACTTGATCAATAGGTCCTTTAACAAGGACTTCAATGATTTTGTTTGAAACTATAATATGCATTGCACGGGGAAGACAGTTAATGATTTTCATGCAATGCTCATTTACTATGAAAAGTGGTTGAAAGACACGGCATCTACTTCTACGCCTCCTGTACTAACCATACAAAAGGGTAGAGTGAGTAAGCCAAAACCGCAAGCGAATAAGAAGAAAGTCAAAGGCAAGGGTGATAAGGGCAAACAAGTTGCGACTTATTCAAAACCTAAGCAGGACTTTGTCAAGAAGAATAGATCTCAGAAGGATGAGACTTGTCATCATTGCAAGGCAAGTGGTCACTAGAAGAGGAATTGCCCTCTTCACCTCGAAGAGTTACGAGAAATAAAGAAGAAGTCTGAGCAGAGCGCTTCAGCATCAGGTACTTTATTTATGATTGAATTGTTCAATTTAACATAAAAATTAAATTCCTGGGTACATGATACGGGATGCGGTATTAACATTTGGAAAGGAAGACTCGTATACAAAAGCTTCAACGTGAAGGTGTTTTAGAAAATATCAATGATGAATCATTTGATAAATGTAAGTTTTGTATCTCTGGAAAGATGACCAAGAAACCTTTTAATAGCAATATTTAAAGAGCTACTAATCTACTTGGATTCATACATACGGATGTGTGTGGGTCACTTAGACATGTGTTAAGGAAAGGTGCTAGCTACTTCTTAACATTTAAGGATGATTATAGCCATTATGGTTATGTTTATTGAATTAAACATAAACATGAGGTATTTGAAACACTCAAAGTGTTTAAAGGAAAAGTAGAACTTCAACTAGGAAAGAAGATTAAAGATCTTCATTCTGATAGAGGTGGTGAATATTTAAGTAAAGAGTTTATAGATTATCTAAGTGAAAATGGAATTGTTCAGCATCTTACTTCTCCCTATACTCCACAACAAAATGGTGAATCTGAAAGGAGAAATCGTACATTATTGGATATGGTGAGATCTATGTTTAATCTTACAACTTTAGCTTTGTCCTTTTGAGATTATGCTTTAGAGTCTGTTGTTCGCATTTTAAATATGGTTCCCACAAAGAAGGTTGATAATACACCATATGAACTATGGCATGGCAAGAAGCCATATTTGTCTTATTTAAAGTTCTGGGGTTGCGAGGAGTATGTGAAACGTGACTCCGGTGACAAACTCCAACAACGATCTGTCAAAATGTATCTTTGTAGGATACCCTAAGGAAACTATGGGTTACTACTTTTATTATCCACCTGAGAACAAAGTGTTGTTTCTAGGTATGGAGACTTCCTTGAAAGTGATCTTGTAAATCAAGAATTCAGTGGGAGAAATTATGATCTTGAAGAGATTCATATAGATACATTACATTCTGAAAACACTAGCGATGTAATTCATGTAGAACCAGAAAGTCTTGTGGTTCCATCAGAATTAGTTCCTTTGCGTAGATCCACAATGATTAAAAACACAAATAGCAATGTATGACTTAACATAAAGGATAATGATGAAGTAGGGTATCTTGGTGAACCTGCTAATTATAAATCCGCCATACTTGATCCTGAAAAGGATAAGTGGATGGTTGCTATGGATGAGGAAATGAAATCCATGAAAGTTAATGATGTTTGGATTCTTGTAGATCCACCACCAAATGCTGAATTAGTGAGACATAGTGGATATACAGGAAGACAACCGACATGGACGGAAAAGTACAATCTTATAAAGCTCGTTTAGTAGCTAAAGGTTTTACTCAAACTTTTGGCGTAGACTACGAGGAGACATTTACTCCTGTAACAGACTTAAGAGCTATTAGGATTCTCATAGCTATAGCACCATACTATGACTATGAGATATGGAAAATGGATGTTAAAACTGCCTTCTTGAACGGTCGCTTAGATGAAGATATCTATATGTAGCAACTAGAAGGGTATGTTGATCCTGAGAATCCAGGACACGTGTGCAAACTTCAAAGATCCATTTATTGTTTGAAGCAAGCATCACGTCAATAGAATAAACGATTTGATGAAGAAATAATTTTTTTTGGATTTATTCAAAATCATGATGAGCCATGTGTATATCGCAAAGCTAGCGGGAGTGATGTAGTATTCCTAGTCCTATATGTTAATGACATATTAATCATGGGAAGTAACATTCCAAGACTTAGAGCTGTTAAGGATTATCTTGGTAAATTTTTTTCTATGAAGGATTTAGGTGAAGCTGCATACATTCTGGAAATTAAGATCTAACGGGATAGGAAAAGACGGTTAATTGGTCTAAGTCAAGATGCTTATATAGATAAGATTTTGAAGAAGTATAATATGCATAATTCCAAGAAAGGTTTTCAACCAATGGAAGTTAAGCATAATCCGAGTCATAAGATGGATGCATAAACTCCTGAAGAGGAGGCATACATGTAGAAGGTGCCTTACACTTCGGCTGTAGGACCTATAATGTATGTTGTTAGATGCACAAGGCCTAATGTGGCGTTTACTTAGAATTTGGTCAGTAGATACCAACAGAATCTAGGGAAACTCCTATGGACTGCTGTTAAACATATTCTAAAGTATTTGAGGAGTACGAAAGATATGTTTTTAGTATTTGGAGGGAAACCAGACACGGAAATGAATATGACAGGTTTCTGTGATGTGTCCTGGCAATGTGATAAAGACAATATGAAGTCTCAAACGGGTTACATTTTTGTTATCAATGGAGGAGCAGTTTACCCGAAGAGCAATAAGCAGACAACGATGGCAATGCATGCTACTGAATCTGAGTACATGGTTGCTTCAAAAGCTGCAATCGAAGCTGTTTGGATTAGGAAGTTTATTGGAGATCTTGGAGTGATGCCTTCAATTAAAGAACCTATTGATATGTATTGTGACAATTTTGCCGCAATAATATTCGCCAAGAACAAGTTGAAGCTCGTGAACAAGTTGAAGCTCGTGAAATCAAATTAATAAAAGTTCACACAGATGATAACGTAGCTGATCCTTTAACTAAGGCTTTGCCTAGACCAAAGGTAGTTAAGCATACCAAAGCGATTGGGCTGCAACTAGCTAGCGAACTCATACAATAAGTCTGTGATTAGTATTTGGATAAAGGATGTTATGTCATTATTATTTAATAAAATAAAGATTGATTTTCGTTTATTCTTATTATTTAATTTTGTATCATATTTTACATGTTTTAATCCACGAATAAATGTTATGCTAAATTTCCTTTATTGATTAATAATATGGGGATATTATTAAATTAAGATAGATCAAAATAGCGATAGAGTATACTTGAAAGAATATTGATCGATTTTGGATGATATTCGATGAATCGAATATTGGACTTATTCCAACTATATGATTTTACTTTGTGGATCTTTGTCATCGAGTAAATCATAAATAGTTATTCTTAGACTTGAGATACCAGGAAACTGATACGAATCTAGTGCATCTCTGTGGAATAATCTAACGCTAAACGTAACTGGTAGCTATAAGGATTATTTTTAAAAGTTTTGCAAAAATTCATAAGTTTTTCTCGTAGTCATTATGGAATTTATTTCCTCCAATTTCGTTTTGAAGTTTAATACAGCTAGGCCCCTCGTGGGATTAGTAAGATGTTAGTGTGGCCACACCCAAATTTGTTTTGGTAAAGTTGTTGAATCTGTGAACGAGAAACAGAATGGTTAATGTAAGGAATGACTGAGATCCATATCCTTATTAACATTTTTAGAAATAAAAGGATAATAATAATGATGAATCATTAATTGGTTTTATCTAGGAGACCTTACTCGAGTTGTACTAGAAACATTGCTAAGTGTAACTAGACACTAGTCAATGTAATCACGATATTCGAAATATGTCCAAGTGGGAGTTGAATGTTTATTGACTTATATTTAATAGTCGTATGATAGGATCAAACTCGAGATTACGGGATTGCACTCAATACGTAAAGAGTTAATTTATTTAATAAATATATTTATTATATTTATTAAATTAAATCGAGCTATATAACAATATAACTTTAACGATTGTTAAATAATTAAAATTTATGTATTAACGAGTGTTAAATAATATATAGAAAGAGGATTAAAAAGGAAGAAGGACGGAAGGTTCCGGAACACCCATGAAGGGGTGGTCGATGATCGGTTAGGGCACACAAGGGGAAGGAAAAATCTTTCCTTTTATTTGTTTGGGCTACAAGATTTCTAGGCCTATAAATAGATCCCCTCGCCCCTCATAATTCCAGACACTTCAATCTCTCCTCTTTCTCTTCTCTTGGCCGATCACACATAACCCACAAAGGGGTTTGGTGTGGTTTTTTCTTAGTGCTCGGTTTATGTATAAATCTAGTCCTAGCCCCTCTCTAGGCTTGTTGGGTAGATTTTATACTATCGTTATAGCTCGATTTACACGTGATAGAATCACGGTTAGCTCGTTGTATTACGTCTGTATAAGATCGTAATATAGTCTTACTTTAGATTATATCTTGGGGATATACGGTATAAACCCGAATTGGTGATTCGTTCTTCGTCTTGTGGATTTGCTTTAGCGTAAAGGTATGTAACCCTAATTAGATTTTATAATTGTGTTATTATTATGATCTTGTTAAATCGCTTCCGCTATATGTGCTTTGATCTCGTTTTGGGTTTTATATAATTGTTATTATGTTTATAAACCTTCAGAGTTAACTTACCCGAATTTACCAGGCTTTCGATATGTCTTTTTAGCTGGATGCACTCACATGTTCCGTGTCCTTTCTCGTCGTGGTATTCACAGTGCCTATTGCATGTGCGCCTTTCCACCGGGGTGGTCATTGGCAGAGGTTTTGGGAAGTTCGCACCTTCTGATAGGGATATTTCCTTTGGCGTCATCTTGAGGGGTAAAATTGATGTTGTTGTCACGCCCCCCCCCCCTTTTGAGTTCCTTGGTAGTCAAAATTTCTACAGTTGTTGCTTGCCTGTCTTTTGGGCTGGTCTAGGGGCCTGTAGTTAGAGTTCCCTCTTTCTACTGTCAGTAATCGCTGCTTCTCTTTGAATAAAGGATCTAACTCTCCGCATTAAACCATCAAGGTTATGGGAGTTCTATCATTAAGCTTCCAGATCAGGTGGTTAGTTATTCCTGCCATGAAGCCAGAAATTTTTAAGATCTCTAGGCATTCCTTGATTTTACGGCATTCGCCTTTGAAGCTTTCCACGAAGTCTTCCAAGTATTCCCCCTGTTTTTGGTTGACTCTTGTGAGTGACTCATGCCTGTTTTTGCACTTCTTTTGTTTCTAGTTTCTCCTTAAAGCTTTTCGTACATCCTCTTATCCATCGATAATTCGATGTGAGAGTCTATCGAACCAATTTTGCGCATTACCGATTAAGGTCGAATTGAACATATGACACCACATTGGTTCTGGCCATTGTTAAATTGTTGTCTGTGATTAGAAGACCCTTCAACTGGTCATCAGGATCGGTGGTACCGTCGTAGGTCTTGACATTCGACGGCATGTGTCGCCTTTTGCTCTCTAAGTAATTTTGGATGCGCTTTGTGAAGGCATTTCCCTTTCCCTATGCCATGTAAGATATAAGTCCTTGTCTTCACGCTAAAAATTTTGATAGGATTGTTTCCTACGTTTGCTCTCGTTGCCTGAGGACACCAAAGAAGAGTATTTTGGCCTACGACGCCTGCAATGGTGATCATCGGAGTCGGAGCTAGGCAAGTCGTCGCTCGGGGATCGCCTTCCCCGACTGGACCGGCTATGATGACTTCTTTCATGCCTCATTACTTGTGATTTCTGGATGGGATCTTTTTCCTTAGAGGTTTCTAGGGCTCCTTTAGATCCGTCTTGCTGATTTGGGACTAGGTGCCCTTCTTCTAGATCTGTCATGCCTTGATTTTTTACTTGTTCTTCCCTCATACGCGCACTGACGAGTGTAATATGAGCCTTAAAATTATGAGTGACGTATTCCTCGATATCTCATTCTTCAATGGAGGCAATCATGTCCTCCTCTGCTTCCACGCGAGGATGTTTTCGTTTGTTCTTCTTTGGAGGAGGTATTGCTGATCCTGGAATACGGGTACCCGCCCCCGACATAGGTACGAGAGTAAAGAACGGTGAATTATATCCTTGTCAAGGCAGGTTCGCAAAGTTCTTTTTGTTCGCCCCGCTGGTTGTCCTAGGGGTTAGTCGGCAGACGTGATCTGAGCATCAATTGTTGATGCTTTCTTACCGCCCATTTTCAGATTAGAAGCACCGCCCTTAGTTATATTTAGAGTTTAGTGTAGGGTCCCACGGATGGCGCCAACTTGTTGATACAAAATTTAGATGGACCGCGGTTGACCCGAATTAGGCTTAATTTGGGTGTTAAGACTCCGGCTCTTGCACCAAGTGAACTTGTATAAAGACCCTGCACACTAACGAACAAACACCGTTAGGCATACCGTGTGAATGTATCCCACGATTAGACTCCAACTTGAGAGTAAGTATTTGGTTTTATTGAGTAATCAGTGAGCGTTTAGAGATTATGTGAATCGTACCTTTTGTGGAACCAAGGGGTTCCTTTTATACCCGGTGAAACCCTAATTGGGCTTACGGATTCTTGCGGTCTAAGCAAGAGATAATTACCATATACAATTAGATCCTTAACGCGTAAATAAGGAGAGTGTATATCCTCTTAACTTAGGTGAATCATAATCCTAATTAGACTATGATTTTTCTGATCCTGTCCGTGTGCGGCCTGGATGCGGTTGTTAAGAAACTGCGTGCAACAGCGGCTTTTTCGGCCTCTTGGGCTTCAGCGCTGCCTATCATAACAAATTAGCAATGCATTGGATACGGGTAGTACCCGTGGGTCGGGTTTACAGCCCGACTAGGGACTATACGTCATCATACGACACACAAAAATGTTTATTTTTCGTTTTAAAATAGCTTTAAGTAGAAAATTCTAGTGCATTGCATTAATAAAAATATTACATGTACTAAAGCGTTACACAAAATTTCAAATAAACAAAAAATATAGGAGTCTCAAATTGTAAAAACAAGTAGTAGGTCTAAATTGGTCTTTTTAGACCTTTTTATACAAAACTGGTCGGCGCATGTAATTTTTTTACCAAAATGAACTTTTTGAGTTATGTCGTTAGATGAAAGATATGTGTAACATCCAAGCGCTACAAATCACGGCACATATTACATTTTGTACGCCACTAACAATGCACGGCGATGCACTTTCTAAATCGTTATGCGTCGTAATGCACAATATTTGTGCATCTAAGTAAATTTACAATTAAGTGAACTATGATGCGCAAAGTTACACGCCGTGATGCATATATATATATATATATATATATATATATATATATATATATATATATATATATATATATATATATATATATATATATATATATATATATATATATATATATATATATATGTTTATGCACCGTGATGCATTGTGCACCGTGATGCATATTGTTTATGCGCCTCTTTCAATTTACTAGCTGATGAGACTGCACTTATACATAGTCTCATCGTCCAAATCAGGCTTAAAATGCTTAAAAATATCATAAAATACCTCAAAATATGCGGGTGTTTGTTCATTGTGTATTTTAGGTACGAATATCGTGAATTCAACAAAAGAGAACAAGAATCAAGCAAAAACCAACACGGGAAATGAAGCCGCACAAAGAACCGGACTCTCACGATGAATTTCTAAAGAATTCCTTGAAGTTTGAAGATTTTTCAAGTTTGGTCCCTCAACTTAGGAAGACTTATCATTTTATACCCTTGTAAAACTTCAAAATTATATTTGGGTCCCTAAAATATAAAGAGTTTACATTAATAGCCCTCGAAAAATGAAGAAAGTTCATATATGATCCTTGTTATAAGTTTGAGATAGCGTTGTGCTATATTTGATAAGTTAGTCAAAGTCATATATAAAGGAAATTAAGGTTTAAAGCTGTGAAACTTTGAATGCACAAAAAATTGAAGATCAGGGACCTAAGCTAGACAATCTAAACCCAAACCCTGCTGTGACCTAGTTTATACCCATCCTAACTCAATCCAAGTCCACTTCATACCCATCATAGCCTAATACACCCAAGCCCTACCCGATCCACTCCATGGCCACGTCATCTCCCAAATCCCCAATTAAGATCAAAAGCTCTACTATTCACCTTAAACCCTAATGACATAATCTACGTCAATTCAAAGGGATATGATTTTCATGACTCCAGATCACTAATTCTTGGTTTGCTTATTCTACCTTAACCCTCAAATCTGTCACCACCACACCCACATGGGCTGTGGGGCCCTCCCCTGCACTCGTCCTTGTCCACTTTTCCCTAAAACCCGACCAAAATCAACAGCTAAGGTTTAAACTTGTTGGCTAAGGAGGTTTTCAACGTTCCAGATCACGCCAAGACGGCTGTTACATCACATGGCCATTGCAGATCACATGTTCTTCATATTTGACCAAATTTGAATCTTTTCAACAAGGGCAATTTAGGGATTATCATTGCTAGGGTTTACATTTTTTATGTCTTCTAGATTCATCCATAGAGTAGTATAAGTATATGGTGCCTATGCCAATACTTCTTTGTGTAAAAAAATTTAATGATGAATATTTAGAGTATCTTTAATAAGCTTGCACAAATTCTGTGTTCCCTTTTATTTTCAGTTTGTTACGTTTATTTTCCTTGCAAAAAGCTTAGTAAGTCTTGTTAGCAACACAACTTCTTTTGTTTCAAAGTTCAGCAAAGGTTGTTAGGTTGAAATCCGGGTTATAGGAGCTTAGAGGATTGGTTTATTGACACCAAACAACCCTCTTAAATTTGTATAATCTGTTATCATTCTTGTTTACCCCAAGCTTGTGTGTTCAAAATTATTTTTCAAGTGAAGTTTTTATTAAGATTTTCTCAAAAACAAAAATCTTTATATGTTTTTTTGTGTTGTTCTAACTATAGTAAAAGCTTTTTGTTAAGCTTACTTGACAAGTAAGCTTAACCAAAAGTTTTTCTACTTGAGGCCTTCGTTCTTTGTTGAGTGTGCAAGTACATACCCAACAACCTACATCCACCTTTCTTTTTATACCTTTGAAGACATTTGTATCTCTTGGTTATGTTGTAGAACCTCAACAAGAGCCCTCTACATATTCTTACACAAGACTGGACCCACCATGAGTAGATGGCATCAGCCAAGGTAAGGCTTGAACCCCACTTTGAATGGATCTACTTGTTATGAAGGGTAGAGTGCTATTGTTCTTGCTTGAAGTCTGGTAGTTGTTTGGTTTCTTTAATTTAGTTTATTTTGCTGCTAGATGATAGGCACATGTTAGATTAGGAGTGTTTGTTTAATTTTAAAAAAAGTTTGTTTGAGAAAATCTGTTTTCGTAGTATAAAGGAGTGTTTGAATTAAGTTGTTAAAAACCTAGGTGACATAGGTTGTTAATGAATATGGTCTAAACTTGTTTCTTGTATGTTTATGATCTAGTTTCAGTCATTTACTAGTGTTAGCTAAGTGTTTCTATTAAAATTTTGTGTTTAGAGAAAAAAATTGCATAAGTACGGACAGTAGGGTAATTTGGTTTGATTATTGAGTTTTGTGCTTGAATTTCTTGTAACCAGCTAGAAGATAGGAGAGTATAGGGTTCTGTGCAAGTTTTGTGAAGATTGGGTGGCTTTAACCAAGATTTGCTAGTTAAAAATCCATTTGGTAGTCAATTAGACCAGCAAGTGCACTTCTCTATGCACCAATAACACATCAGCAGCCTTTCTATGTTTGATTTTTTGGTTTTGTTGCTTGAAAATTGGCACACACTTAGTTTTTAGGCTAATCGAGGTCTAGGTCATCTGGTATTAGGGTTTGGGTAGGTTTTTGTGACTCAAAATTATCACTATAGCTCACTGTAGTGCCATTTAAACCACCAGACCCTTCTTTTAGTCCTTTGCTGATATTTGTGGATTTGTGGTGTGATCTGTGTGTTAACTTTGTTGTTTTTGTGTTTATTATGACTCTCTACAACCTACTGGTTGTAGGGGTGCCTTTCTTGCCCAAAAACTCTAACAAAACAGCTTCATAAACACCCAAATCCACTCTCTGTGGTTAAGCAGTGGGAACCATCTACCCACTGCTTGTTCAATCTTGCCACTGTTTGACCTCAAAAAGCAAAGTGACAAAGTGTCACTATCATATTTTCATTTTTTTGTCTTATTAGGGTAGAATTCATCATTTTTCAGTTTTTTTTATTTTTCCCAAGTAATATTTGATAAAATAGAATTTTTTTAAAAAGTAATATTATTTTTCCCATTATTTTATTATTTTTAGCATTATTTTCATTTTAAATTAGTTTTTAGTGGTTTAAAAATAGTAAAATAGTTTTAAAATTTTAGGAAAAATAATTTTAGTTATAAATTAATATAAGTAAGATATTTATTTGATAAAATATTATTTTGGACTTTTTTTTAAGTTTATTTAGTTTTAGGGCTTTAATTAGCATCTAAAATTAACTATTAAATTAATAATAAGTTTTAAAATATATTTATTGAATTTTTATTCATATTTATATTATTTAGGACATACTTTTGATTTTAAATTAAAATTTTTAATTTCTTTACATTTTTTTTCGTTTACGTTTTAATTTTACGTCGTCGTGTAATTTAGTGTAACTCGTCATTTAATTTTCTTTCTTCTCACAACCAAAAACGTTACTAATCAAAACTTGGTTTTATATTCTTGGCACATAGATCATACACCTCCTTCGAGAACGAACTTGCAATATAGGTTTTACGGTTTTCCTAAATCGTAGAATTTAATACTTACCACGGTTATTTGTTTTTCCTAAAATGTGTATGATTTTACTACATCACTAGCAAAGTGAACCATGATACACAAAGTTATGCGCGGTGATGCATCTACGTTTGTGCACCGTGATGCATTGTGCGCCATGATGGATAGTGCATTTTGTGTGCTTAGTTCAATTTACTAGCAAAGTGAATCGTGATACACAACGTTATGCGCCATGATGCATCTATGTATGTGCACCGAGATACATTGTACGTTGTGATTCATAATGCATGTTTGTGCGTTGGTGTTCATTTTAGAATTTGTGTGTTGTGATGCATATTTGTGTGCATGGTTAACTTATGCATCATGATGCACTATCATTTATGCACCATGATGCATACACACTGAGCGTCACACTATTAAGTATGTGTTATAATACATATTAATGAGCTTGGTGCATGAAACTTGTGTATCGTGATGCAGATGTCTATCCATCATAGTTCATTTTCGTAAAATGTTAGAATTTGCTTTAGTTTCGTAAAAAGAGTTACGTAAAGTAATTCCTTTTTATAAAAATACTAAAGAGCATCATATTTGAGGACAAAATAGCATACTAGTTCAATTATGGCTGAAGAATGTGGTTTAATTTCTTGGAGAACAATTAAGCTAATTGGATAAATGGAGGTGGCTCAAAAAAGTTCCCAATGCTTAACCGGATATTTAACTAAAACAAAAAAATGCTTATCCACAAATAATACATATATCTCATACTAATCAGTCTTGCTGCAACACGCAAACATATTATTTCTCGTTGAATATGCTTTAGAGCTGCTTCAGGGTTTAAATGACAACCACTATTGTGTTAGCAGTTGCTTGAACAATATATTGATTATTTATCTTGCTTAAATAAAAAATATTACATGTATTTAATTTACATTTTTTGTAGTCAATTATTTCTTTTTATTCTTTGAAATCTTATATTTTTAAATCAGTTATAAGTGTCGTGCACGCATGAAGATTTACATATAAAACAAATATATTCTAGTATTTTGTTTTGATATACGGATATATGAAAATTTTATCGTGTTTGATATTTTGCAAAAATGTGGTATTAATACAACCAATAGTTATGCACATGTTTTTAATATAAATATTTAAAGTTAAATTTGTTTTTTTAAGTTGTTGAGAAAATATAGGAAATCATAAGTTTCTTTAACACTGTCCAATTTATTTAAACTTTAACCACTAACATCTTATTGATTAGCTTTATAATTTTAATTTTTTTTCACAAATGCAGCACTAGTGTTTTTATGTCATTTTTTCTACATAAAATTATATCATCATATCTTTTAATGTTAATATAAGTGACTCAAATATATTTTTGAATAAATTAAGTAACATAAATATACATTTTAAAAAATAATAAAATAAAAAGATAAAATAAAAAAACGAGTAACTTTTACAAGTCGAGTAACTTTATAAGTTTAACCTAGTTTAACAGAATAAAAGTCAGGCTAAACCACCTCACTTGAAAAGCTTTATAACATATTTCCATATTAACATATTAACAATATTGAAATATAGGGTATAATGAAAAAAACGTCCCAGAACTTTTCAAAACCCGCAAATATGCCCCTTGAGTCCAAACTACAAGCATTTTTGCCTCTGAGCTTTTATTTCGCATGCATTTTTGCCCCTGATTCAACTTTTTTTTACTATTCCTAACGTTCTGCCGTTAACTCCCGCACAAGCCTAGCACGTGAGGGTATAATCGTCATTTTCCGTTCCACCCCATCTCCCCACTTTTCATCATATGTAGAATACGTCCCTGAATAATTTTCCCGCCATTACTAATATGTGTGGTTGGTAGCTTCCATATATAGGTACGTCGACACATTCATCTTGAGTCATATATCTTCTTTAAACCATCATCTTGACCAGTCTTGGTGATCATATGTGAATGTGGCAAACTCGCAACAATCAAAACTTCATGGACTGACAGGAACCCGAGGCGATGTTATACTATTTTCCTCGCTGTGGTTTTATTGGTTGGAGTGGTCCCCCAATGTGTTACCGAGCAGTTGATGTGATTCCTGTCCTTTTGTAGGATCGGAATGAGCAACTGATCTTGTTGACCGAAAACGAAACTCTTGTGAAGAAACTGAAGAAGATGCTTCTTTTATCTAAGATTTTTATGTTCCTTGCATATATGTTTTTATAGTTTGAAAACTTAGTTTGTGCTTCATTTCATGTTTCAGGGAATAAGATCATCCCTGGTTGTAATGTCCATTTTCTTGTTATATAAAATCTGCTTATTTTGACGTGTGTTGGATGTTTCGATATACGGTTCTCTTGAACTCGACCTATAATGAGACGAGAACCTGTTTTATTTTGTAGATCTATTCAATGCTCACTCTAAAAAGTCAACATATGGGGGTTTTGGGAATGGGTATTTATGTTTGACATTAATTAGTCAACAAAGGGTATTTTTGGTTGTTTGGAACTCTATGTTAGTCTACATCCTCTCCGAGAAGTGACTGTTTGTTTGCACAGATCTCCATTTTATGCCAAAAAAATAAAAACAATAACATATACTTTGAATGAAACAAGTTCAGTAGAACCCTTGAATTAACTAACATCCATTGCCAATCAAACACTAAACAACCATTATTTCTACTATCTACAACACAGATTGTTTAAAAGTATAAGAATAACATTTTTGTCCTTAATCACACATATTATTTGAAAATAAAATAAATGTGAACATTTTGCACCATCAATTCTCACTGGTGCAAATTCACTTATGGCAACTCACAGCTCCATCGTCATTTCTTCTTCTGCTTTGCAGAACAACCTTCCACTTTCTTGCTTGCTCTCTTGTTCCTTGTACCCTTACCAGCTAGAGTCGTTCCTGATGATGGTTGAGTTGTTTGTGATGCCATGGGCTGACTATCTAGGACTCTTTGGCTTGTTGTTTGACTGTTTGTATCTCCTTGGCCTGAACTCCCACTTGTGCATCCTCGCTTATTTTGACCCTGTCCCTTACACTTTCTGCAAGTCATCTGGACTCCCTGTCTAATCAGCTTTCCCGTCTTACCCATTTTTTTTATAGCCAACTCAACATCTTCATCCTTTTAAATTCGTCTCTTCTTCTTTGGTCTACCTATTAGAAGATGGTGATGAGGAGGTAGGAACACACTTGGGATCTAGCATCTTGGCCAGAATTTGCAACTACAAACAAGTTCAACCTTATATTGATACGTCTCCTTCCATGTCTTCAACCAATAACTTGGTGTCACCCATTCCTCTGGTATCCTAACAGGTTCTCCATGAACTGTCTTGTTGTTCAATGTTGCAATAACATGCCTACATGGTAAGCCAGTTAACTCCCATCTCCTACAATCACATTGCTTAAGGTTGAGCTTCACAAGACACTAGTCATTAGGTCCCTTACACTGTTATGATTCCCCTCCATTATAAAGAACACTATAATCATTTGTAGAGGTCTTAATATAGTTAAAAATACGTGTTGCAATGGGGTTTAGCAAACTAGTACTTTTATCAATAACTTGTTGCACAGTTACAGTTCTCTTCATAAGATACTCCCTTATATATTACAAACACCCAATGATTGGCATATTGCGTCCATCAACCAACTTACTGTTAAAAGCCTCACATATGTTGTTCCACACGATATCACACTTAGGCCTCCCTGAATATGACATATATTATAGGCAGTCAAGTAATAGCATTTTAAATTGCATATGCAAGTAACCAAACAAATAGACTTGAGAAATATGCCATGCACCATGATGGACGAAACTTTTTAACCACTCACAAGCTTTAGGGTCAACTGCTTTGAATTGATCCATTGTTGCCTCAAACTGAGGTATTGTTGATGCCCTTGCACACTTTCAAATAAGATCCTTCAATTTTTTTTTGTCTTTGTGTTCCTTTTTCATATTTTCATATTTTCATAAATGTGTTCTAGTACAAAATCTATGCTCAGTAGTGATGAGACTTCAATTATACATGGTCTCATTGTCCAAAACGGGCTTTAAATATGCAAAAATGTCGTAAAATACCGTGAAATATACTTGTGTTTTCTCTTTATGTATTTTAGGTATGGATATCGTGAAAAGGACAAAAGATCACAAGAAACAAGCAAAAACAAACACAGAAAACGAAGTCGCACAAAGAACTGGGCTCAAGTTATATATTTTCAAGAAAAGTCCTTAAAGAATGAAGTTTTGTCAAGATTAGTCCCTCAAGACATGAAGACTTGTAACTTTTATTCCTTCTAAATCTCAGTTACATAAGATTGGACCTTAAAGTTTCAAGAATGGTTAAGATCAGCCCTTGAAGATCTCAAAATATACAAAAGAAGCCCTTGATACAAGTTTCAGACCATTTGTGCTAAAATTGACAAGTGCCTCAAAGTTATTTATAAAGGGAATCGAGTTTACAACTGCCCAAACTACATTTGCATAATTTTCCAAAGTTGAGGGGGTGATTCTGCCACACCAAACTTTCAAAAAGTAAAATGCGCCGAACAGTTACTGTTTGGGTTAAACGGATCAAAATGTTTACTATTCACGATCCACACCAAATCCTACTTTCCACTTTAACCATAGGGTAAATCCAAATTACCCACACCCACCTCTGATTAACCTTCCCACGCATCACTCCACACACTTACATCTCACATCCCATCACCCATGGACCCCACACAATCACCCTTCCACCAATGATGTGACGACTTAACCTCCAAGCAATCCTACATGGACAAATCAACGACCAACGCCTCATACTTTCTCCCTACGTTCAAGATAAAGGGTTGAGATCATTTGGGACAGCTCACAACATCAAAACGCGTCTAGAAGCTCAAGGGCAGAATAGAGATTTCATAGCTAGATTTTACACTTGTATTTCCATTCTAGAATGATCTTATGAGTACTATATAAGGAGCTCTCAACCTGTGAGAAGCCCTTGTTCCATCTTTTAGCTTTATAATTTATAATTCCTTTCTTATGAATGAAAGTTTGGTTGTGACAATCTAACATTTTCAGGTAGTGAATTATTTTCTCGTATAATATTTTGAAACTTATTTTTGTGTTGGTTGATGAACTCACAATTTACGGATTTAAATTTGGGATTACGTGCATAATTTAGCGTCCTTTACGACTAAACCGGAAACCTTAGGATTACGTATTTACGTTTTTGAACTCCGTTTTTAATGAGACAATTTTTATTAGATTCGTTTTGTGCCGTTGATTCATAATTATAAAAACGTTTTTCGTAAAACGACCCGAGGGCACGCAAATCGAGGAAACTAGAATCGAGGAATACCCATAAATTAACGGGAAGGGGCAAAACAAGTTTATCCCACCCCACTAACACATGGGACGGCCAAAAGAGGACACTACATCCTTTGATGTGGCATCCTTACACTTAACTAGCTTACACTTGTTAAGCATAAGCTTAACAAGTAAGCTACTCATCCACCAAACTATCAAAACCATCTTAGCTAAACCATTTACTCCATTTCACATGCAAAAAAACTCACACACACTCTCTCCCATCCTCCCTTGCCGTCCCACTTCACCATTCAACACCATCATTTGATCTTTTCTAGCCATAAATCTCATGTTATCTAGCCATATTATGGAGAAACCTTGAAGCCTTGATTGATTGGTGGCCATATTAACATCAAATAAGGTGATTTGCTTGTGTCCTAAGGATAATTTCTCAACAAACTATCTTGGTGGTTGATGATCTTGGAGATATATTTGGTGTTCATCAAGTTATTGTCATCCAAAAACAAGATATAATCTTGGTTGGTAAAGAAGATCATCCTTTCAATTTCTCTTGTTATTTTTGTAAAGATCAAATGTATTTTCTTTCTTATTGTATATGTATATGATGAATATATGATGATAGAAATGTTGTGTGGGGATCAAGTGTTGATAAATATGATTAAAAAGATGAATAACCATAAGAAACAAGGCTAAAATCTTGCTTAAATTGTTGGCTGTATAAAAACAGTAAGAAACCAAGTTATAAACTGATAAAATTGCATGGTGGAATCCATTTAAAATAAGTGTTAGATGTCATACCCATGTGAGAGTTGGCCATGCAATGGAATCATCAAAATGAGTGAGATATGATCAAAACAAGATGCGTGTACCAATCTGAATAGTCTGTTTTGTAGGGACTGTTAAGGATAGTTAGACATGGAATGAGCAGTAGCTATAACTAACTTATTTGTAGCATATAATATTAAGTTTATGCCATCCAAAAATGAGCTTCTATCTAAATATAGAACTCAATATATGATAAAAATGGTGAAGATGAAACTAAAAATCAGATTTTGAAGAATTAAGGTTTAATAGTATTATATAAGCACTCAAATAATATAGTATAAAATGTGAATTAAAACCCACTAACTTATAAATTTCATTTATATAAATATGTATAAGGTTAAATAAATGGAAACATTATAAAAATGGTAGTTGAATAAGATTTATAAGTTATAAAAACTATAAACATGATTTTTACGACTTTTTCGGCTATTACCATAAAATTAACGTTTTTCGCCAATTAAAACTTAGACGATCAATCCCGTCTAATGTAAAGTTTTTAAAAGTCATATACTGATATATAAGTACCTAATACAAGTTAAAACCGATAAAACCCGAACTATAGGACATACGAGCATTAACGAGCTAAGTTAGCATATTTGGACTAATAATTTAACTAAATAAGTTAAACACTTATAAAAATTACTTATTGGGCTTAACCCATTTGGGACCAACATGTAAAGTATAAATACTGATAATACAAGTATAAAAATGGATTAATACAAGTTAATGAACTTATAATAGGCTTACTGGACCTAAAACATGTAAATAGGTAAAACTAGTAAACCAGTAAAAAGTTACCAATACATAAACACTAAAATGAGTAAATAAGAATATATAAACCCACTAGATCATCATCATATGTACTAAATCATCATATGTATATTTGTTATTTTGATAAAGTCATGGGACAAAATTCTTAGACCGATTATTATTTATATAGGTTTTTGTGACCGAAGCACGCCCGTAGCCGATAATCCGCCTTTCATTATCAACGTGAGTTCATAGCCTCGCACTCTTTAAAATGTTTTAGAAAATGATTTGTAAACCCGCGAGGGAGATAACATATGGTATGCTTAATGATATGGACCCGAATTATGCATGACCTAATAAAACAGATAAAAAGGATTATTAGTAGTTAGGTTATGTCACTCAAAGTCCCATTAGCATGAATTGTGAACTACCATGATTTGTTAGACGCTTATGCATATGATAGTACTATTTGGGGACGATCACCCCAGTTCGCGCCTTGACGGTTGATCCCCGTCGTACCACATTGATGGTAAGCGAATTTATGTATGAGAAGATTTACATAGCGTGATTTTTGTAATGACACGCTAACTTAGATGGGAAAATTGTTTGTCGGGTTCGCAGCCCGTTGTTTTGATAGTAAGGTAACAATGTCATGCGGCTAATAATAATCCTATATAATCTAAATATCCGACATGATACGATGTTAATAACGATAATAATATTACCTATAATGGTAATATTGAGGCTACGGTCTCGTGGACGGCTTAAGATGTATGCTTTGATTTCTATATTGCCTGACTAGCAATACGAGGACTTACTTCTGATATTATACTTGTGTTCTGATTTCAACGATTGTTTTATATAACGGTTTTATTAAACTCTATGAATTCACTCGGCATTCGCTGATATGATTTTTGCATGTTTTTATCTCAGGTGCTTGAAGGTAATCCGGATGGAGATCGACTCTGATGGCCTAAATAATAATAAAAATGTTCATTCGGTCTATGTTTTGTAAACTTAATGACCTGTATAATTTGGGACCTGTTGTACACTTTAAACTTTTTATCGAATGGATGTATTTTGAACCTTGTACAACCATTTTTATGTGTTGTCTATGATTGGAGTTATTGTGCTATCCCGTAACACTCTAAAAGACTATTCCGCTGTACCGATACGAAATTTGAGAGTGTTACAGTTTGGTATCAGAGCTCTCGTTATAGAGAACAAAAGATTTTAAAAACCAAGGTTTGAACAAAACTTTTCAAAATCTTTTAACTATGAACATTTGAGAAAATATTTGAAAAATCTTTTGACTATAACGGTGCCAAAGATCTCCGACGTTACCAACTAGCCCTATTGAGAAGATATATATTTTGATATATATAATTTAATTTATATATATGTATATATCGTGATTTCAGTATGTAATTGTTTAATAAGTATGTTATACTAATACGAGATATATATATAAATGCAGATTGTCATGGCTGACCTTAATATTCCTGTAGAAAACCATGCTATTCCCGAACCTAACGTAGATGATGACCCTTATTTGGACTTAGTAGATTATGATATGGATGATGATGAGGAGGAACCATTTGAGAATCCTGAGCCCGAGATAGGACTAGGAGATCAGATTGCCCCTCAGGTTGACATGGTAGAGTATGAGATTGATAATGATGATATTGAGAATGATGATGATGAGATTGGTATAGATAATTTAGATGATGAGATTGACAACGAGGATGTCGAGGAGGATATAGGTATAGACGATGAGGTTGATGATGATGAGGAAGCTCAACTTATTTACCCTTATGATATTCCAGAGGGCGAGCCCTTACCCCCTCCAGTTTATTTGTCTGATTCTGAGGTTGAGCTACCTAGAGATGAAATGTCTGAATCGTCTGAATCTGATTCTGAATCAGAGGAGGATGAGGATGATAATGCACCTAACGGTACTGATAGTATTGCTACTCGTAGACGTGTGATAGAAGAGTCGTCTAGTGTTCGAGAGGCTACTCATATGGATGGTCTTGCACCATGGGCCTTGAGACGTGATTTAGATGCTTCCCGTGCTCAGAGTAGTATGACAGAGATTAGATTAGGTGTTGTTCAGACTCATGTTTCTTATTTGTAGTCGAAGACTAAGGTTGGTGAGAAAGAGCGGGAATTTCTTAGTTTGGATTTGACTGATGTAGAGCGTGGTTTGAATGAGGCTTTTAGGAGGTTATCGGTGTTTGAAAGTGGTGAGTTTGCTGCTATGAAGAAAAAGGTTAATTCTATGGAGATTCAGTTGAATATAGCTCATGCGATGCGTGAGAAAGCTGAGAAGGAGTTGAATATATCTGTGGGTTGGAATAATAGATTTTATGCTGACATGGTTGAAAGAGGAGTGATCCGTAAGCGCCCAGCTAAAGATGTGTCTAGTGATCGTCCGACAAAGATACAGAAGACGATGGATGATGGACCATCTGGCGGTTCTCAGTAGACCAGTCTGTGTTTAGTAGTGACCTTTGCATCTTTTGTACCTTTTGTAACTTTGACTGAACCGACTTGTTAGTAGTAGACCTGGCACAAATTTTGAGTATGTATACTGCTAGAACTTTGATATGGGATGTAATTAAGACAATGCTTTTGTTTCAAATCCAATGAAATATGTATCTTGTCTTAAATTCCATATTGTGCCTTATTTGTATTTTGATTATGAATTCAATCCATATTATATGAATCCTTTGTTGGGTGAATGTTTAATACTTTGAAATTGTGAAATTATAGAACTATGCCGCCTTAGAAAGCTGTGACTGAGGATGATGTACGTAGGATTATTACAGAGCAAGTTACCGCATCTATGACTGAATTTATGGCAAATGATAGAAATGAAGCTGGCGGTAGTGGAGCTGGCGGTAGTGGAGCTGGCGGTAGTGGAATTGGTGGTACTAATGTGAATGTGAATGCTAATAATGTGAATGCTAATGTTGGAGGAAATATAGGAGGACTTGGAGCTAATGCACCTGAAGTCGGTGGCTGTACTTATGTGACGTTCATGAAGTGTGAACCTCTACCTTTTAATGGAACTGAAGGTGTTGTAGGATTAAGCCAGTGGATTGAGAAGATTGAGTCGGTGTTTCAGATTAGTAAGTGAAAGGAGGAAGATAAAGTGACTTTTGCTATGGCTACTCTTAAAGGTCGTGCGTTGACTTGGTGGAACGGGAGAATTGCTTTCATGGGTATTGATGCTGCTAATGCTACTCCTTGGGCTAAAACTAAGAAGTGGATGACTTTGGAGTTTTGTCCCCGTAGTGTGATCATTAGGTTAGAACAAGAGTTGATATATTTGAGAATGAAAGGTATGGACATTGATAGTTACACAAACCGATTCCATGAGTTGGCCTTGCTGTGTCCTCGATTGGTGGAACCCGAAGAGATCCGAATTGAACAATATATTAAAGGGTTGAACAAGAATATCCGAGGGGACGTGACATCATCAAAACCACTGATCATTGATGATGCTGTTCGAATGGCTTACCAACTCATTGGACAAATAATTCAGGATAGGGAAGATGAAGCCCGTGTTGGTGAGAAAAGAAAGGGTGATGGTGATCGTGTAGATAGATGTGATAATAGGAAGAACTTCAATCGCTGATAGAACCAGAGAAAGCGGAATGCAAATGCTCTTACCAACAACACACCGCGCAACGATGATAGATGTCCTAAGTGTGGCAACAAGAGGCATGTTGGCGACTGCTGGAAGTGCCGAAATTACGGAAAGCTTGGACACAAGGTTGAAAGGTGTAAAAAGGGAACCATTTGCTTCAACTGTAATAAAGAAGGTCATAGGAAATCGGATTGCCCCAAGTTGAAAGCGATTGTACCTGGAAGAAACCCCCAGGGTGGTGTTTATCAACTTGGAACAGTCGAGGTGAAGAAAGTGGATTCGAATGTCGTTACTGGTATGTTTTTACTCAACAATCATTATGTTGTTGCTTTATTTGATTCGGGTGCTGATAGGAGCTTTGTATCCACTAAATTTAGTGCCCTTATTGACATTGAACCTGTTGAGATAAATACCAGTTACGAGGTGGAATTGGCTGATGGTAAATTAGTGAAAACTAATAAGCTATTAGAAGGATGCTCTCTAAATCTCTTAAACTATTCCTTTCCGATTGATTTGATGTTGATAGAATTAGGTAGTTTTGATATTATTATTGGTATGGATTAGTTGTCGTTGAATAATGCTACTATTTTATGTGGAGAGAAGAAGGTTAAGATTCATCTTAGGAATAGGACGTTAGTAATTGATGGTAATCGAGGTGAATCTCGTTTGAAAATCGTTTCATGTATTAAAGTCCAAAAGTACATCAGGAACGGTTGTGAGTTTTTCTTAGCTCAAGTGACCGGGAATGAGTCTAGGGAGAAACGATTGGAAGATGTACCTATTATTTGTGAATTTCCTGAGGTATTTCCTAAAGATTTACCCAGACTTCCATCGATAAGGCATGTAGAGTTTTGAATCGATTTAATTCCTGGTGCTGCACCAGTGGCACGTGCGCCATACCGATTAGCCCCTTCTGAATTAAAGGAGTTATCTGAGCAACTTAAGGAGTTGTCTACTAAAGGTTTTATTCGACCGAGCTCGTCCCCTTGGGGAGCTCCAGTCTTGTTCGTTAAGAAGAAGGGTGGATCTTTCCGTATGTGCATTGATTATAGGGAACTGAATAAGTTGACAATTAAAAATCGATATCCTTTACCAAGGATTGATGATTTGTTTGATCAACTACAAGGATCTAGTGTTTATTCTAAAATAGATTTGCCGTCAGGATATCACCAACTTCGCGTCCGTGAAGAAGATATTCCTATAACTAAATTTAGAACTCGTTATGGACACTATGAATTTCTAGTAATGCCATTTGGGTTAACTAACGCACCTGCGGTTTTCATGGATTTAATGAATCGAGTGTGCAAGCCCTACTTGGATAAATTTGTGATTGTGTTTATTCACGATTTTCTAATCTATTCTAAGAGTGAAGATGAACATAGAGAACATTTAAGGATTATTTTGAATTTGTTAAAGGATGAAAGGTTGTATGCTAAGTTTTCGAAATGTGATTTTTGGTTAGATTCTGTGCAATTTCTTTGTCATGTGATTAACAAGGATGGAATTCATGTTGATCCTGCAATGGTTGAAGCCATTAAGAATTGGTCGGCACCGACAACACCAACGGAAGTGCGACAGTTCTTAGGATTGGCTGGCTATTATAGGCGATTCATTAAAGAAATTTCTTTAATAGCTAAACCCTTGACTAAGCTTACCCAGAAGAATAAACCTTTCGATTGGGGAAGGGGTGAAGATGGAGCATTTCAGGCATTGAAGCAAAAATTATGTAGTGCGCCAATTCTATCATTACCCGACGGGAGTGAAGATTTGGTAGTGTATTGTGATGCATCTCTTAGAGGTTTTTGAGCTGTTTTGATGCAGCGAGAAAAAGTGATAGCTTATGCTTCTAGGCAATTAAGGAAGAATGAGGAGAATTATACTACTCATGATCTTGAGTTAGGAGTTTTAGTCTTTTCTCTTAGGTTGTGGAGACATTATCTGTATGGCACCAAGTGTACGGTATTCACCGATCACAAAAGCCTACAGTATATTCTCGATCAGAAGGAATTGAACATGAGGCAACGAACATGGATAGAGTTGTTAAATGATTATGATTGTAATATAAAATATCACCCAGGAAAAGCCAATGTTGTTGCCGATGCATTAAGCAGGAAAGATAGAGAGCCTATCAGGATACGTTCTCTAGTCTTGACCGTGCACAATAATTTGCCTGAGCAAATTAGAAATGCGCAAATAGAAGCCTGTAAGAAAGAAAATTTTGTTAATGAAGGGTTCCGAGGAGAAGTAGATCCTTTAGAGGTTAGAGCTTATGGAGTGAAATGATTAAGAGGTCGTATGTGGATACCTAAGTTTGGAGGCTTAAGAGATTTGATTATGTTAGAATCCCATAAATCTAAGTATTCCATTCATCCGGGATCTGATAAGATGTACCATGATTTGAAGAAGTTGTACTGGTGGCCGAATATGAAAGCTGATATTGCTATGTATGTTCTTCAATGCTTGACTTGTGCTAGAGTCAAAGCTGAACATCAAAATCCATCAGGACTACTTCAACAGCCAAAGATTCCCAAATGGAAGTGGGAGCAAATTACGATGGACTTTATCACCAAGCTTCCTAGAACATCATCTTGAAACAACTCGATTTGGGTCATTGTCGACAGACTGACCAAATCAGCACACTTCATTCCGGTTAAAGAGCAGTTCACACTGGAGAAGTTGACTCGTATTTACCTTGAGAATGTTGTATGCAAGCATGGAGTGCCTGTATCGATCATTTCAGATCGAGATCCTAGATTCGCATCGAATTTTTGGGAATCTCTCCAAAGATCTTTGGGAACGAATCTCGACATGAGCACTGCTTATCACCCCCATACTGATGGGCATAGTGAAAGGACGATACAAACACTAGAAGATATGTTGAGAGCTTGTGTGTTAGATTTTGGTAAGAATTGGGATAAACATTTGCCTTTAGCAGAATTTTCGTATAACAATAGTTACCATTCTAGTATTAAGGCTGCACCGTTTGAAGCTTTGCATGGTAGGATGTGTAGATCTCATGTATGTTGGAGTAAAGTTGGGGATACCAAGCTCACGGGACCGGAATTGATCCGGGAGACTACGAAGATGATAGTTCAGATAAAGAATAGATTGTTGACTGCCCGTAGTAGACAGAAAAGTTACGCGGATGTGCGGTGGAAGCCGATGGAGTTTAAAGTGGGTGACCGAGTAATGTTGAAAGTATCGCCATGGAAAGGCGTTATAAGATTTGGAAAGCGAGGAAAATTGAATCCCCGTTATATTGGACCCTTTAAGATTTTATTTAGAGTAGGCCCGGTGGCTTATAAAGTAGAGTTACCCCCAGAACTTCATGGCGTTCACAACACATTCCATGTATCTAATTTGAAGAAATGTATAGCAGTGAGTGATGAGAAAAATTCGTTGGATAAGGTTCGAATAGATGGGAAGTTGCATTTTATCGAAGAACCCGTAGAGGTTATGGATCGTGAGGTAAAGCAACTGAAACAAAGTCGGATACCTATTGTCAAGATCCGGTGGAATTCAAAGCATGAACCGGAATTTACTTGAGAACGAGAGGATGAAATGTGGAAGAAATATCCGCACCTCTTTGATTTCAATAAGAAACGGACATCAAAATGAAATGGATCACGAGGACGTTGATCCCTTTTAAGAGGAAAAGCTGTGACAATCTAACATTTTCAAGTAGTGAATTATTTTCTCGTATAATATTTTGAAACTTATTTTTGTGTTAGTTGATGAACTCACAATTTACGGATTTAAATTTGGGCTTACGTGCATAATTTAGCGTCCTTTACGACTAAACCGAAAACCTTAGGATTACGTATTTACGTTTTTGAACTCCGTTTTTAATGAGACAATTTTTATTAGATTCGTTTTGTGTCGTTGATTCATAATTTATAAAAACGTTTTTCTTAAAACGACCCGAGGGCACGCAAATCGAGGAAACTAAAATCAAGAAATACTCTTAAATTAGCGGGATGGGACAAAACAAGTTTATCACACCCCACTAACACATGGGACGGCCAAAAGAGGACACCACATCCTTTGATGTGGCATCCTTACACTTAACTAGCTTACACTTGTTAAGCATAAGCTTAACAATTAAGCTACTCATCCACCAAACTATCAAAACCATCTTAGCTAAACCATTTACTTCATTTCACATGCAAAACAACTCACACACACTCTCTCCCATCCTCCCTTGCCGTCACTTCACCATTCAACACCATCATTTGATCTTTTCTAGCCACAAATCTCATGTTATCTAGCCATATTACAGAGAAACCTTGAAGCCTTGATTGATTGGTGGCCATATTAACAACAAAGAAGGTGATTTGCTTGTGTCTTAGGGCTAATTTCTCAACAAACTATCTTGGTGGTTGATGATCTTGGAGATATATTTGGTGTTCATCAAGTTATTGTCATCCAAAAACAAGATATAATCTTGGTTGGTAAAAAAGATCATCCTTTCCATTTCTCTTGAAGATCAAATGTATTTTTTTCTTATTGTATATGTATATTATGAATATACGATGATAGAAATGTTGTCTGGGGATCAAGTGTTGATAAATATGATTAAAAAGATGAATAACCATAAGAAACAAGGCTAAAATCTTGCTTAAATTGTTGGCTGTATAAAAACAGTAAGTAACCAAGTTATAAATTGATAAAATTGCATGGTGGAATCCATTTACAGTAAGTGTTAGATTTCATACACATGTGAGAGTTGGTCATGCAATGGAATCATCAAAATGAGTGAGATGTGATCAAAACAAGATGAGTGTACCAATCTGAATAGTCTGTTTTGTAGGGACTGTTAAGGATAGTTAGACATGGAATGAGCAGTAGCTATAGCTAACTTATTTTTAGCACATAATATGAAGTTTATTCCATCCAAAAATGAGCTTCTATCTCATTATAGAACTCAATATATTATAAAAATGGTGAAGATTAAACTAAAAATCAGATTTTGAAGAATTAATGTTAAATAGTATTATATAAGCACTCAAATAATATAGTATAAAATGTGAATTAAAACTCACTAACTTATAAATTTCATTTATATAAATATTTATAAGGTTAAATAAATGGACACTTTATAAAAATGGTAGTTGAATAAGATTTATAAGTTATAAAAACTATAAACATGATTTTTACGACTTTTTCGGCTATTACCGTAAAATTAATGTTTTTCGCCAATTAAAACTTAGACGATCAATCCCGTCTAATGTAAAGTTTTTAAAAGTCATATACTGATATATAAGTACCTAATACAAGTAAAAACTGATAAAACCCGAACTATAGGACATACGGACATTAACGAGCTAAGTTAGCATATTTGGACTAATAATTTAACTAAATAAGTTAAACACTTATAAAAATTACTTATTGGGCTTAACCCATTTGGTCCCAACATGTATAGTATAAATAATGATAATACAAGTATAAAATGTATTAATACAAGTTAATGAACTTATAATAGGCTTATTGGACCTAAAACATGTAAATAGGTAAAAACCAGTAAACCAGTAAAAAGTTACCAATACATAAACACTAAAATGAGTAAATAAGAACATATAAACCCACTTTATCATCATCATATGTACTAAATCATCATATGTATATTTATTATTTTGATAAAGTCATTGAACAAAGTCTAAGACCGATTATTATTTATATAGGTTTCTGTGACCGAAGCACGCCCGTAGCCGATAATCCACCTTTCATTATCAACGTGAGTTCATAGACTCGCACTCTTGTAAATGTTTTAGAAAATGATTTGTAAACCCGCGAGGGAGATAACATGCTAGTTTTTGATAAAATAGAACACATGTAGTCCCGATGGTATGCTTAATGATATGGGCCCGAATGATGCGATTACCCAATAAAAGAGATAAAAAGGATTATTAGTAGTTAGGTTATGTCACTCAAAGTCCCATTAGCATGAATTGTGAACTACTGGGATTTGGTAGACGCTTATGCATATGATAGTACTATTTGGGGACGATCACCCTAGTTCGCGCCTTGACGGTTGATCCCCGTCGTACCACATTGATTGGTAAGCGAATTTATGTATGAGAATATTTACATAGCGTGATTTTTGTGACGACAGGCTAACTTAGATGGGCAAATTGTTTGTCGGGTTCGCGGCCCGTTGTTTTGACAGTAAGGTAAAAATGTCATGCGGCTAATAATAATCCTATATAATCTAAATATCCGATATGATAAGATGTTAATAACGATAATAATATTACCTATAATGGTAATATTGAGGCTACGGTCTCATGGACGGCTTAAGATGTATGCTTTGATTTCTATATTGCCTGACTAGCAATACGAGGACTTACTTCTGATATTATACTTGTGTTCTGATTTTAACGATTGTTTTATATAACGGTTTTATTAAACTCTATGAATTTACTCGGCATTCACTGATATGATTTTTGCATGTTTTTATCTCAGGTGCTTGAAGGTAATCCGGATGGAGATCGACTCTGATGGCCCACATAATAATAAAAATGTTCATTCGATCTATGTTTTGTAAACTTAATGACCTGTATAATTTGGGACATGTTGTACACTTTAAACTTTTTATCGAATGAATGTATGTTGAACCTTGTACAACCATTTTTATGTGTTTTCTATGATTGGAGTTATTGTTCTATCCCGTAACACTCTAAAAGACTCTTCCGCTGTGCCGATACGAAATTTGAGAGTGTTACATTGGTATTTTGAATTTATCAATTATAATTCCTTTCATTCATAGAAGTTGGTATAATTGAGCAGAAACTTGTGTTCCATTATAATTTGTTTGTGTTTTGAAAAGTGGTTTTGGATTTGTTCTAAGTTTGGTTAAGATTTGGTTTCAAAAAGTTTTCAAAAGTTTTCTATCTTTCTGTTTTGTTTATCAGTGTGTACTAACCCAACTTTCAGTCCAAAAGATCTCATAAGCTTGTCACCCGCAAGCTTATAGAAGGTTTTTGAGCCTTTGAGTGGTTGTGTGTTCATTTGTGTTGAAGATCTCATCATAACATAGCCGTTGGTTCTACCATTTAACCATCAACAAGGGTTCATTCATTGTGATCATTGTCCAAGTACCCTTGGCTTGTTCAGCTGTTGAACAAGCTCAAGGGAGCATTGCTGACTCCCCATAGGAAGTTGTTGGGGAAAGGTACACAAGTTCTTATCCCTCTCTTTAGTTTTATGTCAAAATAATGCATGCTATATGATTTTGTGTTCTTAGCTTTGTAACTGTGTTTTTTTGCTTGTTTGTGTTTATTTAGTGGTAGTAGATCTATATCAGTCATAAAAAGTGCAAGTTATAAGGTTTTGAAAATAGTTTGTTTGAAAATCAAGTTGTTAATTGGTGTTTGGATTTAACTATCAAAGGCCTTTGGGCCTTGGACATTGACTTTTCTATGCTTAGAAGTGCTTAGTATATGTTTTTAAGTGGTTTATGGTATTTGGTTAAGTTTGGAAAGCATTGCAAAAGTTTTTGCTAAGTGTTGTGTTTTCTGCATAAGTTTAGTGTCAAACACATCAGAAGAAATAAAGTCTTTGTGTGATTGAATTGAGCCTTGAAACTTGGTAGTTTGTTAGATCTTGTGATTGTGCATCTGTGCAATATTTGGTTGCTTATTTTGGTGTCTTATTGTGAAAGTTATAAGCTCATAAAACTCATTGTATTGCCAAGTAGATCAACAAATAGGCCTTACTGATTTGTGCTTGCATATTGTTATTGCCTTGTTGTTATGTGTATTTGTTGATTGTTATTGCCTTGTTGTTATGTGTATTTGTTGATTGTTATTGCCTCGTTGAGTGCTTATAAGTGTGATTTGTGCATTTTGTGGCTTATTTGGACAGCCCATAAGCTCACTAGCTTTTTGGCTTTTTCTCCAAAAATCAAAGCAAGGCACAACAACTGTTGTACTTGTTCACTGGCTTTGAACTTAAAGCTTACTCCATAAACATCTTATTTTGCCCTTAAATAGCTTAACAAAGTTCCAATAATCAGAATTGGTAACGTTGACTTTTGTTGACTTTGGTCAAACTTCGTTCAAAGTGCTTAATTCTAGATTCTAGCTTATTGGATCAAGCAACAACTTTGTTTTTTACTTTTCATCAATAGTCTCAGCTTATTATTAGTTCTGCTAGTTTGTAGCTCTTAATATTAGCTTTTCACTAGATAACTAGCTTTTTGTGCTTATTTAGTGAGCTTATTGGCTTCTATAGCTTATTCTATTAAGCTTTTTGAAAATTTTCTTGTTGATAAGTCTTAGTTTGTTCATTTAAGAGCTTTTTCAAAAAGAATAAGCTTCTAAAGTGCTCTAAAACTCCAACCCGACTATTTTGTCTATTTATGAAATAGTTCTTTTCAACTTTTTAGCTTATTCCTTGAGATTTTTTGGAATTTCTTTTTACAAATAGTATTATAATCCTAATAGAAGATTGTGTGTTTAGTCAGAGCTTATGGCATTTTGTTTTGGCTTATTGGGCTTATTGGCCCATTAAGAAAAATCTTAATTCTTATAAAGCTGTGATAAGCTCAAAACCAGCTTTTGGGCCTTTAGACTTTTGTTCTCAGATTTTTCTTTTGAGTCACACTCGGCTTTTTCATAATTTTCTGTGGACTTTGGATTTTATTGGGCTAAAAAGCCCATTAAGACCTATTGTTTTGTATTTTGGCCCACTTGAGGGCCCAATAAGGGTATTCTTGTAATTTCACTTTTATTATTAGATTAGTTAGATAAAAATAAGTTAGTTTGCCACTTTTTAGAATTGTTTTACAAATTTTGGATTTTTAAGTATTATTTTATTATTTTATTTTAGTTAAAAATTGTTTTTAGTGATTTTAATTAGTTTTAATAGGTTTTAAAATTTGGAAAAATAGTTTTTGGCTTAATTAAAGTATTTTTGAGGTGTACCAAGTCTTGAATCTTAGTTTGGTCTTTTTGTAATTTATTTGATTTTTAGGGCTTTAATTAGCATTTAAAAACTAAATAGTAATTAATATAAAAAGTTACAAGAAGTTTTCTTGATTTGTAAACCTTAGATATATTTTTAGGGATTTATTGTAGTTTTTTAGGGATTTTTAGATAAAGTATTAATTTTGCCTCGTTTTGAGTGAAAATGCGTTTTTCGTCTTAGTTTATTTTTATCGTAATCCGTCATTTTTCTTTTTTTAATATTAATAAGAAACAAGAGTTTGACACACAATATAATCATCCTTGGTGAATAACTTACATTGGGTCATTAGTGTACGTTTTTCCTAAAACGTGCATTTAGTATTTACCATATATACGTCTTTTTCCTAAAAGCGTATTTTTACCACAATCATTTTAGCGCCGGAGCTGGGGAGGTGTTTATGTTCAAATTTGAAAATTTTGGTTTTTATATTATCCAATAATAGTAATTGTGTGATTAGCACTCTAATCATACATATTATCGTTGTTCGTTTTTTGTGAATATTTGTATTACGTATCACAAATAAATCCAAAGTATCTCCAAATACGCGATAAATCACACCTCATTAGCGGGTGTTCCAGTCGTTAGTGAGTGTATCGAATTAAAACAAGGAAAAGAGGCAATATAGATAAATACTTTTAAGAAGCTTAATCTCGACAAGTACAAACTATAATGTGGGTATAAGGCGGTTGTATTTCACGACTTAAAGGAAAAAAGGCTCTTAAGTGCTTCGCGCCGCCTCGTTTCCTCCGCTTGCTTGTGCGTACTTAGAAAGTGATGGCTAATTAAAGGTTTGCCAACCAAATTATTATCTACGTATCATATGTATTTGCTTGTTTTCATATAGTGAACCCTCGTAAACGATTTGGCGTTCCACCAACGTTTTCAAGTCATCGAAGGCTTTCACCTCACGTGATTGTTTTCATTCTTTGAGGCTTCTCTAATCAAGAGTTTGATTCGAGGAGAGATTTTGTATATTTTTGTCTACGTAAAAACACCAAAAAGAATCTTCTTTGCTCACCCCACGTTCTACGTTACGTTTATGCTAACTCGCTCACAAGCGAAACGTGCTCGTAAACTTCGTATTCAAAAGGAAGGAACCCAAAATCCTCCCATTGAAGAATCTCCAATTGTCGAACCCGTTGTAGAACAAATAGTCCCTATGGATAATCGTACTATGATGGAGTTGCTTCAAGCACCCACCGAGAGTTTTGGAGAAGCGATTGTGATTCCCGCTATCCTTCTAGAGAATTTTGAGATAAAGATGGGTTTAATGTCGATGCTACAAGCCAACAACTTTCGTGGTCATGAAAACACAACCCTCATTATCACATTCGGAATTTTAACCGTCTCACCGCGACTAGCAAGTTTAAGGATGTTCCACACGACGCGATCAATATGATGCTTTTTTCGTACTCTATAGAGGGACCCACCAAAATTTGGCTCAAGAAAGAACCACCAAATTCTATATTTACGTAGAAGGATCTCGTGTCCAAATTCGTGAACCAATTTTTCCCTCCCTCTAAGACTATGCATTTGTAAAACGAGATTTCAAGATTTACCCAAAAACCTAATGAAAGTTTTTCAATGGCTTGGGAACGGTTTAAGGAAATGTTACATGAATGTCCACACCATGATTTTTCCGAATTGCATCAAATTGACACGTTTTATAATAGGCTTAATGATCATGAACGAGATTACTTAAATGCCACCGCGGGTGGTAATGTTTTGTTTAAAACGACCAAAGAAGCTTTAACAATAATTGAGAATAGGTCCAAGGTTTACAACCGTCATAACACACCGAGTGTTGCCATTATGGGTCATCTTCGTCGTCTCGTAACATGAATGTTTTGCAAGATGAAGTTAATGATGAAAATAGATTTTTCGATAGATTTTCGTCTCTAATGGATCATTGGAAAGCTAAAGAAGCTTCTACTCTCGCTTCGGTTAAAGCGGTTGAGAAAATTTTCATATCTTGTGGTGGAGCTCATGATTTTTCCGAGTGCATTACCGCATTGGTAACACTTCGAGTGCCTATGTAGCCATGGGAACTTACAACCAAAACGGCCAAGGTTCTCGCCCAAATCAAGCTCCAGAAAATCAAAATACTAATAACTATCGAAATAACAATCAAGGTGGTGGTTATTAAGGAAACCAACATAATTACAACAAGGGTAATTATGAGAACAATATGCAAGTGCAAAATCAAAGTAACAATCGTGATTTTCAAAATACAAATGAAGGTTTTCAAAACGCTCACACAAAAAAATCTTCCAAATGAGTTTATGGATTATGCTAAGACAAATGACGCTAAGTTCGATAACATGACAAGGGACATGATTAGCTTAAGAACCGACTTGAAAAATGAGATTTCAAATGAACTTAATAGTCATAATAACAAAGTGGAGAGTAATATACAAAGGCTTCAACAAAAGCTTAAACAAAGTCAACATGAAGTTAAGCAAAGTTAACTTAGGGCGGAACAAGATCGTAAAAATGACAAAGAAGATCGCACTAAGTTTGACAACAAAATCGCAAGCATGTTTGATGCCATAATGTGTAAACCCTCCTCCTCGGGTGGTCTTCCAAGTGATACCATCGGGAACCTGAAGGGAGAAATAGAAGGTATTACTACACCAAGTGGTAAACTTTCAAAGAGCCTATTTCTCATTCTAGTACTTCTACGGAGAAGGAAATCAAGAAAGAACCTGAGGTGATGGTAGAAAAGGAGCATATCTCAATCCCATGAAGTACCGCTCAATCTACACCTACGGTTGAGCCTATACCAATTTTGGAACCCGAGATTCCAAGGCCATTGCCTATGCCCCAACCCACACCACCCTTACCTTACCCGTCGAGACAAAACAAGGAAAAATTGCATGAGCGTAACAATCAACAAATCGAGCTTTTCATAAAAATGTTTCGTGAAGTTTATTTAGACAAAAGTTTAGCTGACGCTTTTTTGTATATGCCTCTTTTTGCCTCCACTTTTAAAAGTATTATGAACGTAAGGAAAAGCTTTTAAAGCTATCCAATTGTTCTTCGGTTTTTATTAACCGAATATCAGAAAAAGTTGGTGATCCTGGCAAATTCCTTATTCTGTGTGGTATACAAGAGATGGAAGGATGCCTCGGCTTGGCCGATTTTGGCGCAAGCATTAATTTGATGCCTTTTTCTATGTGGAAATCGCTTTCACTTCCGGATCTTATTCCTTCAAAAATGTCTATGGAAATGGCCGATCATTCTACGATTCTCGCATGTGGAGTGGCCGAAGACATTTTTGTTAAAATGGTAAAATTCTACTATCCGGTTGATTTTATCGTGGTAGACATTCCCATGGATCCTCAAATTCCTCTAGTTTCAGGTCGTCCATTTTTAGATACCTCGAGATCGATCATTGATGTTCATGCTAGAAAAATTACTTTGCGATTCAATGAGGAGAAACTTGTTATAAACGCTACTCAAAATTATACACCTTCTCATGTTTATGTAATCGCAACCATAAAACATATCGACTTAGTCGATGTAGTTTGTGATGAATTTTCACAAGAAGTGTTAGGTTTTTTCGATAGTTCGATTAGTGGCAATCCCACTATTATGGATCCAATCCTTGCTAATTCTACACCTAATCTCACTCCATTCAAAGGAGGCGATTTTATTTTTAATGAAATCGACAATGAAGAAGAGGTCAAAATTAGTAAGGATGTTCTCAATCAAATTCAACCATATTTTCCACCGATGTAAATTATGAGTGTTGAACCAAAATTTTCAATCGAGGATCCACCAATCCTTGAATTGAAAGATCTTCCACCTCACCTCGAACACACATTCTTGGAAGGTGTTGAAAAGTTGCCGGTTATTATTGCGAAAGATCTTTCCAATGATGAAATAACCTTACTTTTGAAAATTTAGAAAGCTCACAAAGGGGCAATTGCGTGGAAAATTTCCAACATTAAGGGTATTGACCCAAAATTTTGTACTCAAAAGATTTTAATGGAGGAGGACTACAAACCCGAAATTCAATGTCA
Source organism: Glebionis coronaria (assembly GCA_025667525.1). NCBI lineage: Eukaryota > Viridiplantae > Streptophyta > Magnoliopsida > Asterales > Asteraceae > Glebionis > Glebionis coronaria. The sequence continues at coordinate 369,142,730 of CM046875.1, forward strand.
AAGAAGGGTAAACCCCAAAATTCACGATGTCATCAAAAAGGTAGTCTTAAAACTCCTTGACGCGGGAATGATTTACCCTATATCCGATAGCCCTTGGGTGATCCTAATCCATTGCGTCCCTAAAAATGGAGGAATGACCGTTGTGCCTAATGATGACAACGAGTTAATTCCAACTCGTGTTGTGACCGGTTGGAGGGTGTGTAATGACCATCGTAAGTTAAATGACGCCACTCGTAAAGACCATTTTCCCTTTCCCTTCATGGATCAAATGTTGGAGCGTCTCGCGGGAAATGACTTAGATTGCTTCTTAGATGGTTTTCCAGGTGACCTTCAAATCCCTATCGACCCTCGTGATCAAGAAAAAACTACATTTACGTGTCCATATGGAATGTTTGCTTATCGTAGAACGCCTTTCGGACTTTGTAATGCATTAGGAACCTTTCAAAGGTGCATGATGGCTATTTTTCATGATATGATCGAGAAGTCGATGGAAGTGTTCATGGATGATTTTTCTGTGTTTGGAAATTCGTTCACGTCGTGTTTAAATAACTTGAAAAAAAATGTTAAAACGTTGTGAAGAAACAAACCTTGTGCTTAATTGGGAAAAATGTCATTTCATGTGTAAACAAGGAATCGTCTTAGGTCATAAAATACCAAAACCGGGGATTGAGGTCGACAAAGCTAAAGTTGACGTCATCGCTAAATTACCTCACCCCAAAACTGTCAAGGGAGTTAGGAGTTTCCTAGGCCACGCGGGATTTTATCATCGTTTCATTAATGATTTTTCGAAAATATCTCGACCTATGACACACCTTCTCGAGAAAGATGCTCCTTTCATCTTAAACGAAGATTGTGTTCACGCTTTTGAAACTCTTAAAAGGAAACTAACCGATTTTCCCATTCTTTTTGCTTCTAATTGGAATCTCCCATTTGAAATCATGTGCGATGCAAGTGATTATGCAATTGGGGCCGTTTTAGGGCAACGTCATGAAAAACACTTCTTGCATATCCACTATGCTAGTAAGACGATGACCTAGGCTCAAATGAAATGTACCACAACGGAAAAAGAATTACTTGTCGTTGTGTATGCATTTGAGAAATTCTGACCTTATCTCGTCTTAATAAAAAGCATAGTGTATACGGGTCATTCGACTATCAAGTACCTCTTCTCTAAACTTGATGCAAAGCCGATATTGCTTTGTTGGATTCTGTTCCTATAAGAATTTGATGTCACAATACTTGACAAAAAAGGATCCAAGAATCTAGCGGCCGATCATCTCTCTCGCTTAGAAGATCCTCACAAAAATGAGTTCGAGAACAAGGAAATTACTGAAACATTTCCTCTCTAGACTCTTGGTGTGTTGAATTCTAAAGACGACACCCCGTGGTTTGTGGACATTGCAAATTACCATGCAGGCAATTTCATAATCAAGGCTATGATGACACAATAAAAACGAAAATTCTTTTGTGACGTCAAGTTCTATTTTTGGGACGACCCTTATCTCTTTCGAGTTTGTGCAGATCAACTCGTTCGATGTTGTGTTTTTGGCATCGAAGCATCTAATATCCTTAGAGCTTGTCACGAGGGACCCACGGGTGGTCACCATGGTACTAATCTCACGGTTAAGAAAGTGTTCGATGTCGGCTTCTTTTGGCCTTCGATTTATTGTGATGCACACGCACTATTAAGTCGTGTGACTCATGCCAACGTCAAGGAAAATTGATGTGTCGTGGAATGTATATTAATTAGATACGTTATAGGGTAAACTTAGAAAATTACCTTTAGAAAAAATTAATAGACTAAATTCACCAAAGACGGATTTAATTAAATATGTTGATGAACTAAGTTCGTTGAACACGAAGATCGGGTGAATTTGAGACGTTTTTGTTTCGATTTGGACAATTGATTCAAATGGGTTATCGGTTTTTTTTAAAACTAAAATTACTCCTACGATTTTTCAATTAATAAAATCCTAAGTGCATGAATCTTTCTCCATTTTAATTTTCTAATAGACAATTATTTAAACTATTTAAAATTTAAACTATTTTGATTAAAACACTTTATCACTATTTAAAATCTATTTAAATGATTTTAAAATAATTATTAAAAAATTATAAACTAATTTAATTTATTTAAAAATTAACTTTTACTTTTAATAAACAAAATCTATTTAAAACTATCTTTATTAAAAATCTAATTAAAATTAATATTATTTAAAAACTAATTTATAAAATAAAACTAACTCTAAATTTATAAAATAGAATATATTTTATTTCTAAAACTTTTATAAAAGTAATTATTGAAACTAATATTTTAAAATTAACTTTAAATGAAAACAAAGCTTGTATTTAAATCTATTTAGATAAACTGACAGCAGACAATTAAGTCTATATTAATAAAATAAGCAATATTAAAGCATGAATAAAGAGCTAGTCCAGATGGTTAATGCAATTGGCACATGACCAGGAGGTCATGGGTTCGAGTCCCAATAGAGACATTTTTGGTGAAAATTATTTTTGACAGATAAAGTAACCAATTAAAGTCACAGTGATGATTTATTTGTGAGATTAAAGGGACTGATAGGAAATCAGTCATAGATAATCAGCTCAGTTGTAGCTGATTGCATTTTGCTAAACAACAATACAACAAAGAACATAAAGAAATACAACAAAGTCAATCCTATATCAGCAGACTTATTAATCCCAATTACCCAAATTGACAATTCAAAACAGATATCACAGTAATATAATTACATTCACTTACTGTAAATTGAACAATTTCAAGCAAATAACCCAAATTAAAATAGAATCAGTCATAGCAACATAGGTAAAATTAGCAGTCGAGAAAAACTAAACAACACATCAAACTTAAGCACAAATCACACAAATCAGTAAAAATGAACTTTAGACAATTATGAGAGCATAACAAGATTACAAGCAAGATTTAAACTACTATAGCAATTAAGAATCAGACTCAAAATGTTTACCAAATATATTTTTGATCATCATTCAAATATCAAATTTAACTACCCAAAAGAAAACTACAATCTAAACTTCTACAGTGAAACAACATAAATCAAGCAAAGTAAAACAGGTCAAACATATTGAAACCGTAGAAAAGTTGACACCACAGCCAAGTAGGCGCAATTACTCAATCAATGATTAAGCATATCATAGCAACATCACAATCCTAAACAAGTAAATCAATAAGCTTCCAACTCTACTAAAACTCTACAAAAGAAACTACTAGAATCAGCTACACAGTCAAGCAGATACCAGGATTAAACCTAAGCAGATCCAACATCATAACAGCAGATAAAATCATAAACAGAGCAGATATAACTAACACAAAATTTACATAAACTTAATCAATTAAGCAGATTCATTTCAAAACATTTAAAAAATAAAAATAAAAGGAGGTGAAACCTTTTGGAGTACACCGTTGAGAAGTAGAGCGGCCCTGAGCCGTCTAAATAACTAACTCGAGACCACCATTAATCTCACAACGAACCACCATCATTTATCACCAAACGAGACATTTTTTTTACAAACTTTCCAGTGGGGAAAGTTTTCCCCAAATTTTTACTTTCTTTATTTAACTCAAGTTATTAATTAGCTTGATTAAATAAATTTAATTGCTATTATTTCAAAACAGTTTAGAAGAATAAATTTCAATAATCATAAATTTAACAGAACAGTAAGACAAAAAATTAAATTCGAAATAAACTTTTATTAATTATAAAGAGAGATTACAAAACTTGGAAAAGAAATATTACAATTACCTTAAAACTATTTAAGCATAATAACAATGAAAATAAAAACTGGATAAAATAAAATTACAGATTATGGGGGTTTTTATAGGCTAACCCCAAACCCTCTTAGGTGAGTTTGTTGATCAAAACCTATCATCTCTACCGTCCAATGCATATTTTCTCTTATTCTCTTTCTTCTCAATTCCATCCAAGGGCTGTGGATAGTTCTCGGTCACACGAATCACCACGGTGGATAGAATTTGTGCTACTTGTGCTTTCTCCAAGCTGACTTGGCCTTCTCTTATTGGATGATTGGTGAAAGATGAAGTGGTCCATCCAATCAGGTGATAGCTTCGATGAGAGAGAGTGCCACGTGGCCTAGATAGGGGCATCTCTTTGCTTCCGATAAACTTGGGAATTAATTCCCAAGCGTGTGGCTTCACGTGCCATGGATAATGAAACCCCAATTTGGTTTTGTTAATTAGTGTTTGGGGAATAGTACATCTGGTTATTTGGTTTTGAGGTGAGAGATAAAGGGAGCATTGGTTGTATCGAAGAGTGAATAATAAGTTTGTGAGGTTTGTGTTGACTTAGTAAATAAATGAAAAGTTATAGCAACTTTATAACCGTCCTTTTGTTAACATAGTTAACCTAATAGGCCTTTTAACAGCCCATACTCCTTCACGTCTCAAATATATTGTTATTGGGCCTTAGAGTCTAAAAATGCTTTCCATCCGTTTCTCATATCTTATGAATTGGGCTTATTGGGCTTTTGAAACCATAAGTAAGTAATACATGTTCTCAAATGGGCTTTTGGGCCCATTAATCATAAGTGGGACCCGCAAGGCCTAAATCACTTAATAAATATTAAATCCTCTACATCGAACTCGAATTTTGGCTTTCTTGATATTTCTTCAAATCCCGTGTCGTTTTTGCCGGTTTCCGTGATCTCGGGTACCTACACACATGAAACAACAAACATGCATATACAATACCATTTTCATACACTTTATGTATTTTATGCTTGTTTTATTATACAAATGATATGAGTAAAATCACTCATATCAAACTCCCCCTTGCTAAGTAATTGTTGTGTCCTCACGCAATGATAAAATTAAACTACCAACTACACTTTTATTCAACTTTTCACACTTCTATTTTGCAAAGACATAATGTATTGCTTTCATTATTTGAAAAATAACTTTTAGGATCATAAAACTCAAATAGATTCATCGTCCTCGACTTTTCACTTTTCCATGCCAAGTTTAAAAACAAGATCATTGTCAATCATTAACCCCAAAGTTAAAACAACTCATTCAAGTAATTTGTGTTAAACTCAATCTCCTATAATTCCTAATTGTATCTCTAGATTTTATTTGTCATTCACCCAAAGGCTCATGACTTATTTGATAATTATTAATCCAAAAATGAAGGCAAAAACGGTGTAAAAACACTCAACACTCAAAACCTAACCTCGACTTCAAAAACCGTTGTCACTAAAGAAAGCCCACATCAAAGATAACTTAATATGATCTGAGGGATAAATTCCTGGATCAGAAATTTGGCTAATAGGACTACTTAAAAGCATCAGTTAAACCTCCAAAGTCAATTATGACTTTATTAATGGAGTTAGCAGCAATTACATCATATCACCTTATGGCTCTTTAAGATGCAATCGTGCTCGTTATTTATAATCCACACCCAAAGGCTCCTTGGACAAAAATAAGGGAATTGACATTCACCATCCCACCTTATGGCTCATGATGATGAAGCAATTTTTATTAAACACGTCCCCATGCCATACACCCTAAGGCTCTAATGACAAGGTTAGTGCTACATGACTCCCACCCGAAGGCTCATAGAGAACATGTTTTTATTTATTCTTCTAATTAATATGATATTTCTAGTAAGCCAAATTTCCGCAATCCCATGATCAAAAGTCCATGACACTGACACCCTTAATGTGTTCTCACGTTAATTACAAGGGAAGAAAAAGAAGGAATTATGTGTTAAGATATTAAGCCTAAACCGCTAAAAACTTCATTTATTAAGCAATTATTATTCAAGTGTGAAAAATAAATACGAGGAGATTAAATCAAACACAAAAATACTTACACAAAGAAGAATTAACTTTAAAAAATTATGATTAAACTATATCATCTCTTGTTCTCCATATTGTAAAATTTCAAAAATTTAAAGAATAATAGATACTTAGCCTGTTAAATCAAATTTTTGGGTTTTCAAGTCATCTATAGGATCTTTCATCTTCTTATACTTTTTCAAGTTTTAGAATTTGCGTTTTAAAGTTCCCTTGATAAACGACTTTCTAGGATCAATTATAGGAACTTGCGAAAAGTTCTTGTTCTTAAACCCGTATGAGTTAAGACTTTCTCGTTTTAAAGTTCCCTATATAAAAGCCTACCAAAACTTGATTCAAACACGTTAAGGAAAAGCTAAGGTAAAAACCGAGTCGAGTCAAAGACTATTTTTATTTTCACCAACGGAAAGCCTACATTTGTGTCAAAAACACTTATTTTCTTTATTAAAACTTAAAATTACACTAAAAGTTTAAATTTTTTTATGAAAAACGAGAAAAACGAATACGTTTAGACACGACAAAAGCAATTGCAAGCGATTATATCGATTGACTCCCCCATGCTAAAGCAAAACATTGTCCTCAATGTTTCTTAGCTCAAGAGTAACACCTCCTTGCTAAAACACGAAGAGTCTAATGCAAAATCCTAATATGGAAAGAGCACGCAAAATTATAAGCCGTTTATTAATTATGCCTCAAGATAAAACGTTAGTCGATAAAAATAAAAGGATAGAGAGTGTGCCCCTTTTTACCATCAAAGAATGGAAGATCAAGTGGACCGGCAAAAACCAAACACGAGAGTCTTCACTGATTAGGGTCATACCTAAAATTCACAACACAACAAAACACGACCACGAGCTTGAAAGATCAAGCCTTATTAGTGTTAGAAAATAGATAGAAGATAGAATGTATGGGACTCCCCCACAAGGCACCTCGTTTTTGTTAAACGAGTCATGAGCTCGACTCCATCCCCACATTCATTGGTCCTTAGGGATAATTGTGAAACCGGCATAATGGAATAAATTCCAACATAAAGCACGATGCCGGGGTCAAAGATCTCATCCTCGTTGTCGGATGACAAACGAAAGGATAAAACTCCAACACAAATCTCTAAAAAGAGATAGTAGTCACAAATCATGAAATGGATATAACATGCTCCTCGAGATAAACTCGCACCAAGATGATCGAAAAGTCTTTTAATTATTACATCGGTGAAAAGCTGAGATTTCCCTGAATCAACGATTCTAGGGTCGAATACCTCGTCCTCGGGAGAGAAAGGAATAGACAACACGGTGTCGTCCCCCCATGCTAATCCAAAATCATATAAATCACATGGTAATGGTGGGATAAAAGTTTCATCCATAATGGAATCAACATTCTTAGCTTTAACGACAATTTCACCCTTACAAATGTGATCAAGTGGGTCATGGTACTCAATATGAGACACATGAAAAACCCGCACATTAAGGTCAAAGTAGGTGGGAGGAGGACTTGGGACGAAATCATCATCAAGTAAATTCTCTAAAAAGAGTGCGTCCCCCTCCGGGTCAATATCATCAACACCCGGTGGTATCGAATCATTAGAAGCAAGAAACATGTCAATCTCCTCCATAAGTGGATCACTATCCTCAACGGGAATAAGAGATGGAGAGAAAGACTTGGCATTAGGCTTAGAGTTTAAAGTCTCGATCTTAGAAATGAGAAGATAGACGTTGGATAATTTCTCTCGAAGAACCACGTCTTCCACATCTAAATGAGTAAGTTCATCGGAGAACTTCTCAAGGATCGGAATAGTCAAATCAATCTCATTTCCTGGTGGAAATGGGTCTAAAGGAGCATGTTCAAAAGTGAACCTCTCAAAAACCGGATCACTATCATCCTCATTTCCGGGTGGAAATGGGTGAAGAAGAGTTGGTTTATCGTGAAACCCCTCAAAATCTGAGTCGTGAATGTAATATTTATAAGAAAGTTCATCGGAGAACTCCTCATTAGAAAATTCACTAGAAGTCGAATCATTCTCAAAATCTTCATTTCCATCACAATTTTCATCATTAGAATTGTAGAAAATCTAAAAGTGATTGGAAGAAAGTAGAGTCATCACATTGTGGCAAATCACACGTTTCATTGGAAATACCATCGAACTCTCTTGGGTTTTGGACAAGGATCTCAACACTAGACTTTATTACTTTGTCCGATTCCGTGTCCGGAATAGTGCTAATATGCTCATCCCCCTTGCTTAGAGAATTGTCGGGTTCCACGGTGGAAGAATCATGAATAGGAATGGTGATGTCATGAGAGATTTCCTCATCATCTAGGATGGGTGAATTCTCAGGCTCCATAGCCGGCAAGACATGAAAAAGAAGTACGATTGCACTAGACGAAGGATGTAGAGCAATAAGATCTCGTAAAGAAATAGTACTATTCTCGTCATCGTCAATAAGAAGAGAACGCTCGAGTTCACGAGTAGCAAGATATTTTTCTTCCCTTTGATCTTGTTCTTTCTTTCAAATTTCAATGCTTAATCCATTATAATCTTCCGAAAGTTGTCTAATCTTAATTTCACAATCTCTCTTAAATACCCCATCAATTATTTCTCCATGAAATCTACGACTTCCCAATTTATTAGTTATATCATTAATCTCTTGATTAATTTGTCTCTTTTCTAGCAACATATCTTCAATGCTCTTTTCAACAATTTCAACATTTCTTTGATTCATTATTTGTTGGAACAAGGTTTCAAGTCGTTTAAAATTTTCACTCTCAAGAGAAAAGGGCTCATAAAAATTGTTATCCCTTGGTTGACAATTAAAGCTCTCATGAGGACCTCCACAATACTCACAACAAAGATATTCTTGTGATAAACTTGGTAAATCTTGTGGATAACAATTATCATTAAAGTTTTGATTGTAGCTCGGTTCTTGCTCGTAATTAAACGAGAATTGATGCGAACAATTAATTCCTAAATGAGAATTGTTTCCACAAAACTCACACGAGGGTGTCTCGTATGTGGGGTGTGGAAGTTCGTAAGAATCGAGAGGATTATTTGAAAATTTTGGATTTCCACATGAATTAATTTCATTACAAGAAGGACAAAATCTAACTCGTAAATCGTGACGTAAATCATTCCCACAACGCTCACACGTACACCACCGACATGGTAAAAGACCATATAACAGTTATCCACACCCTACACAATTGAAGATGGAATTCATGGAAGAATTAAAAATTTGAGGGTGAGGAGAAAAATAATTAAACATGATAGAGGGATAAGAAGATAATTTTTGGTATTTTTCATAAATCAATCAAAGATTGACAAAAAAAAGGAGTAAGGATACTTACTATAGAAGTAATCTACCCTCGGTCGACTTTGAGACGTAGGTGAAAACCTAACCGTCTCGAGGTTCAATAAGTAAACTACAAAAATAAGATTTAATACTACTTGAGTCGGCAAACCAATAATTGGTCGTCCCTCTCAATATACGCACAAGCAAGCGGGGAAACAAGGTGGCACAAAGCACTTAAAAACCTTTTTCCTTAGACGGCCTTTTATAGCACGTCGCCTTATACCCACCTTATAGGTTGTATAAATCGAGTTGAAACTTTTTATTAGTATTTATCTATTTTGCCTTTTTTTTTGTTTTGGATTCGAATACAATAGCTAGGTGATGAAATCACAACTAAGGTCTTATTTGGAAGTAGGTAAATTTATTGTTCTACGTAATACAATATATTAATCATAAAAAACACGAAAAACGATACATACTATATATAATAGAAAAATAACAAAACTTCCCAAGGACGGAAAGGGTCTTCAAATCAATGATCAATAAATCTCCACTAAACGAATCGTACACAAGATCCCCGGCAGCGGCGCCAAAATTTTTGATGTATCGTGGAATGTATATTAATTACATACGTTATAGGGTAAACTTAGAAAATTACCTTTAGGAAAAAGTAATAGACTAAATTCACCAAAGGCGTATTTAATTAATCACGTTGATGAACCAAGTTCGTTGTACACGAAGATCGAGTGAATTTGTGACGTTTTTGTTTCGATTTGGACAATTGATTCAAATGGGTTATCCGTTTTTTTTTTAAACTAAAATTACTCCTACGATTTTTCAATTAATAAAATCCTAAGTGCATGAATCGTTCCCCATTTTAATTTTCTAATAGACAATTATTTAAACTATTAAAATTTAAACTATTTTAATTAAAACACTTTATCACTATTTAAAATCTATTTAAAAAATTTTAAATAAACTATTAAAAAATTATAAACTAATTTAATTTATTTAAAAATTAACTTTTACTTTTAATAAACAAAATCTATTTAAAACTATCTTTATTAAAAATCTAAATAAAATTAATATTATTTAAAAACAAATTTATAAAATAAAACTAACTCTAAGTTTCTAAAATAAAATATATTTTATTTCTAAAACTTTTATAAAAGTAATTATTGAAACTAATATTTTAAAATTAACTTTAAATGAAAACAAAGCTTGTATTTAAATCTATTTAGATAAACTGACAACAGACAATTAAGTCTTTATTAATAAAAGAAGCAATATTAAAGCACGAATAAAGAGCTAGTCCAGATGGTTAATGCAATTAGCCCATGACCAGGAGGTCATGGGTTCGAGTCCCACTAGAGACATTTTTGGTGAAAATTATTTTTGACATATAAAGTAACCAATTAAAGTCATAGTGATGACTTATTTACGAGATTAAAGGGACTGATAGGAAATCAGTCATAGACAATGTCAGTTGTAACTGATTGCATTTTGCTAAATGATAGGTGTGAAAACACCCATCCTTTTACCACTTATTTCTTACTAAAACAAGACCAAAACGCGTGTTTAATATCATTTGTTTGGAATTATGCGTGGTTTTTGTGTTTATTGTGTTTTCAGAGTCAACCAGATGAATATTGAAGAAAACATGGGATAGCATGGGTTTTATCAAGGAAAAAGATTCAAGACGAAGTCTATTGTCCAATAGATGCAAAAGAATGGAAGTCAATGGGCCTGTTTGAAGATTTATCGAAGAAAAGGACCAAAGATGGAAGATTTACATATGTCGAAGAAACTTAAGTCTATTAAACGAAGAAATTAAAAGACGAGTTGAATTTAATCGTCGACAAATCCCGAATCAGAATCGAAAACGTCAACTTTTCTGAAAAGACAAGAAGACAAGAAGAAAGGGAGAAAGCCCACTCACCAACCAACCACTAGGACTATATAAAGAATTCCCCTTCACACTTTTTAGTCAGTTTTTAGTTTTTGTTTTTCCTCTTTTCTTTCCTTCTTGTTCGTAGGTATCACCAACACCATTAGGGTGTTTGGTGATTTTGATTCTTGTTTGTTCACAAATCTCGTAGTTTTAATCCTTTCTTTTGATTGTTTAAACCTTAATCATCAATATAATCTTTTCATTCATCTTGTTCATCTTCATCTTTTTATTCAAAATTCTAAAGTTCTTATTTAGTTGATTTTAATCTTCAAAAGTTAGTGGATTTTGTGTTTTTATGATTGGGATTTGATGTTTATGGTTAGTAGATGATTTGTTATTAGTTTTGTTTAAGATTTGGTTAAAACCTTGGTTGATTTTTGATAAATTCATGTTCCCCTGTTTTCTCGTTGTGTCTGTTCTTCATTTCCCCAGATATTCTGAACCAATCGTTTATTCCGTATAAGCATTGTTCAATTTTTTATTCTGAATAGAGTTTATCCATCCGGAATATTTATTATTCCGGATTGCCAATTATTCCGAGTAGCACTAATATTCCGAGTAGCCATATATTCCGAGTAGCCATATATTCCGGATAGAACCTTTTATTCCGAGTAGTCTTTTTATTCCGGATAGCTTCTTTATTCCGAATAGCTTAATTATTCCGCATAACTTAATTATTCCGCATGATTATTCCGGATAGCAATATTATTCCGGATAGCTTAATTATTCCGAGTAGCAGACTTATTCCGAGTAGCACATTATTCCGGATGGCCACTTATTCCGCATAAGGACTTTATTCCGAGTAGCAGACTTATTCCGGATAGCACCATTATTCTGGATCAAGCAAGTTTTCAGTGAGGTTATTTTACTGCTTTATCATTTAATTGTTTAATTTAAATTCAAGTTTTATTTAATTGACTATTTTTGGTCTAAATCTTTATTTACTTCATTCATTTACCTTTTTCGTAGAATAAAAAAAGACAAACCCCCAATTTGTCACCAAGAACAATCATTCCACTTTGAGTTGTGATCAATTCGAGAAGATTCCGAGACATAATACTGACCCCATAGCAAATCTCATGTATCAAATGGCGTCGCTGCCAACTCTTCTTGTTAAAATTAACAGTTTTTTTGTGAGAACTTGGATTTTGGGATCCGTTCGCCGTGAACGTTACCTTTTTCATAAAAACTGTCAAAAAACCCTAAAAAATATAAAATTTTCAAAAATCCTAAAAAGTAAAAAACATAAAAAAGACAAAAATATTTCTTGTTTGCTTTGTTAGTTCTTTTGCAGGTGCATGCGTACACGATCCACGTCTTATCAAGAGCCCGAGCCTCTCGAAGACTTAGACATGGCCGGTGTACAAAACAACAACAATAACCCACCTCAAAACAATAACAACAATAACAATCCACCTCTCAACAACAATAATAACAACAATAATGAACCTCTACCGGACAATCGCCCTATGATTGAACTGTTACAAGCACATGTAGATGGCAACAATGATCCAATTGTCATACCCGCGATTGCAGCCAACAACTTTGAGCTCAAATCCGGCTTTATCCAGATGGTCTCTGCTCAACCATTCTTGGGGCGTACCATTGATGATCCTCATGACCACATCAAGAGATTCCTGCAACTCACGAATACGGTCAAATTCAATGGTGTTCCACAAGAGGTAATCCGTTTGCAACTTTTTCCTTTCTCCCTAGAGGGACAAGCCCGACATTGGCTTGCAAAGGAACCGCCACAAAGTATTCTGACGTGGACGGATTTGGAGACCAAATTTATCAACTACTTTTTCCCACCCTCTCGTACTACCACTTTGCGGAATGAAATCATTAATTTTGAACAAAAGTACGATGAATCTTTTAGTGAATCTTGAGACCGTTTTAAAGATCTTTTATGAAAATGCCCACAATATGGTTTTACCAAAGTGCACCAAATTAACACTTTTTATAATGGTTTAAGCATGAATGACCAAGATTCACTAAACAGTGCCTCGGGGGGTAATATTTTGGTTAAGACTTCTAATGCCGCTTGGGATATTATTGAGAATAAGTCTCGTGTGCAAACCAAGAGTGTGCGGACCAATGCCGCTAGTGCTAGTACTAGTGACAACGACAAGCGACTTGACAAAATCACTACGCTTCTTAAATCGCTTGCCGCCCAAACCGCTAGCAACACCAACAGCATCAACGCTAAAAACGCTCAAGTCAATGCTGTCAGCCAACCATGTGAAATATGCGGTGGTCCTCACTCTTACACCACTTGTACTTCCACCCAAGACTACCCTTCTGAGAATATGAATGCAGCATACGGTACCTATCCTCCGGCCGCTTATCAAGCTCGTCCTCAAGGAGACCGCAACTTGCTTAGCTATCGCTCAAACAACTTTCTTTCCCCGCACGGTTTTCCTCCTAACAACCCAAACCAACAACAAAACCTCAATCGCCCTCCTCGACAACAACAACAACCTCGTGCACCATACCGACCACCTCACAAACAACCATATCCACCTCAAAGAAACAACCAAGTTTACCAACAACCTGCTTATCAACCACCCGCCGACCATGCTCCTCCTCCCAACCAACCCACCGCATTGCACCAAGATGTTGAAACCTACATGAGGACCAATGATGTGATTGTGTAAAATCTCCAGCGGGAAGTGCTCAACCTGAAAGCAGACATGGTAAAACAAGGAAACGATCTGAGAGCTGATATGAGAAACACTTTGGCAAGTCAAACGAATGACTTAAGGAACATGATGGCTAGTTTCTTCGAAGGTAATCAACCCTCTTCTTCGGGTACTCTTCCGAGTAACACCGTTGCGAATCCAAGAGGGGAGATGAAAGCAATCACCACTCGCAGTGGCAAAAGGTACCAAGGAACCCGAGCTTCCTATACCTCCACCGGTGATTGTGACTAAGGAAAACGAGTCACCTGCTCCTATTCCTCATCCTTCTACTTCCCCAATTTCTCCACCTCTTACTTCTACCCCTCCTCCACCCAAGGATGTGAGTGATCCTTCGATCCCAAAGCCTTCCTCTTCTTCCGATATACCTTATCCCTCGAGGTTGAGGAAAGAGAAGCTCAAAAGCAAGGATGATATTCAAGTTTCGAACTTTCTAAAAATGTTTAAACAATTGAATTTTAACATCTCCTTCGCTGAGGCTCCCGCTCACATGCCTAAGTATGCGAAAATGTTCAAAGATCTTCTTAGCGACAAGGAGAAGCTTCTTGATATTGCTAACACCCAACTTAATAAGAATTGCTCTGCAGTGCTCTTAAGGAAATTGCCAACCAAGCTTGGTGATCCGGGTCGCTTCTTAATCCCTTGCAACATCCCGGGAGTAGAGAATTGCATGGCCCTAGCCGATCTAGGTGCCAGTATTAATTTAATGCCTCTAAGCGTTTGGAAGCAATTATCTCTCCCTGAGCTAGTCCCCACCAAAATGACTTTGGAATTAGCTAACCGTACGGTTGCTTATCCAGTGGGGATAGCCGAAGACGTCTTTGTAGGAGTCGACAAATTCACTTTTCCTGCCGATTTCTTCGTCGTCGACTACGATATGGACCCTCGTGTGCCATTAATTGTTGGTCGTTCATTCTTGAGGACCGGTCACACTCTCATCGATGTTGAAGCTGGTGAGCTTATCATGAGAGTGGGTGACAATAAAATCATTTTCAACATGGGAAAGCTTTCTAAACAGCCTTATTCATACGAGAGTGTTAATTGTATTGACGTTCTTGATGAGGCTTGTGAAGAACACTTCAAAGATGCTTGTAAAAGTATTCCTACCTCTCTTCCCAATGTTGAGACCGTTTCCTCTATTGACTCATCACTATCTCTATTTGGAGAAAGTGATTTCCTTTGGAAAGATTTGGAAGCCACCATGGGAGATGCGAACTTAGAACATGACGATTCTCCCACCGATTGGGACGAAGATCTTCGCCTCATTGAGAACCTTCTTAAAGAAGACAATATTTCTCTACCATCTCCCAAGGCTATCGTTATCGACACTCCGACTTTGAATACGCCTCCAATCAAAAATCCTCCGGATTTAGAACTTAAGGAGTTGCCGCCCCATCTCGAGTACGTGTTCCTTGAAGATAAGAAGAAGTCGCCCGTCATCATCGCGAAGGACTTGAAAGAAGAAGAGAAAACTCGCCTCATCGCTGTGCTTAAAGATCATAAGAAGGCAATCGCTTGGAAAATTTCCGACATCCGTGGAATTGATCCAAACTTTTGTACTCACAAGATTCTCATGGAAGATGACTTTAAGCCCGCAATCCAGAGCCAAAGAAGGGTTAATCCTCGCATTCATGACGTCATCAAACAAGAGGGTATCAAACTTCTAGATGTCGGCTTGATTTACCCTATTTCGGATTCGCCGTGGGTAAGTCCCGTCCATTGTGTGCCCAAGAAGGGCGGAATAACCGTTGTTCCCAATGAACACAACGAGTTGATTCCCACTCGTCTTGTTACTAGGTGGAGAGTTTGTATCGACTATCGCAAACTCAATGATGCCACGAGAAAAGATCACTTTCCTCTTCCTTTCATGGATCAAATGCTCGAGCGTCTAGCTGGTAATGACTATTACTGCTTCTTAGACGGTTTCTTCGTGTATTTTCAAATTCCCATCGATCCCAAAGACCAAGAGAAAACCACATTCACTTGTCCCTACGGAACATTTGCTTATAAACCTATGCCTTTTGGTTTATGCAATGCTACTGGGACATTCCAAAGATGTATGATGGCTATCTTCCATGACATGGTGGAAGACACTATGGAAGTATTCATGGATGATTTCTCGGTTTATGGCGATTCTTTCTCTGCTTTCCTTGCCAATTTAGAACGTATGCTTAAGCGGTGTGAAGACACTCGCCTTGTTCTTAATTGGGAAAAATCCCATTTCATGGTAAAAGAGGGCATTGTGCTAGGACACAAGATCTCCAAAGCCGGTCTTGAAGTGGACCGTGCTAAAGTCGATGTTATCGCTAAGTTGCCTCCACCTTCAACCGTGAAGGGTGTGAGAAGTTTCCTGGGTCATGCCGGCTTCTACCATCGTTTCATCAAAGATTTTTCTAAAATCGCTCGCCCGATGACCCACCTCTTGGAAAAGGATTCTCCTTTTATCTTTTCCAACGAGTGTATTGAAGCCTTCAACCTTCTTAAGGATAAGCTAACTAAGGCACCGGTCTTGGTTACCCCTAATTGGGAGCTGCCTTTCGAGTTGATGTGTGATGCTAGCGACTTTGCTATTGGAGCGGTTTTGGGCCAAAGAGTGAACAAACACTTCCGACCGATCCATTACGCTAGCAAGACAATGACGGGGGCTCAATTGCATTACACGACAACCGAAAAAGAGCTTTTAGCTGTTGTCTATGCTTTTGAAAAGTTCCGCCCCTATCTTGTCCTTTCCACCACAATCGTGTATACCGATCATTCCGCGTTGAAGTACTTGTTAACTAAACAAGATTCCAAACCAAGACTTCTTCGCTGGGTTTTTCTACTCCAAGAATTTAACATCGAAATTCGCGATAAGAAAGGAGCTGAAAACCTAGCCGCAGATCATCTCAGTAGACTTGAGGATCCTTACCAAGGGGATCATCCGAACAAAGAAATCAATGATTCTTTTCCCCTGGAGACCTTAATGTCTATCAACTCTAATTCTGATGAAACCCCATGGTTTTCGGACATTGCAAACTACTTGGCGGGTAGAATTCTCGTTGACGGGTTAACATCCCAGCAAAAGAAGAAGTTCTTCAAAGACATTAAGACTTACTTTTGGGATGACCCGTATCTATTCAAACAATGTGCCGATTTGATTATTCACCGATGTGTTGATGGACCGGCAGCTTTAGAAATCCTTGACGCTTGCCACAAAGGACCCACCGGTGGTCACTTTGGTCCC
Organism: Glebionis coronaria; assembly: GCA_025667525.1. NCBI lineage: Eukaryota > Viridiplantae > Streptophyta > Magnoliopsida > Asterales > Asteraceae > Glebionis > Glebionis coronaria. Next base: position 369,159,734 of record CM046875.1, read on the forward strand.
AACTACACCGCCAAAAAAGTGTTTGACTCGGGATTTTATTGGCCCACCATTTACCGTGATGCTCACGCTATGGTTAAACGATATGATGCTTGCCAAAAACAAGGCAAGATCACACATAAAGACGAGATGCCTCAGAATTTCATTCAAGAATGTGAAATCTTTGATGTTTGGGGTATCGACTTTATGGGGCCATTCCCTTCCTCTAAAGAAACAAATACATCCTTGTAGCCGTTGACTACGTCTCAAAATTGGTTGAAGCCAAAGCTAAACCCACTAATGACGCAAGGGTGGTTTGTAACTTTTTGAAATCGCTATTCGCTAGATTCGGTGTGCCTCGTGCCATTATTAGTAATCGCGGGACTCATTTTTGCAATTATCAATTAGCTAGAGTCATGGCTAAGTATGGTGTAAATCATCGTCTTTCCAACGCCTACCACCCACAAACTAATGGCCAGGCTGAAATCTCTAACCGAGGATTAAAGCGAATTCTTGAAAGAACCGTGGGAGAGCATCGTGCCTCATGGGCCGATAAACTTGATGATGATCTGTGGGCTTTTCGTACCGCATACAAGACTCCGATTGGTTGTACACCATATCGTCTCGTGTACGGGAAAGCGTGCCACCTCCCCATTGAGTTGGAGCACAAGGCTTACTGGGCCTTGAAGTGGGCTAATTTTGATATCAACAAAGCCGGTGACCTACGCAATATCCAACTCAATGAGCAGAATGAAATCCGTAATGAGGCTTATCAAAATTGTTTGATCTATAAGGAAAAGACTAAGCTCATTCACGACTCTAAGATTAAAAACCGAGAGTTCCAAGTTGGAGACAAAGTTTTGCTCTTTAACTCTCGGTTGAAAATCTTTTCGGGCAAGCTGAAATCTCGTTGGTCTGGCCCATTCACCATTGCCCAAATTTTTCCATATGGTACTCTCGAGCTCGCTCAACCTAATGGACCTAATTTTAAAGTGAATGGCCAACGAGTGAAGTTTTACTTTCGTGAGGACATCTCTCAGGAGATGATTCCATCCCTCACCACGTTCCCCATGAACTAATTTTGGGTCGAGTCAGGCTCGTGACTCGGTTATCAAAAACAAGAGCTCCTCGGGAGGCAGCCCGAGTATCTATCTTTTTTCGTTTTAACCTCCTAAGTGTAGGGGGGGCCTCTATAGGTTCTTTGTGTTTGTATGGTGATGTGATTACAGGGATGAATGCACTTTTGGAACCTTTGAAGAACCGTGCTCCCGTGTTATCCGAAATCCGGTTCTATCTCTCAACTATCGTGATTCAATTTTCTTCATACTCACATTTGAAATTGATCACGTTAGTCGTCTCTCCCTTAGCTTGATTTAACCAACGTGCACAATGTCATAAGTGTAGGGGAGACTTTTCCCACATGCTTCAACATTGAGGACAATTTTTATCTTAAGTGTAGGGGGGACTTCTATCGAAGTTTTAAGTGGACTTTTCCATGAAAATGCCTTCATTTAACCGTAAAATCATCTTTTTCAACATTTTTCAAATTTTTTATTAACTTTGGCCATTTAGTCGTAATTTTTAAATTTTTATCGTTGCTTTCATATGTATATATCCCACAATAAAGTCAAAAATATTAATAAAGTGGTGTAGCTAGTTTTGAAATCTTTGACATATTAGGCCCGTTGCGATTATTTTGACTCAACCCGAATAGACTTGTCCAAGTTTATTCTAGCTAGTATCCTTAACCATGTAGACCTTAAGTGGTTTATTAGGCTAAGCATCCATGAGTCTCATTACTTGAGATTTTAAATTGTGGAGAACGAGAAATGATAGAGTCAATTATAAGTCGGTATTCTTGCGCAAGCTCACTTGGTGTAATTATCTGCCTATTCTCCCATCACTTGCTAATAATTTATCTGCAATAAGTAAGGTCGTACGATTTGAAAAGTTACTTAGCTTCTAGCCCAAGATCGTTTAAAAGTTGCTCGGTAATGATAAGAGTTCATATCCAAGGCATAACTTATGAAGCGGGGCGCGAAGATTGGCGAGTCCAAAACGCCCTAACAAGGCATGAGGATTCAATCTTATTGCTAAAGATGCAAAGTGATGTGAAAAGCATTATTCCCAAAATCAATATGAAGGATCAAGACTCACGACGAAAAGCAATCAACTCCCATAAAGATCATGGAGAAGTCTATCCGAAAAGACCCTAACAAGGTATGAGGATAAATAGATCCAAGTCCGAAAAGGAGGCGGATCGTTATATCTCAAAATCCCAATTAGAGATTGAAGAAATAATCATGAAGTCTTGGTCAACAAAGTTGGAGTACCCCTCAAAAGTCTCCAAGTGAAGAAACTCTATTACGAAGAGAAGACCATTATCTCAAGAACGTCTCTCAAGATATGAAGTATGAAGTACATGCCAAATATCGGCCCGAGAAAGGTCTCAAATCGTGAACCGAGTTTTGCCAAGATATGAACTTTTTGATATCCCGAGAAGCAGTTTTAAGAGATTTTGTCCTTTAGCTAACTATTGATCAAATCGTCCTACTTTGCTTTCAGCCTAAATAAACTATCGAAATAAGTCCAAAAATGCATCTTCATGATCATTCTATGACAAAAATAAAATATAAGAGATACACCTAGGAATAAGGGAGTTTAAGCATATAATTAAGCCATGTGTGTAAGTGTTTGATTTGCTAACTTATAATAACAATGATCTCGTTTTTAAGCTTAGTTTGGGGAACGTGAAACTTGAGGGTGATAAATCTTCGCAGCACCAAAGCCCTAATGTAAGTCCTTGATATCTTTGCAAGTTATTTCCATGTAGCTATTTTCAAGTGAAAATGGATTTTCTATCCTTTTGTTTTTTTTAAAGTTTTAATTTCCCTTAGTACTTTAATTTTTGTTTAGTAGTATTTTAATAAGGCCAAGGTTGATTGATTATGAGAAGAGTGTAAAATTGCTTTATCACTAAGCATTACATGAGGGCATGGTAATGGTTAAATGTAGGGGATTTGATAGGTGTGAAAACACCCATCCTTTTACCACTTATTTCTTACTAAAACAAGACCAAAACGCGTGTTTAATATCATTTGTTTGGAATTATGCGTGGTTTTTGTGTTTATTGTGTTTTCAGAGTCAACCGGATGAATATTGAAGAAAACATGGGATTGCACGGGTTTTATCAAGGAAAAAGACTCAAGACGAAGTCTATTGTCCAAGAGATGCAAAAGATTGGAATTCAATGGGCCTGTTTGAAGATTTATCGAAGAAAAGGACCAAAGATGGAAGATTTACATATGTCGAAGAAATTCAAGTCTATTAAACGAAGAAATTAAAAGACGAGTTGAATTTAATCATCGACAAATCCCGAATCAGAATCGAAAACGTCACCTTTTCTGAAAAGACGAGAAGACAAGAAGAAAGGGAGAAAGCCCACTCACCAACCAACCACTAGGACTATATAAAGAATTCCCCTTCACACTTTTTAGTCAGTTTTTAGTTTTTGTTTTTCCTCTTTTCTTTCCTTCTTGTTCGTAGGTATCACCAACACCATTAGGGTGTTTGGTGATTTTGATTCTTGTTTGTTCACAAATCTTGTAGTTTTAATCCTTTCTTTTGATTGTTTAAACCTTAATCATCAATATAATCTTTTCATTCATCTTGTTCATCTTCATCTTTTTATTCAAAATTCTAAAGTTCTTATTTAGTTGATTTTGATCTTCAAAAGTTAGTGGGTTTTGTGTTTTTATGATTGGGATTTGATGTTTATGGTTAGTAGATGATTTGTTATTAGTTTTGTTTAAGATTTGGTTAAAACCTTGGTTGATTTTTGATAAATTCGTGTTCCCCTGTTTTCTCGCTGTGTCTGTTCTTCATTTCCCCAGATATTCCGAACCAATCGTTTATTCCGTATAAGCATTGTTCAATTTTTTATTCCGAATAGAGTTTATCCATCCAGAATATTTATTATTCCAGATTGCCAATTATTCCGAGTAGCACTAATATTCCGAGTAGCCATATATTCCGAGTAGCCATATATTCCGGATAGAACCTTTTATTCCGAGTAGTCTTTTTATTCCGGATAGCTTCTTTATTCCGAATAGCTTAATTATTCCGCATAGCTTAATTATTCCGCATGATCATTCCGGATAGCAATATTATTCCGGATAGCTTAATTATTCCGAGTAGCAGACTTATTCCGAGTAGCACATTATTCCGGATGGCCACTTATTCCGCATAAGGACTTTATTCCGAGTAGCAGACTTATTCCAGATAGCACCATTATTCCGGATCAAGCAAGTTTTCAGTGAGGTTATTTTACTGCTTTATCATTTAATTGTTTAAATTAAATTCAAGTTTTATTTAATTGACTGTTTTTGGTCTAAATCTTTATTTACTTCATTCATTTACCTTTTTCGTAGAATAGAAAACCAAACCCCCTATTTGTCACCAAGAACAATCATTCCACTTTGAGCTGTGATCAATTCGAGAAGATTCCGAGACATAATACTGACCCCATAGCAAATCTGATGTATCACTAAACAACAATACAACAAAGAACATAAAGAAATACAGGAAAGTCAATCCTATATCAGCAGACTTATTAATCCCAATCACCCAAATTGACAATTCAAAACAGATATCATAGTAATATAATAACATTCAGTTACTGTAAAGTTAACAATTTCAAGCAAATAACCCAAATTAAAATAGAATTAGTCATAGCAACATAGGTAAAATCAGTAGTCGAGAAAAACTAAACAACACATCAAACTTAAGCACAAATCACACAAATCAGTAAAAATGAACTTTAGACAATTATGAGACCATAACAAGATTACAAGCAAGATTTAAACTACTATAGCAATTAAGAATCGGACTCAAAATGTTTACCAAATATAATTTAGATCATCATTCAAATATTAAGTTTAACTAACCAAAAGAAAACTACAATCTAAACTTCTACAGTGAAACAACATAAATCAAGCAAAGTAAAACAAGTCAAACATATTGAAACCTTAGACAACTTGACACCACAGCCAACTAGGCGCGATTACTCAATCAATGATCAAGCATATCATAGCAACATCACAATCCTAAACAAGTAAATCAATAAGCTGCCAACTCTACTAAAACTCTACAAAAGCAACTACTAGAATAAGCTACACAGTCAAGCAGATACCAGGATTAAACCTAAGCAGATCCAACATCATAACAACAGATAAAATCATACACAGAGCAGATAAAACTAACACAAAATTTACTTAAACTTAATCAAATGAGCAGATTCATTTAAAAACATTTAAACAATAAAAATAGAAGGAGGTGAAACCTTTTGGAGTACACCTTTGAGAAGTAGAGCGGCGCTAAGCCGTCTAAATAACTAACTCGAGACCACCATTAATCTCACAACGAACCACCATCGAATCCACCATCATTTATCACCAAACGCGACATTTTTTCACAAACTTTCCAGTGGGGAAAGTTTTCCCTAATTTTTTACTTTCTTTATTTAACTCGACTTATTAATTAACTTGATTAAATAAATTTAATAGTTATTTTTTCAAAACAGTTTAGAAGAATAAATTGCAATAATCATAAATTTAACAGAACAGTAAGACACAAAATTAAATTCGAAATAAACTTTTATTAATTATAAAGAGAGATTACAAAACTTGGAAAAGAAATATTACAATTACCTTGAAACTATTTAAGCATAATAACAATAAAAATAAAAATTGGATAAAATAAAATTACAGATTATGGGGGTTTTTATAGGCTAACCCCAAACCCTCTTGGGTGAGTTTGTTGAGAAGAAACTATTATCTCTACCGTTCAATGTACCTTTTCTCTTATTCTCTTTCTTCTCAATTCCATCCAAGGGCTGTGGATAGCTCTTGTGGAAACCTTGGATTCCTCGATCTTTTAGCTACTAGGAATGATCATTGGTCATATGATTAACATAATCAAAGCAGAATTAGAACAATAACCATTAACAAGGTGTTTGGACACAAAACACAGAATTACTAACAAGGATTGCTTATTATATTAATAACAAACAATCACTAGGTGTGTATACATTGAATCCCACACCTAGTCGACACAAGCTTTAGGTTTACATTGTATATGAAAGTTATGAAAAAACTAATAACCCTTGGTTCCTTTTATAGTGTAAGGATTAGGGTTTTACAAGAGATAACTATGAATAAACATGAATATCTTCTATTTAAATAACTAATACAAAATATATTCAACATACTTATCCTAAATAGAAGCTTCCAACAACGTTTGACTTTTGTTGACGTCTGTCAACGCCTAATTTACTCTTGACAACGCCTAGATTACACTTGTCAACGCTTAGACAAATGCCTTCATATTTTCTTCGTTTTTGAATTTCTTCCACGTCAACTTTTTGACCCAACAATCTTCCCCTAGTTGATGTCGGCAAATCTCTTTGTGTATCTCTTGTAATTTGTACATCATCTTCAAATTGCTTCCCCTCAATTTTAGCATGTATGTCTTCCCCTTTTTGTCACATCAACAGGGAAGTAAACAATGTACGCAATCTTGAAGATTCTCCAGATGTAGGCTCTGTGTAATGATCTTGAAGAAAAATAACTATAATATTCTTGATTTAGAAGTAGTATAACCCAACCTTGTGTTCCTTGTCTTGTACTATCCATGTGATAAAGAACTTATATCAATGGCGAAGTATAAGTAGACCTCGATCTCTTGTCAACATTCTCATCCTTTGTGAGACACTGAGCACGATAATGTAACTCCTTCAAGTGATATGACAAGTCTTCGTCACCAACCGTGTAAGCATGAACAAGTTACATTTAAAGAATAATGTTGACTAGACACCATCTTTAAAGATATGATAGAACACAAACTCACGAAAATCTTCTTCGAACATCAAACTTACCATAAGAATTCTTCCCCTTAAGCTGACACCTCTTCATGAAAAGTCAATATCTTCATATGTAAAAGCTGTTATCGAATAACTCTTTCACAAGGCTATCCCGATTACATAATCCAATAAATTAATTCACGAATTGTTGCTAACTCGCATTAAAATCATTAATCCCTTTTAAAAATATCCGAGCCATAAATATCAAATTGATATTCTGTATAAAAACGGAGATTCCATGTACCTTTGCGTGTAAATACCTCTTTTTGTGTGCTAAAAACCTTACCAATTTTTTTCAAACAGCAGCTATTCCTTTGTCGTCCAACATCTTCCTTTGTCCAATATCCTTTCCATGTGTATTGTCCGATATCGGACAATACCTATCAACGCTTGAACAAATCTTTCTCGGACAACACATGTCAACGCTTTCTGTCAGCGTTAACCTTCTTCCTTATCAACGTCTAAGCAAAACTTGTCAGCGTCTACATCAACTGCTGACGCCATCTGTCTATCCATGGCCATAAGTAATATGTTAGAGACTTCCTCAGCCCACACATATTTAACCCATTAAGCTTTGTTGTATCCCATTTTTTCATGTGTACTTGTATACACGTGGTGATAAAAGATGATACTTCCTTCCCTGTAATATAGCAGCTAAGAATATTAACCATTCCTGAAAATCAGCACCAGTCCGTGTATATCTGCTTCCCAATGTATGACAAATTTACTACCTTATATAACCCAAACTTTTTATAAGTTTGCAATATATGCCTGTTGTAATTCCTACAATGTAGAATCACGACCATTCTTTCAACAGTAAAATAGGAAATAGAAGATACTCCCTTACGTCTTGTAGCTGCTTCTATCAGTTAACTTTTTCACGTGATAGCTGTTGTAGAATAATCTATCAGAACCAATTCCTAGAAAGTAGGAGAACATAATACACGTTTCCATATAACCGAAAGTTTTATGGAGATAGACCACAATTCTTAAGAACCAATGATTTCTTATTCATATTATATTCACATCCCAAATAACCAGGAACCAAAATCTACTTCCATAAATAACATCACGAATTCATGTTCCTGCTATGACCTTGGCTCCATGTGATGGATACAACAACTAATTCAATACTTTTCTTGGACCACATATCTGCCCATGTGAACGCTCATATTCTACCAAATAACTTTGCAGTCCAGGGACCATAAACCAAATACCATACGTCTTTTATTCTATCATGAAATCAGAATCTGTTCTGTACTCACGTGATTAATATAAAAAGGAAAAGTACCTTCGCTTTAAATAAAGAGTGCATGTAGATAACACATGGTTTTCTTGGGACCATGAAAATATACGAACCTTTCATCTCAGTGAAACCCTAAGATAAAATTTGTTCTACTTTGTTTGCCAAAAATCACGAAAGTCACGATCTGTTTGTCTTCACATGATGAATCAACCAGTACATACACAACCTTATGTGCATGTCTTGGACCACGAACAGTAAACAACAACATCCCTCCTTTTTTACTGCTATGATGATTTTAAGTACATGCAGCCTAATAATATCATATCTAGGGTTTATTAAATCAAACCCTAAATTTAATACATACAATCTGCAAATCACCATATCTCTGCAAAACGATCACAACTTCATACCACTATCTTTTCTGTGTATAATCGATATAGGGTTTGTAGAAAACACTAGTTCGAGATTTAGAGAAAAACAGATAACTTGAAAAACACATCCACAACCAACTTCGACTGCCTATAACTTTTTCATGGAGACTCATCTTGACAATCCCTCGGGTGAGATCCTAGACACAAGTGTCAAGAACTCCCAAAAAACTTTTCACGACGATCTAACGGTTCAATAAAAAGTTATGCCTTTCTGAATACTGCTGCGCACACAAAAACGTCCAGAAAAACCGTAGACGGATTTTTCTTTTCTTCTCAAAACACGAACACCTTGTTGGTCCTAGCATCACGAGCCACGAGGCTCTGATACCAACTGTGGAAACCTTGGTTTCCTCGATCTTTTAGCTACTAGGAATGATCATTGTTCATATGATTAACATAATCAAAGTGGAATTAGAACAATAACCATTAACAAGGTGTTTGGACACAAAACATAGAATTACTATCAAGGATTGCTTATTATATTAATAACAAACAATCATTAGGTGTGTATACATTGAATCCCACACCTAGTCGACACACGCTTTAGGTTTACATTGTATATGAAAGTTATGAAAAACCTAATAACCCTTGGTTCCTTTTATAGTGTAAGGATTAGGGTTTTACAAGAGATAACTATGAATAAACATGAATATCTTCTATTTTAATAACTAATACAGAATATATTCTGCATATTTATCCTAAATAGAAGCTTCCAACAGCGTTTGACTTTTATTGACTTCTGTCAACGCCTAATTTACTCTTGACAACGCTTGGATTACACTTGTCAACGCTTAGACAAATGCCTTCATATTTTCTTTGTTTTTGAGTTTCTGCCACATCAACTTTTTGACCCAACAGCTCTCGGTCACACAGATCGCCACGGTAGATGGAATTTGTGCTACTTGTGCTTTCTCCAAGCTGACTTGGCCTTCTCTTACTGGATGATTGGTGAAAGATGAGGTGGTCCATCCAATCAGGTGATATCTTCGATGAGAGAGAGTGTCACGTGGCTTGGATAGGGGCATCTCTTTGCTTCCGATAAACTTGGGAATTAATTCCAAGCGTGTGGATTCACGCGCCATGAATAATGAAACCCCCAATTTAGTTTTATTAATTAGGGTTTGAGGAATAGTACATCTGGTTATTTGGTTTCGAGGTGAGAGATAAAGGGAGCATTGGTTGTATCGAAGAGTGAATAATACGTTTGTGAGGTTTGTGTTGACTTAGTAAATAAATGAAAAGTTATAGCAACTTTATAACCGTACTTTCGTTAACTTAATTAACCTAATAGGCCTTTTAACAACCAATACTCCTTCACGTCTCAAATATATTGTTATTGGGCCTTAGAGTCCAAAAATGCTTTCCATCCGTTTCTCATATCTTATGAATTGGGCTTTTGAAACCATAAGTAAGTAATACATCTTATCAAATGTGCTTTTGGGCCCATTAATCATAAGTGGGACCCACAAGGCCCAAATCACTTATTAAATATTAAATCCTCTAGATCGAACTCGAATTTTGGCTTTCTTGATATTTCTTCAAATCCCGTGTCGTTTTTGCCGGTTTCCGTGATCTCGGGTATTTACACACATGAAACAACAAACATGCATATACAAAACCATTTTCATATATTTTATGTATTTTATGCTTGTTTTATTATACAAATGATATGAGTAAAATCACCCATATCAAAAATCCTCACAAAAGGATGAAATCCCAGAAAATAAAATCCAAGTTTGTGAGATTTTCGACGTTTGGGGCATTGATTTTATGGGGTCGTTCCCATCATCTCATGGAAACAAATATATCCTCGTCGTCTTCGTCTACTTATCTAAGTGGGTGGAAGCTAAGGCTTTACATACGAACGATGCTCGAGTAGTAGTCAAATTCTTGAAGCAATTATTCTCTCGGTTTGGAACCCCTCGTGCGATTATAAGCGACCGTGGAACCCGTTTTTGTAATGACCAATTCGAAATTCATAAAGAAATATAGGCTTACACATCGTCTTACTACGTCTTATCATCCGCAAACGAGTGGGAAACTCGAGGTTTCAAGCCGAGCTTTGAAGAGGATCTTGGAAAGATCAATAGGAATGAATCGTGCGTCTTGGTCCGAAAAACTCGATGATGCTTTATAGGCCTTTCGCACCGCTTATAAGACACCCATTGGGTGCACTCCTTATAAGTTGGTGTATGGAAAAAATTGCCACTTGCCTATCAAACTTGAACACAAGGCATATTGGGCCATTAAGCATTCAAATTTTGATTTAAAGACCGCGGGAGTCACCAGAAAATACAACTTAATGAATTGGATGAATTACGTGATAATTCTTATGAAAATTCATTGATTTTTAAAGAAAAGAATAAAAAGTTTCACGATGCTAAAAATAAAAACCGGGATTTTAACGTTGGAAATCAAGTGTTACTTTTTAACTCTCTTTTGAAGATATTTTTCCGAAAAGTTGAAATCCCGTTGGTCGGGTCCATTCACCATAACACAAGTTTTTCCATATGGGACCATTGAGCTAGCTCAAAATGATGGACCTAATTTCAAGGTGAATGGACATAGGCTTCAACACTACTTCAGTGGAGAAGTCCCTTCTTTAGACGACCTCGACCAAGTCACCTTCCCTGATGATAATTAGTATTGAGGGGATCGAGTCGAGCTCATGCCTCGGTAATAAAAAATGAGGTGCCTCGTGGGGGAGATTCCATGCTTATCCATGTATATATTATCGCTTTCCCATGTAGTGATGTGAGGGGATTTGTGCCCATCCAACTCGTTGTCTCGTGGTTGTTTGTGATTGTGTTATCTAGATCATTATCATCACGATTGAAGCCTCTCGTGTTCGTTTACGTATGCCTCGATCGATTGCTTGAAGAAATTTTTCGATATCCAAATGACATGTCCTTTATTGTTCTAACGATAATCTTTTAGCATAATTCATAAACGACTTTATATTTTTTGTTAATTACCCTTTCCATTCTATATCCTAAGCATTCGAATTTTCGTCTCTAGTATGGGGGTATTTTACCCTTAGACTCGAAACATTGAGGACAATGTTTAATTTTAGTATGGAGGGTGAATATATACTTGCCTTGCCTACATCCTCAGGTTTTCCACCTTTCATAGTTTTTGTTATCGTTTTGTTATAAGTAAGGCTAAAAATGACCAAATTTTAAAAATTTTCTTAGTTTTCATAAGTGTTTATAACACACAAATGTAGTTTTTCCGTTGGGTAGAAGAAGAGTTAATTTTTGACTTGATGTGCATTTGGAGCGCCTAACATTCCTTAACCCGCTTAAATCACGTTTTGCTAGACTTTTATATAAGGGACTTTAAAACGCAAAAGTCTTAACTCGAAAGAGCCAAAGAACATGAACATTTCGCAAGTTCCTATAATTGATCCTAGAAACTTATTTATCAAGGGAACTTTAAAACAAAAAGTCTAAACTTGAAAAATTCTAAGAAATTGCAAGATCCTATAGGTGACTTAAAAACCCAAAACTTCGATTTAATATAGACGTAATTAAGCGGATCCAAATTTGACTATATTTTGACTTGCATGGCTAAGCATTCACGACTCTCTTTAATTTAAGGTCTTTATATAGTGAAGAATGATAGATGATAGCATTATTTCAAGTGATCATGCTAAACGGAGAACATGAAAATGTTCTTTCAAAAACTCATGTGTTTTTAATTGTGACTTTTTCTCCCATAAGATCAATGCATTAGGAAAAATAATTGCAAAAAATAAGGTCATACACTTTATACGGTATTTAGCTTCTAGAAAAAGATCGTTTAAAAGTTAATTATGATTACATAAAGTACATTTTCAAAATATAACTTATCAAAACGGTATGCGAAGATTCAAGAATCTAAAAAGGTCCTAACAAGGCATGGGGATTACCTTTTGTTGCTAAATCTAAAAAGATGTGAAGTTCACAAATCTAAATCCAAATGAAGGATGAAGTCACACGACAAAAATAAAAATACTCCAAAAAGGTTTCGGAAAAGTCTATGAATCCAAAAAAGTCCCAACAAGGCATGATGACGAGTTTATGAATCCAAGTCCTAAAAGGAGGCGCATCTTTGCATAATCAAAATTCCAAAATGAGGAAAAGGAAAATTGAAGAAATTCGTGGTAAAAAATGAAGCATCTTGAATCAAGTCATTCCATGAAGAAGATGTATGCCAAAAATGAAGAGAAGACTGTTGAACACGTAATTATTCATGTTTTTAGTGGTAATATCCCTTAATTTATAGCATAATAATAGCAAAAAATGTATTTTTAGTGCATATATCGTTTATATTTGTTATTTATTATTGTAGGTACGAATAGTAAAGAAATCACATGAAATGAAGCTAAATAGCCAAAAGGGACACGAGAAATGGAAAGAGCACGAAAAATCGAGTCCGACGGTGCCTTCATATTTTAGTGGGCCGACCCGACAACATTTATATGGGTCGAACCAACCCATTATTATTGACTTTAAGCCCAACAACAGCCCTAAACACTCTAGCCCAAAACAAGCCAACAAGCCCCGTTTGCATTAAAAAGACAAAGGAGGCCCAACAATGAATAAAAAGGGACGCGGCACAACATGTCATTGGAGACCTAGATCATATTTTTTGTTTTGAGTAATATTATCCATACTTTATTATTCTCTTTCACCTGCATTTTATTTTGAGGTAGGATAAGGCAGCATCTCATATTTTTATCTATCTCTCTATTTTCTTTTCATTTTCTTTTTTTTTAGTCCTGCGGTTTTTTTAGGCGGTACTAGTAGATTATAAGTAGTGTAGGTTTATTTTCATAATACTGAATGTTTTATCCCAGCCTCACCCTTTAATTATTGTTTAAGTTTTATTTCATGTACTAGTTATCACATAGATCTTGTTCTTGTTCAGTCTATGTAAGGCACCTTTTTAATGTTTACCAATTTGTTTATAACTGCTTTTAAATATGATTATCATTAAATACATTTCAACTTTCTTTACTTGCCATTTACTTTTGATTAGTATCTAAAACATTCGGCCATTTTTTATTATAATGAATCGGCAACTTTTTGTTATCAAATTTTCGTTAGTTCCTTTACTAGTCATTTATTTTTATTATAAATGCAACGTAAGTGTTTTCATGTGGTCTTGTATCACAAAATTAATCATATTCAATATTTGCATCTATTAAAGTTTCAAGCATCACGTTTTGTATAGACTAGTTTAAAATTCATTTAAAGAGATATGTAGTTTTATGGTTTTATATCTTTAATTAACACGTTAATATTGTGAGGCACTTTTTTTTATTTTATTTTTCATGGTTGATTTTGTTATTTAATCATAATCCTTGGATTATCTAACTATGGAGATAATTACTAGAGAGAGAGATAGATGAAGAACTAGAGAGAGAAAGTAGAGAGAGGTTGGAGAGAATAATGAAAGATCAGATTAGAAGACGTGAGAATGTGTGAACAAACCCCTCCTAACATGCTAGGAGGGGGTATATATAGCCCACCCTACATGTGGGATTGATGGGTTATATGTTTACATACTAGATCACGAGCCCATACTACTTATATATCGTTGGAGTGACCGATCCTTTCTAAATATGTAAAAACGTATTTCTAACAATCTCCCCCAAAGGGAGGTTACTCCAAGTTACAAAGTCCTAAATAATCTATAGCTCGTAATCTTTAGCTAGCTATGCTAATAATGATGTGATTGAGACATTCTTTAGAAAAACGTATTTCTAATAATCTCCCCCTAAGGAGGTCACACCATTTTACAAAATCTTAAACCTAGCATAGTATGCTTGAGTCTTCGATCTTGTTCTTGTGAATATACTGATGAGATCTTTGACTTTAGTCTTGAGCATGTTTCCTTGCCTTGACCTTGTGCCTTCATCACTTGTGATATTCGCGTCCTCGTGACTTCATGTTCCACATACTTATACCTTTATAAATTCTTGAAAGCTTCATAGTTTGATACAGCGGAAGACTTGACTTTTAGGATTTCTTGAATTTGTTGAAGTATTAAGTGCAGAAAGTATAAGCATGCATCGATGACTTCTTCTAGGATACCACAATGCCACATTCTTGTTACGCTGCATAAGACAATTAGCAACAAAACAAAGACACAGATGAAATGGGTTTGAACATTTCAACCTAATTAGGTACCATTTTACCTCCGGTCGGTGAAGACCGTTGGACGATATTAAATATCATACTTGTGATAGGTAGTTTCAATTAAGAACTTCTTTACAAGATTTCGCGGGTAAACCCGTTCTCTTTATTCGACCGTCCAAAGCTGACTGCGAACATAAAGAGTGACTCATCTGGATAATATTATCTACATGATTTGTAGCCGTCAAATCCGAATCCTGGAACAAGTTTAATTTATTAAAGAATCGCACCATCGTTGCTTTCCAGTTGTCACGAGCTTGATTCATATAGAATCTTGCAAGTTCCCTACCATGTGCTGTTTGATGTTAACACTAGAAGGATTTCCACCCATCACTATGAACACTATAGAGTGTCACTCTGAGTGTTCTTGCAAGATCACAGAGATATTGCGTAGAGGCCTGGAACGTGTTTAGATTCAGTTAAGAATTAAACCACTGTTGCTTTCCAGTTATCACAAGTTTGATTCTTAAAAAAAAATCGCACAAGTCACCTACCATGAGCTTTTTGATATTCGCTCAAGAAGGATTTCCATTTTCATTGTAAATACTTTCGTATTACTTGAATTTGAAATATGTATAGTTGAAGTTCTTTTTCTCAGTTCTTAACAAATTGAAAGTCCTAACAAGATCAAGTTTTTAATTGTTTTTGGTTGGTAAAAGTATTTGGATATTCTACGTCTAATTCAACAACTCCTTGCTAAAATGAAAAATACAATTCTACTTATACGTAAAACAAGTTGCACAAACCAAATTTTTATTCAATTAAAATCACAAATGTAAATTCTATAAAATGAAAGGACTGAAAATGTAAATTCTATGAAAATCAAATGCCAAAAATACAGAGTCTAAAAGTCTAAGGACTATTTATGCCAAATCAGTTAACAAATTGGACTAAATGTGAAAATGTAACTAACAAAGTAACTAACTTTAACTACTTTTGAAAACTAACTAACCAATTGTTAACTAACTTGAAAATAGAAGGACTATATTTTGCAAAACCTAATAAAGAGTGTAATTAGCTAGAAATGAAAATTGTTTAACAAACTAGGGACCTAAGTGTAATTTCCAAAAGTTTTATAACAAAAACGGGTTAAGAAACAAAATAAGCTCGTATAAGCTCGTTTCTTGATCAAATAAGCTCAAACAAGTTTTAAAAGGCTTAAAATTGAAATTCAGCTAGACTTGTAAAAGGAAATAAGCTGAAACTTCCTAAAACTCTAATAAGCTATTTGAAATAAGCCCAAAATAAGCTAACTAATAAGCCAAACGTTCACAACTTGATTTTAATGCAGAAACTTGTTAATCAGCTCAAAAGAAGAAGGGGAAGTTTAGTCTTATAAAAAATGGTCCATTATTAAGCTCAGAAAATGAAAATAAGCTAGAATGAGCTTATGTTGACTTTTGTTGACCAAAAATCCAAAAAGCTGAATTTTTCAAATCTTAACCAAGAACACTTTCTTAAGAGAATTGTGAAAGAAAATGGGCAAGTTTGTGAAGTAGATAAGCTGGTATGAGAAAACAGTTTAGCTATTTATCGCAGAGAATGACATTTGCTCAATGGCTTATTTAAATGCTTATTTCTAACTCTATTCTAGATACTGTAGAATTTCCAGTTACACTCTAAAACTATGGATGTTGTGAGATGAAAAGAAAGTGGTTTCAAGCAAATCCATCAAGAAACAAAGACATGGCAATGATTTGAAATTAGTAACTTTCTGAAAACAAGTTTGTTCAAAGCTGACCCAAACTTTTTAGTATACCAATTGCCTGTTTGACTAAAGACTTGACCTGAAAACTTTGTAAACTAGTTTACCAAGACTTACTGAATGAATTAGAACCAGAATTTACCAACTAACAATACTCGAACACATATGAAATCCTACTCCCAAACACCAATGTAGCTGAACTGATTAGAATTTTGTAAAAGAAATCTGAGTTAAAAGCTTAACTGATTAAAGACAGATATCAAACCAATTTTAATGACTGAAATGTAATGGATACGAACTATATTCAAGCTATGAAATAGTTTAACACTCTAAATGCACTATTAAGCAAAAATGACTGATTTTAAGCAACTAAGAATGAAAATTAAGCTAATGATAAAGTGCTAGACTACAAGTAAGCTACTCAAACATCAACATCTACTCAGTAACACACTTGATCATGCATTAAAACAAGATTACACTAGGTATTGATCATGCAGTCAACATTTGAGTGGAACATAAATGCAGAAAACTAAAACCTTTTAGCTTAGGCCTCCTTTAGAGAGTAGAGTAGCGATGAGCTATCTAGCTAGTACTAAACCACCACCTTAGTACTAGTTACTACCAATCTACAATCAATCAACAGCTAATCTCCATTGTTGAACTGAAAACCTTCAAAACTTCTACCAAATTCTTCAATTGCAATGATCAAGACAAAGAACACAGCTACTGGATGAAATGAACTGCAACAATCTTCAACAAGGCTTCTAATGATCAAGTATGATCACTAGAAACAAGCAGTAACAATGGCGAATAAACAGTAATGTATAATAGTAAGAGAATTGAAGGGAAATTTGAATTTTTATTGAAGTATGTGAAAAGTAGTTACAAGGGTAGTTACAACTAACTAATAGACTCTCAAGAGGTTGTCAGGCTCTTGAGAGTTGTTATCTACTAACTTGCTAACAAAATGAGAGAAAGAGTAAAATTCTAGTGTGTGTGTTTTCACACTATCTAACTATGTACAAATGAGAGCCTGCTACCCTATTTATAGAATGAGAAAGTGAGGTTGTTGGAGAGAGTGACGTGTCCAGGCCAATGATTGAGCTCCACGTGTCCCAATTCTGCTAATTGAAATTTGCAGGTGAAGAACTTAATTTGGGATTTTTGATTGAGTTGTTTTCATGTTAATTGAGTTGTTTTCATGTTAATTGAGTTGTTGGGATGAATTCGTCTCTTGATTTTGAACAACTTTCATATTTATAACTCCTTCTGAAATGCCCTCTAGCTAAATCCCGTTCCTAGCAATTTTTTTGGAGAAGAAAGCCACGTGGTAGGTTGTGGTTGGTGGAGAGGGAAGCACACAGATCACAATCCATATTGGATAAAAGTATTATTGCATGGCGCAATTCTATTGGCGGAAAAATTAATAAGTGCGTTGCACTGTCGAGATTTGATTATTTATTGTTTGGCTGCTGTGAGTGGCTAGTTGGCGATCCAAGTGATTGCTTTTGTTGCTTCTCATTGGTTATTCCTTCTTCACACGGATCAAGCACAAATGTTTTTCCAAAATTGGTAGAAATGGTCCTTGTACTTGGCAGTTTGATATTTTGAGCTAGAATCTTCATTTCTTTGACCATTTAAGTCCTTCCACTTGCATTTTTGAACATTTAAGCCCTTTGACTTGGTTGACTTGATAGTTGACCAGGTTTGACTTTGATCTTGTCTTTGACAAATTTACACTTTTGATCCTTTAAGTTTGGCAGATTGTCAAGATAGGTCCTTTGTCTTCAAATAACTTGTCACTTTTGATCCTTCTTTGTCTTTTCATCCAAATTAGCTTGATTTCCTTCTTGTTTGCTTGAAAATGCATCCTTCTTACCTATTTGTACACAAACACAAAACATACCACATAATTCCGCTTTATATCACAAAATTTAGGTATTTTTCTTGTGTTTTAGGGTGATTTGTTGATTAATTGATATGAGTTTTTACTCATATCAAATCCCCTACACTTGAACATTGTCATGTCCTCATGCAATGCTATATTTTAAAGCTCAAATTTACATTCTCCTCATAATTAATCCACCTTGGCCATTATGGAATGCATCTACACTACTCTACACTATATGATGCATGATTTTGATTTTTAACAATGCAATGAGCAAGATACAACTCTATTTATATCTCTTTGGATTTTCTTGAAATGGTTTGATGGAAATAACTCACAAAGAATTCAATGACTTTGATTAGGGCTTGGGTACCATGGATACTTATCACCCTCAAGTTTTGCTTTCCCCATACCAAGCTTAAAAATGGGATCATTGTATTCACAAGTAAAAAGTGCATCAACTTATTCATGACAATTAAATGTGGAACCGGTTATTATTTGAGCAAATTGCTCGAAGGCAAATTTGTCATTATTTCAAGCGTGAAGTATAAGAAATGCAATATCCAAAAATAAGGAAGCACGGTTTCAATCGTAAATAATCCTCTCATCCATTACTTGAAAAACCGCTCACAATTAATATAAGTCCGTTTCAAGAGTAATAAGTCATTCACCTTATGTGTAAAATCCTCATGTCATGCTTTCATAAGTAGCTACACACTCGCTAAGGAAAGAAAATTGAAACTCACGCAATAACTTACATTCGCCGCCTTTTTGAGACCTTGGATCTTCAACCCCGCAACCCGTCAAGGTAATATTGGATTGGAGCAATCTATTGAATCCACGCAACCTGTCAAGGTAATATTGGAATTCAATAGTCACTATAATTAACACCACACTGCCCCTCTTGGGAGTCTTGTATAATTATTTTTTTCTCTTTTTTTTTCTTTTTTTTCTAGCCACTCATTTTTTTTCATAAGCCGCTCTTATTTTTCTTTATTCCTCACAAAGAAATTTGAAATGAATAAAAGGAAAAACACCCGCTAAATATTAAGCATGACATAAGTCTAGTACACATACAACGTTCTAACTTAGAATCTTAAGACGTACTTATATCAACCATTAATGATTAGACAAAAATGCATAAGAGATTACAAACCAATTAAAACCGTTCTTGATTATTTATTAAGATATATACATGCAAAGAAAATAGAGGTAAAGAAGAGAAGGGTTTAGCCACAAGTAATTATCATGAAGTTTATCTAGCCCTTTTATACTTGTTTCAACTCTATCATTTCCCATTCTCCACAAATTTAAAATCTCAAAGAATGAGACTGGTGGATGCTCAGCCTAATAGACCAATGAAGGACTACATGGTTAAGGATACTAGCTAGAGAATGCTTAGATAAGCAAACTCGGGTTGAGTCAAAATATCCATGGCGGGCCTAATATGTAAAAGAAGTCTAAATTTGTTAAACCATGTCCTTTATTATATTTTTTTCCTTTTTATATATTTTGATGAAAAGTAAAAGAAGAAATTCATACAATGCAAATGTATTATGCAAATGAAAAATGATTGATGCAAAAAATTATGAATGCACATTTTTGGTGGCCAAAGTAGATCAAAAATTTGAAAAATGTTTGAAAAATTAATTTTCCATGTTATCATGAAGGTCAATGACAAGTTCTAGGTAAGGTCACTTCGATAGAAGACCCCCCTACACTTAAGCTAAACATTGTCCTCAATGTTTAAGAGCATGGAAGTATAAAAACTTCCCCTACACTTATGACAAAGAAAAGACTTTGCTTAACCCAAGTTAAGGAAAGATCACTATTAGTGAATCCATGTTTAAGCACAAGGTGTCTATGAAGAATCACAATAGTAACGAAGTGAACCGGATACAAGGGCCTCCTCCATAAGCTCCAAAGCAATGTAGTGAGTGAGCAACCCTAAAAACAACATGAAGACAAAAGAAGGTCTCCCCTACACTTATCCTCAATTCTATACCCTTATTTCTAACCTACAACACTCTAAACCTATTTATACGATGCTTGAGTTAAGGAGTCTCTAGCTCGACTCTTCCCTCAATGAATTAATTCATGGGGAATATGGGGATCTCTTGGACCATTTCAACGGAAATGTCCTCCCTAAAATAATGTTTCACACGGTGACCATTCACTTTAAAGTTTGGACCATCGGGTTGTGACAACTCAATAGTTCCATATGGAAATACTTGGGCAATAGTGAATGGACCGGACCATCTCGACTTAAGCTTGCCCGCAAAAAGTTTCAACCTTGAGTTAAAGAGGAGAACCGGCTCTCCAACTTTAAACTCACGGTTCTTGATCTTAGCATCATGCAATTTCTTAGTCTTTTCCTTATAAAGCAAAGAATTCTCATAGGCATTGGCTCTCAATTCATCCATCTCATTAAGTTGATCTTTCCTATGTGAACCAGCTTGGTTTAAATCAAAGTTCTCCCACTTGAGAGCCCAAGATGCCTTATGTTCTAACTCGAATGGGAGGTGGAACGCTTTTCCATAGACAAGCCTATAAGGGGTACAACCAATTGGTGTCTTAAAAGCAGTCCTAAAAGCCCACAAAGCATCATCAAGCTTATCCGACCAAGAAGCTCGATGCTCTCCCACCGTTCTCTCTAAAATTCTCTTTAAACCACGATTTGTGACCTCGGTTTGACCATTGGTTTGAGGGTGATACGCGGTAGAAAGTCTATGATTTACTCCATACTTCTTCATAACTCTCGTGAATTGATCATTACAAAAGTGCGTACCACGATCACTTATGATGGCCCGAGGTACACCAAATCTAGAAAACAATTGCTTTAAGAACGTCATAACAACTCTAGCATCATTGGTAGGTAAGGCTTTAGCCTCAACCCATTTAGACACATAATCCACCGCCACAAGTATATACTTGTTTCCCTTGGAAGATGGAAAAGGTCCCATAAAATCTATACCCCATACATCAAAAATCTCACACTCTTGAATAAAATTTTGTGGCATCTCATCACGTTGCGTAATTTTTCCTTGTCTTTGACACACATCACAAAATTTCACCATCTCTTGGGCATCTTTGTAAATGGAAGGCCAATAGTAACCCGAATCAAAGACTTTCTTGGCGGTATAGTTGGGCCAAAAATGTCCACCCGTAGGTCCTTTATGACATGCTTCTAAAATTTTAAATGCCTTGGGCCCATCTACACACCGTCTAATGATTTGGTCCGCACATTGCCTAAAAAGATAAGGATCATCCCAAAAGTAGTACTTAACTTCCTTAAGATATTTCTTCTTTTGTTGGGAAGTAAGACCCTCAATAAGCACGTTCCCCACAAGATAGTTTGCTATA
This sequence comes from Glebionis coronaria, assembly GCA_025667525.1. NCBI lineage: Eukaryota > Viridiplantae > Streptophyta > Magnoliopsida > Asterales > Asteraceae > Glebionis > Glebionis coronaria. The sequence continues at coordinate 369,181,444 of CM046875.1, forward strand.
TCCGCAAATCCTCTTGGGAAGAGATAGTCATGAGCTCCTCTAATGGAAAAGATTCATTGATTTCTTTATTAGGAAAATCGCCTTGAAAAGGATGCTCAAGTCTACTCAAGTGATCCGCCGCTAAATTCTCGGCTCCTTTCTTATCTCAAATTTCTATCTTAAACTCTTGAAGCAACAAAACCCATCTCAAAAGCCTAGGCTTAGCATCTTGTTTTGTCATGAGATACTTGAGAGCGGAATGATCCGTATACACTATGGTTTTGGATAGCACAAGGTATGGTCTAAATTTCTCAAAAGCATAGACTATAGCAAGCAACTCTTTTTTCGTGGTAGTATAATGAATTTGTGCACCGGTCATGGTTTTACTCGCATAGTGTATAGGTTGAAAATGCTTATTCACTCTTTGTCCTAAGACGGCCCCCACCGCATAATCACTAGTGTCACACATAAGCTCAAAAGGTAATTCCCAATTTGGAGAAACCAAAACGGGAGCCTTTGTCAATTTCTCCTTAAGAGTCTCAAAAGATTCCAAACAATCTTGGTTAAAAATGAAAGGAACGTCTTTTTCCAAGAGGTGAGTCATCGGTCTAGCTATCTTAGAAAAATCTTGTATAAAGCGCCTATAAAACCCCGCATGACCTAAGAAACTCCTTACACCTTTAACCGTAGTGGGTGGGGGAAGCTTAGCAATCACACCAATTTTTGCTCGATCCACTTCTAGTCCCTTATTGGATATTTTGTGTCCTAAAATAATTCTCTCTTTCACCATAAAGTGACATTTCTCCCAATTAAGCACTAAACGTGTTTCCTCACAACGCTTAAGAATTCGTTCTAAATTGGTGAGACATGAGGTAAATGAATCTCCAAAGACGGAAAAGTCATCCATGAAAACCTCCATTGTTTGCTCTATCATATCATGGAAAATCGCCATCATGCACCTTTGAAACGTCCCCGGTGCATTACATAAGCCAAAAGGCATCCTCTTGTAAGCAAATGTACCGTAGGGACAAGTGAATGTGGTCTTTTCTTGATCCTTAGGGTGAATGGGTATTTGTAAATAACCCTAAAAGCCATCAAGAAAGCAATAGTACTCATTTCCTGCTAAGCGTTCAAGCATTTGGTCCATAAAAGGTAATGGGAAGTGTTCTTTCCTAGTAGCCTCATTGAGCTTCCTATAGTCAATACAAACTCTCCAACCGGTAACAAGTCTCGTAGGAATAAGCTCATTGTTCTCATTAGGTACTACGGTGATTCCACCCTCTTTTGGAACATAATATACCGGGCTAACCCATGGAGAGTCGGAAATAGGGTAAATCATGCCCGCATCAAGGAGTTTGATCACTTCCTTTTTAATGACCTCATGTATTTTTGGGTTAACCCTTCGTTGACTTTGAATGGCGGGTTTGTAATCATCCTCCATAAAGATTTTGTGTGTAAAAAAATATGGATCAATTCCCCTTATGTCAGATATTTTCCATGCTAAGGCTTTCTTGTGTTTCTTAAGGACTTCAATGAGTTTCTCCTTCTCATCCTCTTCCAACTCTTTAGCAATGATCACGGGTAATTGGTCTTTGCCCTCTAAGAAAGCATACTCTAGGTAGGATGGAAGGTCCTTAAGTTCAATTGGAGGTGGACTCTATATGGAAGGTTTTACTATGGAAGGATCATCATTGGTAACTTCTTGTGGAATAGGGGAAGGAATAGGGTCCTAATTGAGCAACTTTTGGATAGTAAGAATATCTTCTTCCCAATTAATAGGAGAATCATCATCACCAAGAAAGTTGGACTCAAATTCCTCCAAGAGGAAATCACTCTCTCTAAAAGATGTTAAGGAGGGAGCAATTGAGGCCACGGTTGGAACATGGGGCATTTCCTCACTAGTACTCTTGCAAGCATCATGAAAGTGCTCATCACACACCTCATCTAGCAGATCAACTATGTTAATAGTCTCACAAGGTTTAGACTCCTTAACCTCTTTCCTATCACAAACTTTCCCTAACTTAAACACCACTTTCTCATCCTCTACTCTCATAATTAGTTCTCCCTTCGCCACATCTATCAAAGTACGACCCGTTCTCAAAAACGGTCTACCAACAATCAAAGGAACTCTAGGATCCATGTCATAATCAACCACTACAAATTCGGCCGGAAAGGTAAACTTGTCCACACCTACAAAAACATCCTTCGCGATACCTACAGGGTAAGCTATGGTGCGGTTGGCTAACTCAAGGGTCATCCTAGTGGGAGTGAGCTCGGGAAGAGAGAGTTTTTTCCAAACTGATAAAGGCATGAGGTTAATGCTTGCCCTAGATCCGCCAAAGCCATGCAATTTTCCACACCGAGAAAATTACAAGGTATCAAAAAGCGCCCCGGATATCCAAGTTTTGTTGGTAAGGTTTTAAGTAACACGGCGGAACAATTTTGATTAAGGGATGTGTTGGTCAAATCAACCAATTTTTCTTTGTTGGAGAGTAAATCCTTGAACATCTTAGCAAACTTTGGCATATAAGCAAGAGCTTCCGCAAAGGATATGTTAATGTTGAGTTGCTTGAACATCCTTAAGAAATTTGAGACTTGGATGTCATCCTTGTTCTTTAACTTGTCCTTTTTCAACCTTTAAGGATAAGGAAGAGTTGGTTTAGGTGTAGGTGTTGTAGTGGAAGATTTGTCTTGGATAGCTTCTTCATTCGGAGTTGTGGAAGGTAGAGGAGAAATAGGAATAGGTTGAGAAGGTATGTTTGATTGAAAGGGAGCATTTGGAGGTGGTGAAGTAGATGTAGAAGGCTTGTCACATGTAGGAACAAAAGTGGGTTTAACAATAGGAGGTTTAGGAGGTGAAGGATCCTTTGTTGACTTTCCACTCCTTGTTGTAATAGCATTGACATTCGCCCTTGGATTTGCTTGTGTGTTAGATGGTAAAGCCCCTTGTGGTCTTTGATTATACATAATTTGGTTGTGAAGAAGAGCAAATTTCTTGTTATTTTCCTCTTGAGCATCTTTCATTTGTTTCTCATAAGAAGTAAGCTTTTGAAGGATCAAATCCATGGGGTTAGGTTGCACATTCCCTTGATAGAAACCTTGATGTTGATAAGGTGGAGGTGGTGCATTAAATCCTTGATTTGGTGGATAAAAGGTATTTCCTTGATTGTGAAAGTTGTTAGGTGCCTTGTAGTTATTCCCTTGATAATGTGTGGTCTTGGGCCTTGATTCCGTTGTAACAATTGAGGAGGATTTTGGTGAGGTTAGGTGGGTGGTTGGGGTGGGAATCCCGGTGGAGTAAGGTAATTTTGGGACTTGTAAGAAAGGTTATTGGGATTGATATTTGGCTTGAAATGTTCACGATGTTCCTCTTGGTAAGCATAACATTCCCCTTGATAACCTTGCACCTTATCACATTGTTCATAGGAATGGGGACCTCCACAAGTCTCACATGAAAGAGTAATGGCATGCACCTCATTTGTAGAATTATTGGCCATAGAAAGCTTCATAAAGTCATTCATCATCGTTTCTTTCATCTTTTGAGTGTTTTGCATGAATGTTTGAGTTTCCTTTTGAGCTTGAGTAAATGCTTGAATGCATGAAATGAGTTGAGTCTCCAATGGTTTAGAACCTCCTTCTTGAATGACATGGACTCTTTCATCAAATTGTGTGTTGATTTGCACCATTGCTTTGGTCTCAATAATATCCCAAGCCTCTTGAATGGATTTAAAAAGAATATTCCCTCCCGCGGAAGCATTGAGTGAGTCTTGGTGATGAGGTTTAAGGCCATTGTAGAAAGTATTGATTTGGTGAACTTCATCCAATCCATGGTTAGGGCATCTCCTCAATAACTCTCTATACTCCTCCCAAGCATCACTAAAGGTTTGACTAGGTTTTCGTTGAAAGCCTATAATTAAGTTCCTCAAAGCCGTGGTCTTAGATGGGGGAAAGAACTTGTTCAAAAACTTAGTAGTGAAACCATACCATGTGGTGATACTATCGGGTGGTTGTGTATCTAACCAATGCTTAGCCGGACCCTCTAGTGAAAATTTCACCAATATCAACTTAATGGCATCATGGGGAACTCTATTGTACTTAATGGTGTTGCAAAGAGCAAGAAATCTCTTAATGTGATCATGAGGATTATCATTCTTGTTTCCATAAAAAGGTGTGTTTGAAACCAATTTAATCATAGCCGTTTTTAGCTCAAATGTATTTGCGGGAATATCAGGTATCTTGATAGCATCGGCATATCCGTGAACATTGGATTGCAATCGTTCCATCAAAGAACGAGTATCAACTCCGGCCATGGCTTCTTGTTGTGGATGAATCAAAGCACGATTCTTGTGATTGGCTTAATGGACGGTGGTGTTCCTACTCTTTCTATTTTTCTTCCTTTTCGGAGGAAGGGGTTGTACACCAATCGGTATTTGTGCACGCCCGCGAGTGAGCATGCAACTCAATACGAGGAATGAGAGAGAAGCTCTCGTGTGACTTTAAAGAGAAAGGGATTATCCCCTTCGAGTTTCAATATGAAATATCCACAATAAAATAATAATATACGTATGTACTAATTGGGTGCAAGACCCCCAATGAAGCCTTCCTTCTTAGAATACTCACAAGTGAACGAGGCGTTAGGTGGCGCGAAGCACTTAAGTACCTATTGACCCTTAGATGGCATTTTATAGAACAACTCCTTTCTATTCACTTAATTGTTTGTATTCTTGAATTGTTGCTTATTGGAAGTATTTATCTATTCTTGCTTTATTTTGTTTGATCGATACACGTGTCAAGAACCGGAACGCCCCTCAACATGGTGTATTTCCTTGGCAATACTTATGGAGAATATGTAAATTGGTTGTTCTTATACGTATACGTATTTAATTATAATAATATATGGAAAATATTTTTGTATTTATGAGTTTTTAAGAGAAAATACTATATGTACATAAAAACCGAGAGAATCCAATAATATATATTTTTGGGTGCAATATCTTAGGAAAAAGATTGCTTTTTGGATTTTTAAATTTGTTTGGTCAATTCTTTAGGAAAAGAATTATTTTGTTAATTTTCTAGTTTTTATGTATTTTTATATTTTTGATTTTGTTATTGTTTTTGATTTATGATACATAAAAAATAACGTTCACAAGGTGAACGGATCCCAAAAGCCAATGAAAATCGTCAATCGATAGTCTCTCGTAAAGTCAAAGAACCGGCCGCGGCGTCATTTGAAATGTGTATAGTTGAAGTTCGTTTTCTCAGTTCTTAACAAATTGAAAGTCCTAACAAGATCAAGTTTTTAATTGTTTTTGGTTGGTAAAAGTATTTGGATATTCTACGTCTAATTCAACAACTCCTTGCTAAAATGAAAAATACAATTCTACTTATTCGTAAAGCAAGTTGCACAAACCAAATTTTTATTCAATTAAAATCACAAGTGTAAATTCTATAAAATGAAAGGACTGAAAATGTAAATTCTATGAAAATTAAATGCGAAAAATACAAAGTCTAAAAGTCTAAGGACTATTTATGCAAAATCAGTTAACAAATTGGACTAAATGTGAAAATGTAACTAACAAAGTAACTAACCAATTGTTAACTAACTTGAAAATAGAAGGACTAATATTTTGCAAAACCTAATAAAGTGTGTAATTAGCTAGAAATGAAAACTGTTTAACAAACTAGGGACCTAAGTGTAATTTCCAAAAGTTTTATAACAAAAACGGGTTAAGAAACAAAATAAGCTCGTATAAGCTCGTTTCTTGATCAAATAAGCTCAAACAAGTTTTAAAAGGCTTAAAATTGAAATTCAGCTAGACTTGTAAATGGAAATAAGCTGAAACTTCCTAAAACTCTAATAAGCTATTTGAAATAAGCCCAAAATAAGCTAACTAATAAGCCAAACGTTCACAACTTGATTTTAATGCAGAAACTTGTTAATCAGCTCAAAAGAAGAAGGGGAAGTTTAGTCTTATAAAAAATGGTCCATTATTAAGCTCAGAAAATGAAAATAAGCTAGAATGAGCTTATGTTGACTTTTGTTGACCAAAAATCCAAAAAGAATTTTTCAAATCTTAACCAATAACACTTTCTTAAGAGAATTGCGAAAGAAAATGGGCAAGTTTGTGAAGTAGATAAGCTGGTATGAGAAAACAGTTTAGCTATTTATCACAGAGAATGACATTTGCTCAATGGCTTATTTAAATGCTTATTTCTAACTCTATTCTAGATACTGTAGAATTTCCAGTTACACTCTAAAACTATGGATGTTGTGAGATGAAAAGAAAGTGGTTTTAAGCAAATCCATCAAGAAACAAAGACATGGCAATGATTTGAAATCAGTAACTTTCTGAAAACAAGTTTATTCAAAGCTGACCCAAACTTTTTAGTATACCAATTGCCTGTTTGACTAAAGACTTGACCTGAAAACTATGTAAACTAGTTTACCAAGACTTACTGAATGAATTAGAACCAGAATTTACCAACTAACAATACTTGAACACATATGAAATCCTACTCCCAAACACTAGTTTAGTTGAACTGATTAGAAATTTGTAAAAGAAACCTGAGTTAAAAGCTTAACTAATTAAAGACAGATATCAAACCAATTTTAATGACTAAAATGTAATGGATAGGAAATATATTCAAGCTATGAAACAGTATAACACTCTAAATGCACTATTAAGCTAAAATGACTGATTTTAAGCAACTAAGAATGAAAATTAAGCTAATGATAAAGTGCTAGACTACAAGTAAGCTACTCAAACATCAACATCTACTCAGTAACACATTTGATCATGCATTAAAACAAGATTACACTAGGTATTGATCATGCAGTCAACATTTGAGTGGAACATAAATGCAGAAAACTAAAACATTTTAGCTTAGGCCTCCTTTGGGGAGTAGAGTAGCGCTGAGCTATCTAGCTAGTGCTAAACCACCACCTTAGCACTAGTTACTACCAATCTACAATCAATCAACAGCTAATATCTATTGTTGAACTGAAAACCTTCAAAACTTCTACCAAATTCTTCAATTGCAGTGATTAAGACAAAGAACACAGCTACTGGATGAAATGAACAGCAACAATCTTCAACAAGGCTTCTAATGATCAAGTATGATCACTAGAAACAAGCAGTAACGATGGCGAATGAACAGTAATGTTGAATAGTAAGAGAATTGGAGGGAAATTTGAATTTTTATTAAAGTATGTGAAAAGTAGTTACAAGGGTAGTTACAACTAACTAACAGACTCTCAAGAGGTTGTCAGGCTCTTGAGAGTTGTTATCTACTAACTTGCTAACAAAATAAGAGAGAGAGTAAAATTCTAGTGTGTGTGTTTTCACACTAGCTAACTATGTACAAATGAGAGCATGCTACCCTATTTATAGAATGAGAAAGTGAGGTTGTTGGAGAGAGTGACGTGTCCAGGCCAATGATTGAGCTCCACGTGTCCCAATTCTGCTAATTAAAATTTGCAGGTGAAGAACTTAATTGGGGATTTTTGATTGAGTTGTTTTCATGTTAATTGAGTTGTTGGGATGAATTCGACTCTTGATTTTGAACAACTTTCATGTTTATAACTCCTTCTGAAATGCCCTCTATCTAAATCTCGTTCCTGGCAATTTGTTTGGAGAAGAAAGCCACGTGGCAGGCTGTGGTTGGTGGAGAGGGAAGCACACATATCACAATCCATATTGGATAAAAGTATTATTGCATGGCACAATTCTATTGGTGGAAAACTTAATAAGTGCGATGCACTGTTGATATTTGATTATTTATGGTTTGGCTGCTGTGAGTGGCCAGCTGGCGATCCAAGTGATTGCTTTTCTTGCTTCTCATTGGTTATTCCTTCTTCACACGGATCAAGCACAAATGTTTTTCCAAAATTGGTAGAAATGGTCCTTGTACTTGGCAGTTTGATATTTTGAGCTAGAATCTTCATTTATTTAACCATTTCAGTCCTTCCACTTGCATTTTTGAACATTTAAGCCCTTCGACTTGGTTGACTTGATAGTTGACTAGGTTTGACTTTGATCTTGACTTTGACAAATTTACACTTTTGATCCTTTAACTTTGGCAGATTGTCATGATAGGTCCTTTGTTTTCAAATAACTTGTCACTTTTGATCCTTCTTTGTATTTTCATCCAAATTAGCTTGATTTCCTTCTTTTTTTCTTGAAAATGCATCCTTCTTACCTATTTGTACACAAACACAAAACATACCACATAATTCCGCTTTATAGCACAAAGTTTAGGTATTTTTCTTGTGTTTTAGGGTGATTTGTTGATTAATTGATATGAGTTTTTGCTCATATCAATGTTCATGCAAGATCATGAAGATTTTGCGTAGGACTCTTAATATGTTTCTTACTTTTCATAGAGTGTGAAGAAGTAAGGAAATATGGAAGTGTGTCCTAACCAGGTTATTGATGATCTCAAATGGCTCTAGACTAGATCGTGCATTTAGGATTTTAGTGATCGGAGGGTGGAGAGGAGTGCCAACATTTCAATATCAATGTATTCGGCGTGAATAAATCGATAGATAATGTGTTGTCTCTGTGTGAATAAAATAAATGCCTTTTGAGAGATATCTGAGTTAGCTGGGATGGGTTGTGCATTACATCACTGGGTCCATGATGTATATCTTCAATATCGAGCATCATTAAAATGATCTCAATAGCATATGAGTTGACCCTGTTTCTGCCTAAGGTTGTAAGGAGGGCTTCTTTCTTTAGACCCTTTATCTTTACATTTCTTTTTAATTCTTCAACCCATTCAATGCATACCAATACGTCATAACTTGTACCTTGTTGTGATTGTTCCAGGGCTAACTGAAGTACTTGGTCCGCATTCAGCTACGTTCAAAATCTTTCCCCATCTTTCCTAAGGACTACTATTTCTAGCTATGGAATGTCCTTGGGAAGATTCCTCCGGTTTTGGAAGAATCATTGTACTTAACCTATCCTACCATCCTTATGTCACCACAATATTCATCGTCATGAAATAGATAGGGTTGTGGGTAAGTATATGTCACCATGACAATCCATTTTTGATATAACAAATCCATTTTTCACCCTTAACATATGCAACGATATTCGAAAACATTTTGCACATGTCAGAATGAACTGTCACGTTAAGTCAAACCATTTTTGATTAATTATTTCCTATATTAAATCACATTTTCTCCCCCATATTAAAATTATTAACCCAATTGATATCAATTGATTTAATGAAGTTTTAACAAAGGTTTTGGGAAGAAAAATGCAAGTCCGTTTTATCTTCATGATACCAATTGTTGAGATATGATACCGATTAGTAAAATGATCACAGATTCACCATATTAGAATAAATTGACAAGGTTGGACTTTATTGATGAGAACATCATATGATAAGATGAAATGGTTCTTGTCGGCAAATGTTGGTCACCTCGTCACGTCTCAAGTTATATCTTGACACCACATGTACGATTGGTATTGACAAGGTTGGTCAGCTCGTTAAAAGCTCAACTCGTTTACACCCCTAGGTATTGTCGCCTTGACACCAACTTGTGAACTTGGCACTTTCGGCATCAAAGATTCTGACTGCTTGACAATTGCTCCCCTTCAATTGTTGACCCGTGTTCTATTGAAAGAGTTGTAGTCGCTGTTTGAGTAGTCGCATCGTCGAGTATGTAGATACCAATTGTAGAGTGCTACGATTGTAGAGATGATAACTTCATAAAAAACAAGATTTCTCTCGTTTTAACAAATAAATGCACTGATTAGTACATATATTCGTGTTAGATTGTGTTATAGCGTAAACACAATCCCTTACATGGTTATAAAGTAAACCATGCCCAAGAAAATTAATTCCTATTGTGAGCCAAAGCTTTCATAAGAAATACTTGCCTTTAAATGAAAAGCGGGTTGCAGTCTGAAATAACTACAAGCCATTTTGAGCATGTTTTAAAAGTTTTAAACTTTTGTTTGAACTTTATTTACAACCCCGTGTCATTATTAAACGACATTTCTAAGATCGTGAATATTATCGATTACAAAAGACAAGCCCTTTTTGAAACCATTTACTTGAGCTTAAGATATTGAATATCTTACGAAACGAGCTCAAGTCCGAGAAGTTGTAAACTTCCCATTGTTAAGGTTAAGTTACCATCGGCAATAAACTTTCCTTTTAACTAAAGAGCGAGTTCTAAGCTGACATTTACTTAGAAGTCGTTTTCATGAGCTTGAAAAACCTTTGAATGTTTTAATATAAAGCTCATGACAGAGAAAGATGAATGTCCCGTTATGAGGAAAAGTTCACTTATTTAAAATATACACTTTCCTTTATGAGCTTAAAACTTGGAATGTCTTAATACAAGCTCATGACCGAGAAAAATTAATTTCCCGTTACGAGGATAAGTTATCATTAAAGATAAGCTTTCCTAAAATTGAAGTTCGAGTTACAGTCTGATATTTAACTGTAAGTCATAATACACGAGCTTAAAACCTTTATATAGTTTTAACGTAAGCTTGTGTCCGAGAAAATTTAATTTCTCGTTTGTGAGGATAAGTTTATCATCGGCGATAAACTTTCCTTTAGTTGAAGAACGGGTCAACGTCTGATATTTAATGATGATCCATTTTGTGAGTTTAACTGCAAATCCCCTGAGACACTTGATTCGTAGATATCAGCTTCTTCAGCAACCTAACTTTGAGAGTGTCCTGAGCTGAATGGTATAAAGCGACTGGACCGCTTTGCTGAACGTTGACGTTTGTACCTGCATTCTCATTAGAAGTTTGTATGCTTTGATATGGGTCAGCGGTATCTATTTTAGAACCATGAGGGGGTTCACAACCAGCTTTGGTAGTACAAGAGGGGAACATCGTTCCTGTAGGAACCCATTGAAGATTACTCGATTTAAGAATACTACCCGTGGGTTGCCACCTAAGATTGGATCTAGGCGACATGGTTTTCTTATGCACAGCGGAAGACTTAGCGGTAGAAAACCTATTTCCTTTAGGAATCCCTCTTTTAGCACTTGAGTTCAGCTCCTTCAAGACTTTAGTAAGACAAGCCGCATGATTTGTCGTGAAGACACTTTTCATGCATACGAAACAAACACCGTGTTTGAGGTCCGAATGAGATCTAGAGAACCTAGTTCTTGCTTGCGTCCTTTTCATAGGATCCTCTAAATAGTGATTATTAGGCATTTTATTGGACCTATGTTGTGGCATATTCTTAGAACTATACCTAGAATCACTAGTAGTAGTCTTGTTTGTAGGTTTGCATAGGCTGATTTGATCACGTTATGCCTATATAGTGGAGTGACTGGTCTAGAAATATGAACAATATCAACTTCGGAGGAAAACCACGGTCTCGAGGATTTTTGTCGCTCGGATCTAAATGCAGTCGGTTGTCGAACGGACTGATTTATAGGCGGTTTCCCTATGATTGATGGTTTTTCAAGCTTAGTGTCCACACTAGTGCCTTTAATTTTCCTTAGCTCGTTTTTCAGAGCAGCTATAGCAAAAACCTTTTTCTGAACCTGAGCCTTTAAATTAGCATTTTAAGTAGTTAACAAGGTCTTTGACTCTAGAGTTTTAGACCTCATCTCCACGATAGAATTATTTAACTCATTATAGCGTTGTTTTAAGGTCTCGTTTTCCTTTTGTAAGATGTCTTGAGATGCCAACTTAGATTCAAGTAAATTAATTTGTTTTAACAAATTATTATTTTCAGCTTTAGAATCTAAAATTTTTTTATCCAATTTTCGTTCAAGAACAACATTAAAGTTTGTCGTGTGTCTTCAAAAATTAAAGTTCGTCATCTTCAAGCTCTTTTGATTGTTGAGCTATAATTATTTCAAGCTCTTCAATACTATAAGCATAATTGGTTAAGGAAGCAGTCATAAAGCACATATCATGATCTTTAGCATTTTGATCACTTTCTCCCCTATTATGACTCACATCAGATGAATCGGAAGTGCTATCACCCTTTTCCATCCCATGTTTGGCATAGGTAGGTTCAGAATTCTCAAAATGATGTAGATCATTGTTAAATACAGTATTTAACTGTACCTCAACTATTGGCTCTTCGTCATGCATTCTTTGACGTGAATCTATGACACTACTATCATCATTAACCAAAGCGGTCTCCTTTGAGTCATCCGTAAGACCATTTGTTTCCTCTTGCATCTACATCGGATTTTCTTGCTTCCAGTTATCATAACAAATTTGAAGTCATGATCGTTCGTGAAACAAATGCGTAAGAGAGGTCGCATATTTGGACAAAGTACCACGAAAATCTTGAATCTCCGTATTCATGTCTTCAAGGAATGACGTGTAGAGGACTAAATTTTCTTTCTTGGCAACATCGAACTGAATAAAAGTCGAAAATTGTTGCAAAATAACTTGAAGTGTAGATTACGGATTCAATGTGATTAAAGTCTTCTTTGTCAAGTTTCTGCTCAAGAATATCCAAGTTTATCATCATATCGCCGATGAAGAAAGAAGCATCTTGACCAAAGACTTCCACAAAGGGTGGTCCATACTTGATCTTTGTAAACTCATGAAGATGACATTCAAGTTGTCTAAATAAGACTTGACATCTTTTTCTTGCTTATTCTTGCTTCTTCTTGCATCTTCTTCAATTCTCCCTCTTGAGATGTCGAATTCAGCCAATCCATTGAAATTCGATGAAAACTGAATGTAAGGATTACTTATCGATCGAGCAATGAAATAAACTAATTGTGTTTGTTGTTGTAGATAAAATCCCTTGAGTAGTGAATGAAAATGGATTCAATCCCCTAAATATGTTCTCGATAAACTAAAAAATTCCAAGACAAACAAAAACTCAAGAATCACGAAATTTTCTAAATCACGTTTTTGAAAAATCTCATAATAGTTGTGAAGATTTCGCAATGTCTATTAGTCCATATTTCGCAATGCAATCATATGATACATTTCACAAAGTTGGTATAGCACATGTTTCGCAATGTCACCTTGTCGCAATGACAGCCTGTCGGAATGACAACCTGTCACAATGACAACCTATGTAACACCCCCAAATTTATACAACTCAATACAGCGGAAGACTCGTTGGTGTTACGGGATAGCACTTAACTCACATCATAGACAACGCTTAAAAATCGCGTCGTTTATTAATAAAGCATTTCCATTCATAGATATCAAATTTACATAGGTCCCAAGTCATATTATTTCATACAAAGTTTTACAAAGCATTTAAATGGAAATTATTGTTTGAGTGCGGGCCATGAATTCTTGTCGTCTTCCCGAGAATTATCTTCAAGTACCTGAGATAAAACATGTTAAAAGAAAAGGTCAGCGATAATGCCGAGTGAATTCATAGAGTTTAATAAAATCCATCAATATAATATCGGTATAAAATTATTACCGAAAATCATTTTGTACAAATCTTTGTAATAGGCCATAAAATAGCCAAAGTCATTTTTATACAAATCCTTATCGAAAATCATAATATAGGCATTTAATCATTATACGAGCCAATGTCGTAAAAAGATCATACAATACGTTTTATAACGTTGTATAGATTAAATAAAAACCGTTATATGAATATGGTTATATAAAAACCAAAATACGGACATAATATCAATAGTATGACCCCGTATTGCTAGTCAGGCAATACATCGTAATTCGGTGCGTATAGCAGTATTTCGTTAATTGGATTATTATAAGTCGCATGACATTGTTCCCTTACTACAACAAACAAGGGGTAGCTAGCCCGAAACTCATTTGCCCATCTAAATTAGCGTGTCGTCACAAAGGTCACGCTATGTAAATCTTCTCATACATAAATTCGCTTACCAATCAATGTGGCACGACGGGGATCAACCGTCACGGCGCGAACTGGGGTGATCGTCCCCAAATAGTACTATTATATGCATAAGCGTCTACCAAATCCCGGTAGTTCACAATTCATGCTGATGGGACTTTTTGTGACATAACCTAACTTTAATAATCCATTTCATTTCATCTATCGGGTCATATAATCATTTATCGGGTCATACAATCATTCGGGTCCAAATCAATAAACAAACAATTGGGACAACTAGTGTCCTATTTCATAAAAACTAACATGTTATCTCCCTCGCTGGTTTATCAAACATTTCATAAAAATATTTAAAAGAGTGCGAGGCTATGAACTCACGTTGATGTGGGAAAGCGGGTTATCGGCAATTCGGACGTATGGTACGTGCTTCAATCACGGAAACCTAGACAAATAATACTCGTCTTAGACTCTTGTCCAATGACTTTATAAAAATAACAATTATGTATACATATGATGATTTTATATATATGATGATCAAGTGGGTTTACATATTCTCTTTTACTCATTTTAGTGTTTATGTATTGGTAACTTCTTACTAGTTTACTAGTTTGACCTATTTACGTGTTTTAGGTCCAATAAGCCTATTATAAGTTCATTAACTTGTATTAGTCCATTTCATACTTTTATTATCAGTATTTATACTTTATATGTTGGGCCCAAATGGGTTAAGCCCAATAAATAAGTTTATAAGTGTTTTAGCCCATTTTGTTGTATTATTAGTCCAATAACGTTAACTTAGCCCGTTAATGTCCGTATGTTATATAGTTCGGGTTTTATCGGTTTTTACTTGTTATATATGTTTATATATCAGTATATGAGTTTATAAAAGTTTACATTAGACGGGTCCAACCGTCTATGTTTTATTTAACAAAAACGTTAATTTTACGGTAATAGCCGAAAAAGTCGTAAAAATCATGTTTATATTTTTATAACTTATAAAACTTATCAAACTACCATTTTTATAAAATGTCCATTTATTTATCCTTATACATATTTATATAAATGTATTATATAAGTTAGTGGGTTTTAATTCACATTTTATACTATTTTTATTTGAGTGCTTATATAATACTATTATACTTTAATTTCCCAAAATCTGATTTTTACTTTCACTTTCACCATTTTTACCATATCTTGAGTTCTACAAGGAGATATAAGCTCATTTTTGGACACCATAAACTACATGATATGTGCTACATCTAGCTTAGGTTTAGCTACTGCTCAATCCAACTCTAAATATCCTTAACAGTCCGTCCAAAACTGACTATTCAGATTGGTACTCTAAACTTGTTTTGATCATATCTCACTCATTATAATGTTTCTATTGCATGGCCAACAATTTAAGCAAGATTTTAGCCTTGTTTCTTATAGTTTTTCATCTTTTTAATCATATTTATCAACACCAAATCCCCACACAATACTTTTATCATCATATAATCATCATATACATATACAATAGGAAAGAAAATACATGATTACATAATCAAAATAACAAGAGGATGGGAAGAACAATCTCTATACCACCAAAGTGATGAAAAGATGGGGTTGATGATGAACAAGACTTGGTTTTGGGTAACCAATCTTAAGAGATATCAACATCACTTCTAGGATCACCAAGTATTTATAGATTCCTCCAAAAATCAGCCCTTGTTCTTCATGAAAACTCCTTGAGAAATCAGCCTCAAACTCCCTTGAAAACTCCTTTTTACATGTTAAGATCACCTCCAATCTTCATAACTTCAATGGGTTTTCATCATATGTGTGAATAACATATGATTTCATGGTTAAATCAAGATCAAATGGGTTATTTAGGGTGAGAGTAGGACGAATTTTTGAGAGAGAAATGGGAGGATGAGAGTGGTTTGCATGTATGTGTTTTGGAGAAATGGTTTGGTTAGATGGTTTTGTGGTTTGGTGAAAGAAGTAGCTTAAATGTTAAGCTTGAATGGACAAGTGTCCATTTTAGTTGTATAAAAATGACACCAAGGTTGTGTTGGTGCTAAGTGTTGCCATCCCATATTAGTGGGGTGGGGCAAAACTTGTTTTGTCTCATCCCACTCATTTACAGGTATTCCTCGATTCTAGTTTCCTCGATTTGCGTGCCCTCGGGTCGTTTTACGAAAAACGTTTTATAAATTATGAATCAACGGCACAAACCGAATCTAATAAAAATTATCTCATCAAAAACGGAGTTCAAAAACGTAAATACGTAATCCTAAGGTTTCCGGTTTAGTTGTAAAGATAGTTAAATTATGCACGTAAGTCCTAATCTCTTCTCGTAAATTCGTGAGTTTATGAACCAACACAAATTTAAAATCCCAAAATAATATTCACGGATAAATTTTTTTTCTGAAATGTCGGACTGTCACCAAAGACGGTGTATGTAAACGTGAGCACGTAACGTAGAATCCTCCGGTTTAGACGTAGTCGATGCTACTTCAAGACGTAAATCCAAATATCTTCCCAGAAATGGGTGAGTTCATAATATAACATTAAAATAATGTTTTTAAATAATACCTGAGAATAAAATATTAACCATAAATTGACGGATTGTCACAACCTATCACAATGACAACCTATCGTAATGACAACCTATCGCCATGACAACCTGTCGCAAAGACAACCTATCGCAATGATAACCTATCGCAATGTCAACCTGCCGCAATATCCATATATCCCATGTGTCGCAATATCTGTCGCAATAAGGTCTGTCGTAATATGTATCACAATACTTGTCGCAATCCAGAAACGCTTGTACATTGCGATGGATTTTCAAGCTGAAGTGTCGCAATAGTACAAACAGTATTCCAACTTGCACTTTTCTTGGATAAAACCCAACCAATTTGAGATTTTAAGCCAAAAAATGATCCAAACACCCAAAATTTGTGTTTTTATCCAAAGTAAATATACCAAATCTATACCACAACTACGTAGAAGATTTGTATCAAGATTAAACCAAAAAAACACAAAGAAAAAAAATTGGATCGAATGATATGAATAAAAATAGACACAAAAATCAAGAACACAAACACAAAAACAATACAATCATCCCATGGCTCTTGATACCAATTGTTATTTTGTCGTAATCCTTGGATTATCTAACTATGGAGATGATTATTAGAGAGAGAGATAGATGAAGAAGTAGAGAGAGAAAGTAGAGAGGTTGGAGAATAATAATGGAAGATTAGATTAGAAGATATGAGAATGTGTGAACCAACCCCTCCTAACATGCTAGGAGGGGGTATATATAGCCCACCTTACATGTGGGCTTGATAGGTTATATGTATACATACTAGATCACGAGCCCATACTACGTATATATCGTTGTAGTGACCAATCCTTTCTAAATACGTAAAAACGTATTTCCAACAGATTTTATCATAAATTAATTTATAAAAACATTTTTATTTAATGAAAAATAGTTTTGTTTTATAAAGTTTTGATTTTTATTAAATTTGATCGTCGATGGAGCCGTTATTATTTTAGTATCATACCGAGCTTAATCCAGGTTCTACTTTTTTTTCTTATCTTTTTATTATTCTCTGCTTATTATTTTATCGTTTGCTATGTTTAGTTTAGTTTTTGATAATATTGCTATTAGTGTAGATTTTATTATGTGCAAGTAGTTAATTAGTATGCTTATTTAAGTTTGGTGGATGAATTATTATATGTGAGTTATGGTGTTGATTAAGTGGTGGAATTATACATCATTCACTTGTAATATTCTATCCATTAGGCCTAATTAAGCATAATTCTTTTAGATTTATATTTTAGCCTTAAAACCGTTTGCTTGATCTCGTAGATTAATTAAGATTTCCTTTTTTCCTTGTTTAGTTGGTATCTTTAGCTTAATATTCGTAGTATAATTGTCGTTTTTATCATTTAAAAATATTTGGTCGTTAAAATTAGTAGTTTTAAATATCAAAATCAAACCTTCCTTTTATTCGAGCATCAAACTTGAGACATAAACGCGAATTTCCATTCACACGTCACGATATTTGCGTTGAAAGTTTATTTTCCATATTTGTATATATATATATATAATTAAATAAAAAAATTTTAAAATCTAAAAAAATATAAAATCAATAAAAACAAAAAAATATATATTTTCTTATTTTATCTTCTTTTCTTTATTAATATATGTATCATTTAAAAAATCCAAAATATTTTATTTCGACTTGATTTTTATTTTAGCTATATATTATATATGATATATAGTTTTATATAGTATATTTTTCTTTTATTATTAAAAAAAATTTCAAAAATATTATTCTTTATCTTCTATCGTGTTTAATTCTTTTCTCCTCACCCTCTTATCGTTTAATTCTTACCTTATCCTTCTATATCATAATTCTTTCTTTACCCTCTTATTTCTAATTCTTCATGGATTCTTGCGTCTATTGTGTAGGGTGTGGGAGGCCGTTGTATGATTTTCAATCATGTCAATGGTGTACATGTGAGTGGTGCGGAAATGATATCGACAATACACAATTTGGATTTTCTCCATCGTGTAATTCGATTAATTCATCCTTTGCTTCTAATGAACTTACTTCCCACTCTTGCATATATGGGGATACTTATCCGCACGGTGCACCGGGTTTTTCTCTATACCCGTGTTGCAATAATTATGGGGGCCCTCACGACATTTTTTCTTGTCAACCGATGAATTATTATGAGCCCGATCCGTGCTATAATTCCGGTTTTACACCCTCGATCATCAACCTTCTTTCGAAATGAGTGACAAAGAACGAGCCACTATTTTGAATCAACTTCTAAAAGTTCATGAAGGTTTAATTATACTTAGCGAAAAATTGGAAGAGGAAAATCGACAAGAGCAAGTATCTAGTGCTTATACCTCTACGCCTCTTGTGATTCTTTATTGTTATGATGATGACAAGGATGATATTTACGATCTCAACCCAGCATATGAGACTACCACTCCTATTCTCGATTCTTCCACTACGGAGACCGATGCCTCTCTCATCATGGGGGATGAGGGTCTTATCACTATTCTTTGTGACGAGATTCTTATTCCAATCCAAAGTGAGCCTACGGTTGCTTCCGATAGTGATAGTGAGTGTGTATCTCTTTCTTGTGATGATGTCCCTCCCACCGACATATTGGGAGATGATTCTTTAGCTTTCTCTAATCCTCTTTTTGATCTCGATGATGATTTTACTTCTAGTGATGACAAGTCACTATCTGATGAAGACGTTCTGAAGGAAAATTTCAAGATTTATTCGAACCCTTTATTTGATTTTGATGACGCCTACATCTCTAGTGAGGTGAATCCGCTCTTTGAAGAGGGGATTGAGGACATTGATATCCCCGACTCTCTTGCTATTGATGAGCATTCTTTCTTAGCCATGCCACCTCCCATCGTAGAGGAGGTGGAGAGATTTGACCCTACCTTCCGTTTGATTCGGTCCGGCGAGGTGACGCGGGTGGTAGATATTTCTTCTTATGTTTCTCATATTATGTTGCCACGTCGTCCTACCGCGTGCACGCCCAAGCGAGTGATGTATCGCTTTTACTCTCCTCATTTCATATCGGCAAATGAGGATAAGTGTTTTGATCCTGGAGGAGACGTTGATGTTGCTATTTCTTGTGATGTTTTACCGGTTATCCCATCGACTCTTGCTTTGCAATTCTATCAAGTGTCATCTGGTGACACTTTGATATCTTTTTCTCCTACCCTCCATCCTAACGAGTATTCTTAAGGATCGCCTTTATACCTATTTCTCGTATGTTATAAGAATCCTTCTACTTTTCTTGACTTATATTGTGGATTCTTCTTCTTTATTTTCATCTGCTAATGAGGATACGATTTCTGACCCTGGAAAATCTGTTTTGAGCCAGTGGTGATTCTCTTGCTCCCCCATGGACCATTTAATTTGGGGTCGAGTCAGGCTCGTGACTATAAGCGTTTCTCGGGAGGCAACCCGAGGATGTATCCTTCTTTATCTATTTTCTAACATAAGTGTAGGGCGTGCTTCTCTCTATGTGTTCTTGGTGGTATTTGTTTTTGTGTGCAGGGTTCCCTTTGATCGCAAAGACTTTCAGAGGGTTGATGTTCCTGTTTTCCATCATCTTCTTCATTCACTCTCCGATCGATCTTCATGTTTATATTAGGGGAGTACTCAGTTCTGATCAATATATCTATATATATATATATATATATATATATATATATATATATATATATATATATATATATATATATATATATATATATATATATATATATATATATATATATATATATATATATATATATATATATATATATATATATATATATATATATATATATATATATATATATATATATATATATATATATATATATATATATATATATATATATATATATATATATATATATATATATATATATATATATATATATATATATATATATATATATATATATATATATATATATATATATATGTATATATATATAGGTTTCGGTTCAAATGAGAACTTTTTAAAGTTGAAAAAATAAGAACCCGCTAAAATCTCACAAATGACACTCTACTTCAAACAATTTTTAAACAAGATTAACTAAAACTAAGTTTTTTAATAATTTGATGGGCTTTCTTTTGAAAATTGACGAATTCTAGGTGATACATCTTGATTTAAGGTGTGATTTGTATCATGTCTTGGTATCGTGTATCATGTTATTTAGTGGTGGTTATGTATCAAATGTACCATTTTATGTATAAGATATTATCTTGTTGAGATTTTGATGTATGTGTATCACATTTTTAATTGTGTATCAGTAATACGTTACACACTAAGTCGTCGTTTATTAGTCAATAGAATGTTAAGTTGTATAAATAATATATATTTTGGTGTATTATTGGTAATATGATTATGTATCAATGTTTTATTGGTGTTTTAGTTTAGTTCTCATTTTTACAACTTTAAAAAAGCTCTCACATTAACCTTCCTCTATATATATATATATATATATATATATATATATATATATATATATATATATATATATATATATATATATATATATATATATATATATATATATATATATATATATATATATATATGATGTTGTTCCCCCTCTTACACTTGGAATTCTAGCATTAGCCTTTTGTATTCTTAAGTGTAGGGTGACACCTTATCACTTTTGAACATTGAGGAAAATGTTCAGTACTAGGTGTAGGGGGTTTATATCAATATAATCATATTCATGCCTACTTGTTTGTCCCCATGCATCCTATTTTGTTCAAATATATGTTTGTTTTCTTTTTATTTTTCAAAATAAAAATTATTGAAAAATGACTAAAAAATAATAAAACGTTTTTTACCGTGCGTGATTGACTTGTCCCGTAGGTTAGAACAAAGGGGATCCCGACTCTGCCAGAGTGTTGATCTGGCTGCTCCTTTGACTTTTAGACTGAGCTTTTAGGAATTGTGCAAATCAAAATGCAAAACGTGGAGTAGTTGGTTCTCTTTAGAGCTTATATGAATAACCTGTGGCTTTTCCTCCTAGATTATAACTAGACAAAATAAGTGGTTTTTTTCAAGCCTTTGAACGTTAAAAATTATTTTGTTATGCAAAAATAAATTCTTATGCAATTTTGATATAGAGTCCTAGTTCAACTTTTTATTTAAATTTGAGTATGCGTGAATAAATATGTTGCAAAAAAGAGAAAAAAAAAGAGAGAGAAAAAGAAAATTGAAAAAAAAGAAAAAAAAAAGAAAGAGAAAAAAATTGAAAAAAAAGAAAAAAATGTTTCATAGAGTTAGAGTCGAATAAATGAATAAGTGTTTATGTTGCTTTATTTATATTGTGCGAAACTTGCTTTTTCTTATAATTTAAATTTCAAGTTGAACTTGAATTCTGCTATTTTTTATAAGAGTTTAGACGGTAATAGAGAGTGTAGAATTCAAAGGTCCCGTGAGCTCCGATACTATTCTCGACGGTGTAAAAACCTAGCCTCCTATACATTGCTAAAAGGACAAGTTGAGAAGAAAGTCGCTACATGGAGTGATCTCTCCTTTGAATCTTCAATCTCTAAATTACCGTCGTTGCTTTTCATCTAAGTGTCTTGTATTAGCTTAGCGGTGATTTCAAGATCTTTGATTTCAAAATCCCGCCAATCCTGGTACTATTCATCGTGGGGTGTCAAAAGCCTGGGCACTTAACCGATGAGGTTGGACGTTCTGAGAAGAAAGCCGCTACATGAGAAAGGCCATTTTTGATTCTTAAATCTCGTGATAATCGGTGAGTCTAATAATCCACTTACATGATTAGCAACCATAATAGATGTTGATTTTGACGGTTAAAACTTTGAAAATGAACACACTTGCCTAGTTTTTTATAATTGTGGGAGTGACAAGTTATATTTACACGGGTTATTAGTATAAGTAGTGTTAGCAATTTGCCAAAACGTTTGCATAAGGAGTCTTAGCTTAGTAGGGAGTAATAAAAAGAGGATGACGATCTCTATTCCCTTGAGACACCCAGCTTGCGTGTTTCCTCTTCTATAATCCTTATATCTTGAAATAAAAGTCGAGCATGGCGGGTCACAATGAATTTTTATTTTATTTTATTAACAAAAGCGATTTCGAATAAAGTGATTTTACTTAGGTCCCCTAAATGATTATTATATGTTCTTGTTTGATGTGCTACGTAATTCGTTTAGGGGATTAAAATTATTTTTGGATTTAACATCTGTGATAATAGTTGCTTGGGGGGAATCAACGCTTAAGTGTAAGGGTGTGTTGAACACGTAATTATTCATGTTTTTAGTGGTAATATCCCTTCATTTATGGCATAATAAATAGCAAAAAATATATTTTTAGTGCATATATCGTTTATATTTGTTATTTATTATTGTAGGTACGAATAGCAAATAAATCACAAGAAATGAAGCCAAATAGCCAAAAGGGACACGAGAAATGGAAAGAGCACGAAAAATCGAGTCTGATGGTGCCTTCATATTTTAGGGGGCCGACCCGAAACCATTTACATGGGTCGAACCGACCCATTATTATTGACTTCAAGCCCAGCAACAGTCCTAAACACTCCAGCCCAACACAAGCCAACAGGCCCGGATTGCATTTTAAAGACAAAGGAGGCCCAACAATGAATAAAAAGCGACGCAACCCAACATGTCATTGGAGATATAGATCAGATTTTTTGTTTTGAGTCATCTTATCCTCACTTTATTATTGTCTTTGATATGTGTTCTATTTTCAGGTAGGATAAGGCAGCATCTCATATTTTTATCTATCTGTCTATTTTCTTTTCATTTTCGTTTTTTGAGTCCTGCGTTTTTTAAGGTAGTACTAGTAGATTATAAGTAGTGTAGGTTTATTTTCATAATACTGAATGTTTTATCCCATCCTTACCATTTAATTATTGTTCAAGTTTTATTTCATGTACTAGCTATCAAACAGATCTTGTTCTTGTTCAATCTATTTAAGTCACCTTTTAATGTTTACCGATTTATTTATAACTGCTTTTAAATATGATTAGCATTAAATACATTTCAACTTTCTTTTCTTGCCATTTACTTTTGATATTTAAAACATTCAGCCATTTTTTATTAAAAAGAATCGGCAACTTTTTGTTATCAAATTTTTCATTAGTTCCTTTACTAGTCATTTATTTATTTATTATAAATGCAACGTAAGAGTTTTCATCTATGGAGTCTTGAATCACAAAATTAATCATATTCAATATTTGCATCTATTAAAGTTTCAAGCTTTACTTTTTGTTTAAACTAGTTTAAAATTAATTTAAAGAGATTATAGTTTTATGGTTTTAGATGTTTAATTAACACGTTAATAAGGTGAAGCACTTTTTTTTTATTTTATTTTTCATTGTTGATTATATCATTAGTATCTTTATAAAAACATTTTTGTTTAATGAAAATAGTTTTGTTTTATAAAGTTTTGATTTTTATTTAATTTGATCGTCGATGGAGCCGTTATTATCTTCGTATCATACCGAGCTTAATCCGGATTCTATTTTCTTTCCTTTTTTCTTATCTTTTTTTTATTCGCTTCTTATTATTTTATCGTTTGCTATGTTTAGTTTAGTTTTTGATAATATTGCTATTAGTGTAGATTTATTATGTGCAAGTAGTTAATTAGTATGCTTATTTAGGTTTGGTGGATGAATTATTATATGTGAGTTATGGTGTTGATTAAGTGCTGGAATAATACATCATTCACTTGTAATACGCTATCCATTAGGCCTAATTAAGCATAATGCTTTTAGATTTATATCCAGCCTTAATACCGTTTGTTTGATCTTGTAGATAAATTAAGATTTCCTTTTTGCCTTCTTTAGTTGGTATCTTTAGCTTAATATTCGTAGTATAATTGTCGTTTTTATCATGTAATAATACTTGGTCAGTAAAATTAGTAGTTTTAAATATCAAAATCAAACCTTCTTTTTATTCGAGCATCAAACTTGAGACATAAACGCGGATTTCCATTCATAACTCGCCGGAACTACAATAACCTTTCGGGTATACCAAAACGATTTTACCAAAGACCATAACAAAGAGCGCCTCTCAAGATTGAAGTTCAAAACACATGCCAAATATCGGTCTGGGAAAGGTCCCACGTCGTGATCAAAGTTATGTCGAGAAATGGACTTTTTATAATTGTAAGAAACATTTTGAAAGATCGTGTCCTCTAGTGTAACACCCCGCTCCGAAAAGAGACAAAGTGCTACTACTATGGTGTCACATCAGATACATCATATTTTTAAAGGGCTAAAATGAAACTTTTATTAAATCCAAAATACTTAAAGTAATATCTTAATAACCAAAAATCCCCAAAAGAACGGGGTTCAAAATGCAAAGTATCAAATCATAAAATATCTTAAGATTTATTAAAAACTTGGGTGGATCTAGGTAAGTCCAAAACTCTCTTAATGCCCCGTCTCCCGCTTAATACCTGCCGCATGTAAAAAGAAACGACTGAGCAAAAGGCCCAGTGAACGGATATAACAATATGATTTAAGGCAAAGGAGATAACAATAGTGAAGATATCACAAGGTATGAACATAAGGTTGATTAGGTGGATGAATATAAATGGTTAATGAAAGACAAGAATAGCCATATCCAAATCAAACAAATAATCATATATGTGTACTAGGATTGCGACTCCTATGTACCAAAGTGATGGCGTGTATTTCACACACAATCCTATCACATTTAATCACATCATATCATATCAAACAAATACCTAGGATGCATCCATACAATCCTTGCAAAACAAATGTCAATAGCACGTGCCCTAGCTCATGACTAGCACCCGCATTCATAATAATATAATAATTATGTGCACCGAAAGGGAACGTCGGGGATCTAATCACACCGCCCCAGTTAGTGTCATGTCACCGGTGCATCGTATGACATAGTCATGGTACCCCATGACTAGATACAAAATATGGCTCGGGCTTAAGGGGTCATTCAAAGGCATAACAACTAAGAAAAATATAAGTATTCAAATGGGGAACATATAAACGCATAACAATAACGGAATCATAACAAGGAAAAAGAATTTAGGGATCATATCAAAACAGCAACTAAGGATGTGGGAACATAGCAATGAAATAGAGATTTATCAAATGGAGTTGTGTAACAAAGAGTAAAAGAGTGTTCTTTAATAAAGAACCGAAT
The DNA here is from genome assembly GCA_025667525.1 of Glebionis coronaria. Taxonomy (NCBI): domain Eukaryota; kingdom Viridiplantae; phylum Streptophyta; class Magnoliopsida; order Asterales; family Asteraceae; genus Glebionis; species Glebionis coronaria. The sequence continues at coordinate 369,206,946 of CM046875.1, forward strand.
ATCTGTACCTTCAAAGCACAAACAAATCACGGAATCGTATACAAAGAAACAAGTCCTATTCCCGTGTCACCAAGGCTAAAACATACATAAAAGTATGTCTTACATACTGTTATAGTACAAAAGATTACAAGGTTTCATGATTTGGTGATTCAAAACCCTAACTATACACTTTCCCAAAACTCGTCATTTAGGAACTGTTTTAGAAGAACCGACTGTAAAACCATTTTCCAAAACTATACTCATTGATTAAAGTCCATATTTGAAAATTAAATTCCAAGTAGATAACATTAGACTTCAGATTCACTCAAAAATCTATCCCGAGGCTCAAGATATGACTCTTACAAGATGACTCATATTCTGATTTTTAAGGACTGTTTCCAAAGATCAACACGGCAACCATATTTCCCGACCACTTAAAAATGTTTTAAGATCTGTTATGAAACTAGATTCATTTTTGATGGTTTTAGGATTTTGAAACACTTAAAAATATATTATAAAACCCGTTTTACAGCCTTTACAAGATCACCCAAAATCCGGACAGCCCTTAGTTATTATTACGTATGAGTCGGTTTAATGATCTAGACCACCATAGGTTACCTAGATCTTTATAAAAACTTTATAAAACCATATTAGAACAGATTTAGGCTGGTATAAAACCAGATCTAATAGTAAAAAATGTTTTTAAGGTATTGGATCACCAAAACACATTTTTAGGGTTTCAAAACCCTAGAAATCATGTTTATGCATTAAATCAAAATATAAGAAAGCCCTAAGGATGACATAAGGATTATAAAGACTTACATGAGATGTGTAAAATGATATGATAATCACTATAAACACAAAATAACAAGAATGAATGATCAAAGGGGTGAATGATCAAGAACAACCATAAGGTTTTAAGGTTTTCTTAACAATAGAGATGAGAGGAGGTTTTGGTAGAGTTTTGGTTAAGTAAAAAGTGATTGTATGATGATTATAGACCAGCCTAAGGGTCCCTTATATAGTGGTTTCTATATTAGTAAAATGCTTGATTTAAGGAAGAATATTAATTAGGTTTTTAAAAGTTTGAAACTTATGTTACAATTTAGCATTTAACACATTTAAATCTCATTAAAAATCATAAAAATACTTCCTAAAACCTATTTGGCCGTGTATTTTGAGTCAAACAAAGGAGGTATTTCTATTTATTTTTATACCGTGATATCACACTAATTACATACCTTTTTTCCATTTTAAAAAGTCTTACAAAACATTAAACAAAAGTGTGTAATTCTTTTTAACCAATATAACCTAAGGTTTAAAATGTTTATTTATATAAGTTTAAGAGTGTTCATTTATATGTTTTCTTTATTTAAAACTATAGGTTATATCCTAATTTAATTAAAAGGTCTCATAGTATAAGTCTTATTTATTTAATATTTCTGAAATAATTAAAGTATACCGTAATTTGAAGTAAATAAATTGAATAAAATAGCTACTATTTAATTTACATAAAATTCAATTTACATAAAATTACCAAATTTTATAAAATGTTCAAATATCATACTTTATTCAAAATTTCCGTTTTATAAAAATGTCGGTTTTACAACTCTTCCATTATAAAAGAAAATTTCGTCTTCGAAATTAAAGTAGTGTTACGGATTCTACAATTAATTTTATAAAATGTTCAAATATCATATTTTATTCAAAATTTCCGTTTTACAAAAATGCGGGTTTTACAACTTTGTGACACCCTAGGAAAATCCCACATCGGCTGTGGCCAGGAGAGATCCATGGTTCATAAGATAACATTCGCCTTCTCATGACACGACACGTTTTGTGGTCTACTGCAAGTGGGGTTCTTAGGAAATGGCAGTTAAGTATGCTCATGTGGGAGTAGTAGTAGGTTAGGTGACCAGCCGGGAAGTACTTACAAGAGGGCCACAAAGCAAAGCCGTGAGCCTGCGGACAAGGCGGACAATATTATTGTCTGAGTAGGCGGGATGTTACAAGTGGTATTAGAGACACTCCTGAGTCGCTCGGGATGGTAGGACAAACCTCATCGAGGACGATGAGTCCCGAAAGGGGGGGGGGGGGGGGGGTGATTGTGACACCCTAGGCAAATCCCACATTGGCTGTGGCCAGGAGAGATCCATGGTTCATAAGATAACATTAGCATTCTCATGACACAAAGCATTTTGTGGTCTACTGAAAGTGGGGTTCTTAGGAACTGGAAGTTAAGCGTGCTCATGTGGGAGTAGTACTAGGTTGGGTGACCAGCCGGGAAGTACTTACAAGAGGGCCACAAAGCAAAGCCGTGAGCCTGCGGGCAAAGCAGACAATATTGTGGTCTGAGTAGGCGGGATTTTACATCTAGCTACATACTAAGTAAACCATGTTAACTTTATTTTTGGCTTAGTAAATATCAAAATAAGTCAATATGAGTCCTTGTGATCCATGAAAAAAGTAGTTATTTAAAAATTAGATACCTTTTTTATATATAATTAGGACTACGGGAGAAAACGTATTACATAATTTGAATGTATGAGTAGTGTTAGCATTTTTACTTGTACCAACAATGATCTCATTTTAATGCTTAGCATGGAGTGTGTGACAATCAAGCATGACAAATTTTACTCTTCAAAACATTTACTTGTTTTTATTCTTTGACCCTAAAAGTCACAATCTTTTGATGAAGATCATACAATATGTCTAACACCGTAGTTGTAGTTAAGTTTATGTTTCAATAAAAGTAAATAAAATGAATTTTGGAGATGCTAAGATACTTAATTCTAGCATTGCGTGAGGGCACGGCAATGGTTTAGTATGGGGAGTGATGAGACTGCAATTATACATTGTCTCATCATCCAAAACGGGCTTTAAATGTGAAAAATGTCGTAAAATACCGTGAAACATACTTGTGTTTGCTCTTTTTGTATTTTAGGTATGGATATCGTGAAAAAGACAAAAGATCACAAGAAGCAAGCAAAAACGAACACAGAAAACGAAGCCGCACAATGAACCGGGATCAACTTATAAATTACCAAGAAAAGTACTTGAAGAAGGAAATTTTGTCAAGATTAGTCCCTCAAGAAATGAAGACTTGTCCTTTTTATTCCTTCTAAATCTCAATTACACAAGATTAGACCTTGAAGTTTAAAGAATAGTCAAGATCAGCCCTTGAAGATCTCAAAATATACAAAAGAAGCCCTTGATACAAGTTTCAAACCATTTGTGCCAAAATTGACAAGTGCCTCAAAGTTATTTATAAAGGGAATCGGGTTTACAACAGCCCAAACTTCATTTGCATAATTTTCCAAAGTTTAAGGGGTGATTCTGCCACACCAAACTTTCAAAAAGTAAAAAATGCGCCAAACAGTTACTATTTGGGGTAAAACGGATCAAAATGTTTACTATTCTCCATCCACCCAAATCCCACTTTCTACTTTAACCATAGGGTAAATCCAAATTACCCACACCCACCTCTGATTAACTTTCCCACGCATCACTCCACACACTTACATCTCACATCCCATCACCTATGGACCCCAGACAATCACCCTTCCACCAATGATGTGACGACTTAACCTCCAAGCAATCCTACATGGACAAATCAATGACCCACACCTCATACTTGCTCCCTACGTTCAAGATAAAGGGTTGAGATCATTTGGGACAGCTCACAACATTAAAACACGTCTAGAAGCTCAAGGGCAGAATGGAGATTTCATAGCTAGGGTTTACACTTGTATTTCCATTATAGAATGATCTTATGAGTACTATATAAGGAGCTCTCAACCTGTGAGAAGCCCTTGTTTCATCTTTTGTCTTTATAATTTGTAATTCCTTTCTTATGAATGAAAGTTTGGTATTTTGAATTTATCAATATAATTCCTTTTCATTCATAGAAGTTGGTATAATTGAGCTGAAATTTGTGTTCCATTATAATTTATTTGTGTTTTGAAAAGTGGTTTTGGATTTGTCCAAAGTTTGCTTAAGATTTGGTTTCAAAAAGTTTTCATAAGTTTTCTATCTTTCTGTTTTGTTTATCACTGTGTACTAACCCCACTTTTAGTCCAAAAGCTCTCATAAGCTTGTCATCAGCAAGCTTATAGAAGGTTTTTGAGCCTATGAGTGGTTGTGTGTTCATTTGTGTTTAAGATCTCATCATAACATAGCCCTTGGTTCTACCATTGAGCCATCAATAAGGGTTCATTGATTCTGATCATTGTCCAAGTACCCTTGGCTTGTTCAGCTCTTGAACAAGCTCTAGGGAGCATTGCTGACTCCCCATAGAAATTTTTGGGGAGAGGTACACAAGTTCTTATCCCTCTCTTTAGTTTTCTGTCAAAATAATGCATGCTATGTGATTTTATGCTCTAAGCTTTGTGCATGTGTTTTGGTTGCTTATTTGTGTTTATTTAGTGGTACTAGATCTATATCAGTCATAAAAAGTGCAAGTTATAAGGTTTTGAAAAGAGTTAGTTTGAAAATCAAGTTGTTAAGTGGTGTTTGGATTTGACTGTCAAAGGCCTTAGGGCCTTAGGCATTGAATTTTTTGTGCTTAGAAGTTCTTGGTATATGTTGTTAACATGAAATTCACCATTAATGTAGGTAAAGATCTAGAGGTCGGGAGGATTGAAGAGGTGTTTAGCCAGTGTAGTGAGAGAAAGAAAGAGATAGATACTCTAATATGTGTTTATTAGAGAGATAAAGGAAAACAAGAAATGACAATCCTCACTCCTCCATGGAAGTATGGAGGGGTATATATAGCTCGGGACTTGAACTACTTTTCATGTGACAATATTATTCTCTACAAGTCTTGGCTATGTAAAATATTGTAATTCCGCTAGTCGCTCATATTTTAAGGCTAACAATCTTCCCCAATGTGGAGACATACGAAATTACTTACAATGTTCTTAACAAGTACAAATACAACAATAATATGACAGTTTCAAAGTGCTTCCAATGCTGAGGATGACGTCATTGTCTTCAAGTATTCAAGGAAACTTGTACCCTAGTTAGAATCCTCTTTGTCTTTGCTTGTTGAGAAACCGTTGTATCATGTATGAACTGGATTAACTTCCCCCAGTTCATATTTCATGTCTTGAAAAGCTTTCTTCATAGACTTCTTTATTAAGCTTTTGAATCAGCTTCCCCCTAAACCAATATCCATATCTTGAGCCAAATTTGTAGCTTGAACAATCTTCTATATTTGACATTTAAAGTGCATAGCGGAATTTTTTAGATGAAGAAGAAAACCACACCAAGTAGTACTGCTACCTTGACATTTTTGGTATTCATGATTATGCGTTTGGGGGAACATGCAAGAAATCAACAACAAATCTTCTCACGCTTGTAGAATACTTCCCCCTGGAAGTTGAACTAAGTACTCCAAAGTACACATTTTCCCCCATGATGGTTACAAACACTCGGAAGCATCATCTGTCGTGTACGCTCAGAATCGCGAGATGTTCTTGTCAAAATTATGATGGTTACGAACACTCGGAAGCATCATTTGACGTGTACGCTCAGAATCAGGAGATTTTCTTATCAAAAGTATGATGGTTAAGAACACTCTGAAGCATCATCTGACGTGTGCGCTCAGAATCTTGAGATTTTCTTGTCAAAAGTATGATGGTTAAGAAACCTTGGAAGCATCATCTGACGTGTACGTTTAGAGTCATGAGATGTTCTTGCCAAAAGCAAAAATCTTCAATGTTTAGAAATATCGAGAAACTATGAAAGATTTACTTAGACTATGAAGTATCTTTGTTGACATTTTGTAGCTCAAATTGCTAGTGAGAACTGTTTGTTCATCACATCTCTACTCACTTACTCTCTGGCTAAACTGACCAACCTCGTATTCTTTCGGCTATCTGTAGTGACCACTGGCAAAGTAAACCTGATATTCCAAACTTTAAACTTAAGTACAATTCCCCAAATTTGTTACTTAAGCTTGCACTTTTGTTGATTGACGAACGATATTGAGAAAAGTCTCTTAGTACCTTATACACAAAAGAAGAAATAAGTATAAGATATAAAACACCTCTTGAAATACCCACAACTACAGGTGAGTGTGACACTAAGCACTACAATGTAACTCCTTTAAGTGATAGTTGTCCATGTCGTCGACCATCCACCCTTGACATTGAAAATTAGATAATTCAAATATCAATCATAAATGCTCAAGCGAATCATCAGTCGATAGACTAGATTTTATGAAAATAGAAGGAAGGCTCGATGATGAATTAAGTAGACGCTTTTGTGAAATCCCACTTCAACTTCAAATAACAAATACCAAATCCACTTCGTAATCACTTGACATTCTTTGCTCCGAATACTAGTCGTTTGAAATGTGAGTTAATCTTATAAAGGATCGTTTTGGTGTTTATTTTTGTTTGTCGTCTTGTTTATTGTGTTTGTTTGAGTGTCGTTAACTATGAAACAAACGATGACTAAAAATTGAGAAGTCGTCAACGTCGTCTAGCTAACTTTACTTTGAAGCCCAAAATCAGTCAAATACCCACCTGATGCGCGGATCGACCTCACCACGGTGAGGTCGTCGAGTTTTTTTGAGAATTATAGTTTCAAAACGAGGGTTTTCTTTATTCAGAATGATTATGTTGAAGTACTTTATTTGCCTCCATACTCGCAAATTTACTCCCATAATACAGTGGTAGAATTAGTATTGATATATCACAATGCAGCCCGCAATGAATCGAATACCACTTCAACCGGCCCAAGCAAGTCCGGTCCATCACCACCATATATTCGTTAAGGTCCATCAAATAGCAATTTACGGCCCAAATTTCAATTAGAGCAATAAAAGAGAGATATTCTATAGCACTTAGTCCATAAATTCCATATGACTTGGTACCGGCCCATCATTAATATCACAAGTCCACCAAAATTAAGGAATATATAACTGACACCCCAACCCTAATCTCTATTATTACCCTAATATATCTCATACATCTTTTAGTCACCAACAAAAACTCCGCCCCCATCTAGACTGATAGTTGTAAAATTACCCCTTTAGGAAAAGGATGGCAAAAATATAGGGTAAGCACGACGATTTAGGAAAACCGTGTGTAAATGACCCTAAAGTGAGTTCGTTCTCGAGGAGGCTAGTGCGTTGTGTAATGAGATGATTTTCTTTGTGATTATATGATTGAGAGAAAAGAAAATAGAAATGGGGTAAGAAGAGAATGACGGTTACGAAGACGGATTAAGCTAAGACGAAAAGGTTGTTCACGTAAAACCGTAAAAAGCTACAAATTAAAAAATTTTAAACCTAAAAACTAATTAAAAGTTAAAAGTAAGTCTAAAATAATATAAATAAGAATAAAAATCCAACAAAAATATTTTAAAACCTTTTATTAATTAAATATTCAATTTTCAATGCTAATTAAAGCCCTAGAATTAAATATAATTAAAAAATATCCAAAATATTATTTTATTGAACAAATAACTTACTTATATTATCTAAAGACTAAAAAGTATTTTTCTTAAATTTTAAAAATTATTTTTCTATTTTTAAAACACTTAAAACTATTATTAAACTAAAATAATCATAAAAAATAATAAACTAATGCTAAAAATAATTTGACAATTTTGAAAATCCTAAATTACACTAATGAACAGTAGAAAAATGAAAAAGTTTGAAAAATATAAAATTTTTCACTAAAAGACAAAAACAGTTTGAAATTAAACCCTAATTAAAATAAATTAATTCTAAAAAATAATTAAAAAGTGAACAGTAAAAACTTTTTGAACTAAAAATCTTAAATTATTTTTCTAAATATAAGAAAAATTTTAGAACTGAAAAATAATAATTTTTCTCACTAAAAGACAAAATCAGAAATTAAAAAGTTAATTAAAATAGCTATTTAATCTAAAAAATATTAAACGAACAGTAAATGAAAAACTAATTAAACTAAAAGATCACAAATAAAATAAGAAAAATAATAAAACTAATTTCAAGACCTAATTCCTAAATAAGACCACAAAAGACAAAAAATCAAGATCCTGATAGTGACATGTGACAAGGTTTTGTCTGGTAGCTTGGCAGTGGAAACCAAAGCATTAGCAGGGGGAACTTTGTTCCCACTGTTAGTGCAAATTTTAAGGTCAGTTGACCTATAAGCTTAGGAACGCTTATTGAGGGCTTTTTCTTGGGGCAATAAGGCACCCCTACACTCAGTGGAGTGTAGGGAGTCTGTTAAATCACAAAAACACACAAGTTGCAAGCAAAAATCAACACACAAAGCCCTAATCAAGTGACTGTATGCTAATGCTAGTTTCTGATGAACAGTAACTCTTGTTTACATGCACAAAAAATGATTTTCAAGTGATCAAATCTTGCATACAAGTTAACCAAATCAAATAAAAACTACTCACAATCCTAATGCAACCTATATTCTAACAGTTACCAATATTTGATTGTCAAATTCACATGAAAACAATCAGAAAAATAGGTTTGCTGATTTGAGCTAGTTTACCAAGTTTTAAACATGCAATATCTCTAAATCCTATCCAATAATGAAACCTATGACCAAAATAACTTCCTATCAACAAGTACCAGTAAGTCTAGATGGCTTAAGGACCAAAAGTTTAGCAAGAACTTCCCTTAAAACCCTAATCCAAACACCCCTTAATTAACTAAGTATGAAAATTAACACACCAAATGCTTTCTCAAATCAACCAAACTGAATTTTATCTAATCCAACATGCATATAATCATCAATGAGGCATAAACAAACAACACTCAAAGCACATAAGCAGTACACACATAGAATCATACAATTTACACATTTCTAAGCTTAATAAGAGGATTCAAGGTTTATACCTTGTGGGACCCACATCCAGGCCCCACTAAGGCTGCTGTGCCTTCTCCTTATAGCTTAAAAGCTATGCTAGGGCTTATGAGAAGAGATGTTTGACTATGGAAGATGCTAGGTGGTGACTACTCCAGTCAAACCCACCCCAATATATCTTCAAGAACAAGAATGAAATGGGGTAGCTTGCTTCAATCTTGTACCCTGCACAACACAAACAACAAGAAGAAAATTCAAGTATCAAAATGCCATAAGCTTGTAGCTTATGGCTTTTGATATAGTAAACTTAGTAAAAAAAATGGAATAACTGATTTTTTTCTTTTTTTTTTTCAAAAATCTTTTACAAACCTTTGAAACCAACAAACCTTGGAACCAATGAACACGTTTTTAGCCAAGAAAACAACCTCAGAAAAACAAGAATCCCAATAGACTTCCCTTCTTTGGATTCTTGGATTTCTGAAAATCTCAAAAAACTTTTTGAAACCTTTTTGAAAACTGAAACTTCAAAATGTTATGGAACTCAGAATCTTCACAAGCTAATACCAACTTTTAAACAAAGGAAAAGGAATTACTTTTTTTAACAAACACCAACTTTCATTAATATTAAAAAGGAATTACAAAACTTTGAAAATTCTGGAACAATGAAAATGGGACACAAGACGTCCCATTTATACAAGCTAATAGAAAATTCTAGATGCTAAAAACCCTATTACATGAACTGCCTATAATGCCCTTGGGTCAAACGAATTTCAAAATTGGTCTTGTGCCATCTTGTGTTCTTGTACTTGGAGAGTGATGTTTGTGGACTTCCAGCTAGCAAAAAAAACAATCTTGGCCCTTCATAGAGTACTTTGGAAACAAGGAATAGTCTTCAGCCATTGATCATGTCGGGTTTTGGGTTTTGAGGGGAAAGTGACGTGCAGGGGTAGCCCCCACACTCACATAGGTGTGTTGGGTTTACGTTTTGGGTGTGGGATGGGATGGGGATATGGTCAATTACGTTTCTAGAAAGTTATAACAAAAACCCCTTTGTATTTAAGTTAATTGGACCTGGGATTAACTAGGGTTCTTGGGAGGATTAGGGGTGGGGTTTAATCTGATTTGGGGGTTAAGGGATTTAAATAAATGTTTTGGTGGGAAATTAAGTAATAAACTAATTCAGTTTATTAACTTTTTGGTGGAAAGTGGACGTGGAGTGATGATGCGTTTTGATTGGTGAATGGGTGGAAAGAGGTGAGCTGTCAGCTTGTGAGTGGCTGGTGAGGGTTTGTGTGTCTTGGCGAAAATAGTCCCCCATCTCTCTTGTCTTCTCCATTTAGTAATAATCTGCCAAAAATCTCATTTCCTTTGTTAATATCTTCGAGCAGATTGTCAAATTTGGCACAACAACTTTGTAAACTTTTTTCAAGGATTTCTTTTGTAATTTCTTCATTCTCCAAGGACTAAACTTGTACATACTTGATATTTTATTGACCCACAATTAATTTTGATGATTTACAGGGGTATAAAATGACAAGTCTTCAAACATTGAGGGACCAATCTTGTATTTCTTAAATTCTTCAAGGGTTGTTTTGGAAATTCTTGATTCGGGTCCGGTTCATTGTGCGGCTTCGTTTCCCGTGTTCGTTTTTGATTGATTCTTGTGATCTTTTTGTCTTTTCCTCAATATCCGTACCTAAAATACACAAGCAACAAACACGAGCATATATTTGGCAGTTTTAATGATATTTAATGCATTTTAAGCCCAAATTGAACGATGAGACTATGTATAAAAGCAGTCTCATCACTCCCCCATACTAAACCATTGTCGTGCCCTCACGCAATGCTAGAATAAAGTATCGTAGCACCTCCAAAATTCATTTTTATTCACTTTATTGAACGATAAACTAGCTACACTACTACTATTACTACTACTTATGTTTTAGACATAGTGTATGATTTTCATCGCAAAATGGGACGTTTAGGTTCATAGAATAAGAACACGTGAATGCTTCGTTAGAAATAATTTCATCGTCCTCGATTTTCACCCTAATTCCATGCCAAGCGTGCAACGAGATCATTGTCATTATAAGTTAGTAATGCTAACACTAATCATATGCCCTAATCACGTACTTATCCTCCCATTATTCCTAAGTTGTATCTCTTATATTTTATTTTGTCTTGAATGTTTCACGAGGATACATTGTTTGACTTATGCGATAATAGAGATTTAGGTCTAAAAATAGAGTCCTAACGGTGTAACCAAGACCATCAAATCAATAACCCCTCCTAATAGACAACGATGTAAAAAAATTAAGTTGACAAGAAGAATCGATAAACACGGTTTTATAACGGTTTTGAACATGAGACTTATTACCAAGACTTTTATACGCCCCCTAACGGAAGGGTCTTATTATCTTCTGTTTACCTCCATCTTTTATTCAACTTCACCATGAAGCTTTTATTATGACTTCGGTCTTGCCTTGCCTTTTATTATCCGACTCATCGGTGGTTTTATTAGCCAAAGACGTATATCCTCACGCTAAGGCGAATTTTGGATCTTTAAAGCTTCGAAGATTAAGGCTTGATTCACTTTCAATTTTGCATAGATTTTTCGGCCTTGTGGGGCTTCAAATTGTTTGCTTGATTTAGGTGAGCACTTAAAATCTTATTATTAGGTAAAGCTTTCGATTATTAGGGTGCCAATACTTCAAAACCGTGACGCTGGCGACACCTTAATGTCTTCCCAATTTAATTACACGGAAGCTACTAGAAAAGACTAGAAACCCAACAATCCTGTCAATATTTATTAAGCAAAAAATATTTACATGCGAAGGGAGAATAAGCAAACAACGAGAACACATGAGTTTTTGAAAGAATACGAGTACTCTACGTTTAGCATAGTAACTTATAATTAACCCTATCATTTCTCGTCCCCATTTAAGAGACTTAGCCTAATGTGTAGTTAAGGAATCAAAGCTAAGTGCTCAACACGCACGGTCGAGTCAAAAATTACTCTTATTCCCGCCATCGGAAAACCTACATTCGTGTCTTCAAACACTTATAAAACATGAGAAAAATTTTAAAATTTGGCCATTTTTAGCCTTATTTTGCAACAAAACGATAAACAAAAAGATAAACTTTGGAAAGCGTGAAGGTTTGGCAAGGCAAGTATCTATTCACCCCCCCCATACTAAAGTTAAACATTGTCCTCAATGTTTCGAGTCTAGGGGTGCAAACACCCCCATACTAGAGACGTAGTCGAATGCCTAATCTAGCATGGAAAGGGTGTAACCAATAAATTAATAGCCGTTTATGAAGTGTGCTATAAACCTAAGGTTAGAACATCAAAGGATATATCATGGATATTGAAAAGTCTTCCAAGCAAACGATCGAGTGCTCCCATAAAATGAACACGAGAGGCTCCAATCGTGAAGATCATGATCTAAAAACCACAATTCACAAACAACCATGGAACAAAGGTTTGAAGGGCACAAATACCCTCACATTAAACTAATTAGAAAGCAATAATATGTACATGGATAAGCATGGGTTTCCCCCACGAGGCACCTTGTTTTTTAATAACCGAGTCAAAAGCTCGACTCGAATCCCCATAAATGTGATCATTTAGGGATAATCATGGTGTGGTCAATTTTTAGTGGGACTTACATGATAAACAAGGCCCAAAAACAACCGGTATTAAGGACTAAGTCCTCTGATGGTGCAAAATACCGGGATCGAAGATGGGGTTCTCGTTTACACTGGAAAAACAAATCAACGCCACTTTATCGTGTGTCAACACAAACCCAAAGGGTTTCAAGAAAATAGATGAGAAGAAATAGAAGGGTGGGACAATGGGTAAGTCATAAAAACCATGAGCTACTCGAGGTAGACTCGCACCTATCAAATAGAAAGATTTTCCATTTATTGCATCGGTGGAAGACCGAGATTTTCCTTTATAAGCAATTTCGGGATCAAATATCTCATCCTCGGTGGAGAAAGGGGAGGGAACATAAGGGGCTTCTCCCACACTAAGTCCACACAAAGCATCGTCCAAAGGAGAAGACGATCTTGTAGTACTCAATACACGTGGTGATGACGGAGTTAGAATTGTAGAAAAATCTTTTAAATCCAATTTAAAATCTTTCCCTTTTTCATCTTTTAAACTCTCCTTATGAAAACCCGACTTAATTATGTCAAAAATATTTGGTGTTTCTAAAGCAATGTTAGTCACACTAAAAATTCTCACATTTGAAAACCGTTTTGGTAAAGGTGGTGGTAAGTTCTCAAAATGTTTGTCAACAAAGAAAACTTCCCCATCGGGATTAACATATTCATCATCCGAAGAATCATTTGTGATTGGAATCGTAGGCTTAACACTCTTAACCTCCACCGGCGGAGGGGATGGAAAATCGTTTTTATCATCAACTTCTAAAACTCTTTTTGAAATCCTTTTACAAATGTTTTTGATGGGATTAACATTGTACAAAGACGTGATAGAATACACATGAGAAAGTGTGGAGTTTTGAGTTGCATTTATGACGAGTTCTTCCTCATTGAAACGAAGAGTGATTTTCCTAGCATGCACATCGATAAGTGCTCTCGAGGTATCCAAAAATGATCGACCTGAAATTAGAGGAACTTTAGGATCGATGGGAATGTCAAACAACAATAAAGTCTACGGGATAGTAGAACTTTCCAACTTTCACGAAGACGTCCTCGGCTACTCCACAAGCTAGAATCGTAGAATGATCGGCCATCTCGATTGACATTCTTGAAGGAGTGAGATTGGGAAGATTGAGCGACTTAAAAATCTCAAGAGGCATCAAATTAATACTAGCACCAAGATCGGCCAAGGCGTAGCATTCTTCCATATCTTGTATAGCACATGGGATTAAAAACTTGCCGGGATCACCGACTTTTTGAGGTATGCGGCTAAGAAAAACCGACGAACAACTAGACGATTTTTGCAATTTCTCTTTGTTATTCAACATACTTTTAAAGTTCGCGGAAAATCGAGGCATCATGACCAAGGCGTCGGCAAAACTTATATTAAAATGCAAATCACGAAACATTTTCATAAAAAGTTCAAATTGATAATTATTTCGTTCTTGTGCATTTTCCTTGTTTCGTCTTGTAGGGTAAGGTAAGGGTGGTGTGGGTTGGGGCATAGGCAAAGGCCTTGGAATCTCGGGTTCCACTATGGGTATTGGTTCCACCGTAGGTGTGGTTTGAGCGGTACTTCGTGGGCTTGGAATTTGCTCCTTTTCTACCACCACCTCGAGTTTTTTCTCTTTTTCCTTCTCCGTAGAAGTACTTGGACGAGAAGTGGGTTCTTTGAAAGTTTTACCACTACGAGTAATAACCTTGAATTCTCCTTTCGGGTTCACGATGGTATCACTAGGAAGACCACCCGAAGAAGAAGGTTTACACATGATAGCTTCAAAAAATTTTCCCATTCGGTCTTCAAACTTAGATGGCCTAGCATCCGCTTTTAACAACTCTTGCTTAATCTCATGTTGACCTTGCTCTATTTTTTGTTGATTTTGTTGGAGACGTTGAACATTTCCTTCCATTTTATTAGCATGAGTCTTAAGTTCGTTAGCTAGTTCGTTTTAAGCTCGTTTTTCAACTCGGATCTTAAGCTAACCATTTCACGTTGCATATTATCAAACTTAGCATTGTTTGCTTTAGCATAATTCAAAAATTCTCCTTGAAGATTTTTGGTGTGATCATTTTGAAAACCTTGTGTGGTAGTTTGAAAATCACGGTTTTGGTTTTGGTTTGAAATTTGCCCATTTCCACTTTGATAATTACCCTTGTTGTAGTTACGTTGATTGCCTTGATAATTACCACCTTGATTGTTGTTTCGATAGTTGTTAGCATTTTGATTTTGTGGAGCTTGATTTTGGCGGGAACCTTGACCGTTTTGGTTATAAGTTCCCGTGGCTACATAAGCATTCGAAGTGTTACCATCCGCGGTAATGCACTCGGAAAAATGATGAGCTCCACCACACGAAATACAACTCTTAGCAACCGCTTTAACCGAAGCGGAATTTGAAGCTTCTTGAGCTTTCCAATGGGACATAAGAGTCGAAAACCTATCGAAAAACCGATTCTCCTCATTTGCTTCATCTTGCAAGGCATTAATGCTACGAGACGATGACGAACCCAAATTGGTAACACTCGGTGTGTTACGAGGGCTATAAACCTTAGACCTATTTTCAATGATTTTCAAAGCCTCTTCGGTTGTTTTGCACAAAAAATTACCACCCGCGACGGCATTTAAGTAATCTCGTTCATGATCATTAAGCCCATTATAAAAAGTGTCAATTTGATGCAATTCGAAAAAATCATGGTGTGGACATTCATGTAACATTTCTTTAAACCTTTCCCACGCCATTGAAAAACTTTAATTAGATCTTTGTGTGAATCGTGAAATCTCGTTTTTCAAATGTGTTGTTTTAGATGGTGGAAAAAATTGATTCACAAACTTAGAAACGAGATCAGCCCACGTCAAAATCGAATTTGGGGGTTCTTTCTCGAGCCATATCTTGGCGGGTCCATAATATTTTCTTTTTGTTCGTTTTTCTCGACTCAATTCGAATTGATATAACAATTTTAAGCTTGACTTGATTGTTTTTGGTTGAAAAACTTGTTTGGAATTTATGTCTAATTGGCAAGAAACATGTAAAAAGGTAAAAATACTATTTAAACTATCTACGTATACGTACTAACTAAAAAAAACATGTTGCACATACGACAGTTAAATGTACAAAATATAAAATGTAAAAGACAAATTTATACTACAAATATAAAACGTAAAATATAAAGGCACGAAAAAAAAACGAGAAATTACGCTAATATGACATATACTATTATTATTAAACTAATATCTCCACTAATTCCAATTCTACTTTATAGTACGAAAAAAACGTTCCAAAAAGTTTATACAATCTATTTAAAGTTCTGAATATTAAACTGGTATTTTAAGTTCTCTCTAATGAATTAAGTCCAAAACTCCAAGAGGCCCAATAAGGGAATACAAAATTATGAGACCGGTCCAGTAATCCTAGACTAGTCCAAGTTATCTATTTTTATTTATGATGATCTACTTGTTATATTTAACAGTCTGGACTGTAAATGCAACTACTTATATCAAAGTTAAGGGTAAAAATTGAACTTTGCTGAACTTGCACTTAAAACAAAAGCATCAAATTTCCAAATGATACTAATTACTGATTCTGTTTTTAAATGAAAAACTTTTCACTTCCTATTAATTTTCTCCTGAAAAATATTATCAAAGCTTACTGTTAAGCTAGTTAATTGCCAATATCACTTATACTATCTAGTCTAAGCCACGATTACCCTGCATCAACACCAACAGTTAAACTATACTTATTATACTACCTACTTGCAATCTAAAAGTGAGCTCGACTACCCTTACTAACAAGCTACTCAATACAGTAAGATCAATCTAAAACCTCTAATACCAAAAACTGATTAAGCTAGAAACTCAGAAGTGTAAAAGATCTAAATTGTTGAAACCTAAAACAAGTAACAGCAGACTTGAAAAAGCTAACCAAATTAACCAAACGAACAACTCAGAAACAGAATTTCAAGCGTAACCAACTTAGAAAATCAAATCAATCTAAGCTATGTTCTACAATACATTTACAGCTAGCAGTTTATACTAAGAATGCAGAAACAGAAACCGTGCTTAACCTTTACATCCGAAGTAAGACCGCTGAGTCGAAGCTCGGCGCTGAGCCGGCTTAGCTATTTGCTACTGCTGAAACGAACTATTGACTGAGATTAAGTCTTGCTGTTCGAACACAAGTCTACACATCCAATGCTTGGCCGCTAATGTCAAGCTAACCGTCAAGTACTACCGAACTTAAAGTGTGAATCGGAATTAACATCGAATACTGCAAACTTCGTCTATTCAACGAGCTGAATTACTGTATACACCTGCATAAACTCGAAATTCTCCTTCAAAAATCAATCCAAAACAAGAAAACGAACAAATCCTTCTAAATTGAAACCTGCGTAAACTTGAACTAATATGTTCCCTTCTTGCAAAACTGACTATTGAACAAAAACAATTATCCGAATTACTAGAACTTGCAAAAACGTCATAAGACACAACCAAACATCTGAACTAAAACTTGCTGAACTTATTTTACATTTTTTAACTGATAAGATATCTGACACTAAAAAAACTGATAAGCTTTTAACTACTCCAAAATCTTTACCGCAAAATCTACAAGATCAACTCTTTTAACACAATCACAAGCTTTTAGAAATACGAACATCTAATATCAAAATCATCACCATTTTACTCTATAATGTGAACAGTTCTATTATTTAGTCTAATCCATGAATTTAAACTCTCGGTGAACAGTAAAAATAAGTAGTAAAGATAGAGAGAGAAAAAGCTATAAGCTTCGAAGAGCTTATAAAAGAAAATTAGAATATTTGAAGAACAAGAGTAATGGGATTAAACTTGAAGAAAAACTTTCATTAATGGAGGAAAATAGCATTCGGTTACAACAAGTTTAACAAAATAAAACTGAATCTAAGTGATTGATTAACTGAAATTCATAAAACTTTGAGAGAAAACTAAACTACTCCTAACTAACTATGTGAAAACTACACCTAAGCTAACCGTCTTCAAATGGGGTCTTGATCTTGTATTTATAGGCGTTGAAGAAGAAGAAGTGAAGTGCTGATGACGCGTCTTATCCAATCCCTTGATGACACGTGTTTAATACGAGGATCTTGACCTTCTTCATTTTGAGGGTTTCTTCATCTTCCACTTTTGATCAAATTAACTGGTATCTCCTTGAAGGGGAATGATGAGGAGTCTTTTTGTAGTTAGAAGCTTGGCCTGAAACCCTCTCGTTCTCTTGTGAATATGACTTGCAGGTCCATGGTGGGGAGATAAGAAAACGAATGTGGTACTTGTTTCTTTCTCTCTCTTAATTTGGTGAAGAAGACGTGTAATGTATAAATGAATTTTGACTTTCTTTGATGTCTTTGACCGAGATTTTATGAAAGTTAATTAACTTTCTTTTCATATTTTCCTTTTGGTCCTTGTTCTTTGTTAATTGTTTCATTTTTGCAATTCCTAACTTCTATCCTTTTTCTACTTGCATTTGAAAGGTTTAATCTTTGTAATTTCAGCAACTTAAGTCCTTGATCTTTAATAATATAGCATGATTGGTCCTTGAAGCATCTTTCGTATTTTTCTTCATCTTTTTCATCACATAAGTCCTTGAAACCGCGTGTTTGCTCAAAAATGCATCTTTTTACCTGAAAAACACAAAAACACAAATACCCACGTAATTCTGATATTTTTCAGTTAAAAATTAATGTATTTGGTTGTGTTTTGAGTGGTTTTTGGATCATTATTGATGAGTGTTTTCACACTTATCAACTCCCCTCCACTTGACCATTGCCATGACCTCATGCAATGCAGCATTTTAAAGCACCAAGTTACACTTTTCTCATAATTAACCCACCTTGGCCATTTTATGATTTAATAAACTAAACTATACTACATGATGAATGGTTTTGAATATTTACAATGCAATGCAAAGAAAACATTTCTATTTATATATTTTTGAATTTATAAATGGTTTTGATGGAAATAACTCATAAAGAAATCAATGACTTAGATTAGGGCTTTGGTACCATGGATACTTATCACCCTCAAGTATCACTTTCCCCATACCAAGCTTAAAAATGGGATCATTGTATTCACAAGTAAAAAGTGCATCAACTTATTCATGACAATTAAATGTGGAACAGGTTATTATTTGAGCAAATTGCTTGAAGGCAAATTTGTCATTATTTAAAATGTGAAATATAAGAAATGTAAAATCCAAAAATAAGGAAGCACGGTTTTAATCCTAAGTAATCCTCTCATCCATTACTTGAAAAAACCACACACAATTAATATAAGTCCGTTTCAAGAGTAATAAGTCATTCGCCTTATGTGTAAGATCCTTATGTCATGCTTTCATAAGTAGCTACACACTCGCTAAGGAAAGAAAAATAAAACTCACGCAATAATTTACATCCGCCATCTTTTTGAGACTTTGGATCTTCAATCCCGTAACCCGTCAAGGTAATATTGGATTGGAGCAATCTATTGAATCCCCGCAACCCGTCAAGGTAATATTGGAACTCAATAGTCACTATAATTAACACCACACTGCCCCTCTTGGGAGTCTTGTATTATTTTTTTTCTTTTTCTTCTTTTCTTTTTCTCTTTTTTTTTCTAGCCACTCATTTTTTTCATAAGCCGCTCTTATTTTTATTTATTCCTCACTAAGAAATTTGAAAAGAATAAAAGGAAAAAAAACCCGCTAAATATTGAGCATGACATAAGTCTAGTACACATAAAACGTTCTAACTTAGAATCTTAAGACGTACTTATATCAACCATGAATGATTAGACAAAAATGCATAAGAGATTACAAACCGATTAAAACCGTTCTTGATTATTTATTAACATATATACATGCGAAGAAAATAGAGGTAAAGAAGAGAAGGGTTTAGCCACAAGTAATTATCATGAAGTTTATCTAGCCCTTTTATACTTGCTTCATCTCTATCATTTCCCATTCTCCACAAATTTAAAATCTCAAATAATGAGATTGGTGGATGCTTAGCCTAATAGACCAATGAAGGACTACATGTTTAAGGATACTAGCTAGAGAATGCTAAGATAAGCAAACTCGGGTTGAGTCAAAATATCCATGGCGGGCCTAATATGTCAAAGAAGTCTAAATTTGTTAAACCATATTTTATTATATTTTTCTCTTTATATCTTTTTGATTTTTGATGAAAAGCAAAAGAAAAATATATACAATGCAAATGTGATATGCAAATAAAAAATGATTTATGCAAAAATTATGAATGCATATTTTTGATGGCCAAAGTAGATCAAAAACTTGAAAAATGTTTGAAAAATTAATTTTCCATGTTATCATGAAGTTGAGGCAATGGTCTAGGTAAGGTCACTTCGATATAAGTCTCCCCTACACTTGAGATAAACATTGTCCTCAATGTTTAAGAGTATTGGAGTAAACTCCCCTACACTTATGACATTGATAACTTTGTTTAACCCAAGCTAAGGAAGAGACAACTAAAGGGTATTCATTTTAAAGCACAAGTGTGAATATCATAATAGTAAAAACTAATCAAAGTGAACCAGATACACGGGCCTCCTCCATAAGCTCCAAGCATGAAATGTGAGAGAGCAACCCTTGAAACAAACACCAAAAAGACGAAGAAAAGCCACCCCTCCACTTCAACTCTACTATGACATCCTTTTAATTAAACCTAACCTATTGAAAATCTACTCTACTTTTTCTAACCTAGTTATTCATCGCTTGAGTTTTTTTAACCCTAAGTCGCTAGCTCGACTCGGCCCCGAATTAGGTTGTCCTTGGGGAAACCATCATGGAGAATAAAGGATATCACTTTGAAGCTCGTCTCACATGATACACTCAAACTTAGCACGTTGCCATTTACTATAAGATTTACAATATCCGCCTCGATAAATGGAACGGTCCAACGTGTCTCAAGTTTGTCCAACATACGAAATCTCTCAAATAAGAAGCACCCCAGGATCAAATACACAATTTCCATCTCTACATTCGAACAACTCCAAAATAGGTAGCATCACCAAAGTAAGCTCATACAAGAAGTCCATATCAATCGAAATCACACTCTTAAGTGGACTAAATGAAAACCAAGGTGTCTCAAATTTATGTATCCCAGGATCAAAAACCTTTCCCTTCATGGGAAATTAAGAAGATGAGCTCATATCAACCATATAAGATTCCCCCTTAGTGATCAAAGCATCATAAGAATATGAAGGTGTAGGTATCAAAACATTCATAACTATTATGTCCATATTAGGCTCATCATCATCGTCATCAAAAGGTGGGTAATCTTCCATAGAAGGCATAGTGAAAGGAGGATCAAAATTAATAGTGTCTTGTGGAGGAGGTATAGGCTCTATGTTCCTAGAAAGCAATGTAGTAATAAGACGAACCTCCTCTTCCAAATTAGAAACTCTATCGTTGACCTCTATATCAAAATGTGCAAGAGTATCCTCTATGGTGGCATCAATCTCCATAAAAGAGTCCATATCAAAGGTTTTGAGTTCTAAAGGTGCCTTAGATGAAAAAGTATCAATCTCTAAGAGGAAAGGATCTTCATCAATAACCAACTTTAAGGGTGGGAGGGTGGGAACATAAGGCTCAAAAGGAGGTGTATTAATGAGAGAATCACTCAAAGGGATGATACGATCATGAAAATCAATAGGTGTATCCTCAAAAACCAGTGAAGGATGATCAATCAAGGGTTCTTCTTCTATAGACTCATTATTAGGTTCTTCACACTCCCCAAAAAGTGTGTTATCAAAATATGTCTCAAAAAGAGGATTTGAATGTATCACAAAATCACTTAGAGGAATAGGTGAAGGAGTCATATAAGAAATGGAGTCATCATCATCAGAAGTAAAAGACTCATCACTATCATAGGGATCATCAAAGGTTTCATCACAAGAATCATAAGGTGGTAGAGGAGAAGGATCCACTTTTCCTATAGGAGCAAACTCTTCATCCAAATTAGGAATGTTATCTTGACAAGACAAATCATTGGATGATATAGCATAAGACGCGTCACTAGAATCATAATTTTCATCCTCTATTTGTGGAAAGTCTTTCACAAACTCTTCCTCAATCTCATTATCCCTTTCTTTAAACTATTCATCAAGATCAAAGTCACCAAAATCACTAGTAGTAGCCTGAAGGTCAATATGTGATAAAATCTCAATGTGATCATGAGGAGAAGAGGTATCAATACAAGGCTCGTCACATGGTTCATTGAAAATACCCTCAAGCTCTCTTTGGATTGGGATAAGGTTCTCAATACTAGAAGAGGTTAATTCATCCGAATTGGTGTTTGTATTAGTGCTAAGAGGCTCGTCCCCCATGGTTAAAGAGTCGGTGGGTCCCATGTGAGGTAAAGGTGATGAAGGTGTGTATGGCTCAAGTATAGTCGGTGGAGAGATGGAAGGGTCTATAATAGGAACATCACTAAGTGTATCATCCTCAACATCTACTCTCAAAGAAGGCTCATCATCAGGTAAGGCATCGTCAGGTCTCATGAGTTGCAAGACGTATGTGCTCAAGCCTAAGATGTTCAGATCAGTTGCCTCTTTCATTGTCTCAAGTGCTTGCATTACAATATTAAAAGTGTCTTTACTCAAGAAATGATAAATTCCTTGATTATGAAAGGTTGTTTGATTATGACTTTGAAAATTCTCTTAATTTTGAAAATCGTCTTGATTTAAAAATTCTAGATTTTGAAAATCCTCATTAAACCCTTGATCATAATCGCTCGCGTATATGACAATTATTTGTACCATGCGGTCCTCCACAAGTCGCACAAGGCCCATACACAGATCGATAATGCTCCTCTTGTAATATCTCCAAAATAGGACGATTATCCATGTGTGGCAAAATGGTCGAATGTATATACAAGTGAAATGACGTCTAAAAGCTTCCTCGGGGAAGGAAGTAATACACCAAAGGTGGTATGTTTACACGCGTGCGAGTACACGTGTAAGTAAACACGAGGAATGAGGGAGTAGCCCTCGATCGACTTTTGAGAGAGAAGAGATTATCTCCCTCGAGGTTCGATATGAAATATCCACAAGAAAGTATAATATATATAATTACTACTTGGGTTCAAGACCCCCAATAAAGCCTTCCTTCTTAGAATACGCACTAGTGAACGGGGGGCTAGGTGGCGCGAAGCACTTAAGTACCTATTGACCCTTAGATGGCATTTTATAGCACATCGCCTTTCTATTCACTTTGTAGTTTGTATTCTTCGAATTATTGCCTATTGGAAGTATTTATCTATTCTTGCTTTATTGAGTTTGATCGATACGCGTGTCAAGGACCGGAACGCCCCTCAACACGGTGTATTGCCTCAGCAATACTTATGTAGAATATGTGTATTGGGTGTTCTTATACGTATACGTATTTACATATAATAATATAGAGAAAAATATTTTTGTATTTATTGGGCTTTTTTAAAGAAAATACTATATGTACGTAAAAAAAGATGAAAACTGATATAATATATATTTTTGGGTGTAATCTTTTAGGAAAAAGATTACTTTTTGGATTTTTTATTTTTTTGGTTCAATTCTTTAGGAAAAGAATTGATTTTTGTGATTTTTTTTTCTTTGTATTTTTATCTTTTTGATTTTTTTATGTTTTTTATTATAATACGTAAAAATAACGTTCACAAAGTGAACGGATCCCAAAATCCAATCGTCTCACTCGAAACCGTTAATCTTCACGAAAAGAACCGGCAGCGGCGCCATTTAATATTTGTTTTTTTTTTGTTCGTTTTTCTCGACTCAATTTGAATTGATATAACAATTTTAAGCTTGACTTGATTGTTTTTGGTTGAAAAACTTGTTTGGAATTTATGTCTAATTGGCAAGAAACAAGTAAAAAGGTAAAAATACTATTTAAACTATCTACGTATACGTACTAACTAAAAAAAACATGTTGCACATACGACAGTTAAATGTACAAAATATAAAATGTAAAAGACAAATTTATACTACAAATATAAAACGTAAAATATAAAGGCACGAAAAAAAAACGAGAAATTACGCTAATATGACATATACTATTCTTATTAAACTAATATCTCCACTAATTCCAATTCTACTTTATAGTATGAAAAAAACGTTCCAAAAAGTTTATACAATCTATTTAAAGTTCTGAATATTAAACTGGTATTTTAAGTTCTCTCTAATGAATTAAGTCCAAAACTCCAAGAGGCCCAATAAGGGAATAGAAATTTATGAGACCGGTCCAGTAATCCTAGACTATTCCAAGTTATCTAATTTTATTTATGACGATCTACTTGTTATATTTAACAGTCTGGACTGTAAATGCAACTACTTATATCAAAGTTAAGGGTAAAAATTGAACTTTGCTAAACTTGCACTTAAAACAAAAGCATCAAATTTCCAAATGATACTAATTACTGATTATGTTTTTAAGTGAAAAACTTTTCACTTCCTATTAATTTTCTCCTGAAAAATCTTATCAAAGCTTACTGTTAAGCTAGTTAATTGCCAATATCACTTATACTATCTAGTCTAAGCCACGATTACCCTGCATCAACACCAACAGTTAAACTACACTTATTATACTACCTACTTGCAATCTAAAAGTGAGCTCGACTACCCTTACTAACAAGCTACTCAATACAGTAAGATCAATCTAAAACCTCTAATACCAAAACTGATTAAGCTAGAAACTCAGAAGTGTAAAAGATCTAAATTGTTGAAACCTAAAACAAGTAACAGCAGACTTGAAAAAGCTAACCAAATTAACCAAACGAACAACTCAGAAACAGAATTTCAAGCGTAACCAACTTAGAAAATCAAATCAATCTAAGCTATGTTCTATAATACATTTACAGCTAGCAGTTTATACTAAGAATGTAGAAACAAAAACCGTGCTTAACCTTGACATCCGAAGTAAGACCGCTGAGTCGAAGCTCGGCGCTGAGCCGGCTTAGCTATTTGCTACTGCTGAAACGAACTATTGACTGAGATTAAGTCTTGCTGTTCGAACACAAGTCTGCACATCCAATGCTTGGCCGTTAATGTCAAGCTAACCGTCAAGTACTACCGAACTTAAAGTGTGAATCGGAATTAACATCGAATACTGCAAACTTCGTCTATTCAACGAGCTGAATTATTGTATACACCTGCATAAACTCGAAATTCTCCTGCAAAAATCAATCCAAAACAAGAAAACGAACAACTCCTTCTAAATTGAAACCTGCGTAAACTTGAACTAATCTGTTCCCTTCTTTCAAAACTGAATATTGAACAAAAACAATTATCCGAATTACTAGAACCTGCATAAACGTCATAAGACACAACCAAACATCTGAACTAAAACTTGCTGAACTTATTTTACATTTTTTAACTGATAAGATATCTGACACTAAAAAAACTGATAAGCTTTTAACTACTCCAAAATCTTTACCGAAAAATCTACAAGATCAACTCTTTTAACACAATCACAAGCTTTTAGAAATACGAACATCTAATATCAAAATCATCATCATTTTACTCTATAACGTGAACAGTTCTATTATTTAGTCTAATCCATGATTTTAAACTCTCGGTGAACAGTTAAAATAAGCAGTAAAGATAGAGAGAGAAAAAGCTATAAGCTTCGAAGAGCTTATAAAAGAAAATTAGAATATTTGAAGAACAAGAGTAAGGGGATTAAACTTGAAGAAAAACTTTCATTAATGGAGGAAAATAGCACTCGGTTACAACAAGTTTAACCAAATCAAACTGAATCTAACTGATTGATTAACTGAAATTCATAAAACTTTGAGAGAAAACTAAACTACTCCTAACTAACTATGTGAAAACTACACCTAAGCTAACCGTCTTCAAATGGGGTCTTGATCTTGTATTTATAGGTGTCGAAGAAGAAGAAGTGAAGTGCTGATGACGCGTCTTATCCAATCCCTTGATGACACGTGTTTAATACGAGGATCTTGACCTTCTTCATTTTGGGGGTTTCTTCATCTTCCACTTTTGATCAAATTAACTGGAATCTCCTTGAAGAGGGAATGATGAGGAGTCTTTTTGTAGTTAGAAGCTTGGCCTGAAACCCTCTCGTTCTCTTGTGAATATGACTTGCAGGTCCATGGTGGGGAGATAAGAAAACGAACGTGGTACTTGTTTCTTTCTCTCTCTTAATTTGGTGAAGAAGACGTGTAATTTATAAATGAATTTTGACTTGCTTTGATGTCTTTGACCGAGATTTTATGAAAGTTAATTAACTTTCTTGTCATATTTTCCTTTTGGTCCTTGTTCTTTGTTAATTGTTTCATTTTTGCAATTCCAAACTTCTATCCTTTTTCTACTTGCATTTGAAAGGTTTAATCTTTGTAATTTCAGCAACTTAAGTCCTTGATCTGTAATAATATGGCATGATTGGTCCTTGAAGCATCTTCCGTATTTTTCTTCATCTTTTTCATCACATAAGTCCTTGAAACCACGTGTTTGCTCAAAAATGCATCTTTTTACCTGAAAACACAAAAACACAAATACCCACGTAATTCTGATATTTTTCAGTTAAAAGTTAATGTATTTGGTTGTGTTTTGAGTGGTTTTTGGATCATTATTGATGAGTGTTTTCACACTTATCAGTCCATCTAACGAGTATGGAAACAACATCATCTTAATGGCCTCGTGTGGTACATCCTTAAACTTGCTTGTCGCGGTGAGACGATTAAATTGCCTAATGTGATAATGTGGGTTGTCTTTTTCGTGTCCGCGAAACTTGTTGGCTTGAAGCATAGACATTAAACCCGTCTTGATCTCGAAGTTCTCCGCAAGGATGGCGAGAATCACAATGGCCTCTCCAAAACCCTCGGTGGGTGCTTGAAGCAACTGCATCATAGTACGATTAGCCATGATAGCTTCTTGTTCTACAATAGGTTCCTCACTTGGAGTCTCTTCACTAGAAAGATTAGGAGTAGGAGTTTTGTTCTTTGGTTTACGTGCACGTCTTGCTTGATTTCGAGTTAGCATAAATGTCACGTACAACGAGGGGACGAGCAAAGAAGATTCTTTTTGGTGTTTTGTATTTTTCAATTTTTTTGTGGTTTTTGATTGTATTAACTTTTTGGATTTTGGTGAATGTATTAACTAGACACAAATCTACAAATCTCCTCCTTAATCAAATCTCTCGATTAAAGAAGCCTCAAGGAATGAAAACGATCACGCGAAGTGAACGCCTTCGATGACTTTAGAACGTTGGTGGAACACCAAAACGTTCAAGAGGGTTTAATCAAATGAAACCAAGAAAATATATATGATACTTAATAATACTTTGGGTGGCAAAACCCTCGATTAGCTCTCAAAATCAAATACTCACAAGCAAGCGGGGAAACCAGGCGGCGCGAAGCACTTAAGAGCCTTTTTCCTTAGGATATATTTTATAATATCCGCCTTATACCCACCTTATAGTTTGTATTTTCAAAATCGAGCTTCTCGAAAGTATTTATCTATTTTTGCCTTTTTTCTTTGGTTTGAGATTCGAATACAATGATTGGGTAATGACCTCCCAAGTCAAGGTTGTGATTTCTCACGTATTTGGAGTACTTGTGAATTTATTGTTCTACGTATACACTATAGTAATAGTATTCACACAAAAACCGAAAAACCGATAATACGTATTAGTAGAGTGCTACTAATACAAATACTATTTATGGTTAGTATATAAAAACAACAATACCAAATCAAAACACAACACGCCTCCCCGGCAGCGGCGCCAAAGTTGATAGTTGTAAAATTACCCCTTTAGGAAAAGGATGGCAAAAATATAGGGTAAGCACGACGATTTAGGAAAACCGTGTGTAAATGACCCTAAAGTGAGTTCGTTCTCGAGGAGGCTAGTGCGTTGTGTAATAAGATGATTTTCTTTGTGATTATATGATTGAGAGAAAAGAAAATAGAAATGGGGTAAGAAGAGAATGACGGTTACGAAGACGGATTAAGCTAAGACGAAAAGGTTGTTCACGTAAAACCGTAAAAAGCTACAAATTAAAAAATTTTAAACCTAAAAATTAATTAAAAGTTAAAAGTAAGTCTAAAATAATATAAATAAAAATAAAAATCCAACAAAAATATTTTAAAACCTTTTATTAATTAAATATACAATTTTAAATGCTAATTAAAGCCCTAAAATTAAATATAATTAACAAAATGTTCAAAATATTATTTTATTGAACAAATAACTTACTTATGTTATCAAAAGACTAAAAAGTATTTTTCCTAAATTTAAAAAACTATTTTTCTATTTTTAAAACACTTAAAACTATTTTTAAACTAAAATAATCATAAAAAATAATAAAATTATGCTAAAAATAATTTGACAATTTTGAAAATCATAAATTACACTAATGAACAGTAGAAAAATGAAATAGTTTGAAAAATATAAAATTTTTCACTAAAAGACAAAAACCGTTTGAAATTAAACCCTAATTAAACTAAATTAATTCTAAAAAATAATTAAAAAGTGAACAGTAAAACTTTTTGAACTAAAAATCTTAAATTATTTTATAAGAAAAATTTTAGAACTAAAAAATAATAACTTTTCTCACTAAAAGACAAATCAGAAATTAAAAAGTTAATAAAAATAGCTATTTAATCTAAAAAATATTAAATGAACAGTAAATGAAAAACTAATTAAACTGAAAAATCACAAATAAAATAAGAAAAATAATAAAACTAATTTCAAGACCTAATTTCTAAATAAGACCACAAAAGACAAAAAATCAAGATCCTGATAGTGACATGTGACAAGGTTTTGTCTGGTAGCTTGGCAGTGGAAACCAAAGCATTAGCAGGGGGAACTTTGTTCCCACTGTTAGTGCAAATTTTAAGGTCAGTTGACCTATAAGCTTAGGAAAGCTTATTGAGGGCTTTTTCTTGGGGCAATAAGGCACCCCTACACTCAGTGGAGTGTAGGGAGTCTGTTAAATCACAAAAACACACAAGTTGCAAGCAAAAATCAACACACAAAGCCCTAATCAAGTGACTGTATGCTAATGCTAGTTTCTGATGAACAGTAACTCTTGTTTACATGCACAAAAAATGATTTTCAAGTGATCAAATCTTGCATACAAGTTAACCAAATAAAATAAAAACTACTCACAATCCTAATGCAACCTATATTCTAACAGTTACAAAGATTTGATTGTCAAATTCACATGAAAACAATCAGAAAAATAGGTTTGCTGATTTGAGCTAGTTTACCAAGTTTTAAACATGCAATATCTCTAAATCCTATCCAATAATGAAACCTATGACCAAAATAACTTCCTATCAACAAGTACCAGTAAGTCTAGATGGCTTAAGGACCAAAAGTTTAGCAAGAACTTCCCTTAAAACCCTAATCCAAACACCCCTTAATTAACTGAGTATGAAAATTAACACACCAAATGCTTTCTCAAATCAACCAAACTGAATTTTATCTAATCCAACATGCATATAATCATCAATGGGGCATAAACAAACAACACTCAAAGCACATAAGCAGTACACACATAGAATCATACAATTTACACATTTCTAAGCTTAATAAGAGGATTCAAGGTTTATACCTTGTGGGACCCACATCCAGGCCCCACTAAGGCTGTTGTGCCTTCTCCTTAAAGCTTAAAAGCTATGCTAGGGCTTATGAGAAGAGATGTTTGACTGTGTAAGATGGTAGGTGGTGACTACTGCAGTCAAACCCATCCCAATATATCTTCAAGAACAAGAATGAAATGGGGTAGCTTGCTTCAATCTTGTACCCTGCACAACACAAACAACAAGAAGAAAATTCAAGTATCAAAATGCCATAAGCTTGTAGCTTATGGCTTTTGATACAGTAAACTTAGTAAAGAAATGGAAAAACTGATTTTTTTTTAAAAAATTTTTACAAACCTTTTAAACCAACAAACCTTGGAACCAATGAACACGTTTTAGCCAAGAAAACAACCTCAGAAAAACAAGAATCCCAATCTACTTCACTTCTTTGGATTCTTGGATTTCTGAAAATCTCAAAAAACTTTTTGAAACCTTTTTGAAAACTGAAACTTCAAAATGTTATGGAACTCAGAATCTTCACAAGCTAATACCAACTTTTAAACAAAGGAAAAGGAATTACTTTTTTTAACAAACACTAACTTTCATTAATATAAAAAAGGAATTACAAAACTTTGAAAATTCTAGAAGAATGAAAATGGGACACAAGCCGTCCCATTTATACAAGCTAATAGAAAATTCTAGATGCTAAAAACCCTTTTACATGAACTGCCAATAATGCCCTTGGGTCAAACGAATTTCAAAATTGGTCTTGTGCCATCTTGTGATCTTGTACTTGGAGAGTGATGTTTGTGGACTTCCAGCTAGCAAAAAAACAATCTTGGCCCTTCATAGAGTACTTTGGAAACAAGGAATAGTCTTCAGCCATTGATCATGTCGGGTTTTAGGTTTTGAGGGGAAAGTGACGTGCATGGGAGGCCCCCACACTCACATGGGTGTGTTGGGTTCACGTTTTGGGTGTGGGATGGGATAGGGATATGGTTAATTAGGTTTCTGGAAAGTTATAACAAAAACCCCTTTGTATTTAAGTTAATTGGACCTGGGATTAACTAGGGTTCTTGGGAGGATTAGGGGTGGGGTTTAATCTGATTTGGGGGTTAAGGGATTTAAATAAATGTTTTGATGGGAAATTAAGCAATAAACTAATTCAGTTTATTAACTTTTTGGTGGAAAGTGGACGTGGAGTGATGATGCGTTTTGATTGGTGAATGGGTGGAAAAAGGTGAGGTGTCAGCTTGTGAGTGGCTGGTGAGGGTTTGTGTGTCTTGGCGAAAATAGTCCCCCATCTCTCTTGTCTTCTCCATTTAGTAATAATCAACCAAAAATCCCATTTCCTTTGTTAATATCTTTGGGCAGATTGTCAAATTTGGCACAACAACTTTGTAAACTTTTTTCAAGGACTTCTTTTGTAATTTCTTCATTCTCCAAGGACTAAACTTGTACATACTTGATATTTTAGGGACCCACAAGTAATTTTGATGATTTACAGGGGTATAAAATGACAAGTCTTCAAACATTGAGGGACCAATCTTATATTTCTTCAATTCTTCAAGGGTTGTTTTGGAAATTCTTGATTCGGGTCCAGTTGATTGTGCGGCTTCGTTTCCCGTGTTCGTTTTTGATTTATTCTTGTGATCTTTTTGTCTTTTCCTCAATATACGTACCTAAAATACACAAGCAACAAACACGAGCATATATTTGGCAGTTTTAATGATATTTAATGCATTTTAAGCCCAAATTGGACGATAAGACTATGTATAAAAGCAGTCTCATCATAGACCAAACTCTAAAAAACAGTAGATCATCAAATATGATCTCTTTCAATCTAAGAAAAATCAAAATACAGACCTCTACCATCAACCACGAATCAACTATGATATCTACTATGACTAGTTCGAATCACACAAGAATACAAGATAACATCAAGTTCTTTGACAAGGTCTCGGTTAAGGTTGTTTTAATGTGAATCGATTTGATATGATTTGAGGGTTAATCGAACCATCACACGATCTATGATGATGTACTACTATGTGATAGATCTTCATAGATCTCCGCTTGCATGTCAAAGCACAAAGTAAATCTCAGATCGAGTGTGAGTTTGTGTTTTAAGTCTTGATGAGGAGGTATATAGGAGACGATGGGTTAGGATAGAGTCGGGTTTGAGTTGTTTTGAGATGATGATGTTATATATATGACGATAAGTTAACAGGTTTTTTTATAATAAAAATCTTGAACTCATTTTTTCTGAAAAAGTACCATCTCGGAATATGTTTTACAATCATCATTTCGTAATATTTCCAAAGCACCATCTCGCAATATTTCCAAAGCACCATCTCGCAATATTTCTAAAGCACCATCTCGCAATGTTTTTAAAAAAATGCAATCTCGTAATGTCTTTTAAAAAAATGCAGTCTCGCAATGTCTTTTTAAAAAATACTATCTCGCAATGTCTTTCAGAAACCTTATCCCGAAAATGGTGGATCTGGGTTTTCAGATCTGACTTCTTTCTTTTTTTTTTGCATCTGGTCATATTTATCTATAGAAAAAGTCAAGAAAATCCAGATTTTGACAAGAGGGACAAAAACAAAGCTGTTATTAATGATGTGGTGATATGGAAAAATGAAGTGGTTATTGATGAAACCGAGAAAAAGAAGTGGTTATTGTTGACGTGGTGATAAGGATAATAATTAAAGGTAAAACATGAACTGATATAAAAAATCATGAAAAAAGAGTGATATTAAGAGTGTAAACAGTTCATATGAAAGGAGATAAAACAAAATATAGGTGAAACAGATAGAAGCAAAAGGATTAAACACCGACTCCATAAATATCTGAATCTGGATAACACGAACACAACACGGATAAAAAACATGAAACACCCCCGGTTAGCTCTGATGCCAATTGTTAAGATGAGATCCACCATTAACGCGGGTAAAGATCCAAAGGTCGGGAGGATTAAAGAGGTGTTTAGCCATTGTAGTGAGAGAAACAAAGAAAGAGAGATACTCTAATATATGTTTATTAGAGTATCTCTCTCTCTCTTTCTTTCTCTCACTACAATGTCTAAACACCTCTTCAATCCTCCCCGACCTCCGGATCTTTACCCGCGTTAATGGTGAATCTCATGTTAAGAATTGGCATCAAAGCTAACCGGTTGATGGTATAAAATATAGGGTTAACAATCTTCCCCAATGTATCGGTCATCTATAAATACATAAGATGATTGAGTGAATACATTCTTGTGGAGGTGATCTTCCTTCTTGGGTCTTGATCTTGTTTGTAATGACATTTTTCTATTTCATGCTTTTGTGATATTTATCTTGCGCCTTTGTCATTTGACTTTGAGTGATGGATATATTCAATATATCCTTGATAGTATTCATCTTGTGCTTTTGTGATAAAGATGACCTATTACATTCTTAAGTATCTTGATTATAGCCATCTTGTGCTCTTGTGACTTTTGAATCGACATGTTCATACATTTTTGAATTTGAAAGGCTGACAATCTCCCATACAAATATGGTTGTAGTTAGTCCTTCAAATATCCATAAGAGTTGTGGAAGACTTTAACTTTTAGTGTGAACATGTGAAGACGACTTCGATTAATACACTGCTACGCCACCTTCTTGATATTCTGCAACATATATAGACACGGATAAAATAGCTATGAACATTTCATCATAACTCAGTAGCATTTTACCTCCGATCGGTAGAGACCGGTAGATGGTATTAGATACCATACTTGTGGTCGGGTAGATTCGATTAAGAACCTCCTTGGCATGGTTTCTCGGCTGTACTAGCCAGTTCTCTTTACTCGACCGTCTCAAAGCAGACTGCGAACGTAAAGAGTGAATCATAAGGATAAATTATCCGTTTGATTAGAGTCGTCAATTCATAATTCCTGGAACAAGTTTGATTGTATAAGAATCGCACCATTGTTACTTTCCAGTTTGTCACAAGCTCGATTCATAAAGAATCTTGCAAGTTACCTACCGTAGTGTTGTATGAGGTTGACACTGGAAGGATTTACATTATTCACTGTGAACACTAAAGAGTGTCACTCTGAATGTTCTAGCAAGATCAAATGGATGTTGTGAAGAAACCTGGAATCAAGTTTGAATCAATTAAGAATCCGAACTTAGGTGCTTTCAAGTGCTCACAAGTTTGATTCGTGTAGAATCGCACAAGTTACCTACCATGAGCTTGTTTGATGTTGACTCAAGTAGAATTTCCATCTTCATCGTGAATCGTATCACTCGGATGTTATGGAAATATCACAAGGATAATACGTAGGACTCGATTGTGTCCTAATAAGATGATAGATTGATCTCTTTTGGCTCTAGACTCAATAAGTGCAATTTAGTAATCGGAGGCTGGAGCAGACTGCGACCTTTTCAATATCAACTAGCTTGGAGTGAGAGAGTCAATAGATACGTGTTGATCTCCGTGACAACGAGTCAAGTTTCTTTTGAGAGAAACTCGAATGGATGGGGAAGGGTTGTGCATCTCAACACTAGGTCCATGACACTTGTCTTTAATAGATGTATTGACCCGGTTTCTGCCTAGGTTACTGTAATACCCGTGAATGTTCCATATGATGCTAAGCTATTGTCTCAAGAGTTGATCAGTATGAGCATCTCCCTTAAGTTGTGGCTCACTTGTGGATGTGATATCCCGAGCCCAACGTCATTTATTTAATCCTATTTTACGAATATTTTTGAAATTTTTAAGAAATTTCGTTTGCTATATATTTGACGGTTTAAGTTGAAACCAACGTTTACGGTCGTAATTTAACATTTGACGATTTAAGAAGAACCGATGACGACTACGATACCGACGGATGCCCAAAATTTACCTTTTATTATCGATTGATCGATATTTGAGTTTTTCGAGATTTTATTTTTATTATGTGTTAAGTCGAGTCGGAACCATATGCATATTCGTTTTGTGTGCGTTTGAACCATTTAAAAGTATTTGCAAGTGTTCGGGGCGACCCCCGACTCCCGCAAAATTTTAAAACCGACTAGTGAGTCGTTTCCCGCTACTAAGTTGTTTCGTTTAAAAGTGAGGCCAAAAGAAAGCCCATTTGACAAAACAAGCCCCTCTAATTTTTACAAAATGGAAGGAAGGAAAACATACATCACAAAAACACATCAAAAATTTTCTCCTCTTCCTCATTTCTCTCTTACAACCGTCGGCCACACCACCACCATGGAACCACCACCACCATTTTTCAAACTTGGTTTTTTTGAAAAACTAATCAAAGACCACCTCTTCTATCATCCTTGTAAGTGTTTTAATCAAACAATAATACACATGCAATCATAAAATCTTTTCAAAAATCTATGATTTTATAAAGTGGGTTTTGATCTAATTAAATGGTATACATGATTCTAATTAGTGTTTATAATGGTAAATAGTCAATAAAACAAAATGGAGGCCTGTTTTTCTTTGATGTTTTGGTCACCAAACCCCACGGCTAAAAGGGGGTTTGGTTTGATCTTTGATGTTTGATGATTTTTGTTGTGGGTTGATGTTTAAAAACATGTTTTTATCATTTCTAGTTGATTTAATTTGATTGCATGTTGGTTTTATGAAATGGGTTTTTGTTGTGATTGTTCATACAAGTGATTAAGGATAGTTAGGATGTTTTGGATTGATAATTTGATGTTAGAATAGGTCTAGGAATCATTAGGTGCGTCAGGAATGATGATTTGTTATGATTTTGGAAGAGTGATTTTAGACCAGATTGTTTAGGCATGTTTTCGTGGTTTTAACTTTGTAAACAGGTCATAAACATTGGATAGAGTTGTAGAGCTTTTTCTTAGCTTCGTTTTGGTATAAGGTAGAGCTTATGACTCAAAACGAGTCAAAAGTTATGATATTTTGAAAGTTCGTGTACCGGGAGATGAGAATCAACACAATCCGAATTTGTGTTTGGTTTTGGGTCAAATCTCGGGGACCATAGATAGAGTTTGGTAAATGATTGAAAGTTGATTTTGGTTTCAAACCTGCACTTGTGAGTCTATTTTTGGACTTATGAGTCAAATTTACTAATGGTGTCTTTTAAATGGGTCAAACAAGTTCAACATGGTCAAAGTGCAAAATCAGTCCTAAAAACTTATGTTTAGTAATGTGATGTGTAACGGGTCATAAAAGTGAAAACCTTTTTATGGGATTTAAAATGGGTTTTCTACAGGTCATAAGGGATTTTTACAAATTTTCTTGTAATTTATAGAAATGCTTAAGTCATAGAAAACAGCCCCTACTTTTGGTAAGTACCAGCAAAGTTATAAAATTTGAAATATTTCTAATTACATAGATAGATAGTACGAGTCTAGTAATAATCACTTGTATGGAATCTTGGCGTGAGTTTATACAAACTTTGAGTGACTTTAAATATATACATACAGTACTTGAAAGTACTAGAAGGAGTTTATTCATTAAGTGTTTATTCGTTAGGTGTTGTATTTGATTTCTCGGGGGCATCCACGTCGTCGGTGACATTTCTCGTTACGTCTTCGCTAGAACCACTACTACTACGCCAGGTGAGTCTATAGCCTCGCTCCTTACTTATTTCAAATGTTTTTACCCGTGAGGGAGATACAGGCTAATTTAAATGAAAATGAACATAAGTCATGAATGATTGTTGGACCCGAATGTTGCCTTGAATTGTGTTGAGTACCTAGTTGCAAAAGTCCCTAAATTCATGAACTATTAACTATTGTCTTGCCCTTGTGTAGGTTGGAGATAGTCGCTTATACAATTGATAGTACTATGGGGTTGACGACCCTATCCGAGACGAGAGCTAGTACGTTGAGTACCCTCTGCGGACGGATAACTTGTGATAAGAAATAAGGTATAATTGCAACTGATGCCTTTATAAGGGGCTCTGGTTTAATCTTAATCATGCCGGTAAATCTACGCGGGTGATTGAGTTAACGGATTAGTGTCACGAGCTTAAACACAATTATTAGCTATTGCTAAAAGATAATATCCTTGAATAATAGATTGTGAATACGACAATGCTATTGAATGATCATGATTGGTTTTTAATACTTATGTTCAACTTATGATTTGATAAACCTATAGATTCGCTCAACCTTTGTGTTGACGGTTTTAAGCATGTGTTTCAGGTAACCAAGATTGATAGCAGCGGAGCATGCGAGGATGGAAGTTGTTGTAGCTTGGCGGTCTACTTTGTTTTTCTTCCCTTTTAGAACTTAAATATTTTATATTATGTCATGTGAACGGAAATGTACTTTTGGGTTGAGATTTAATGGGGACCAAAACGCAAACTCTGTTTTGTATTATCTTGGAATTTGGAAAACTGTAGACTTGTATGTTTTTAATAATGTTAAATTTATGTTTAAACTTTTACGTCTCTTTGAATCGTTTAATATAGCTTATGTGTCATGATAACTACGTAGCACCCAAATTTTGTAGTTCCGCTGCGCATAGCATTTGTTGGGGGTGTTATAGATTGGTAATCAGAGCCATGAGTTACAGAGAACTAGGTCATTTTGAAAAATCCTAAACTATAACTTTTGGTGTCGTAAGAAATTGTCCAAGCACACAACTATCATGCATGGCTCCGGTAAGATTTCTTTAGCATTGCTTTATATTTTAGATGTATCCCTCAAACTGATGTGAATTCTCTAGTATTTAGTAAGTAAATACTTTGATATATATTGAGATATATTGTTGTGTACGTTGGGTACTTATCATCGTAATTTGCAAATTCTTGTAAGATTATCTTATATGTTGCATGTAATTGACATACGGGCTACATTGCATTACATGGTAACACCGCGTTGTAATCCTACGTGTATGTAGGAATGATTTTATGTATAAATATGTATATACTTGGTATTTAAAGGCATTGCACGTGAAGCAATGGTCCTTGAGTGATTATCGTACATGTTATAATGCGGTTTTGTTGAGAATTCGGCCTCACCGCAAATTATCAATCTTGATAATTAATTTATTGTTCGGATAACCGAATATGAACCTCGTTTGATACTCTAGATACGTAAATAACGCTTCGTAACATATTGTATATTGACTAGATTGATCTCGATTGTCGTTATCGCACCGTGATGTGTCATTTTGGACATTTTCTTTTGAAACGTAATTTACTTACGTATTACTTTATTTCCTTTATTCCTTATGGGTTTGATATGTTAGTTGGCGTAACTATAATATAGACGAAGTACAATCAACGATGCGTACATCGTAGCGACGAATCACATGTGTATGTTATAAAACGTGGTTGAGGCGTGTTGCCATTTAATCGTTGTTTACTATTCTACTTGAATTTAAAGATGTGTTTTAAAATAGACTAGCGTTGTGATCAATCGCGATAACTTGGAATTTGGTTGGTTTTTGTGTTAATTTTGTGGAGTACGATTTTGAGACTCATCCGAGGCCGATAACAACAGTTAGTTGACATACATATTCTCGCTTCGTTTATTTAATTTTTGTTCTTGTTGTCTTATTATTTTAAATTTGATAGTATATATGACGAGGTCCGGCATTTGTGTGAGTTAAGTAAGCACTAAACTTTGTTGATTGAATGGTTTAAACATAAAGTGTTTTACATATTTAATACTTGGCGGATGAAACTTTTGTATAAAAATGACTTATGATGTGTCTTGTAACAAGTAAAAATAAGTGTAGAGAATAAATGGAAAAAGTGAAATTATTTTTCCTTCAACCTTGGTTGGTATATCATAATAAGTAATTTATATTACTCATAAAATCCTTGTTTTTTATATATATTAATAATTTGATACTAGAAGCTAGTGATTGATTTGTTAAGAATTTGTTTAATATAATTTGAAAAAGGAGTTTATAATAAAATTTACGATATGACTGTTGATTATATGTAACTTGGATTTAGTATGAATTAATTTTCGAGTCAATGTAGCAAACTTTTGGCATATCTTGTAATATAAAACATGAGTAGAAAAAAAATTGGTCATGTATTTTGGAGCTAAAAACTTTGTAAAATTGGTTTTATTTTAAACATAAGGTTATGTTTACGTATGCATTGGTGTAAACTAGAACACGTTACTTGTTGTAGTGAATAAACTGGGATAAAATCGGAATATACACTATAAGTGAGAAATTTTAACGCTTGAAATAAATTTTTAAACATTGATGGAACGTCATTGGAAATCATTTGTTTATTTAATTGTCGTTATAGAGAATCACTATGCATAATTTGATGATGCTTGTTTAAAATCGTTTGAAAAATCTTTTGTTTTATTCCGCTGCGAGATGTGTTAATGTTAAAAACCGTTTGATAATGGGCTAAGGATTAAAAGTTGAATTTTCTACATTTTAGAATTATTGAAATAAGCATTTCTGATTAATTATTATATTATTATATTATTATTATTTTTGAGATTCAAGTTTCGACTAAAATTAGTAATTTATCTGAAATAATACTACGTGAAACGTCTTTGACGCCTGACTCGAGTCGCGTGAATAAAATATAGCATACAAATTCTAAGGAAGACATGTGTATAATAAATAGTCAAAGATTGATTTTTAAGAGTTAATTGGACTAGTTTGAGTCACGATGGATATTTGTATGTACATAATGAGATAAGTTGTAATAATAAAAACGTAAAACTTGGAAAATTCTTACTATGTACGTTTTTGGTACTTAATATATGAACATTAATGAGATTTTGACACAAGTATGGAGATTTTCAAACCTAATGATTTGTCAATTATGATAACCGAGTCACCACATCTACTAATGTTAATAATTTCCGAGAGATTGAAATTTTTCCAGAAATGAAAACTTCGTAAAGATTGAAAAATGAAAGGTATAAATTCTTTAATGGTGTAACACAAATTAAAAATGTGTAAATGCTCGCTTTTACAAGGTACATGGTAACACTAACTAGAAAATGCAAATGGATTACCCAACAAACGAATATTTGTATTATTTTCTTAAGATGTATATATAATGTTTTGAGTCACGATAGTTCGGTCGTCCGACATCCCTTCTTTGATTTTATGAGTCTGTATCTAAACTTGAGTCGTCATGTGACTGTTCATTTTAATATTTTCCATGATATGAAACCATTATTATTATATTTATTTTAAAACTACTATTTCGCTAGGACTTGATGATGAGGGTATGTCACCGGTATATTTTTTCCTGTTCATGGACGTTGTGACTTTTCTTCTTTCGGTTAATGGAACCTAAAATTATGTATTTACTTGAATGATGCTATTAATCTTCATTAAATTGGTTATTTATTTATATTGAACAAAAGCGAGGAGGCGAAGCCGCTTTATCAAATTGTAGAGGTGAAAGAACTCGACCTTCCTGGTGAAATTGTTTCTATTCGACCAAGTGATTATTCTCCTCTCCCCGTATACCCTTGGTGGAATGTGTGTGCAACTTGAGACGATGGGAATTATGATTGTTGTTTTATTTTTGACGCTTGTGTTGATATTTAGTTTTTTACTCTATGTATTCGTAGATTGCCGTTGATTATTCTGAAACTCTTGTCATATCTTCAAAGTATCATCATTTCTAATGTAGTTAATTTTAGTTGGCAATTATATTGCTTGTTTACCTTGTTCGATCTTATTGATTTTTGGATTTTATTACTTTTTGTGCTTGCAATGATCTTTAATCCTAAACCACCTTACCATTGATTGGTGAGTAGTCTATTTTGAAAATATGTATGAGTGTGAAATGTTTCGTTTAACCAAATGTAAATGGTGTCGATTTATTTACTTAATTATTTATTCATTTTTCTCATAAATAGGCAAAGTAATGTATGTTTCCAAAGTAGACGAAAAATGTTTGATGTGTTTCTTAAAACGAAGGTAACAATATTTTCCCATTTCAAATTCCATTTCAAATGGTTTAATTATTTTGAAGATTAGGTCGAAAACTTTCGTAGTCATATTTGGTTTGTAATAATAATGTTTGTGTCGTCACTCGATCCTCAATTATGCACAACTTAGCTAACTATGCATAATTCGGGAAGAGTCCTGTTTTGTTAATTGTCGTTGCTTGGTCCTCAAGTATGCATGATCTAGCTAGTTATGCATAGTTTTGGAGGGGCAATGTAGTTTCAAATCAATTGGTCATCTTTAAAACCGATAGTGTTTTTGATAGATGTTTGGATGAGAACATTTTTTTAAAATGATGGATCCTTATGCAAGTAATCGTATTTTCTTTGATTTCTAAAGAAATTTTTGAATTTTCTTGTGTTCCTTGAAATCTTTTCTTTTTGTTTCGCGTTGACTTAGTAAGTCACTGTGACCGAGTAATTTTGGAAAATGTTTTTATGTGTTGTGTGTAACGTGCGAATTTCATCGGAATCACGAGGGTGTTGATGAAATACCAAAGGGACTCGTACCGACACTGAGAAGGAATTTTAACAAAAATAGAAGACTGCTGAAGTAGAGGAAATCCGAGTTCGAATAACTCTGAGGGAAATGAAGAAGACTTCTCCTACATCGAATGTATCGTACTTTATTTGCTTCTTTTCTTGTTCTTTTGATATGACAACGACACATGATAAATTGTTGAAGTTTACCAACTGTGCATTGGTAGTTGGAAGAAAATTCCATTTGCCCCCTTCGTTTATTCAAAGTAAGGAATCCTCTTTTCTTGACTCGATTTTCTTTGATCATCGATGGTTAAACGATAGATAGCCATAGTTGATGTTTTTGTGGTAAACCCTTGCCTTTTATGTATTTATGCGGTAAGTGATCTGGTCGAGTGATCGTAAGTTGTGAGAACTTGAGACGACATTTTCCAATGAAGTCCGATCATGGAGAACACATGCCATGTAATATATTTTTTTTACTGTGAACGATGATATATATTGAGATTTTGACCACGTTTGGGACGGAAGTAAGATGGTGTTCTTGTATTATATATATATTATTTTATTTTTTTTGGGGGTATGGATCCGTGTGCGAGCACCCTGCGATGACATATGCATGTATTTTTCTTTCTTTTTGGATATGCATCCATTGCTAGCAAGCTCGTGAGCCTTTTTAAACTTGAAATATCCTTTTGACTGGACTCAACCGAGAATCATGTCAAATATCCTTATTTTATCATGGCTTGGCTGATTAGCAAGCATGAGTTAACTCGATTGAACTGATTGACTTGGGATGGTTTGGCTATGTTGCAAACATGTCGTAATGTGGTTGTATGTGTTTTATTATGGGTTTTGAGTTTGATTGGATTGTGATGTCTTCGAGAGAGTTATGTATACGTCGAATGATTTTTTTTTGGTCGATGAATTCGTTTTTGACGAACTAGGTTTGTATGTACGTAATATTGCGATAAGGTGATTTTGTACGACTAATGTTATTTACTTCGTCTTGTATATTTTGAACGTTTTCGATGGGGTATGTGCGATCCGTGTGATTTTCTTTATGATTAAATGTTTTTATGAGACGATGAACCAAGTGAAAGGACGATTCGAAAGTTGAAAGACATGCTCCGAGCGTGTGTGATTGATTTTGGTAGTTGTTGAGATCGACACTTGCCGTTGGTAGTATCTTTGTACAACGACATTTACCATGTTAACAATGAAGATGCAACATTTGAAGAATTATGTTGATAAAAAGGTAGATCGCCAGTTGGATGAAATGAAGTAGGAAAAAGTCAGTT
Source organism: Glebionis coronaria (assembly GCA_025667525.1). Lineage (NCBI taxonomy): Eukaryota > Viridiplantae > Streptophyta > Magnoliopsida > Asterales > Asteraceae > Glebionis > Glebionis coronaria. Next base: position 369,248,653 of record CM046875.1, read on the forward strand.
GAATGGACTTGAGATGATTCGAGAGACCACGGAAGAGATGGTGCAGATTAAGAATCACTTGTTGACTACGAGAAGCTGTGAGGAGGGATGTGTTGATAACCGAAGGAAGAAATTGGGAAATTGAAGTGGAGACCATGGATCGAGATGTTAAGAGATTGAAGCAAGGTATAATACTCATCGTAAAGGTGTGACGGAATCCGAGACGTGAACCGGAGTCCACATCGGAATGTGAAGACCTCTATAGGAAGTAGTACCCTCATCTTTCTAGTAGTACGGAATGCGAGCATAAGAACTGGAGAGCGCCGGGACGTCGCTCCCTTAAGGAAGGGAGGATGCAATACCCGTGAATGTGCCATATGATGCTAAGCTATTGTCTCAAGAGTTGATCAGTATGAGCATCTCCCTTAAGTTGTGGCTCACTTGTGGATGTGATATCCCGAGCCCAACGTCATTTATTTAATCCTATTTTACGAATATTTTTGAAATTTTTAAGAAATTTCGTTTGCTATATATTTGACGGTTTAAGTTGAAACCAACGTTTACGGTCGTAATTTAACATTTGACGATTTAAGAAGAACCGATGACGACTACGATACCGACGGATGCCCAAAATTTTCCTTTTATTATCGATTGATCGATATTTGAGTTTTTCGAGATTTTATTTTTATTATGTGTTAAGTCGAGTCGGAACCATATGCATATTCGTTTTGTGTGCGTTTGAACCATTTAAAAGTATTTTCAAGTGTTCGGGGCGACCCCCGACTCCCGCAAAATTTTAAAACCGACTAGTGAGTCGTTTCCCGCTACTAAGTTGTTTTGTTTAAAAGTGAGGTCAAAAGAAAGCCCATTTGACAAAACAAGCCCCTCTAATTTTTACAAAATGGAAGGAAGGAAAACATACATCACAAAAACACATAAAAAAATTTCTCCTCTTCCTCCTTTCTCTCTTTCAACCGTCGGCCACACCACCACCATGGAACCACCACCACCATTTTTCAAACTTGGTTTTTTTGAAAAACTAATCAAAGACCACCTCTTCTATCATCCTTGTAAGTGTTTTAATCAAACAATAACACACATGCAATCATAAAATCTTTTCAAAAATCTATGATTTTATAAAGTGGGTTTTGATCTAATTAAATGGTATACATGGTTCTAATTAGTGTTTATAATGGTAAATAATCAATAAAACAAAATGGAGGGCTGTTTTTCTTTGATGTTTTGGTCACCAAACCCCATGGCCAAAAGGGGTTTTGGTTTGATCTTTGATGATTTTTGTTGTGGGTTGATGTTTAAAAACATGTTTTTATCATTTCTAGTTGATTTAATTTGATTGCATGTTGATTTTATGAAATGGGTTTTTGTTGTGATTGTTCATACTAGTGATTAAGTATAGTTAGGATGTTTTGGATTGATAAATTGATGTTAGAATAGGTCTAGGAATCATTAGGTGTGATTGGAATGATGATTTGTTATGATTTTGGAAGAGTGATTTTAGACCAGATTGTTTAGGCATGTTTTCGTGGGTTTAACTTTGTAAACAGGTCATAAACATAGTATAGAGTTGTAGATCTGTTTCTTAGCTTCGTTTTGGTATAAGGTAGAGCTTATGACTCAAAACGTGTCAAAGGTTATGATATTTTGAAAGTTCGTGTACCGGGAGATGAGAATCAACACAATCCAAATTTGTGTTTGGTTTTGGGTCAAATCCCGGGGACCATAGATAGAGTTTGGTAAATGATTGAAAGTTGATTTTTGGTTTTAAACCTGCACTTGTGAGTCTATTTTTGGACTTATGAGTCAAATTTACTAATGGTGTCTTTTAAATGGGTCAAACAAGTCCAACATGGTCAAAGTGCAAAATCAGTCCTATAAACTTATGTTTAGTAATGTGATGTGTAACGAGTCATAAAAGTGAAAACCTTTTTATGGGATTTAAAATGAGTTTTCTAAAGGTCATAAGGGATTTTTACAAATTTTCTTGTAATTTATAGAAATGCTTAAGTCATAGAAAACAGCCCGAACTTTTGGTAAGTACCGGCAAAGTTATAAAATTTGAAATATTTCTAATTACATAGATAGATAGTACGAGTCTAGTAATAATCACTTGTATGGAATTTTGGCGTGAGTTTATACAAACTTTGAGTGACTTTAAATATATACATACAGTACTTGAAATTACTAGAAGGAGTTTATTCATTAAGTGTTTATTCGTTAGGTGTTGTATTTGATTTCCCGGGGGCATCCACGTCGTCGGTGACATTTCTCGTTACGTCTTCGCTAGAACCACTACTATTACGCCAGGTGAGTCTATAGCATCGCTTCTTACTTATTTCAAATGTTTTTACCCGCGAGGAGGATACATGCTAATTTAAATGAAAATGAACATAAGTCATGAATGATTGTTGGACCCGAATGTTTCCTTGAATTGTGTTGAGTACCTAGTTGCAAAAGTTCCTAAATTCGTGAACTATTAACTATTGTCTTGCCCTTGTGTGGGTTGGAGATAGCCGCTTATATAATTGATAGTACTATGGGGTTGACGACCCTATCCGAGACGAGAGCTAGTACGTTGAGTACCCTCTGCGGACGGATAACTTGTGATAAGAAATAAGGTATAATTGCAACTGATGCCTTTGAGAGGGGCACTGGTTTCATCTTAATCATGCCGGTAAATGTACGCGGGTGATTGAATTAACGGATTAGTGTCACGAGCTTAAACACAATTATTAGCTATTGCTAAAAGATAATATCCTTGAATAATAGATTGTGAGTACGACAATGCTATTGAATGATCATGATTGGTTTTTAATACTTATGTTCAACTTATGATTTGATAAACCTATAGATTCGCTCAACCTTTTTGTTGACGGTTTTAAGCATGTGTTTTAGGTAACCAAGATTGATAGCAGCGGAGCATGCGAGGATGGAAGTTGTTGTGGCTTGGCGGTCTACTTTGTTTTTCTTCCCTTTTAGCACTTAAATATTTTATATTATGTCATGTGAATGGAAATGTACTTTTGGGTTGAGATTTAATGGGGAGCAAAACGCAAACTCTGTTTTGTATTATCTTGGGATTTGGAAAACTGTAGACTTGTATGTTTTTAATTATGTTAAATTTATGTTTAAACTTTTACGTCTCTTTGAATCGTTTAATATAGCTTATGTGTGATGATAACTACGTAGCACTCAAATGTTGTAGTTCCGCTGCGCATAGCATTTGTTGGGGGTGTTATAGTTACATAGAATATTTAACACCTTCAATGCTTACCAATATGTCATCACTAGCACGTTGTTGTGATTTTTCTAGTGCTAACTTAAGTAACTAGTCCGCATTCAGCTTCATTCAACTCCATCTTTCCTAAGGACAACTATTTCTAGCTATGGAATGTCCTTGGGTAGATCCCTCCGGTTCTTGTTGGATCATAGGACTTAGTTTCCTATACTAAACCACCTTTTGACTCCATCGTTCCGTCGTGGATAGTAGGTTGTTTTGGGTATAGATAGAAACCATAAAATCATTGAAAACCATTCAAAGTGCTTGATAAAAACAAAACTTTTAACACTTTGAAAGTTTTACATTTCCGAACTACTCCCCTACACACATGCATCGACATACGAAATAGTTTAGCATGTGATGGAAAGAGTTGCACTTGAGTCTTTAAGATCACATGTTGCGCTATATAACATTTTAATCACATTTTCTCCCCTGTCTCTAATATAAAAATTTCATATTAGAGATATCAATTGTTAAAATATGAAAATTTCTAAAAACCGATTAGGAGAAAAACATGTGTACACGTATGAATCATGGAGCTTCTTATAGTCGGGTTGCTCCCCCTCAAAAATATATGTGTGTCTTAAAACAAAATTTGACAATATTTTGGAAAAAAACGACACCATAAAATATTTTGAGGCACGGAGTTGAGATGCGTTATCCGATATAATATATAACATATGACAAATTTATACCATTTTTGGAATGTGTTGGATACATAAGATATGACAATATATGAGATGTACACAACAACATTAAAGGCCTGATTTTAAAACGCTCCCCCTAAAAAATTAATCCAAATAACATATGACAATTGAGATACAAAAAACACATTATGAGGAAAGGAGTGTTGAACACAAAATTTTGAAAGATTTAGAAGAATCTTTTGAGAAATTCTTGAAAAATTAGGCTCAACGGTTTTAAAATAATGTCCCATTTACATGAGCTCAAAACTTTGATTGTTTTGTGACTAGCACATGACCGAGAAATACTAATTTTCCGTTGTGAAGGATAAGTTATCATCCGTGATAAACTTTCCTTATTGTGAAATTCGAGTAGTAAGCTGACATTTACTTAGAAGTCGTTTTTCATGAACTTAGAAACTTTAAATGTTTTTATGAGAAGCTCATGACCGAGAAATATTAATTTCTCGTTGAGAAGGATAAGTTTATCTTCCGTGATAAACTTTCATTATCTGAGGTTCGAGTCCTAAGCTGAGATGCGCTTTAAAGTCATTTACACGGGCTAAAAACTTTAGAATAGTTTTTATGGAAACTCGTGTCCGACAAAATTGAATTTCTCGTTCTGAGGATAAGTCATACTCGGGAGGAATTTTTCTTTCTTTTGAGATCAAGTTACAGTCTGTAATTTAACTGTAAGTCATTTTTAGAAGCTTAATTGTGAATCTCCTGAGACACATGTTTCTCAGATATCTGCTTCTTCAATAGCCAAACTATGAGAGTGTCTTTGGTTGAACGCGTTACAACTATATGACCTTTGTGTTCCCGTTGAACCTTGACTTCGATACCTGCACTTTCATCAGTAGTTTGTATGCTTGCATGTTGGTTAGTGATATCTTTATGAGAACCATGTGTGGGTTCACCATGAACCTTTGTCGCAGTAGAGGGAAATATTTTTCTAGTAGGAACCCACCTTAGACCAATTGTTGTAAAGGTTCTACCCGTTGGTATCCCCCTAAGACAAGGTCTAGGAGTCATAGTTTTCTCATGCACAACGGAAGACTTAGTTGGAGAAAAGCTATTTCCTTTAGGGTTCCGTCTTTTGAGATGCTCTAGCTTTTTGGTTCACCTTGTTCAGGAATTTTATGATACAATGATCATGAATGGCATTAAACACGCATTTGTTACATTTCGTGCAAACAAAGTGCTTAGCATCTGAGAAGGATCTAGAGTTCCTAGGTTTGGCGGATTTGTGCACATCTAAGAAGTGTCTAGAATTCCTAGATGTGTCAATAATGCTCCTAGGTTTTGGTTTGGTCATATCTCTTGCTTGTGTATTTTTCTTAGCATCCTCTAGATAGCTTTTATGACCCGTGTCATTTGAACTACGCCTACACATGTTCTTGAAGCTATTTCTAGAGTTGCTTGAAGCATTCATGTGATCGGGTTTTGCAGAAGCGGATTTTCTTAAGTAGGGTATAGATTGTGGAGTGACTGGTTTAGGCAAATTGCTATGCACGTCAAATTGGGATGCGAACCCCGGGTTCGACGTTTTTGGTCATTCAGATTTAAACGCATTCGGTTGTCTGTGCAGTTTCTAACTTAGTATCCACACTATTTCCTTTTAGCTTCCTTAATTCATTTTTCTTCGTTGTCAGTGGAAAAACCTTTTTCTGAATCTGTTCTTTTAATTGCTCATTTTGTAGAAGTAATTGAGTGACACGTTGTTCTAACTTAATGTTCATATTTTCAAATATGTCGTTATCAGCATTCGTGTCATTACTATCTACAATATTGATAGGTTTCACAGATATTTCACTTAATGAAGCAAGCGGAGGACTTGAATTTAGAGAAACCAACTTTGATTCTAATAAATTTATTTGTTTCACAAAATGTTCTTTATCCGCGTTGAAATCTTGAATCTTACGATCCAATTTTTGTTCACGAACAACATTTTCTTTTTCAAGTTTTTCAAAACAAGCCTCTAATTTGTTATTTTTCTTTGAAAAATCGAGTTTGGCATCCTCAAAATCTTTTGTCTTTTGAGCTAACAAAGTTTCGAGCTCGTGAATTTTAGAATCAATATTTAATTATACCTCAGCCATTGGCTCATCATCACATATGGGTCCGATAGCTGTATCAGCGGTTTCTGTATCATTCCCTGAGCTGTTGCTGGTATGCTGCGTTTCTGATTCTGTCATGTTGCATTCTGTATCAACCAAACAAGCATCTAATGCTTGACCCTTATCGACATTGCTCTCTTTCGTCTGCATCAGTCTTTAAGTCACCCTTCTTTCAAATTGTCTTTGATGACGTGTTCTTTCAGCAATTGACTTCTTTATATTACTCATATGTTGAAGAAGTGTCTCTTTGAACGCTTGAAGATCTACGAGAGTATATTTGACAAAGTATGTACTTGTGAACTCTCGATCTTTGTTAGGTAAGCCATTTGAGTCAATGAATTGCTGGAACTGATTGTTGAGAGCTAAAAAGGCCTCCATGGATTCATCCTCTTGAAATTCATCTGTGTCAATTTGTTGTTGAAAATGATCCATGTTAAGTAGCAACGTTCTTGTGAAGGTCTCAACATCTTGACCGAGAATACCTGTTTGAATCCTATTTCAAAATAAATGCCTTTTAGGTCTTCTCTTGAAAGAACCTGAAGGTGTTACTGAAGCAACTTTAAGTGTTCCATGCATCTTTCTTTTGCTTTCGACATCTTGTATTTGATTGCATGAACGGTTTTGGTTGTGTAATTCTTGTTAGTAGGTTTACTGATTGGAGTCTCAGTATTTGTCTGAACCTTTGGATTCTATATCTTCTCTTTATTCATCTCAGTGTCCATTGAACGGATGTCACGAAGAGGATATGATGTCTATGGATTACAGATCTTAGTAGATGTGTTGTGATTTGGTTGTGGTTGAAATTCCGAAAATTCGGATTTTTTCTCAGTCCGACAATAAATTCTTCAGTCCGATATAACGCTAAACCGAAAATTTTGAATTACCGAATTTTAAAATCGAGTTAGAAATAGCCTAAAACTAGTAGGGAAAAAAAATTGAAAAGTGAAAACTTTTGACGAAAAATAAAAACTAAAATGGCCTAAAAATTTGAATTTTGGTCCGGAAATTTGAATTTTTTGTCGAAAATTTTTTCGTATCGCCAAAATTTGAAATCGAAGCTTAAATGGTCTAAAAATGATCTAGAAAAAATTAATTTTTTTTTATTTTTTGGAAACCATGTTCCGTAACTAGTCTAGATATTAGCTAAGTCTAGAAATTGCTCGAACAAAAGACTGATCGGAATACCTAGGTACTAAATACCTAAGTTCAGAATGTTAGATTTTGAATATTGGGTTCGGAATAAACTTGAAAACCTGAATTCGGAATATTGGATTCTGAATGTTGGATTCAGAATATTTCAGAAATTCAGAATAATCCAATTCGGAATATGCTTTGTACCCCAATTCGGAATCATTTTCAATCCCAATTCGGAATAAATTTCAATCCCAATTCAGAATATTTAACAGCCCCAATTCGGAATATTAACTTTTCACCAATTCGGAATAAAATATGTTCACTAATTTGAATAAAAAACTCTTCACCAATTCGGAATAAAACTCTTCACCAATTTAGAATAAATTTATTCCCCAATTTGGAATATTATTTTGGTCTTTAATTCGGAATGTTTTATATCCCAATTCAGAATATGTCTTATATCTCAATTCGGAAGATTTTACTACCCACAATTCGGAATAAAATTCAAAGCCAATTCGGAATATGGAGTAAGGCTTGAATTCGGAATATGAACTAATTCTCCAATTCGGAATATGATAAAGCTTGAATTCGGAATACTCCCAATATTTTTGAATATGTCGAATAGTACTTTGATTATCACGATTTTTCACGAAATCGAGCCAAACGCCAAAACATTTTGAGTTTTTTTTGCCAAAACAAAGGTACCAAATCACTACCACAAATATGTAGATGATATTGGGAAAGATTAAACCATAAAAACACACAAAAATTTGAGACGTATGGTATTTTTGATAAAAAGAACATGAATTCAATGAAAAACAAACAACGAATATTCAATCACCTGTCCACTATAGGCTCTTGATAGCAAATGTTAATCCAATCAATCCATAACACAATACATATGATAGAAATAGATAGAAGTTAGAGAGAAAAAGTAGGGAGATGATAACTCGAATTTACTCAGGTTAAAAAGTTCTTTGTCGTGTGTCTCTTCGAATTGAAAAACTTGTGTTTAATGTGTGACTCAGTTTTATTTTGGTGGAACAAAAGTGTGTCGTTGTAGTGTTTTTAAAATAAAATGTGCAAAACTTTAAAGTAAAAGGCAGGTAATTTAAATCTAAGTCTAATTAAAATAAAGTGCAGGTATTTAAAGCGTGACTAAAATTAAAAGGCACTAAAGTAAATAACGCAAACTTAAATCTATCTAAGGCAATCTTAAAACGCGACTAAAACTTAAACTAAGGCAAGTCTAAAATAAAGCTAAGACAAAAAATTTTAAAGTGCAGTTAAATAAAAAGGCGGGAAAAATAAAGATTGAGAACGAAAGACAAAAAATTAAAAAGGAACACTAAGAAGAACCTGACAAAAATCCTTGATTCGGAAGTTTTAAGTTCCGAATGAACCTAGCTCTTGAGTCGGAACTCCTTGATACGGAAGTCTTGATCCGGAACTTTCGTTCGGAAGACTTCCGGATTAATAAGCTTGATTCGGAACTTGGTTCGGAAGTTTCGTCTGATTCGGAACTTAACCTTCGTTCGGAAGTTCGTCCGGAACTTTCGTTCGGAACTTCGCTCGGAAGTTCGTTCGGAAGTTTTAGCTTGACTCGGAACTTTTAAAGTTCCGAGTGAACCTTCTTGACCCGGAACTTCTGAGACTTCCGAATGAGCACTTGCTGATCCGGAACTTTCCCTTCGTTCCGAAGTTTTCGTCCGGAAGTTTGAGACTTCCGAATGAGTATGCTTGAGTCGGAAGTTGTCCTTCGTTCGGAACTTTGAATGTTCCGGATGAAGCCCTTGATTCGGAACTTCAGACTTCCGAATGAACACTCCTCTCTTGCCTTGGCTCGGAACTTTCACCTGGAAAGATCATAAACACAAACAAACTTCCCGAAGAACAATGGATCAAAAATAACAACTAATCTGCCACAGATTTAACTAAAATCAAACAAACGATTCAATCAAAACATCAATTACTCATAAACAAACAATCAAAATCAACAAGACAAACAAATTTAACCACAATAATTAAAAACCCACTTGATCAAAATAAAAGCATGAACATAAACATAAACATAAACACAAAAATCAAAGATTAAGAAAGGTAGATGAGAGATTAACAAGATAAAGTAAAGATTGACAAGAATTAAATAGGAACTTACTTGAAATTAAATGAATTTAAGGTGCAAGACAAGGTATTTAAATTGGACAAGAAATTAAATGACATGTATTTAAATGTGCAAGGTAATGAAAATGGAAGAACTAGTGTCACTCTAGCCAACAAAAGAAAATGATTACAACTAATGACTATTTATAGGGGAGGATTAAGGAAGCTTCCTCCCCTCCTTCATTTCTTCTTAATTGCGAGATTAACTCCCTCCTTCTTTTAATCTTCATTAATTGCATCATTAGTCCTTTTCTTCTAATCTTCTTTAAACTTGGACTTAAAGGACTTTTGGCTTCGGGATTTCTTTTAACTCGTCTTTAAATTCTTCAATAAAATAGACTTGAATTCTTCGGCCTTTGATAAACTTCCGTCTTTTGACTTTTTCTTCGAAAAATCTTCAGAATTGGTCTTGGACTTCCGTTCTTTTGCACTCTTGACTTCTCGACTTCGTCTTTCATCGTTTTTCTCCAATAAAAGTCCGTAAATGCCCGTGAATGTCCATGTTTTCTCCACTTTTCACCTTTTTGTCTTAAATCACAACAAAAACACAAACCACGCATAATTCCGACATAAAAGACATAAAATACACGTTTTGGTCTGGTTATTATTGTAATTAAGTGGTAGAAAAGATGTGTGTTTTCACACATATCAAATCCCCTACACTTTACCATTGCAATGTCCTCATGCAATGCATTAGTTACAAAGCAAGATTACATTTTTCATCATAATCAATCCACGTTGGCCTTTATTAAAGAAATAAAAACTATAAACATTCAAAGTAAAGAAATCAAAAGCATACCTTGGGTTTTGGAAATGTCATGAATAATCATCATCCTCAAGTTTTCACTTTCTCCAAACCAAGCTTAAAAACGAGATCATTGTTATTATAAGTTAGTAAACTATCACGAACTCATGTGGGCCAATTACTCACTTAGACTCCCTTATTCCTAGGTGTATCTCTTATATTTTATTATTGTCTTGAATGATCACGAGGATGCATTTTTGACTTATTTCGATAGTTATTAAGTCTGAAAATAAAGTGAACGATTTAATCAATAGTTATCTAAAGGACAAAATCTTTTAAAACTGCTTCTCGGGACCCCATAAAGTTCATATCTTGGCATAACTCGCTTCGCGATTTGAGACCTTTCTCGGACCGATATTTGGCAGCGACTTCATACTTCAAACCTTGAGAGACGTTCATGAAATAATGGTCTTCTCTTCATAATGGAATTTCTTCACTTGAAGTTTTGAGAGATTCATACTTGGACCACGACTTCTTCATTTTTCTCCAATCTTTATTTTGGACTTTGATATACAACGATCTGCCTCCTTTTATGACTTGGATCTATTTATCCTCATACCTTGTTAGGGTCTTTTCGGATACACTTCTCCATGACTTTTGGGGAGTATTTACTTTTCGTCGTGTGTCTCGATCCTTCATATTGATTTTCGATAAATGATTCTTCACGTCACTTTGGATCTTTAGCAACAAAATATAGCCCTCATGCCTTGTTAGGGCCTTTTCGGACTCGCCAATCTTCGCATCCCGCTTCAATAAGTTATGCCTTGGCTATGAACTCTAATCCATACCGAGCAACTTTTAAACGATCTTGGGCTAGAAGCTAAGTAACTTTTCAAATCGTACAACCTTATTTATTAGCAGATAAATTATTAGCAAGCGATGGGAGAATAGGCTTATAATTAACTCACATAAATTCACGAAAGAACACCAAACTTATAATTGGCTCTATCATCTCTCGTTCTCCATAATTTAAAATCTCAAGTAATGAGACTCGTGGATACTTAGCCTATTAGATCAAAGTTTTGGGTTTTCGAGTCGCCTATAGGATCTTGCAAATTCTTAGACTTTTTCAAGTTTAGAAATCGCATTTTAAAGTTCCATTGATAAACGACTCTCTAGGATCAATTATAGGAACTTGCGAAAAGTTCTTGTTCTTAACCCGTGAGAGTTAAGACTTTCGCGTTTTAAAGCTCCTTATATAAAAGCCTAGCAAAACTTGACTTAAACACGTTAAGGGTACTAGCTAGAGCAAACTTAGATAAGTAAAGTCGGATTGAGTCAAAAGATTCACAACGTTTTGAAAATTAAAACCACTTATTAAACATTTATTCTAGCAAAGAAAGAAAATAACTATACAAAGGGAAAAACAAATAGGCCAAAATAGATCAAAAATTTTGAAAAATGTCGAAAAATTGATTTTCCGGTTAAAATGAGGACAAAAACAAGGAAAAGACCACTTAACTTCGATAGAAGTCCCCCTACACTTAAGATAAACATTGTCCTCAATGTTTAAGCATGTGGGAGTAAACTCCCCTACACTTAGGACATTGTGCACGTTGTTTAAATCTCGCTAAGGAAAAGACAACTAAAGAGATTCCTATTTTAATATTGAGAAAATATAAAATAGTGAATCGAAAAGAGTTTAGGATAGAACCGGGAAGAAATGGACACGGAATCACGGATCGTCAAGAATCATCAAGAGTGGATCATTGAAGCTCGAATCCCGGATTAAGAAGTGAGGAGAGTAAATAGCAAACCAACGGGTCTCCCCTACACTTATGGTAAAGAAAGCGAAAAGATAGATGCATGGGTTGCCTCCCAAGAAGCGCTTGGTTTTTGTTAACCGAGTCGTGAGCCTGACTCGACCTTGATCATCAACGGAAGAAGCGTGAAACATATCCACCAGGATCAAAGACATAGTTTTCATCCATCAATAAGCAGACGCTTAAGGCGAACAAGGCAAGCCAAAGAAGAAGTGGCAAGGTTCCCTTAAGAAAAGATGGAGCACAGTGGAAGCAAGGGTGAAGTGGTGCAAGCATGTCTTCAAAATTTCCAAAGATTTTTCCTTTTATTTCATCAGGTGGATACTAAGATGGCTTAAAGACTTCAATACCGGGGTCGAACACCTTTTCCTTTAGGGGAAAATAGCACTCAGGCTCAGCCGAGTGTGAAGAAGATCCGGAAAGAAGCACAACCTCGTCCTCAGAAGGGGGACAAAGAGGTGTCAAATCATATGTGCAACGGATATTGGTGTCGACCGGTTTCTTCTCCTTTGACAGAATGTTCTTCAAATCCAAAGTAGGGTCAAGACGATAATCTTCAAAGTCATAAGGAGGAGCATCACTCTCATGAGGGAAGTAAGTGTTGAGAAACATAGAGAAATCTTCCTCAAATGAGTAATCGTCCAAAGTAGGATCGAGTGATGGCGGAGGATCTTCATCATGTGAAGAATCGCTCGAAAGAGTATCGGCCTCATCGAAATCATCGAAAGTGGGCAGCTCGGGATACTCAGAAGTACAATCATCAAAATCATCCGAATCTGAGCTAGAATCATCATCATCATAAGCATCAAAGACCGGTGGAGAATCATAAATGGGAGAAGCGTCCAAAGTGGATCGAGAATCATCCACATCATCGTCAAAGAGTGGATTATCGATGGAAGAATCGAATAGAGGATTGTCATAGACGGTAAAGTCTTCGAGCACATTAATCATATTCACTGATTCTCGTCCATAGTATTTGCCTGTAAGCTTCCCCATTTTGAAAATTTGTGAGTCATTCCCGACTCTTAAGATTAACTCACCTTCGGAAACATCCACTAAAGCACGTCCGGTTCTCAAGAATGGCCGACCAAGTATTAAAGGAATACGAGGGTCCATTTCATAATCAACTACGACAAAATCGACCAGGAAAGTGAATGCGCCAACTTTGATGAACACATCTTCGGCTATACCAACAGGGTAAGCGAGAGTGCGATTTGCAAGTTCAAGAGTCATCTTTGTTGGAGTGAGGTCGGGTAATGATAGTGTTTTCCAAACACTCAGTGGCATCAAATTAATACTAGCCCCGAGATCAGCAAGGGCAGTAAATTCTTCAGTTTTGTTGAACACGTAAGGCAACACAAAACGACCGGGATCTCCTAGCTTTTCCGAAAGTTCTTTAAGAATAACTGCAGAGCAGTTTTCATTTAAGCGTGTGTTGGCGAGTTCAATCAGCTTCTCCTTTTTGTTAAGCAATTCCTTAAATGCTTTAACAATTTTGGGCATGAGGACAAGTGCTTCAAGAAAACTAATGCTGAAGCCCATTTGAGAAATCATATTGATATATTTTGTCACTTGAGAGTCCTCCTTTGTTAGATCGTTGGTCTTGCCTATGCGAGAAGGGTATGGGATTTTGGGTTTATAGGTGGAAGGTGAAGGTGTAGTCGGTAAAGGTTGAGATGTTGAAGGGTCCTTCCGAGATACATCGTCATGACGAGGCGGTGACGGTAATGGTGCACTAATACTAGGTGTAGGAGGAGTAGGGATACATGGTGGTGGAGGAGGTGTAGATGATGGGGGTGGGATTGGTGGTCCTACGATGGTAACTCCACTACGAGTAGTAATAGCACTCACATTGGCTCGCGGATTGGTGACGGTGTTTGAAGGTAGAGAACTCGAAGAAGAAGGTTGAGCTTCGGGCAAGAAACTAGCCAACAGATTCTTTAATTCAGTCGTTTGAGTGCTGAACGAGGATTGAATATTATCACGAACCTCGGTTCTGATCTCATTACCTTGCTTCATGATATCTCCTTTCAAATTGATTATTTGGCTCTGTAGATTCTTGATTTGCTCACCTTGAGTTCTCATGACGGCTTCAACATCAGGATTAATGGGTGGGGTTTGTTGTGTGGGTGGTTGATAAGGATTAGAAGCTCTTGGTGGGATTTGGTTGCTTCTATTGTAGTTGTTGGCGGGGTTTTGGTTTTGAGGAGAAAAACCGGGTGAAAGGTAATTGTTAGATCGGTAACTCAGCAGATTTCTATCCCCTTGTTGTCGAGCTTGGTAATTTTCCGGTGAATAATTACCGTAAGCTGCATACACATTTTCCGGATTTCCTTGTGTAGAAGGACAATCGGTGTATGAGTGAGGACCGCCACATGTTTCACAAGGATTAGCAACCGCTTTAACTTGTTGTTGTTGTTGGTTTGAAACGAGAAGCGTAATACTTTTGCTCATTTCGGTCATCATGCGGGTGAGTTCGGTCATCTCAGGGTTTGCTGAAGTAGAGGAAACATTGACTCTCGGGTTGTTTCGTGAAGAAGCAGAGGAATCCCAGTTTTTGTGGTGAGTAGTCATGTTCTCAATTAGCTCTCTATACTCCTCTGGTCTCCTTTTCATGAATGTGCCACCGGCGGCTGCATTAAACGTATCACGATCTCGAAAAGTCAAACCGTTGTAGAAAGTATCGATTAAGGTCACAGGGAGCATGTTGTGGTTTGGACATCTATCGATCAAGACATTATATCGCTCCCAAGCATCAAAAAGAGATTCATCAGGGTCTTGCATGAAACCACTGATTTGATTGCGAAGGCTTGTGACCATGGATGGTGGAAAGTAGCGCGACAAAAAGCGTTGAGTCATGTCATCCCAAGTGTGAATAGAATTCTTCGGGAGACGATCAAACCATTTCTCGGCATGATTTAATAAAGTGTGTGGAAAGAGTTGTAGGCTAAGTTCATCCATTGTGGCACCGACCAACTTCATGCTTTGGGTGATTGTAATGAACTTGTCGAGGTGTTTGTTGGCATCATCATCAGGCAATCCACGGAATGGGTTTGTTTGTACTTGCTGAATCATGTGGTGCTTCAACGAAAACTCAGGAGCGTTGATTTGCATCGGCGCAATCGGTCCTCCTCGTCCAAACATGGTTGGTTGACAAAGTTCCTCCATGGTCCGAAGATCGGGCTGTGGAAGAGCATTGTTGTTATTATTAGGGTGTGGTGGATTATTTTTGTTTACACCTGACATAGCTAAATCTTCTTGAGGCTCGGGCTCTTGATAATTAGAAGATCTAGTACGCATGCACCTACAAAGACAAAAGAAAAAGAAACCAAACACAAAGACAATATATATACACAATAAAGATAAAATCTTTTTGGATTTTTGAAATTTTTAATTTTTATGTATTTTTATCAGTTTTTAATTTTTATGATGTTTTTTGAATTTTATATGCAAGAAAAATAACGCTCACAAGTGAACGGATCCCAAAAAGCAACGCGTCTCACACAGAAAACCGTTAATCTTTACGAAAAGAGCCGGCAGCGGCGCCATTTGATAACTCGAATTTACTCAGGTTAAAAAGTTCTTTGTCGTGTGTCTCTTCGAATTGAAAAACTTGTGTTTAATGTGTGACTCAGTTTTATTTTGGTGGAACAAAAGTGTGTCGTTGTAGTGTTTTTAAAATAAAATGTGCAAAACTTTAAAGTAAAAGGCAGGTAATTTAAATCTAAGTCTAATTAAAATAAAGTGTAGGTATTTTAAGCGTAACTAAAATTAAAAGGCACTAAAGTAAATAACGCAAACTTAAATCTATCTAAGGCAATCTTAAAACGCGACTAAAACTTAAACAAAGGCAAGTCTAAAATAAAGCTAAGAAAAATAATTTTAAAGTGCGGTTAAATAAAAAGGCGGGAAAAATAAAGATTGAGAATGAAAGACAGAAAATTAAAAAGGAACACTAAGAAGAACCTGACAAAAATCCTTGATTCGGAAGTTTTATGTTCCGAATGAACCTAGCTCTTGAGTCGGAACTCCTTGATACAGAAGTCTTGATCCGGAACTTTCGTTCGGAAGACTTCCGGATGAATAAGCTTGAGTCGGAACTTGGTTCGGAAGTTTCGTCTGATTCGGAACTTAACCTTCGTTCGGAAGTTCGTCCGGAACTTTCGTTCGGAACTTCGTTCGGAAGTTCGTTCGGAAGTTTTAGCTTGACTCGGAACTTTTAAAGTTCCGAGTGAACCTTCTTGACCCGGAACTTCTGAGACTTCCGAATGAGCACTTGCTGATCCGGAACTTTCCCTTCGTTCGGAAGTTTTCGTCCGGAAGTTTGAGACTTCCGAATGAGTATGCTTGAGTCGGAAGTTGTCCTTCGTTCGGAACTTTGAATGTTCCGGATGAAGCCCTTGATTCGGAACTTCAGACTTCCGAATGAACACTCCTCTCTTGCCTTGGCTCAGAACTTTCACCTGGAAAGATCAGAAACACAAACAAACTTCCCGAAGAACAAGGGATCAAAAATAACAACTAATCTACCACAGATTTAACTAAAATCAAACAAACGATTCAATCAAAACATCAATTAATCATAAACAAACAATCAAAATCAACAAGACAAACAAATTTAACCACAATAATTAAAACCTCACTTGATCAAAATAAAAGCATGAACATAAACATAAACATAAACACAAAAATCAAATATTAAGAAAGGTAGATGAGAGATTAACAAGATAAAGTAAAGATTGACAAGAATTAAATGGGAACTTACTTGAAATTAAATGAATTTAAGATGCAAGACAAGGTATTTAAATTGGACAAGAAATCAAATGACATGTATTTAAATGTGTAAGGTAATGAAAATGGAAGAACTAGTGTCACTCTAGTCAACAAAAGAAAATGATTACAACTAATGACTATTTATAGGGGAGGATTAAGGAAGCTTCCTCCCCTCCTTCATTTCTTCTTAATTGCGAGATTAAGTCCCTCCTTCTTTTAATCTTCATTAATTGCATCATTAGTCCTTTTCTTCTAATCTTCTTTAAACTTGGACTTAAAGGACTTTTGGCTTCGGGATTTCTTTGAACTCGTCTTTAAATTCTTCAATAAAATAGACTTGAATTCTTCGGCTTTTGATAAACTTCCGTCTTTTGACTTTTTCTTCGATAAATCTTCAGAATTGGTCTTGGACTTCCGTTCTTTTGCACTCTTGACTTCTCGACTTCGTCTTTCATCGTTTTTCTTCAATAAAAGTCCGTAAATGCCCGTGAATGTCCGTGTTTTCTCCACTTTTCACCTTTTCGTCTTAAATCACAACAAAAACACAAACCACGCATAATTCCGACATAAAAGACATAAAATACACGTTTTGGTCCGGTTATTATTGTAATTAAGTGGTATAAAAGATGTGTGTTTTCACACATATCAGGAGAGAAAGAAAGAGAAAGAGATACTATAATATGTGTTTATTAGAGAGAGAAAGGAAAACTAGAAATGACAATCCTCACCCCTTCATGGAAGTTTGGAGGGGTATATATAGCTCGGGACTTGAACTACTTTTCATGTGACAATATTAGTCCCTACAAGTCCCGACTATGTAAACTATTGTAATTCCGTTAGTCGCTCACATTTTAAGGCAAACATAGGTTTTTAAGTGGTTTATGGTATTTAGTTAAGTTTGAAAATCATTGCAAAAGTTTTTGCTAAGTTTTGTGTTTTATGCATAAGTTGAATGTCAAACGCATCAGAAGAAATGAAATGTTTGTGTGATTGAATGGAGCCTTGAAATTTGGTAGTTTCTTAGATCTGGTGGTTGTGCATCTGTGTAATATCTGGTTTCTTATTTTGGTAGCTTATTGTGAAAGTTATAAGATCATAAAACTCACTGTATTCCCAAATAGATCAGCAAATAGGCCTTATTGATTTGTGCTTGCATATTATTACTGCCTTGTTGTTTTGTGTATTTGTTGATTGTTATTGCCTCAATGGGTGCTTATAAGTGTGATTTGTGCATTTGTGGCTTATTTGGACAACCCATAAGCTCACTGGCTTATTGGCTTTTATCTTCCAAAAACCAAAGCAAGGCAGAAAAACTGTTGTACTTGTTACTGACTTTCAACTCAAATCTTCCTCCATAAACAGCTTATTTTGCCCTTAAATAGCTTAACAAAGTTCCTATAATCAGAATTGGTAACGTTGACTTTTGTTGACTTTGGTCAAACTTGGTTCAAAGTGCTTATTTCTATATTCCAACTTACTGGATCAAGCAACAACTTTGTTTTTGTACTTTTCATCAATAATCTCAGCTTATTATTAGTTTTGGTAGTTTGTAGCTCTTAATATTAGCTTTTCACTAGAAAACTAGCTTTTTCTGCTTATTCACTGAGCTTATTGGCTT
Organism: Glebionis coronaria; assembly: GCA_025667525.1. Taxonomy (NCBI): domain Eukaryota; kingdom Viridiplantae; phylum Streptophyta; class Magnoliopsida; order Asterales; family Asteraceae; genus Glebionis; species Glebionis coronaria. The sequence continues at coordinate 369,266,989 of CM046875.1, forward strand.
CTATAGATTATTTTACTAAGCTTTTTGGAAATTTTCTTGTTGATAAGTCTTAGTTTGTTCATTTAAGAGATTTTGCAAAACGAATCAGCTTCTAAAGTGCTCTAAAACTCCAACCCGACTATTTTGTCTTTTTGTGAAAAAGTTCTTTTCAACTTTTTGGCTTATTCTTTGAGCTTTTTTAGAATTTATTTTTACAAATAGCCTTATAATCCTAATAGAAGGTTTTGTGATTAATCAGAGCTTATGGCATTCTGTTTTAGCTTATTGGGCTTATTGGCCATTAAGAAAAAGCTTATTGCATATTAAGTAGTGATAAGCTCAAAACCAACTTTTGGGCCTTTAGACTTTTGTTCTTAGAATTTGATTTTGAGTCAGACTGGGTTTTTTCATAGTTTTCTGTGGACTTTGGATTTTACATGGCTAAAAAGCCCATTAAGACCCACAGTTTTGGATTTTGGCCCATTTGAGGGCCAAATAAGGGTATTATGGTAATTTCACTTTCATTTTTGGATTAGTTAGATAAAGATAAGTTAGTTTGCCACTTTTTAGAATTTTTTACAACGTTTGGATTTTTATGTATTATTTTATTATTTTATTTTAGTTAAAAATTGTTTTTAGTGATTTTAATTAGTTTTTAGAGGTTCTAAATTTTGGAAAAATATTTTTTGGCTTATTTAAAGTATTTTTTTGGTTTACCAAGTCTTAAATCTTAGTTTGGGGTTTTTGTTAATTTATTTGATATTAGGGCTTTAACTAGCATTTAAAAATTAAATATTAATTAATTTAAAAAGTTGCAAGAATTTTTCTTTATTTGTAAACCTTAGATTTATTTTTAGGGATTTATAGTAGTTTTTTGGGATTTTTTAGATAAAGTTTTAATTTTGCCTCCTTTTGCGTGAAAACGCGTTTTTCGTCTTAGTTTATTTTTATCGTAATCCGTCATTTTTCTTTTATCCATTCTCTGAATATTAATCAAAACAAGAGTTTGACACACACTATAATCCTCCTTGGTGAAGGAACTTACATTGGGTCATTAGTGTATGTTTTTCCTAAATAGATGCCTTCTCTTCTCATTTTGATATATCTCACTTCGCTCTAATACTCTACTATCTGAGTATTTTAGTCTTCTTAGTCAATTTTTATTATATTCCACTTTTGGGAAATACTTGTAACAAGAGTTACTTACTCTTCGATTCGTGGAAAGACGATACAATCGTGACACTTGTATACTCATCCATTCAGTCAATCTAAGTATGTGTTCTCTTACTCTTTTCCATTTGTTACTTTGATTACTATGCTAGGCTAAGTTATTTGTGACTATCTTGGTATATGACTATAATTCGTGATGATGCTATGACATGATCCTTTACAAACTGATTTCAAGCTAATGTTGTAGAACCATTTTGCCACCTAGCTCAATCACCATATTTTATCAAAGTTGATTTGTTTCAATAGTTTGATGCCCAGAGGGTCAAATTGGTTGGAGAGATCCGCTTAGATATTTTGATAAAGTATTGAATTTGTTGGAAACTTGTTTTAAGCGTAGTCGCTTAATAATACATAAGTCTTGAATCAAACCAAGTGAATTATGAAAACGTCATTTTGATGAAAAAGGATTATCACGCTTAACCTACCTAATTGTATCTCGATCATTATTATCATTTTCACGATATTATAGAAACTATCCCATATTAGTCATATTTTGTCTTTATATTAAATAAATCAATCATTTCTACCTTATTAGATTGCTTACCAAAACAAAACTAAGTCCTCGCGAACGATCCTGGCTTACTACTACAAAACTATACTACGAACGAAAGGGTATATGATAGGTGTGTAAACACCCATCCTTTTTACCACTTAATTACAATAATAACCGAGCCAAAACGTATATTTTATGTCATTTATGTCGGAATTATGCGTGGTTTGTGTTTTTGTTGTGATTTAGGACGAAAAGGTGAAAAGTGGAGAAAACACTGGCATTCACGGGCTTTAATCGAAGAAAAAGACGAAAGACGAAGTCAAGAAGTCAAGAGTGTAAAAAGAACGGAAGTCCAAGACCAATTCTGAAGATTTATCGAAGAAAAAGTCAAAAGACGGAAGTTTACTAAAAGCCGAAGAACTCAAGTCTAATTTATTGAAGAATTACAAGACGAGTTTAAAAGAAATCCCGAGACAAAGTCATTAAGTCCAAGATTTAAGAAGATTAAAGAAAGCAAGGACTTAAGTGTGCAATTAAGAAAAGATGAAAGAGGGAGGAAGCTTCCTAAGCACTCCTTAATCTCCCCTATATATAGTTTAGGATTTCATTTCATTAGATTTGTTGGATAGCTTGACAAACTATTTCTTCTATTTTCATTACCTTGCACATTTAAATACATGTCATTTAATTTCTTGTCCAATTTAAATACTTGTCTTGCACCTTAAATTCCTTTAATTTCAAGTAAGTTTCCATTTAATTCTTGTCAATCTTTATTTTTATTGTTAATATCCTATCTACGTTTCTTTAATCTTTATGTTTATGTTCATGTTCATGTTCTTATTTTATTGATTTAAGTGGGTTTTGATTATTGTGGTTATTTTTGTTATTTTGATTGTTTTGGATTGTTTGATTATCATTAGTAGATGTTTTGTGATTAGTTTGATTTAATCTTTTGGTTGATTTTGATTATATTTGGTTAGATTCGTATATACCTGTGTTTCCTTGTTCTTCGCTTTGCTGTTACTGATCTTCCAGGTATTCCGAATCAAAGTCTGTGTTCCGAATCAAGGGATTGTGCAATTTTATTCCGGATCAAAAGTCGTTCATCCGGAATATTAGATATTCCGGATCAGTTGTGCTCATTCGGAATAATTAATTATTCCGGATCAAGCATCTCATCTGGAATACCAAACATTCCGGATCAGCCTTTTATTCCGGATCAAATCCACATTCCGGATCAAGGTGCTATTCCGGATCAACCTCTCATTCTGAATCAAATAATATTCCGGATCAGCAAGTTCATCCGGAATAATTTATTATTCCGGATCAAGGAGGTTATTCGGAATATTAAGACAATCCAGATCAAGGGTTTTATTCGGAATAACATTCCGGATCAGAAAACATTCAGAATCAAGAGATATTTCGGATCAAGGGCAACATTCTGTATCAAAGCTACATTCCGAATTAAGAAGTTTATTCCGGATAGGTGACATATTCCGAGTAAGCATTTTATTCCGGATCAAAGTTTTGGGTAAATATTCCGAGTGAAGAAGAATCATTCCGAACGAAGGTGACATTCCGGATGAGTGATTATTCCGAACGAAGGTTTATTCCGGATGAGCTATTTTTCAGGTTCTTTTAAGTTACTGTTTTAATTTTCTGTTTTTAATTTTCAAGCTTTATTTTTCCCGCCTTTTTATTTAGTTGCACTTTAAGATTATTTGCCTTAGATTTATTTTAGCCTTGCCTTAGTTTTAAGTTTTAGTTGCGTTTTAAGTTTGCCTTAGATAGATTTAAGTTTGCGTTATTTTGTTTTAGTGCCTTTTAATTTCCGTCTCACTTTTAAATACTCGCCATTTACTTTAAATTAGACTCCATTTTACTTTAGCGCCCATTAACTTTAATTGTTTTGCACATTTTAATACTACAACGACACAACTTTTGTATCACCAAAGAACAACTGAGTCACATAGTTAATCCAGTTTGGACGAGGAGGACCGATGGCGCCGCTGCCGGCTCTTTTCGTAAAGATTAACGGTTTTCTGTGAGAGACGCGTTGCTTTTTGGGATCCGTTCACTTGTGAGCGTTATTTTTCTTGCTTAAAAAATTCAAAAAACCACAAAAAATTAAAAATTGTTAAAACATCCATAAAAAGTAAAAATTTCAAAAATCCAAAAACATTTTATTTTTATTGTGTATATATATTGTCTTTGTGTTTGGTTTCTTTTTCTTTTGCCTTTGTAGGTGTATGCGTACTAGATCTTCTAATTATCAAGAGCCCGAGACTCGAGAAGATTTAAGTATGGCAGGTGTTAACAACAACAATAATCCACCGCACCTCAATAATAACAACAACAATGTTCATCCACAGCCCGATCTTCGGACAATGGAGGATCTTTGTCAACCTACCATGTTTGGACGAGGAGGACCGATTGCGCCGATGCAAATCACGGCTTCGGAGTTTTCGTTGAAGCACCACATGATTCAGCAAGTTCAAACAAATCCATTCGCCGGAATGCCTGATGATGATGCCAACAAACACCTCGACAAGTTCATTACAATCACCCAAAGCATGAAGTTGCCTGGTGCCACAATGGATGTTCTTCGCCTACAACTCTTCCCACATACTTTATCACGCCACGCCGAGAAATGGTTTGATCGTCTTCCAAAGAATTCTATTCATACTTGGGATGACATGACTCAACCCTTTTATTCGCGCTACTTTCCACCATCCATGGTCACGAGCCTTCGCAATCAAATCAGCGGTTTCATGCAAGACCCCGATGAATCTCTTTTTGATGCTTGGGAAAGATATAACGTATTGATCGATCGTTTTCCAAACTACAACATGCTCCCTGTGACCTTAATAGATACTTTATACAACGGTTTGACTTTTCGAGATCGTGATACGATTAATGCAATCGCCGGTGGCACATTTATGAAAAGGAGACCCGATGAGTGTAGAGAGCATATTGAGAACATGACTACTCATCATAAAAACTAGAATTCCTCCGCTTCTTCAAGGAACAACCCGAGAGTCAATGTTTCTTCTACTTCAGCAAGCCCCGACATGACCGAATTCACCCGCATGATGACTGAAATGAACTAAAATATCTTGCTTCTCGCTACAAACCAACAACAACAAGTTAAAGCGGTTGCACCTTCTTGTAAGACATGCGGCGGTCCACACTCATACACTGATTGTCCTTCTACTCAAGGAAATCCGGAAAATGTGTATGCAGCTTATGGTAATTATTCACCGGAAAATTACCAAGCAATACCTCAAGGGGATCGAAATTTGCTGAGTTACCGATCAAACAACTACCTTTCACCTGGTTTTTCTCCTCAAAACCAAAACCCCGCCAACAACTACAATAGAAGAAACCAAATCCCACCAAGAGCTTCTAATCCTTATCACCCACCCGCTCAACAAGCCCCACCCATTAATCCGGATGTTGAAGCTTTGATGAGAACCCAAGGTGAGCAAATCAAGAATCTACAGAGCCAAATTATCAATATGAAAGGAGATATCACCAAGCAAGGGAATGACATCAGATCCGAGCTTCGAGATAATATCCAATCCTCCTTCAACAATCAAACGAATGATTTGAAGAATATGCTTGCTAGTTTCTTGCCCACAACTCAACCTTCTTCTTCGAGTTCTCTACCTTCAAACACCGTCACCAATCCGCGAGCAAATGTGAGTGCTATTACTACCCGTAGTGGAGTTACCATCGTAGGACCACCTATCCCGCCCCCATCATCTACACCTCCTCCACCACCATTTATCCCTACTCCTCCTACACCTAGTATTAGTGCACCATTACCATCTCCGCCTCGTCATGACGATGTTCCCAAGAAGAACCCTTTAACATCTCAACCTTTACCCACTTCACCTACACTTTCACCACCCAAACCCAATATTCCTTATCCATCTCTCTTAGGTAAGACCAAAATGCACACAAAGGATGACATTCAAGTGTCAAATTATTTGAAGATGATCTCTCAAATGACTTTCAACATTAGTGATGAGACTGCAATTATACATAGTCTCATCGTCCAAATCGGGCTTAAAACGCTTAAAATATCATCAAAATACCCCTATATATGCTTGTATTTGTGTCTTGTGTATTTTATGTACGGATATCGTGAAATCATCAAATAATCACAACAAAGAAGCAATAACGAACACGGGAAACGAAGCCGCACAAAGAACCGGGCCCAAGTATGGAATTTCCAAAATTACCCTTGAAGAATTGAAGATTGGCAACATTGGTCCCTCATTTTTTGAAGACTTGACAATTTATACCCTTGCAATACTCTCCATTTGCATTTGGGTCCCTACATTATCAAGATATTACATGATCAGCCCTTGAAGAATGCAAATTGTACATTAAAGACCCTTGATTAATGTAACACCCCATTTTGATATATGGAATCTCACGCGTAATTATGGCGTGTCATCAAAGCATGCAAGGTAATATGTAGTAAAACATACATGACCATAGGGTAAACCGGAATCAAACATCGGTCCCCAACATAAGCCCAAAGCATAATAAAGCAACATAAATGAATGAAGGACTAAACAAGCATAAGTATATGAAGGCAAAAAGGAAGAGAAGTCTCTGTCAGCTTCCATCCTATGCACGTCCCCAAATGCTTGAGTCTTTCCTAGGGTACCTGTCGTTTTGGGACATGGAAAGGAAAGTAACGGCTGAGCAAAACGCTCAGTGCACGGATATAGACATAGTATGAATGACAAAACATGATAAAGACTTAATAGCAGCGGAAATGTATAAGTCCTGGAAAACCTGGAACATGTTCATAAAACTGGTTTTATAGTTTGAAAAGCCTTATGTTTATCTTATGAAAACTGTTTAACATAATTTTTACCATTAGCCAATATAGGTCATGAAAATCCACCGTGCATGAATACTTGGAGGGGTGACCTCATCATGCAAATTAGAGGGGTTGCCTCTAATTTAATATACTGGTTCTGGGTAGGAGGGATCAGCTCCTTGTGAAGGATGCAAGGCACACACCACATTCACCATGATATCCTGACTGAAACATGTAACTAGGATGCACCCATACGCCCCACATGATAAATATGATAATATGGCCAAAAGCTGAAGGGACGCCACGAGCAATCACTCCGCCGTGGTGAAGTCATAACACCAGTGCCTCTAGTGTTATGGTTATGGTACCTCCATAACTAGGTGAAACTGGTCATGCATGTATATGGCTTTAGGTATTCTAATTAAACATAAGCCATTCAAAAACATATAAAACAAATACTGGGAAAACAATTGGCTGCATACGGGGAAATCCTAATAAGGAAAGAATGTCCATACTGAAAGGAAGGAAATCCGTACCTCAAGTCCAGTGAATGAACGGAAGAAAGACTCCTACTTCTGGATCACTAACGCTACATGAATACACACGTGTATAAGTATCGAATCACTGATTACGTACTGGGTTTTATGTCTCATCTTAGCTTACTTTGTATGTTTTAGGTCATGGTTTACTGTTTAAAGCCCTATCTGTGTTTACCTTGTACTCTGATTAATCTGATAAAGTATTACTGGTAATTCATGTATTATTATACTTACTGTTTAATAAGAAGTAACTTTCCAAAAATAGCAGGTTTCCAAAAATAGAAAGTTTCCAAAAATAGAAAGTTTCCAAAAATAGAAAGTTACCAAAAATAGAAAGTTTCCAAAAATAGAAAGTTTCCAAAAAAATAGAATTCACTACTTAAAATAGATTATTTTCTAAAAATAGAAAGTTTACAAAAATAGATCAGCTGCCTTAATTAAATAAGTTTCCATATATAGAAGGTTTCCATGATTAGATTAGCTGCCTGAAATAGATAGATTTTCATATATAGAAGGTTTCCATTAATAGATTAGTTGCCTTATTTAATTAAGTTTCTATAAATAGAAGTTTCCATAATTAGAATTAAGCTGGTTGCATAAGCTAAAATATAAGTCTAAGTGTTTATAAGCTTATTCCTTAAGTCATATGATATAGTGTATAGTTTTAATTATTATTTCATGCATTTTAATTAAACTATAGGTTAAGCATTTTAATTAAAGTATAACATGTTTTAATTAAAATGGAATAAATTACTTAGGTTAAAATGTATATTAATATGTATTAATAATATAACCTAAGTCATGTCTAAATTAATTAATTATAAGCATGTTTTAAATAATTAATTAATTATAACTTATAACATAAAAATACTTAGGTTAAATTAATATCATGCAAAATTAATAATTAAAAATAACCTAAGTCATGGTTTAATTAATATCTCATGTTATTAATTAATTTATATCCTAAGTTCATAATTCATAAAATTAACATGTAGCATAAATCATGATTTAACCAACGAACCATGAATCGGGCATGAACTCGACACCGTACACCGAGCCAACTCGGGGTACTTGTGTCCCCTTGCTGCCGTGGGTCCCACATGCACCAACCAAGACCAAAATGGTCTTGGTGGTGGCGGCTAAAAGCAAACCGAACCCCCCTCGGGTTGGTTATACTAGGCGGCCAAAAACAAACACTCATATAACAACCTTTGATTTTAATTAACCCCAAAACATGTTAGATCTATGTTTAATTATCATGTTTTAATAAGAACAATAACATGTTCATGAAAATAATCAAAGATTTAAAAAGAATTAAAAAGAAAGGTTTAGAATGATATACCAATACGTAGCTTGGAAGAGGATGAACAAACACGGTTTATAGCAATGGTTTTCAAGATCAAAATCAACCAACACCCTCCTATGGAGGTGTTAAAGGTGGCGGCACAAAGAGGAACCAAGGAGGAGGAGAGAAAACTTTTTAGGTTAAATGAATATCTTTCTTGAAATGTGGAAATGAAATGAATATTTACCATAACCCCCCCCCCCCCCCCTTTCTTGTAAAAAGTCAATGGGCTTAGCCCATTTGGTTATGTGTGCCGTGGGTATGGGGCCCCCACATAGGGTACCCGTACCTTTTCTCGTGTCCCGATGTTTCGTGTTCGTTCGTGGTTAAACGTGTTCGTGTTTAAAGTGTTCCTGTTTATATTATCATGTAGTTTATCGTATTATTTACACTCGTAATTAAGTACTTACGTAATTATTTTAGTTCTTGTTTTAAAATGGTGATCATGATTTAATTATGTTCACGTGGAATATCTATTAACTGTTTATCATGAGTTTGTACGTAATCGATACTCATCATGTCATACACGCATGCACTTGCTTGATTATTAGCACATGAATGTGATCAATACTAAATAGGGTAAGTTTTAATCTAGGACGTACGATCTTAAGGACACTATTCATGGTAAAAGCATGCGGGTTTTACAATTCTTCCCCCCTAAAAAGAATAATTCGTCCCCGAATTATAGATAACGTAACTAGAAGCGGAACACACCCGAATCAGACTGAGAGGGTATGTGAGATAATGAACGTGCAGGTGATCTGGCAAAAGAACGTGGAACGTGACATGTCTTGAAAAGACATGGAACGTGACATGACTGAAAGGACATATCTGGTTGACAAGAGAAACGGATAAAAGTCCGGATGAACTTGTCCGTTTCCAAGTGGCCTCCCTCTTGGAACGGTTCCTTCAGAAGATCTTGACACAAATGATAAATCTTGGTCCTCCTGACCTTGACTTGGAATACGAAGAAATTCTTGGTTATCAACGGAAGGTAGATCCCCTAAATTGGATCGAGGAAAATAAGAGTTAACGTGCTAGGGTAACTGAAACGTTACGATGCAAGACAATCTGACTTAACTGATAATTAGAAATGATGCGCGAGACATAAAGAAACGTAGTACGTGAAAAATTTTGAACGTGATACGTGAAAAATTTTGAACGTGCTACGTGGAGATATGGCGAGTGTAGTATGAGTAAACATATCGTGATCCATGATACGTGTAACATATCTTGATCATGATATGAGGAACGTGGAATGAACATGACATGTGAAACATATCGTGATCATAGAATACAATGGCGGTAACGCCAAACGCTACAAGGTGAGACGTGGAATATGACGTGAAACGTCTATCTGATGATGGAGAGTTATACTAAACTTAGGTCTGGTCTCTCAAGTTCTTGCAAAACTTCCCAGAACGAAATGAACGTAAAATCGTAAGCCCAGATACGATCATGAACGTGAATAGTGTCATGAACGCGAGCGCGAAAGCAAGTCATGGAATCAGAATGAAGACGTGAAGTAATTTAGGAGTACAATTGGGAATTTTTGTCTGACCCGATAGCTGCAGGATTACCAAGTGGTCGGATGAGCCTTGGCTGGAACATGTCCGATCAATCTGTCGGTTCTACAATCCTTGCGGATGTAATGATTCTGCAGACTTGATCAAACTGTTTGCAATAACCCAGATAGCATCATGCTTCTTCTAAGTTTGCATTAATCTGGTAACCAAAATCCGTGTAGATCTTGTCCCATTTTAGTTCCCAATTTCAGATGATGAAACATCCCAGTTTGTTGGTGTCCTATCTTATCCTGTTGGTATGTCAGGTACATAGATATGGACGTAGCTGTATCCTGCTTCGTAGAAACTTGATACATAGAAGGTTGCGAAACTCTGAGTCTTTGAATCAGACTTCTCCTAGCGTAGGATTTCCTAGAACACCTAATGTAGTGTAGGGTTCTCTCCTTTACGCATAAGCAGAGTCATGGTAAGATTAACCGTAGGAACCCATGTGACAGCATGTCACTGTAATCAAACAGAATTGATATTGGAAAATTTCTAGGGTAAAATTTCTCTTGTCAAGAATTTGCAACATAGTGAAGATATGGTCTTCCTGTCCTTCTCTAGGCTTAAATGAAATCAGGTTATCCTCAATGAAAATGCTGATGAATTTGTTTAGGAGTTCATGGAAACACAATTTATTAAGTCCATAATGCTGTTGGAGCATTGATGAGACTAATCCAAAATCATAAATCTAGCATGACCGAGTCGTGCACGAATAGCAGTCATGGACATGTCCTGCTCTTTCACCCGTCACTATTGGCAACTTGTTCATGAGTTCGATCTTGGAAAAGTGATTAACACTATACGGTTGATTGTACATGTCGTCAATACGTGGAGGAGAATAACGGTCATGAATGGTGATTTGTTTAAGTCGACGGTAGTCGACACATAATCTCATGGTACCATCCTTCTCCTTGTAGGTTCTCCTGGAATGTATAGGAAGACTTTGGAATAATCAACTGGCTATGCGTAAAAGAGTTAAGTGGTTGTGTCTTACTGACAGCTAGAAAATTTTAGCGACCATGGCTAACAATGCACATGCTTGTAAGCATAGATAATTTGCACAGATTTTCCGATGGAAAATCAAGCTGAACGTATTCAGGAGCCTGAACATTACTGTACAAAATTTTGAATCGTAGCATGGTGTGCTGTTCATAGTACATAATTAGAATAAAATTCATCTCGAGTCTGTCCGAGGAAATGCGTTGGCAGCTTGGATCTCATCACTAAGCTGAAGGAAAACCTTCATATACGCGGGAATACGAAAGGCGTCCTTCATGATCATGAATCAATGATTTATGGTTACAAGAATAAAAGTGAAATCGGCAATGTGACAGTTCTTACTGATGTGCCGGTAATGGTAGTGAAATTCTTGTGGCCTGATTAATACACGGCACAACAAAATGGATATACCCTTGGAGGGTACCCTGGATTTCTTAGAAATGTTCCATAGTTGGACGTGAGTCATGTGTATTGACTCGTTTCTTGGAACTATAAGCATGACATATGTCTTGACTGGTGTCCTGACATGTGTCTTCAGGAGGTATATGTGAGACATGTGTCTTGACTGATGTCTTGACATGTGTCTCGAGATGTGAAACAAATAACCACAATATAAGGTTATTATGCCAGAATTGGCGGATCGGTTAGACTACTAATCCTTGTATTTTCTGATCGTGGCCAGAGTTTCGGTTGCGATTTCTAGGTTAGTTTTTGTCATAGTAGTGATTACTACCGTCCTGTCTGTCAGTTCCATGATGGTCATTCTCATGACCGTGATTCATGTAACTATTTAGCTGAGTGGCCGGCTGGTACCGGTTTGCACTCATATGGCTGAAATGACAGCCGAATGACGTGTGACATGTAACTAAGAATTAGGGACAATGATTGATGGGAATCGTCTGATGGTGAAGCATCTTCTCGTCCAATTGCTTTGCTCCGACGCCTTTGTCTTCGTCTTGTAGGATCTCCAAGTTGTGAACAGCATCCGCATCTCGTAGCGTCTCCGAACGTCAGCAGCATCAACCTTTAGTAACATCTCCAAGTTATGAGCGGCATCAGCAATCTTGTAGAACATCAGCAATTGAAAATACGCCTGAGGTGATTCAGAATCGACTAGCGAATACTCGTGAAGTATTGCAAGTGGAATACACATGGATTAAGGTACATGTAATACACATGAAACACTGTACGTGGAGTACACGTGGAATGCACATGAAATGATCGGTATGGGGTCGATCATTTATCATGATTTAAGGAAAGTATAACGGTTAAACGGTTAGGAAAACCATCATGATAACCTGGCAATGCCAGTATATACCTCATTCTGGTTGCATAGAGAAACGCTAAAGTGTGGTTACACCAACTTCAACGATGATTTGCCTGACAGCATGATCGATGAAAGCCAACCATGAATATCATGAAAGCAGAATTCAATGAAATCCAACAATGTCTTGCAGGACAACGTAAATAACAAAAGAGGCGTAAAACATAATCAACATGAAGACGGAATTACCATGAAGAAACATGAAACCATCTATTACGAAGAAGTGTATAACATAATCAGCATGAAACTGAAGTTAACCATGACAGTATGAAAACATATACTTGACATAAAAACATAATAACTTATGAGGGGATATAAAAAAAATTTATGCCAATTTAAATCATGAGAAAAAAAAAATTATGCATGAAAAACAGTGCATGAATGCGTAATGTAGTTTATAAAACCTTTATATGTGCGAGGGAACGCCTATGGGTCGGTTCCAAAACAAAAGACATGGCGAGGGGACGCCTATGGGTCGGTCCCAAAGTTAAAAGTTTCGATAAAAGCACATGCGACTAAATAGGGTCAGTCCTGTACCAACCATTACTTAGTCATAATCCCTGCAACAATGATACATGAAACATAAATGAATGAAACTCGTTTGTCAAAACTTATCAGAAAAAAATTTATGTAACTAATTATGAACTACTGGGGTTCAGTCCACATAGTCACAGTTCACGAGGAACATTATGCATGAAACAGTGACACATAACTAAATATGAATGACGGTTGTCCATCCATATTAGTAAAACGATATCGATGAAAACATCAAGGTTAAAACCTCAAGGTGCTGAAAACATCATGGTTAAAACAACAATGCGCTGAAAACATCAATACGTAGAATAACAGACGTTGACTTAGGAAGCTCCTGGTGACTACCCACTAGTCACAGGTCGAGTTTTAGAGCCTACAGATCGAAGCCTTGGCTCTGATACCATAATTGTAACACCCCATTTTGATATATTGAATGTCACGCGTAATTATGGCGTGTCATCAAAGCATGCAAGGTAATATGTAGTAAAACATACATGACCATAGGGTAAACCGGAATCAAACATCGGTCCCCAACATAAGCCCAAAGCATAATAAAGCAACATAAATGAATGAAGGACTAAACAAGCATAAGTATATGAAGGCAAAAAGGAAGAGAAGTCTCTGTCAGCTTCCATCCTATGCACGTCCCCAAATGCTTGAGTCTTTCCTAGGGTACCTGCCGTTTTGGGACATGGAAAGGAAAGTAACGGCTGAGCAAAACGCTCAGTGCACGGATATAGACATAGTATGAATGACAAAACATGATAAAGACTTAATAGCAGCGGAAATGTATAAGTCCTGGAAAACCTGGAACATGTTCATAAAACTGGTTTTATAGTTTGAAAAGCCTTATGTTTATCTTATGAAAACTGTTTAACATAATTTTTACCATTAGCCAATATAGGTCATGAAAATCCACCGTGCATGAATACTTGGAGGGGTGACCTCATCATGCAAATTAGAGGGGCTGCCTCTAATTTAATATACTGGTTCTGGGTAGGAGGGATCAGCTCCTTGTGAAGGATGCAAGGCACACACCACATTCACCATGATATCCTGATTGAAACATGTAACTAGGATGCACCCATACGCCCCACATGATAAATATGATAATATGGCCAAAAGCTGAAGGGACGCCACGAGCAATCACTCCGCCGTGGTGAAGTCATAACACCAGTGCCTCTAGTGTTATGGTTATGGTACCTCCATAACTAGGTGAAACTGGTCATGCATGTATATGGCTTTAGGTATTCAAATTAAACATAAGCCATTCAAAAACATATAAAACAAATACTGGGAAAACAATTGGCTGCATACGGGGAAATCCTAATAAGGAAAGAATGTCCATACTGAAAGGACGGAAATCCGTACCTCAAGTCCAGTGAATGAACGGAAGAAAGACTCCTACTTCTGGATCACTAACGCTACATGAATACACACGTGTATAAGTATCGAATCACTGATTACGTACTGGGTTTTATGTCTCATCTTAGCTTACTTTGTATGTTTTAGGTCATGGTTTACTGTTTAAAGCCCTATCTGTGTTTACCTTGTACTCTGATTAATCTGATAAAGTATTACTGGTAATTCATGTATTATTATACTTACTGTGTAATAATAAGTAACTTTCCAAAAATAGCAGGTTTCCAAAAATAGAAAGTTTCCAAAAATAGAAAGTTACCAAAAATAGAAAGTTTCCAAAAATAGAAAGTTTCCAAAAAAATAGAATTCACTGCTTAAAATAGATTAGTTTCTAAAAATAGAAAGTTTCCAAAAATAGATCAGCTGCCTTAATTAAATAAGTTTCCATATATAGAAGGTTTCCATGATTAGATTAGCTGCCTGAAATAGATAGATTTCCATATATAGAAGGTTTCCATTAATAGATTAGTTGCCTTATTTAATTAAGTTTCTATAAATAGAAGTTTCCATAATTAGAATTAAGCTGGTTGCATAAGCTAAAATATAAGTCTAAGTGTTTATAAGCTTATTTCTTAAGTCATATGATATAGTGTATAGTTTTAATTATTATTTCATGCATTTTAATTAAACTATAGGTTAAGCATTTTAATTAAAGTATAACATGTTTTAATTAAAATGGAATAAATTACTTAGGTTAAAATGTATATTAATATGTATTAATAATATAACCTAAGTCATGTCTAAATTAATTAATTATAAGCATGTTTTAAATAATTAATTAATTATAACTTACAACATAAAAATACTTAGGTTAAATTAATATCTTGCTAAATTAATAATTAAAAATAACCTAAGTCATGGTTTAATTAATATCTCATGTTATTAATTAATTTATATCCTAAGTTCATAATTCATAAAATTAACATGTAGCATAAATCATGATTCAACCAACGAACCATGAATCGGGCATGAACTCGACACCGTACCCCGAGCCAACTCGGGGTACTTGTGCCCCCTTGCTGCCGTGGGTCCCACATGCACCAACCAAGACCAAAATGGTCTTGGTGGTGGCGGCTAAAAGCAAACCGAACCCCCCTCGGGTTGGTTATACTAGGCGGCCAAAAACAAACACCCTCATATAACAACCTTTGATTTTAATTAACCCCAAAACATGTTAGATCTATGTTTAATTATCATGTTTTAATAAGAATAACAATAACATGTTCATGAAAATAATCAAAGATTTAAAAAGAATTAAAAAGAAAGGTTTAGAATGATATACCAATACGTAGCTTGGAAGAGGATGAACAAACACGGTTTATAGCAATGGTTTTCAAGATCAAAATCAACCAACACCCTCCTATGGAGGTGTTAAAGGTGGCGGCACAAAGAGGAACCAAGGAGGAGGAGAGAAAACATTTTAGGTTAAATGAATATCTTTCTTGAAATGTGGAAATGAAATGAATATTTACCAAACCCCCCCCCCCCCCTTTTCATGTAAAAAGTCAATGGGCTTAGCCCATTTGGTTATGTGTGCCGTGGGTATGGGGCCCCCACATGGGGTACCCGTACCTTTTCTCGTGTCCCGATGTTTCGTGTTCGTTCGTGGTTAAACGTGTTCGTGTTTAAAGTGTTCCTGTTTATTTTATCATGTAGTTTATCGTATTATTTACACTCGTAATTAAAGTACTTACGTAATTATTTTAGTTCGTGTTTTAAAATGGTGATCATGATTTAATTATGTTCACGTGGAATATCTATTAACTGTTTATCATGAGTTTGTACGTAATCGATACTCATCATGTCATACACGTATGCACTTGCTTGATTATTAGCACATGAATGTGATCAATACTAAATAGGGTAAGTTTTAATCAAGGACGTACGATCTTAAGGACACTATTCATGGTAAAAGCATGCGGGTTTTACAATTAAAGTTTTCTATTTGAATGTGCCAAAATTGACAAGTATGTCAAACATTTAACAAAGGGAAAAAGAGTTGATTGCTGTTTAAAAGGATCTAGCAAGTGAAGGAACATTGGGGGGCCAAAACAGCCAGACAACCAAACATAAATCCACCAATAGCCAATCTCCACATCACCTTGACCAGTCAAACTCCCAATCACATTCAACCTCACCTCCACGTCTGAATCCCATTATCCCTAAACCTAATAAAACTGATTATTAATCAGTTTTAAAAATTTTCCCACCAAAACACTTTTACTTAACTCTAATCAGATCAAAACACCCCCTTAAACCTAGCAAGAACACCAAGAACACTAAATTAGGTTCTCCTTAATTGCTAAATGATAAACCCCTATTTTTTCCAGAATGATAATTAACCCCACCCCAAACCATTCCCAACTCCCAAAACCCATCACTCTCACCTTAGGGACCCTCCCACATGCTCCCCTGCAACAAACTTGGCTACAAAACAAATGTGCACAGTAAAATCCAATGTCCCATAGCATTCCTTGGACCCAAAGCTTTATTAAACGGCTATGATCATTCCTCAACAGCTGGCAAACATGTGAAGAAGACAGAGATCACATGAGGACCTTTTTGACCAAGATTCGAGTTTGATGAACCAAGGGCAGTTTAGGACTTTTATCTACTAGGGTTTTCTTTTTTTTCTGTAATTCTAGAAGGATCCCTTGAGTAGTATATATATGAGTGGATTGTACTCATATATTTTTGTTCCAGATTTTGTATTATTTAAATTGTAAATAATGAAAATGAAAAAAGTTTGAGTTGCATAATCTGAGTTCCCATTATTCTATTTTTATTTCAGTAATATTTTGAAAGTATTTTTGGATGAAAAAGGTTTCATTTTTATCAAAAATAAGTTTCAAGAAAATTTGTTTGGAAAAGCCATTTTTTCTTATCAGCTTAAAGAGATAAGCTAGCTTAATCAATAAGCTAGACTTATACTCTTATAAGCTTGTTTTTCCAGGTCACTGTCTTTTCCTTGTTTGATATCTTAGCAAGAACAAATCTGGCATATTGAAGGTGGTGGCTGTTTTCTTGTGAAATCCATCATCACTCTCTACTCATACCAACAACCCACTTCCTGAACTTGGTCAGCTCAAGCCCGGGCTTGATGGAAAAGGCAAAGCTGCCTTGGTGATCCCTGGATGTAGGGTCACAAGGTATACAACTTGCTCTTCTATACTTGCTTGAAAAAGGTTTTTAGCTAGAATGATTTTTAGGATTATGTTTGTGGATGATAGGGACAAATGTTAGATATTGTATACTGGATGATTTGAAACATGTTAGGAATGAATTGACTGGATTTGGTGTAGGTTATAATGCAAAATACTTGTTAAATTTCATTTTTTAGTTTTAAAGGGGTGTTTGGATTCAGGTTTTAAAAGCATATTGTGAGATGCAATTGTGTTGAAATCAGTTTTAATTCACTCATCTTGGTAACTTTGTGTTTATTCTGCTTAGTGTGTGGGATTGGGTACCATTTGGTAAGTTTTGAATGCAAGTTTTGAATAAAACCTAGCAAAAAAATTAGTTTAAGCCATAACTGCCCATTTTTGTGAGTTTTTGCCTTATAAATTTTGGTGCTTGATAGGATATAAGGTAGGTTAGGATTTGTATGAGCTTTGAGGGAGTTTGTGAGTGGATTGAGTAAGTTTTGGCCAACCAAAACTCACCCAATTGCCAAACACATCAGCAAATAAGCCAACAGCCCCCATTCCTATATCAGTAACTGAGATTAGGGTTTTTCTGCTTGATTTTGTTTAGTAACTTGGTGTTTTTAGCTTTTATTTGACTCCCCCACAACCCAATTGGTTGTGGGGGTGCCCTTGTCTGCCCACAAATCCAAGAAACAAGCAAGATACAAGCTAAAAATTGCCCAGACCCGTTTTATATAACTAGCAATGGGAACTGACTTCCCCCTGCTAGTGCATTTGTTGGCACTACTAAGCTAGCAGACAAAAAGTGACCAAATGTCACTTTCAGTTAACCTACTTTTTTGTCTTTTGTGACCTAAAATAGGAATTAGGTTTTCAAACCAATTTTGTTATTTTTCTTATTTTATTTGTGATTTTTCTATTTAATTAGTTTTTATTTTACTGTTCATTTAGTATTTTTCACATTTAATAGCATTTTAAATTACTTTTTATGTTTCTGAATTTTGTCTTTTAGTGTAAAGTTGTAAGATTTTTCAGTTTCAAAAATTTTCTTATATTTAGAAAAACATTTTAAGGTTTTTAGTCCAAAAATATTGTACTGTTCACTTTTTAATTAATTTTTAGATTTTATTTAATTTAATTAGGGTTTTAATTGTATACTATTTTGTCTTTTAGTGAAAATTTTTATATTTTTCAAACTTTTTCATTTTTCTACTGTTCATTACAGTAAATTAGGATTTTTAAAAGTGTCAAATTATTTTTAGCATTATTTTATTATTTTTTATAATTATTTTAGTTTAAAAATAGTTTTTAGAGTTTTAAAAATAGAAAAATAATGTTTTAAATTTAGGAAAAATACTTTTTAGTTTTTAAATAATATAAGTGATTTATTTGTCAATAAATAATATTTTGGGCTTTTTCTTAATTATATTTAATTTTTGGGCTTTAATTAGTAGTAAAAATTGAATATTTAATTAATAAAAGGTTTAAAAATATATTTATTGGATTTTTATCCTTATTTATATTATTTTGAACTACTATTTCATTTTTAATTTGTTTTTAGCTTAAAATTTTTAAATTTTCACGTTTTACGTACTTACGTTCGCGTTTTACGTCTTTCGTCGTAGTTTAATTGTCGTAGTTCGTCTTAGTTTTTCTTTCTTTTCTCATCTAAAAACGACACTACCCCAAACTTTTGATTACACTTATTGGCACATTAATCCACACACCTCCTCGAGAACGAACCCGCAATTGTTCGGTTTCGCGTTTTTCCTAAAGCGTGCAACTTAATACTTGCCCCCATTATACCTTGTTTTTTCATAAAACAAAGGTGTACAAAACTTCAACTATCAAAATAGCACCGCTGCCGGGGAGGTGTTTTTAGTGTGCCATTATTAGTATCGTGTTTTTGTGAGTGGTGCGTTTTTGCTTTTCACATTTTGAAAAGCGTGAATATCGTACATACTCATTTTTGTTATTTTTCCTTAATATATTATAATATCCAAATAAATTGTGTTTAGTTGTCCTAAATTAAACACACAACAATCATTTTACTATATTGTAGATATATTGGTTTTCGTTTTTATTGTGAATATTATTAATATATTGTACTTACGTAGAACAATAAAAATACAAGTACTCCAAATACGTGAGAAATCACAACCTTGATTCGGGATTTCATCACTCGATCATTGTATTTGAATCCAAAGAAAAAGTAAAAGGCAAAATAGATAAATACTTTCGTGAGGCTTAATTTCAATTAACACAAAGTATAAGGTGGGTATAAGGCGGTTGTATTTCACGACCTAAGGGAAAAAGGCTCTTAAGTGCTTAGCGCCGCCTCGTTTCCCCCGCTTGCTTGTGCGTGTTTTGAGAAAAAGGGCTAATCGAGGGTTTGCCAACCAAAGTATTATCTACGTATATATATTTGCTTGTTTTCAAGATTAAAACCCTCTTGAACGTTTTGGTGTTCCACCAACGTTCTAAAGTCATCGAAAGCGTTCACTCCACGTGATCGTTTTCATTCCTTGAGGCTCCTTTAATAGAGAAAGTCGATTCGAGGAGAGATTTGTAGATTTGAGTCTACGTAATACAACAATAAATCCAAAAAAAATAAAAAAAATCAAAAATCAAAAATATTCTTCTTACCCTTATCCATTAATTCTATTTCTAACCCTATAGTGTTTAATTCTCGTAACACCGTTCTCGTTGCATCATGTCGAATCATGGTGGTTATTACTCGTGTCCATATTGTGGAGGCCCGCCCGATGGTGCCAATTGTTTTTATTGTGAGGTTATTGGAGGTCGAGGGGGTTATCTTTATAACTCCGCTCCACGTGATCTTGGTAACAATTTTCAATCTTACGACCAAGGTCACCCATCGTCTTCGTTTTATTCGTCGTATGATCCGTCTTTTAATTGCAATAATGAGTCTTTTCATAATGCCTTTAATGATTTAGTGAGACGAAATAATGAGAAATTAATGATGGTGGAAGAACAATTGTCAAGCCTTAAGGAAACTTGTAATAAACGAATGGCAACCCAAAGGGACACTTTCAAAAAAATGGAAAACGATTATGACACCCATATTGAAGAGCAACAACGTTTGTATGATCAAAATTAAGAGATGTGGAAAGGATATGTGGATAGCATTAGGGAAAATCATGCTATTGAAAGAGAAAATCATGCTAGATAGAGAGATAAAATTCTTTTAATGTTCGAGGGCTTAGTGGAAAAATTTAATTCTTTGTCTAATAACACCAATCCTAATTCCGAGGGAGAGGTTAAAGCCTTATCGACTCCTAAGACTCATACGTCTCGCATTGATCCATATCTCTCGAATTTTAGAGTCGTGCAACCTTCATCGTCTTGCAAAACCATAGAGGAAACGAAAAAGTCATCCAACGAAGTTTTGAAAAATGTTTTTGAAAATAAACCAAAGGAAAAGCTCGTAGGATACTTGGGAGTATTAAATCTAATACCTTGTGAACCTAATTTTTCTAATGAGGATGAAATTATTGAGGATTTTCTAAATCAATATACTCTTAATTTTGACGAAGAAATTCCATTAAATGATTTTAAAAAGGAAAAATGTGAAAAGGTTTTTAAGGAAATTGTTGAACCCTCGTTTTTACAAGATGAACGAAAATTAATTCCGAAGGGACGAGTTAGTAGTTTTGCTAAAATGTTTGAAAACCCACGTTCGATCCCTTCGAAGGACAAAGTTGAAACCGTCAAGGCAAAATCGTCACGAGACGAGCCTTTTACTCCTAATCCCACACCGAGTGAGATTTTGGATTTATCATGTGAGAAGTCCGCCGATGGCCTTGCTCACATCGATACGTTTTTCAATATCGAGGTCGAAACGACAAAGGTAAAATCTTCAATCAAAGAGCTTTCTTTTCCTAGTTTCACGACGGTTGGAGCTAGCGACTCGATTATCGATGACTTTATTGCTCAACCTCTTCCACGAGGAAGAGAAGACGTTTTTGATCCTGATGGAGACTTTTCCGAGATCCAACGTATTCTTGATGATCCGCCTTCGATATTCGAGTTTGATGAGGACCGTTGCGTTAGCCCGGAGGGGGATGTTTCATTGATCGATCCACGTTTTAAAAATTCAAATCCTCCTCCCGCCTTCAAGATAAATGTGAAAATTTTAAGTGTGCCTAGAATTATTTTGGAAACACCAAATATTTTCAATTTAATCAACTTGGGTTTTCGTAACAAAGAGTTAAAAAATGAAAAAGGAAATGATTTTAAAATCAATTTTAAAGATTTTCCAAAGATAACTCCGTCATCACCTCGTTTAATTGAACTTGCTACAAACGCGTCTACTTCTTTTGACGACGTTTTGCGTGGACCTAGTATGGGGGAAACCCCATTTGTTTCCTCACACTTCTCCACCGAGGACGAGATTTTTGACCCCAGTATCACGTTTAAGATAAATTCTCGGTCTTTTACCGAAGTATTCACTAGAAGATCCTTCTACACTTACGGTATGAGTTTACCTCGAGTAACTCGATTTATTTGCCCACCCAATGTCCCACCCTTCTCTTCTCATTCTATTTTCTTGTGTCCCATTGGGACGTTGTTACTTGAAGTCGTGTTGTTTCGTTTATCATCCGAAAACGAAGACACGATCTTTGATCCCGGTATAGAGGTTTTGCCTTTATACACGGTTGCTTTTGGGCCTTGATTACGTGTAAGTCCCACCAAAAATGACCGAACCATGATAATCCCTAAATGATCACATTTATGGGAATTCCAATCTAGCTTTTGACTCGGTTATCAAAAACAAGGTGCCTCGTGGGGGAATTCTCATTCTTATCCTTGTAAATATTATCGTTTTTCTAATAGTGTAACGAGGGGACTTGTGCTCTTCCAACCTTTGTTTCGTGATTGTTTGTGATTGTGATTTAATAGGTACATCGACATCATTGAAGCCTCTCGTGTTCGTTTTACGGATCACTCGAGCTTCGATCGTTGCCTTTGGAGATTCCGATATCCGATGATATCCTTTTGTGTTCTAACATTGATCTTATTAGCATAATTCATAAACGGCTTTTAGGTTATTCGTTTTACCCTTTCCATGCTCGAGATTAAGCATTCGACTTCGTCTCTAGTATGGGGGTGTTTTCACCCCTAGACTCGAAACATTGAGGACAATGTTTAGTTTTAGTATGGGGGGGTGAGTAGATACTTCACCTTGCTTACGTCAACACGCTATCCAAATTTCATCGTTTTGTTATCGTTTATGCAAAATAAGGCTAAAAATGGCAAATTTTAAAATTTTTCTTATTTTTCATAAGTGTTTCAGACACGACTGTAGGTTTTTCGATGGTGAGAATAAGAGAAATTTTTGACTCGACCGTGCGTGTTGAGCACTTAGCTTCGATTCCTTAACTTTTTAGGCTAAGTCTCTTAAATGAGGACGAGAAATGATAGAGTTGTTTATAAGTCTCGTAATCGTCACGATCTCATGTGTAGTAATTATTAGCTCATTCTCCCCACGCTTTTGCATAATAAATTGTTAATAAATATTGATTTAGCGGTTTAGTCACTATTGTTGGTTTCTAATTTGTTTTAGTAGCTTCCATGTAATTAAATTGGGAAAACATTAAGGTATCGCCAGCGTCACGGTTTTGAAGTATTGGCACCCGAATAATCGAAAGCTTCACCCAATAATAAGATTTCAAGTGCTCACCTAAATTAAGCAAAAATTTGATGCTCACGAGACCGAAAAATTTATGCCCAAACTGAAAGTGAATCAAGCCTTAATCTTTGAAGCTTTAAAGATCCAAAATTCGCTTTAGCGTGAGGATATACGTCTTTGGCTAATAAAACCACCGATGAGGCGGATAATAAAAGGCAAGGCAAGACCGAAGTCATAATAAAAGCTTCATGGCGAAGTTGAATAAAAGATGGAGGTAAACCAAAGATAATAAGGCCCTTCCGTTAGGGGGCGTATAAAAGTCTTGGTAATAAGTCTCATGTTCAAAACCGTTATAAAACCGTGTTTATCGATCCTTCTTGTTGACTTAATTTTTTGACATCGTTGTCTATTAGGATGAATTATTAATTTAATGATTTTGGTTACACCGTTAAGACTCTATCTTTAGAGGTAATCTCTATTCACTCATAAGTAAATAATGTATCCTCGTGATCATTAAGACAAAATAAAATATAAGAGATACCAAGTAGGAATAAGGGAGTTTAGGTTCGTAATTAACACTCATGAGATGTGTTCGTGTTGCTAACTTATAATAACAATGATCTCGTTACACGCTTAGCATGGAATTGGGTGAAAATTGAGGATGACGAAATTATTTCTAACAAAGCATTCACGTGTTCTTGTTCTATGATCCCAAAAGTCACGTTCTCGTGATGAAAACAATACATTATGTCTAAAACGCGTGTAGTAGTTTATTTAAATTCATGTCTTCAATAAATGTCATCATAAAATGGATTTTGGAGATGCTTAGATACTTTATTCTAGCATTGCGTGAGGGCACGACAATGGTTTCGTATGGGGGAGTGATGAGACTGCAATTATACATAGTCTCATCGTCCAAATCGGGCTTAAAACGCTTAAAATATCATCAAAATACCCCTATATATGCTTGTATTTGTGTCTTGTGTATTTTAGGTACGGATATCGTGAAATCATCAAATAATCACAAGAATGAAGCAATAACGAACACGGGAAACGAAGCCGCACAAAGAACCGGGCCCAAGTATGGAATTTCCAAAATTACCCTTGAAGAATTGAAGATTGGCAACATTGGTCCCTCATTTTTTGAAGACTTGACAATTTATACCCTTGCAATACTCTCCATTTGCATTTGGGTCCCTAAATTATCAAGATATTACATGATCAGCCCTTGAAGAATGCAAATTGTACATTAAAGACCCTTGATTAAAGTTTGCTATTTGAATGTGCCAAAATTGACAAGTATGTCAAACATTTAACAAAGGGAAAAAGAGTTGATTGCTGTTTCAAAGGATCTAGCAAGTGAAGGAACATTGGGGGGCCAAAACAGCCAGACAACCAAACATAAATCCACCAATAGCCAACCTCCACGTCACCTTGACCAGTCAAACTCCCAATCACATTCAACCTCACCTCCACGTCTGAATCCCATTATCCGTAAACCTAATAAAACTGATTATTAATCAGTTTTAAAAATTTTCCCACCAAAACACTTTTACTTAACTCTAATCAGATCAAAACACCCCCTTAAACCTAGCAAGAACACCAAGAACCCTAAATTAGGTTCTCCTTAATTGCTAAATGGTAAACCCCTATTTTTTCCAGAATGATAATTAACCCCACCCCAAACCATTCCCAACTCCCAAAACCCATCACTCTCACCTTAGGGACCCTCCCACATGCTCCCCTGCAACAAACTTGGCTACAAAACAAATGTGCACAGTAAAATCCAACGTCCCATAGCATTCCTTGGACCCAAAGCTTTATTAAACGGCTATGATCATTCCTCAACAGCTGGCAAACATGTGAAGAAGACAGAGATCACATGAGGACCTTTTTGACCAAGATTCGAGTTTGATGAACCAAGGGCAGTTTAGGACTTTTATCTACTAGGGTTTTCTTTTTTTCTGTAATTCTAGAAGGATCCCTTGAGTAGTATATATATGAGTGGATTGTACTCATATATTTTTGTTCCAGATTTTGTATTATTTAAATTTTAAGTAATGAAAATGAAAAAAGTTTGAGTTGCATAATCTGAGTTCCTATTATTCTATTTTTATTTCAGTAATATTTTGAAAGTATTTTTGGATGAAAAAGGTTTCATTTTTATCAAAAATAAGTTTCAAGAAAATTTGTTTGGAAAAGCCATTTTTTCTTATCAGCTTAAAGAGATAAGCTAGCTTAATAAATAAGCTAGACTTATACTCTTATAAGCTTGTTTTTCCAGGTCACTCTCTTTTCCTTGTTTGATATCTTGGCAGGAACAAATCTGGCATATTGAAGGTGGTGGTTGTTTTCTTGTGAAATCCATCATCACTCTCTACTCATACCAACAACCCACTTCCTGAACTTGGTCAGCTCAAGCCCGGGCTTGATGCAAAAGGCAAAGCTGCCTTGGTGATCCCTGGATGTAGGGTCACAAGGTATAAAACTTGCTCTTCTATACTTGCTTGAAAAAGGTTTTTAGCTAGAATGATTTTTAGGATTATGTTTGTGGATGATAGGGAAAAATGTTAGATATTGTATACTGGATGATTTGAAACATGTTAGGAATGAATTGACTGGATTTGGTGTAGGTTATAATGCAAAATACTTGTTAAATTCATTTTTCAGTTTTAAA
Organism: Glebionis coronaria; assembly: GCA_025667525.1. NCBI lineage: Eukaryota > Viridiplantae > Streptophyta > Magnoliopsida > Asterales > Asteraceae > Glebionis > Glebionis coronaria. Next base: position 369,292,741 of record CM046875.1, read on the forward strand.
GGGGTGTTTCGATTCAGGTTTTAAAAGCATACTGTGAGATACAATTGTGTTGAAATCAGTTTTAATTCACTCATCTTGGTAACTTTGTGTTTATTCTACTTAGTGTGTGGGATTGGGTACCATTTGGTAAGTTTTGAATGCAAGTTTTGAATAAAACCTAGCAAAAAAATCAGTTTAAGCCATAACTGCCCATTTTTGTGAGTTTTTGCCTTATAAATTTTGGTGCTTGATAGGATATAGGGTAGGTTAGGATTTGTATGAGCTTTGAGGGAGTTTGTGAGTGGATTGAGTAAGTTTTGGCCAACCAAAACTCACCCAATTGCCAAACACATCAGCAAACAAGCCAAGAGCCCCTATTCCTATATCAGTAACTGAGATTAGGGTTTTTCTGCTTGATTTTGTTTAGTAACTTGGTGTTTTTAGCTTTTATTTGACTCCTCACAACCCAACTGGTTGTGAGGGTGCCCTTGTTTGCCCACAAATCCAAGAAACAAGCAAGATACAAGCTAAAAATTGCCCAGACCCGTTTTATATAACTAGCAGTGGGAACTGACTTCCCCTTGCTAGTGCATTTGTTGGCACTGCTAAGCTAGCAGACAAAAAGTGACCAAATGTCACTTTCAGTTAACCTACTTTTTTGTCTTTTGTGACCTAAAATAGGAATTAGGTTTTCAAACCAATTTTGTTATTTTTCTTATTTTATTTGTGATTTTTCTATTTAATTAATTTTTATTTTACTGTTCATTTAGTATTTTTCACATTTAATAGCATTTTAAATTACTTTTTAAGTTTCTGAATTTTGTCTTTTAGTGTAAAGTTGTAAGATTTTTCAGTTTCAAAAATTTTCTTATATTTAGAAAAACATTTTAAGGTTTTTAGTCCAAAAATATTGTACTGTTCACTTTTTAATTAATTTTTAGATTTTATTTAATTTAATTAGGGTTTTAATTGTATACTGTTTTGTCTTTTAGTGAAAAATTTTATATTTTTCAAACTTTTTCATTTTTCTACTGTTCATTAGAGTAAATTAGGATTTTTAAAAGTGTCAAATTATTTTTAGCATTATTTTATTATTTTAATAATTATTTTAGTTTAAAAATAGTTTTTAGAGTTTTAAAAATAGAAAAATAATGTTTTAAATTTAGGAAAAATACTTTTTAGTTTTTAAATAATATAAGTGAGTTATTTGTCCAATAAATAATATTTTGGGCTTTTTCTTAATTATATTTAATTTTTGGGCTTTAATTAGCAGTAAAAATTGAATATTTAATTAATAAAAGGTTTAAAAATATATTTATTGGATTTTTATCCTTATTTATATTATTTTGAACCACTTTTTTATTTTTAATTTGTTTTTAGCTTAAAATTTTTAAATTTTCACGTTTTACGTACTTACGTTCGCGTTTTACGTCTTTCGTCGTAGTTTAATTGTAATCGTAGTTCGTCTTAGTTTTTCTTTCTTTTCTCATCTAAAAACGACACTACCCCAAACTTTTGATTAAACTTATTGGCACATTAATCCACACACCTCCTCGAGAACGAACCCGCAATTGTTCGGTTTCGCGTTTTTCCTAAAGCGTGCAACTTAATACTTGCCCCCATTATACCTTGTTTTTCCTAAAACAAAGGTGTACAAAACTTCAACTATCATGTTGAAGCACTTGTCCACATGCCGAAATTTGTCAAAGCATTTAAGGAATTGCTTAACAAGAAGGAGAAGCTGATTGAGCTCGCCAACACACGCTTAAATGAAAACTGTTCTGAAGTTATTCTTAAAGAACTTTTGGAAAAACTTGGAGATCCTGGTCGTTTTGTCTTGCCATGCATTTTTAACAAAACCGAAGAATTAACTGCCCTAGCTGATCTCGGGGCCAGTATAAATCTCATGCCATTAAGTGTTTGGAAAACACTATCATTACCCGACCTTACTCCAACGAAGATGACTCTCGAGCTAGCAAATCACACTCTCGCTTACCCCGTTGATATTGCCGAAGATGTGTTCATTAAAGTTGGCACATTTACTTTCCCGGTCGACTTTGTCGTTGTTGATTATGAAATGATCCCTCGTATTCGTTTAATACTTGGTCGGCCATTCTTGAGAACCGGAAGAGCTCTAGTTGATGTTGCCGAAGGTGAGTTAATCTTAAGAGTCAGGGATGATGCACAAGTTTTTAAAATGGGGAAGCTTACAAGCAAATCCTATGGACGAGAATCTACGAATATGATTAATGTGCTCGATGATTTTGTCATCTACAACAATCCGCTATTCAAGTCTTGCATTGATAATCCACTTTTTCAAGATGATGTGGATGATTCTCTCTCCAATTTGGAACCTTCTCCCATATATGATTCTCCACCGATGTTTGATGCTTATGATGATGATTCTAGCTCAGATTCGGATGATTATGATGACCTTACTTCCGAGTATCCCGACCTGCCCATTTATGATGATTTTGATGAGGCCGATACTCTATCGAGTGATTCTTCACATGATGAAGATCCTCCGTCATCCATGGTTAATCCTACTTTGGATGATTACCCTTTTGAGGAAGACTTCTCTACTTTTCTTAATACATACTTCCCTCATGAGAGTGATGCACCTCCTTTGGACTTTGATAATTATGGTCTTGATCCTACTTTGGATTTGAAGACAATTCTTTCAAAGGAGAAGAAACCGGTCGATACCAATATCCGCAGCACATATGATTTAACACCTCTTTGTCCACCTTCTGAGGACGTGGTTGTGCATTTTCTTCGCGGATCTTCTTCAAATTCTGCTGAGCCTGAGTGCTATTTTCCCTTAAAGGAAAAGGTGTTCGACCCCGGTATCGATATTCTGCAGCCATCTCAGCATCCACCTGATGAAATAAAAGGAAAAATCTTTGGAACTTTTGAAGATATGCTTACACCATCTCACCTTGCTTCCACCGTGCTCCATAGCTGCTTAAGGGAACCTTGACTATTCTTCTTTGGCTTGCCATGTTCGCCTTAAGCTTGTGCTATTTGATGGACGAAAACTATGTCTTTGATCCTGGTGGATATGTTTCATGCTACTTCCTATGATAATCAAGGTCAAGTCAGGCTCACGACTCGGTTAACAAAAATCAAGCGCTTCTTGGGAGGCAACCCATGTATCTATCTTTTAGCTTTCTTTATCCTAAGTGTAGGGGAGACCCGTTGGTGTTTGCTATTTCCTCTCTTCTACTATTCAGGGATTCGAGCGCTCAATGATCCACTCTTGATGATTTTTGACGACCCGTAATTCCGTGTTCCCTTCTTCCCGGTTCTATCCTAAACTCTTTTGGATTCACTATTTTATATTTTCTCATAGGAATCTCTTTAGTTTTCCTTTCCTTAGCGAGATTTAAACAACGTCAACAGTGTCCTAAGTGTTGGGGAGTTTACTCCCACATGCTTAAACATTGAGGACAATGCTTATATTAAGTGTAGAGGGGACTTCTATCGAAGTTAAGTGGTCTTTTCCTTGTATTTGTCCTCATTTTAACCGGAAAATCAATTTTTCGACATTTTTCAAAATTTTTGATCTATTTTGGCCCATTAGTTTTTCCCTTTGTATAGTTATTTTCTTTCTTTACTTGAATAAAGTGGTTTTAATTTTCAAACGTTGTGAATCTTTTGACTCAACCCGAGTTTACTTATCTAAGTTTACTCTAGCTAGTATCCTTAACATGTTTAAGTCAAGTTTTGCTAGGCTTTTATATAGGGAGCTATAAAACGCGAAAGTCTTAACTCTCACGGGTTAAGAACAAGAACTTTTCGCAAGTCCCTATAATTGATCCTAGAGAGTCGTTTATCAAGGGAACTTTAAGATGCGATTTCTAAACTTGAAAAAGATCCTAAGTGATGTGAAGAATCATTTATCAAAAATCAATATGAAGGATCGAGACACACGACGAAAAGCAAAAACTCCCCAAAAGTCATGGAGAAGTCTATCCGGAAAGGCCCTAACAAGGTATGAGGATAAGTTGATCCAAGTCCAAAAAGGAGGCGGACCATTGTATATCAAAGTCCAAAATAAAGATTGGAGAAAAATGAAGAAGTCGTGGTCCTAATATGAAGAATTTCTCAAAACTTCAAGTGAAGAAATTCCCATTATGAAGAGAAGACCATTATTTCATGAACGTCTCTCAAGGTTTAAAGTATGAAGTCGCTGCCAAATATCGGTCTGAGAAAGGTCTCAAATCGCGAAGCGAGTTATGCCAAGATATGAACTTTTTGAGGTCCCGAGAAGCAGTTTTAAAAGATTTTGTCCTTTAGCTAACTATTGATTAAATCGTTCACTTTATTTTCGGCCTAATAAACTATCGAAATAAGTCAAAAATGCATCCTCGTGATCATTCAAGACAATAATAAAATATAAGAGATACACTTAGGAATAAGGGAGTCTAAGTGAATAATTGGCCCACATGAGTTCGTGTTAGTTTGCTAACTTATAATAACAATGATCTCGTTTTTAAGCTTGGTTTAGAGAAAGTGAAAACTTGAGAATGATGATCATTCATGACATTTCCAAAATCCAAGGTATGTTTTTGATTTCTTTACTTTGAATGTTTATAGTTTTCTATCTCTTTAATAAAGGCCAAGGTGGATTGATTTTGATGAAAAATGTAAACATGCTTTGTAACTAATGCATTGCATGAGGACATTGCAATGGTCAAGTGTAGGGGATTTGATAGGTGTGTAAACACCCATCCTTTTTACCACTTAATTACAATAATAACCGAGCCAAAACGTGTATTTTATGTCATTTATGTCGGAATTATGCGTGGTTTGTGTTTTTGTTGTGATTTAGGACGAAAAGGTGAAAAGTGGAGAAAACACGGGCATTCACGGGCTTTTATCGAAGAAAAAGACGAAAGACGAAGTCAAGAAGTCAAGAGTGCAAAAAGAACGGAAGTCCAAGACCAATTCTGAAGATTTATCGAAGAAAAAGTCAAAAGACGGAAGTTTACTAAAAGCCGAAGAACTCAAGTCTAATTTATTGAAGAATTACAAGACGAGTTTAAAAGAAATCCCGAGACAAAGTCATTAAGTCCAAGATTTAAGAAGATTAAAGAAAGCAAGGACTTAAGTGTGCAATTAAGAAAAGATGAAAGAGGGAGAAAGCTTCCTAAGCACTCCTTAATCTCCCCTATATATAGTTTAGGATTTCATTTCATTAGATTTGTTAGATAGCTTGACAAACTATTTCTTCCATTTTCATTACCTTGCACATTTAAATACATGTCATTTAATTTCTTGTCCAATTTAAATACTTGTCTTGCACCTTAAATTCCTTTAATTTCAAGTAAGTTTCCATTTAATTCTTGTCAATCTTTATTTTTATTGTTAATCTTCTATCTACCTTTATTTAATCTTTATGTTTATGTTTATGTTCATGTTCATGTTCTTATTTTATTGATTTAAGTGGGTTTTGATTATTGTGGTTATTTTTGTTATTTTGATTGTTTTAGATTGTTTGATTATCATTAGTAGATGTTTTGTGATTAGTTTGATTTACTCTTTTGGTTGATTTTGATTATATTTGGTTAGATTCGTCTATACCTGTGTTTCCTTGTTCTTCGCTTTGCTGTTACTGATCTTCCAGGTATTCCGAATAAAAGTCTGTGTTCCGAATCAAGGGATTGAGCAATTTTATTCTGGATCAAAAGTTGTTCATCCGGAATATTAAATATTCCGGATCAGTTGTGCTCATTCGGAATAATTCATTATTCCGGATCAAGCATCTCATCCGGAATACCAAACATTCCGGATCAGCCTTTTATTCCGGATCAAATCCACATTCCGGATCAAGGTGCTATTCCGGATCAACCTCTCATTCCGAATCAAATAATATTCCGGATCAGCAAGTTCATCCGGAATAATTTATTATTCCGGATCAAGGAGGCTATTCGGAATATTAAGACATTCCGGATCAAGGGTTTTATTCGGAATAACATTCCGGATCAGAAAACATTCCGAATCAAGAGATATTCCGGATCAAGGGCAACATTCCGGATCAAAGCTACATTCCGAATTAAGAAGTTTATTCCGGATAGGTGACATATTCCGAGTAAGCATTTTATTCCGGATCAAAGTTTTGGGTAAATATTCCGAGTGAAGAAGAATCATTCCGAACGAAGGTGACATTCCGGATGAGTGATTATTGCGAACGAAGGTTTATTCCGGATGAGCTATTTTTCAGGTTCTTTTAAGTTACTGTTTTAATTTTCGGTTTTTAATTTTCAAGCTTTATTTTTCCCGCCTTTTTATTTAGTTGCACTTTAAGATTATTTGCCTTAGATTTATTTTAGCCTTGCCTTAGTTTTAAGTTTTAGTTGCGTTTTAAGTTTGCCTTAGATAGATTTAAGTTTGCGTTATTTTGTTTTAGTGCCTTTTAATTTCCGTCTCGCTTTTAAATACTCGCCATTTACTTTAAATTAGACTCCATTTTACTTTAACGCCCATTTACTTTAATTGTTTTGCACATTTTAATACTACAACGACACAACTTTTGTTTCACCAAAGAACGACCGAGTCGCATAGTTAATCCAGTTTTCAATTCGAAGAGACACACGACAAAGAATCTTTTTACCTGGCCAAAAGCTCAGTTATCAGTATACTTTCCCGTGTTTGTATTCTAGTCCCTTGTTTTGTCTAAACCTAGTTATAACTTTAAGACTCGCAAAACGAACATCAAGTTTTTGGCGCCGCTGTCGGGGACTTACAATCCTGTTTTGTAGCCAAATTTCATAATCATCGAAGATTGAACCATTTCTCAACTTAAACAATCAAAAAAATTTCTGTCAGTACATAAAGTATGCCCCACAAATCAAAAGTGCCCCGCACTTCCTGTAGCGTTCCAAAGTATGTCGTACTTTTAGTTAAGTACGCCGCAAAATCGTTACTGTAACACCAAATCATAGTTGGATGCACATACGTTCATCGGAAACTCAACCCGTTTCACCATTGTCTGAACCAGAACGTACCCTTAACCAAAGGTTACGTCGACGTCATCGTCATGTATCTTGAGAAAGGAGATACGAACAACCTCAACACCTACGAACAAACAACCAACCATTCGATAACCTATCTCAATTCCTATTCTTTACTAGACTCATCGAACGTTACGATCTAATGTCGGACACCGATGATGAACCAATGTGGTCAGCCGAAAGAGTTGTCGCACCAACTCCTGGCTCCGCAATCGTTTTACATGAATTAGCAAATGAATTTGCCATCAAAGGAAACCACTTGACACTTGTCAAAACAACCAATTTGATGGTGGAATCAAAACATCCATGAATTTAGTGGCATTTGCAAATGTTTAATTATGGAGAAGGACAAGACGAAGCCGTGTTGTACCAAAATAATAATCACTACACCATGATAGATCTAAGAAAATAAATGAAAGATAGATGAAAAAAGATGAGATCTAAAGAGAGAAAGAAGATAGATAAAAAGAGAGAGAATGGTTGGAAACTTGGTGAATATTAGATTGAGAAAATGAGAATACAATGTGTTAGAAATACGTTTTTACGTATATTAGAAGTATCGGTCACTCCACAATATTATTAATGTTGTAATAGCTCGTAGTTATTAGTTACTTATTAAGTTAAGTAAGAACCGGTCCATGGGCTTGTCATGGGCCGGCCCAAGTCCACATAAGGCTTGGAAGTATAAATACCCCTTTCCTCCTTGGAAAGGGGTTGGTTGTTGAACATTTCTTGTTTCCACTTAATGAAATAACACATAGTTTTCTCTCACTTTCTCTCTCTAGTTTCTCTCTCTAGAAATCATCAACCCCTTCATAGATTCATAGGTTATCAAGATTCTACATTTGGTATCAAGAGCTATGGGGTGATTTAAGGTAATTATTTGTGTGGTTTTTTTAGTTTTTGATTGTATTAGTGTTCTTTAGGAAGATTCATCTTGATTCTTGGTGTTTTTTGGTGTTTTGTGATTGGAATTAGTAGATAAGTGTTAGTTTTTACTTATTATTGTAGAAATCACAAAACTATTTGGGTTATTTGGTAAAAATCTGGGTTTAAATCTTCTTTTTGATCGACTGTTCATACTCGAACGAAGTTTCTGATTACCCAGCAAAGTTCCGAACCAAGATCAAAAAGTTCCGAACCAAAAAGTTCCGGACCAAAAAGTTCCGGATCAACCAAAGTTCCGGATCAAAAGTTCCGAACGAAAAGTTCCGGATCAACAAAAGTTCCGAACCAAAAGTTCTGAACGAAAAGTTCCGGATCAAGGAAGTTCCGAACCAAAAGTTCCGAACGAAAAGTTCCGGATCAACAAAAGTTCCGGATCAAGGAAGTTCCGAACCAAAAGTTCCGGATTAAGGAATGTTCCGGATCAAGGAAAAAGTTCCGGATCAAGGAAAGTTCCGGATCAAGGAGAAAGTTCCGGATCAAGGAAAGTTCTGGATCAAGGGAAAGTTCCGGATCAAGGGAAAAGTTCCGGATCAAGGGAAAGTTCCGGATCAAGACTTCCGAACCAAAAGTTCCGAATCAAGGTATTTCCAAGCCAAAATCTTCCGAATCAAACTTCCGAATCAACAAAAACTTCCGAATCAAGGGTTATTTTACTTGTTTTTTCGACAATTTTTTAGAGGATTTAATCTTGGTTTCTTACAACAAAAACTCAACACAATTCACAAGCTTTACTTCACTGCTCGATCAACCGATAATCTTTGTCTCTTTGAAGTGAACAAAATGAATCCGAATTCAGTAATGCCTCAGATGACATCACTAACGGATATTTCCGTCATTACGGGAACGGATAATCGCCCGCCAATGCTCATCAAAGAAGTTTTTGAAGCATGGCAAGGCCGGATGATGTCTTACCTTAAGGGAAAACCGGTTTATGGGAGGCTTATGGTTAAGTCATTTTTAAATGGTCCACTTGACTATGGTACCATCGTGGTTAACAATGTGACTCGACCAAGAGAATTTGAAGAACTTACACCAGCTCAACAACTTGTTGCCGATGCAGACGAAAAGGCTCTTCAAACCATTCTCTAAGCTCTTCCCCATGACATCTATCGGATGGTAAGTCAGTATACGGTGGCAAAGGATTTATGGGAACGTCTAAAGGTGTTGCTACAAGGTACGTCTCTCACCAAACAGCAAAGGGAATGTCAGTTGTATGATCTGTTTGATAGATTCACGTACAACCCAGGGGAAACGCTTCACAATTATTACTTCAGGTTCACCACTCCCATGAATGATCTGAATGTATACAATCTCGTGATTGCTCTATTCCAGGTTAACACCAAATTCTTGAATACTTTACCTCAAGCTGAATGGGGTGAGTATATTACCGATGTTAAGTTAACCAGGGATTTGCATAAGTGCAATTTGGATCAACTCTATGCTTTCCTTCAGCAGCATGAGAAACATGTGATCATGCACCGTTCGCCTCGAGGTATGTACCCTGATTCCTTAGCTTTGATGGCGAATCAACCAAGCTTGTCTCACAACAACACTCCTTATATCTTGGGACATCAAGCCTATCATCCATCACCTTACATGACACCAACCTTCCCCCAATACTCGATTCTACCACAACCACCCACCTCACACCAGCAACAATATCGGTTCAATGCACCTTCACCACACTATGCTTCACAACATCACCAAGCAAGTATTGCACCTTATGCTCAATCTTCATATTCTTCTTATCAAGAGAATGCAGCATATCCAACAAGCTACCCTGATCAAATGAGTATTCCTTCTAGTGATTATGCAGCTCAACAAGATCAAGCAATGTATTGTGATGATGATGAAGAAGTCCCCATTCCTGTGTTCAAACAAGGAACTGACCCAGTTGAAGTGTTAACCACTATGTCTGCTTATCTCACAAGGACTTTAAGCAAACGAGGATTTAGGGGATCAGCTCCGACTAACAATCAGTTGAGGAATTCATCCAATTCTCGCCAACAAGCTACTATTGAGAATGTCAGGGTAATGGTTCAGCCTGTTCAACCATATCAGGGGAGACCTACCACATCAACTACCAATGCTCGCACGGTCAATCAGGCTCCAATGGTCAATCCTGCTCCACGGGCTAATTCCACAGGCAAGTTGAGAATGATTACATGCTACAACTGCAAGGAAGAAGGACACATGTCCAGGGATTGCAAGAAACCCAAGAGGAGAAGGATGGTCAATGGTTTGCAGAGAAGATCTATCTGGTGAATGCTCAGGCACAAGGAAGGGAACTTGATGAAGAGGAGCTTGCATTTCTTGCTGATCCAGGGATTGCTGAACAAGACACTGTCACCACATAGAATGCAACATACCAAGCAGATGATCTTGATGCGTATGACTCAGACTGTGATGAATTTCAATCTGCAAAGGTTGCTCTCATGGCAACTATCTCCAGCTTAGGGCCAGAAAAGAGATCTGAGGTATTTATTAATACCACTTATAATACCACTGATACTAGTTTTCAACCACATCAAGTTGTGCAAGAGAGTGCTGATTCGAATGTGTCTTCGGTGGTGAGTCTTTCAAATGAGGAGACAATCAATGATAGTAATATCAATGTGAGTCCCCAGACTTTGAGTGAATCACAACCGGGAGCCATTTCGCATATGCCTACTCCTGCTCAACAAGATTTGGTCATGGTTCCTGCTACATTACTTAGCCAAATGAATGCTGCCCTTTTAGAAACCCTAGCCAAGAATAAGAATTTGTCTGATGAGCTTGCCTTAAGCAACGAGAAAGTTCAAACTTTGGAATTAGTGCCTTCGTCTAGTGTTCTAACAAATCCCGAATATGATCACTTTCGAAACAAACAAATGGGTCACTTGCAAGAAATAGAAAACTTAAGAGCAAATCTTTCTAATGAACTTAAAGAAAAGGAGTTAGTAGTCACTAATTTTCAAAAACTTCAAACGGATTTTGAATTACTCGAGTCTAAGAAGAATGAAATGGAGATTAATGCTGCTAATAAGATTAGAAGTCTAGATTATTTGCTTTTAAGACAATACGCTGCTTCTCAACTAGTGCACTTATTTGATGCTTCGTTTAGAGAATTTAACTTATCACGTCAAAAAGGCCTTCCCCCTAACCCACGGTATGCAAAACAAGCTATGATCCATAGTCCTAGACTTTATAATGCAACCCAACTAGGATTGGTCTTAGACCCGATTGTTATTTTTGATGATCGCACAAGTAAGGATCTAGTTGATGAGGATCGGTCATACAATTCTGTAAAATATCCCGAGTGTGATTATTTTAAAATGAATCAGGAGCTTGCTAAAACGGATTTTAGAATTCGCTTCCATATGGACAAAGATCTCATTACAACACCAACCTACATGTTGAATGAAGAAAACCCTAGTACATTTCCTACACTTTTCAACATGGAAGGTCCTAAGGAAATTCCAAAGGATCTCCCACCTGTTAGCACTGTATGGTTAAACTTGCAAGAGATTAATCAATCCTTTACTAATTTTGACAAGGTCATTTTGGAATGTACGACTTCAAATGGCCTAAACGCCGGAGAATGGGCTTTCGAACACATGAACGAGGTGTTTAAAAATGAGATCAATCCATTTGTCGAAAGTCTAAAAGGAAGTTTTGCATCTCTTAAGGAAAATCTTGAATTTGAAATTAGAGAAGTTCAAAAAGTGTTTTATGAAAAGGAAAAGATTTTTACCGAATATGACCGATTCTTGTCCGAAGTAATCTCGTGTGATGTGCTTACTACTGTAAATGTTAATCATTCAAATGAGCTTACATCCGCTATGATTAACTGTGATACTGTGCATATATGTGATGATGTTTGTGATCTCTCTGTAAATGTTGCTAATACTGTAAATGAGGTAGATAATCATTCTTGTCACGAATCTAATGCTGAGTTTTTAAAGCTACAAGATTCTTACAATTTACTTTCAAAACGCTTTAATCAACTAGAACAACATTGTATATCTTTAGAATTAAAACAACAAACTCAAAATGAGGATCTTTTGATAACAAATAGTTGTGAAAACGGTGTTGAGACGAGTGACAAGATGATTGCAATAGTTAAGGCATTAGAGGAAGAGATTATGAGATTGACGAGAGATGTTTCATCAAATGAAACACTAAAATTGGAACTAGAGGCTGCAGAGTCTAAAAACCAGGTCTTAGAAATTAGACTTTCGTCTGTTCTAGGGGAGATGGATCGGACAAGACAGGGACTATCCGCTCTTTATGGTTCACTAGAAGAACGCTTCGCTTTTAATGCGGCACAACAACAATCTTATGTTGAACAACTGAACCAAAAGTGTGAGGAAATCTCTGACTTAAACATCCTACTCATTGACAAAAACATGGTTTTGGCCGAGTTAAAGGAGACACTTCTTCTCACCCGACAAGAAGTTGTTGATAACTTAGCTACCGACTCTGCACCGTCCACTAGTGCTCCAACAACCAAGTCAGTAGTGCTTTATAAGAACCCGCTTCATAAGAGAAACCCGGTTACCTACGATGATTATATGAGGAATGCCATTAAGCATGTAGATCTTGTTAGGGATATTTTAGACGATCTTTATGCCTTAGATCCCTCAAGTAGCTACTATTATTCGGCCCATGAATATATTAAGCGAGTTCAATATTGCTTAGCATATTTGCAATACATAGGTAAACCAGGCTCTGCACTACTTACTAATAGGCCCATTGCTGTAACTCCATTTAATAAGACTCCAGGAGCAAAACCGTCATTGGCACAATCAAGTAAGGCACCTTTAAAATCTGTTGCTAATGTTCCCACTTTGCCTTCTATAGGATTAAAAGAGACTACTAAGGCTAAAGGATCGCCACTCAAGAAAGATAAGATCAAGCCCTCCACTAGTAGTGCCAAAAAGAAGAAAGTAGAAGCTCACCATAGGAATGTTAGTTCAGTTTTAAATAAGAAGAATCATGTTAAGACTAAAAGCTCTGCGCCTGTGCAGAAGCCTAAACCATTCGTGAATTCTAATTTGAATTGTTGGAATTGTAATGAATGTATGTTTTTCCAACGTCATGATTTGTGTCTTATTGATCATGTGAATGAAATGAATGCCATTAGGAATGGTCTTGAATGGAAGCCAACGGGTAGAACTCGTGCCCAGGTTGGCTGGCAATGGCGTCCCACTGGTAGGACCTTTACATTAGATGGAACAATGTGCCCTTTAACTAGGAATGCATCCATTGAGGTTAGGTCTGAGCGTCCTTTAGTTAGGAACGCTCGCACTCAAGTATGGAAAGAGCACCCTTTGATTAGGTCAGCCCCCACTATAGTGCCTATCAGTGAAGAAATACCACATGATCTAAGCAAACTAGAATCTACACCACCAACTAGGAAGAAGAAGGCTAGGAAATCTAAGAAACCTAAAGTTAGCAAATCTAAGATTATTAAATCTGTACCTGCTAATAACAAGGAACATTCAGATTCCGATACCTCTACATTGTCTTCGTGTGGTGATATTTTCAGGTGGTCCAAATCATCCTCTGGTATTTGGACTCCGGTTGTTCAAAGCATATGACCGGAGATCGCTCGATGCTCCGAAATTTCGTCAGCAAGTTTCTTGGTACGGTTAAATTCGGGAATGATCATATAGCAAAGATAATGGGGTATGGTGAATATCAGATTGGAAACGTTACGATTTCAAGGGTATACTATGTAGAAGGTCTTGGTCATAACTTATTTTCAGTAGGACAGTTTTGTGATTCCAACCTAGAGGTTCCTTTTCGACAACATACTTGTTTCATCCGCAACTTGGAAGGAAAAGATTTGTTGAAGGGTTCTCGTGGTGCAAATCTTTATACGTTGTCCCTACAAGACATGATGGCCGCTTCTCCAGTATGTCTTCTCTCTAAAGCATCTAAGACCAAGTCTTGGTTATGGCATCGCAGATTATCTCATCTCAACTTTGATGCTATTAATCATCTGGCTAAAAACGAATTAGTTCGTGGTCTTCCAAAGCTTAAATTTCACAAGGACCATTTATGTTCCGCGTGTTCAAGGGGGAAAAGTACCAAGAAATCTTACAAGCCCAAAGCTGAAGACACCAATCAAGAAAAACTTCATCTTTTGCATATGGATCTTTGTGGGCCAATGAGAACTGAAAGTGTGAGCGGTAAGAAATTCATTCTCGTTATTGTGGATGATTTCTCCAGGTTTACATGGGTAAGATTTTTACGTACAAAGGATGAAGCACCGAAGGCTATCATCACTTTTCTGAAATTCATTCAGGTACGTTTGAATACTACTGTCCGCCGTATTCGTACAGACAATGGAACAGAGTTCGTCAACCAGACTCTTCGTGATTACTATGAAGGAGTTGGTATCTCACATGAAACATCCGCTGCACGCACTCCACAACAAAACGGTGTCGTTGAAAGACGGAATCGTACGCTTATGGAAGCTGCTAGGACTATGCTTATTTATGCGAACGCTCCATTGTTCTTGTGGGCAGAAGCGATAGCTACTACATGTTTCACCCAAAACCGTTCTATCATTCGGAAACGCCACGGAAAAACACCTTATGAGCTTCTACATGATCGTAAACCCGATGTTTCATTCTTTCATGTGTTTGGTGCTCTTTGTTATCCAAACATTAATAGTGAGAACTTGGGAAAGCTTCAACCAAAAGCCGATATAGGTATTTTCATTGGTTACTCACCCTCAAAGAAAGCCTACCGAATTTACAACCGTCGTCTTGGTAAGATTGTAGAAACTATGGACGCAGATTTCGATGAGCTGACAGCGATGGCTTCTGAGCAACACAGCTCTGAACCCGCGCTTCATGAGATGGGAAACGGCGCTATTAGTTCCGGATTAGTTCCCAATAATCCTACTTCTACATCATTTTTACCACCAACAAGGCCCGAGTGGGATAAACTGTTTCAACCGTTGTTTGACGAATTCTTTGATCCCTCGAATGATGAAGTTCCAACGCCTGTAGTGATAGCTCCAATCTCTGAAGTTGTTGCTCCTGCTAATGAAGCTTTATCAAATGCATCTTCAATTAACATTGAACCGGATGCACCTTCACCAAGTGATTCTCAAACTACACCTGAATCATCACCCCTACTTGTGCCTAATGATGTGGAAGAGGATTCTATTGATCACGATTTGGAATATGCTCACCTGCAAGAGCTTCCTTTCTTTGGTGTAGCGATACCTGAAAACCCTTCAGCCGCGTCTACCTCAGAAGAAGCTCCTTCTATTGTTCACTCCAGACCACCTAGGATTGAAAAACATAGCACCAAATGGACAAAAGATCACCCAATTAGGAATGTCATTGGTAATCTCGATTGACCAGTCTCTACACGCCATCAATTACAAGAGAGTGCACTCTATTGCTACTTTGATGCATTTCTCTCTGAAGTTGAACCTAAAAATTGGCAGCAGGCTATGACTCAATCATCTTGGATTGAAGCCATGCAGGAGGAACTAAATAAATTCCAAAGACTTGTAGTATGGGAATTAGTTCCTCTCCCTGACAAGGTTAATATCCTTACTTTGTTATGGGCTTATAAGGTTAAACTTGATGAGATGGGTGCAGTATTGAAGAATAAGGCTAGATTGGTTGCTAGAGGATATAAACAAGCCTTGGGTATAGACTTTGAAGAATCTTTTGCTCCTGTTGCGAGATTGGAGGCCATTAGACTATTCCTTGCGTATGCTGCTCATATGAACATGATCGTCTATCAAATGGATGTGAAGACGGCATTTTTGAACGGTGAACTAAGGGAAGAAGTCTATGTTAGTCAGCCGGATGGGTTCGTTAGTACAGAGTTTCCTAACCATGTGTACAAACTTAAGAAGGCTCTCTATGGGTTGAAACAAGCTCCACGCGCGTGGTATGATCTCCTTTCAACATATCTCATCTCGGAAGGCTTCTCCAAAGGCAAGGTGGACCCCACTCTATTCACTCTCAAGGAGGACAACGACATGATACTGGTACAAATTTATGTTGATGATATAATATTTGCTGCCACTAACATAGAATTGTCAAATCGCTTTGAGAAGATAATGTCCACACGCTTTCAGATGTCGATGATGGGAAAATTTTCATTTTTCTTAGGATTACAGATTTCTCAGAATCCCAGAGGCATCTTTATTAATCAATCCAAATATGCTCTAGAATCTCTAAAGAAATATAACTTTGAAAATTGTGACCCCGTGGACACTCCAATGGTGGAGAAGTCCAAGTTAGATGAAGATAGGAATGGGACTATTGTCGATCAAAAACTTTACCGTGGGATGATCGGCACCCTTCTGTATCTGACTGCTAGCAGGCCTGATTTGCAATTTGCTGTATGCATGTGTGCCCGGTATCAGGCTCGGCCTACCGAAAAGCACCTACATGTTGTGAAAAGGATATTTCGGTATCTAAAAGGAACACTTCATCGTGGTCTGTGGTATCCGAAAGATTCCTCGATTGCTTTAATATCATACGCAGATGCCGATCATGCTGGATGTCAAGACATGAGGCGTAGCACTTCTGGATCTGTGCAACTCCTTGGAGATAGATTGATCAGTTGGTCTTCAAAAAGGCAGAAAAGCGCTGCAATTTCTAGCACGGAGGCTGAATACATCGCCATGTCCGGTTGTTGTGCTCAAGTCCTTTGGATGAGATCACAATTAACTGACTACGGTTTGGGATTCAACAAAATCCTGATGTATTGTGACAACAAGAGCGCCATTGCCCTTTGCTGCAACTATGTTCAACACTCCCGGGCCAAGCACATAGACATTCGCTACCATTTCATTAAGGAGCAGGTGGAGAACGGAGTGATGGAGCTGTATTTTGTCACTACTGAGTATCAGCTGGCGGATATGTTCACCAAAGCCTTAGATCGAGGACGAATCGATTTTTTGATCGACAAGCTTGGCATGAAATCATTCACTCCAGCGACTCTCAAAGAGTTGGCAGAAGAATCAGCTGAAAAGTGGTGGTAAACTATTCAGAGTATCCTTTGTTCGTGATCATGTATATATATACACCACAAAAAGAAAAATACAAAAATATAAAACCAACAAAAACCATAAAAATATAAAACCTAGAAAAACCATAAAAAAATATAAAACCTATAAAAACCATAAAAAAAATTATAAAATCAAGAAAAACCAAAAATATTTTTCGTTTTTAAATCGGGCATGTCTTTTAGTACGGTAATATTTACGGCCTTAGAAATGTTGAACAATATTGACACGGTGCCATAAATAGAGTCCGTATAAAAGTTGTACATTTTTTAAAACATGCCCATTATGGCTTGTAGTTATTTCAGACTGCAACCCGGTTTTCATATTAAAGTCACGTATTTCCTTGGAAAACGTTAGCTCAGAACGGGAATTAATTTTCTCGGGCATGATTTACAAGCCAAATCATGCAAAGGGATCAAGTTTACTTTACAACTTGGTCTAACACGAATTAATGTACGTCTCAGTGCATTAATTTGTCTAAATAAGAGAAATCTTATTGACACCACGAATCAATCTTTTTCAAGATACTAATTGGAAATGCTTTCATCAATATTTGACTCTTTAAACAATGACTACAGCTCTTTAAATAGAAAACGGGTCATCGTTTAAGGGGGAGAAAATGTTAAAATCATCTTCGTCATTAAATTGATTTTCAAAAGTGATTGTGGAAAATTAATGGCTAAATGGTAAATGAGTGGTATTGCTTTAGAAAACGACTTGTGCTCGGTCAAGGTGATAGGACTTGCTTTAGATTTTAGAGATTTGCAAATAGGTTGCGATTGCTAAGTTGTGTGAAAGTTAATAGTGGCTAAGTTTAACAATGGTTAGGAAAAATGAAAAGTAATAAACCAAAAAGGAAAAGGAGTGAAAATGTAGGGTTAAAAGTGACAAGTTGAGAAAGTTGCAAAATTTTTGACCTAGTCAACCAAAACCCCCCCATACGTTTTACTTTCTTCTTCACTGTTACATTTTCAGTTTGCCGCCATTAAAACACACATACAAGCTCTAAAACCTCTCGTTTATTCATCCAATCCGGTTCATTCGATTTAAAAGGTAATAAACATCTATATTTAACTTATAAATTCGTCCAATTCATCATCTATATCCCTTTAATTGATTCGGATAATAAACCTTATCAGATTTAGAGTTTATTCCTTAATTTAGGGATAATTAATTAGGGTTTTTTGATGGGTTTTATGCGGAATTGCATTAGATGATGTTGTGTTGCTTTAGATTACCTTAGAACTCACAAACGCGATTAGAATAGTCTTTCATAAGTGTGTTTGTAAAGTTCCGGATGAACTTGGATAAAAACTTCCGAATGAAGGAATTTTCTGAAAAACTTCCGAATGAAGGAATGTTCTGAAGGACTTCCGAATGAAGAAGTTCCGAATGAAGGACTTCCGAATGAAGAAGTTCCAAATGAAGAACTTCCGAATGAAGAAGTTCCGAATGAAGGACTTCCGAATGAAGAAGTTCCGAATGAAGAACTTCCGAATGAAGAAGTTCCGAATGAAGGACTTCCGAATGAAGAAGTTCCGAATGAAGAACTTCCGAATGAAGAAGTTCCGAATGAAGGACTTCCGAATGAAGAAGTTCCGAATGAAGAACTTCCGAATGAAGAAGTTCCGAATGAAGGAATGTTCCGGATGAAGAAGTTTAGAATGAAGGAAAGTTTCGGATGAAGAAGTTCAGAATAAAGGAAAGTTCCGGATGAAGAGTTGTTTGATTTATAGTTGTTTGCATGTTCTAAGTACTTGGTGAAATATGTTATGCTTAGAAATAAGAAAGATACATATCTATCTATTTTTGTGCATCAACCTTTCATGTCTTATCTTAAGCAGATACAATGACTAATCCAACAGTACAAGCAATCCAAGACTCTAGAGAAGCCGCAATTGCCGAAGCACGAACACTCAAGTTCATACCAAACAACCACCGGCTAAAACCAGTCTCAAAATCCACTCACCATGGTTTCAAAGTCGCCATAGCAATTCTTGATCAATCTCATTTCAAGAATGCTTTAAGGAGTACTGCCTCGGTGCCTTATGATTATATGTATGAGTTTTGGGCTACCAAGGAAATCACTTCAAACAAGATCACCTTCACGCTCGACAACAAGCAACAGACAATTAAGGTTTCAGACTTCCGTAAGATATTTGGCATTCGGGATTCACCCAAAGGTATGGTATTTTCGAGGGATCCTACTAAAGACGAACTCATGGAGTTATTCGATGCTATTGGATGTCCTGACATACGAGTTGCGTCTGAATTTACCACTGCTAAAGTAGGACAACCTTGGAGAGCATTGTTGGGTATTCTCAGTAGATGCCTTACACCGAAAACAAGTGGGCATGATGCTTTGCGCAGTCCAATAATGAACATCTTCTATGGGATGTACAAAGGCGCAAATGCAGATTATGCTTTATTGTTATGGGAAGAATTCACCTTTCAACTCTTCCAAAACAAGAAGCTGAAGACTAATTTCTTTGCTTACCCTCAGTTTATCAAGCTTATCATCAACTATTGTATGAAGAATGATGTTACTATTGATAGGTGTGCAGCAAGTCGTCATCACACAGAAGAGGCTGATCATACTGTAGATCTAAGGCATGAAGGACTTTCTGGTGGTGTGATTCCTGGTCCTGTTCCCGATTACCTTCTGACGGATAGAATTAAAGGTTCTGCTGATTACAAACTACTGCAACTAGAAATCAAGAAGCTAAAAGCAAACCTTCAGACTGGAGAAGACTCGTCTACTACGGTCAAGAGTAAAGGTAAACGCAAGCAACCAGCTGCTTTACCTGAACCCGAAACCAAAAAGAAGAAGACTGAGGTTAAGAAGGGAAAGGGTAAGGCTGATGAGTTAGTTCTACGGGACGAAGAAGATGTTGTTGATCCTACTCTTGACAAGATGGAGAGAAAAATGATGAAGATAGCTATTGAAAGGAGTAGGAAAGATACGGGCGGTAGTGGTTCAGGTGCAAGGATAAATATTGAAGAAGAGTATGAGGAGCCAGAGGATATTGATGAGTTTGGGTCACCTGAACGGTATTCTACTTCGAAGGAGCCATCAATCCCTGTTTCAGCAAGTGTTGAAAAGGAGTCCGGTGCTCCTACAATCATGGTGTCTACTCAACCGTTAGTAACTCAACCTTTAGCAACTCAACCTCCACCAATACAACCCTTACCAACCAGACCGGCTTCAACACCATTCCTTCCACCACCAATAACTCCCATCCTTAGTACCGTAGTAACAACCGAGCCTCTTCAATCAACCCAGAGCAGCTCTGCAACATCTACAATGGCTACATTGGTGATGGCCGAAATGTTGGATAAACATACGGATAATCACAAAAGAGAAATGGATGAACTTCGCCAAGAGCTACATAGACGAGCTCAAAGTGAAGAAGCATCTAGGAAAGCCCAAGAGGAGATGCTTGCTAAGTTCGCTGCAGATATGGAATTGACGCGAAAAGCTCATGCAGAAGAACTAGCTCAGGTTAAGCAGGCTGAGGCGGATAAGCATGCTGCACGTATCACTAGACTTCAAGCGATGAGGGATAAATACAAGGAGCAGAAAGAAGCACTTGAAGCTTCTGTGGAAGAGAGAGTGAAAGAATCTGTTGAATCCATTATGCCTAAACTGCGTGATGAGTTGAAAACACTCGCGGCTGACAACTTGATGATCAAGTCATCCAATCCTTCTGAATCCGCCTACAAAATTGCCTATGATTTGACAGATTTTGAATTGAAGAAGATCCTCAAAACTCGTATGAGGGAACTTGGATCGTTTGATAAATCTAGGATTCAACGGGCTCTTTACAAATCCCTAAATGACGCTATCATGGAGGACGATAGGTTATTTAAAACATTTGGAAGTGTGGTACCATACCACATTCTACCTGAGGAAGAAAGGGAAGAAAGTGAAGAAGAAGAGGGTACTGGTGAAGATGAAGGTGAAGAAGAAGAAGAAGAAGAAGAAAAGGATGATGATGATGACGATGATGGTGATGATGATGAGGATGATGATGATGATGATGATGGCGATGATGGTGGTGATGGTAATGAGGACAGTGCTAGGGGGAGCAACGAGGATAACGATGAGGATGATGATGGGGGTAAACAGCCTAAAGAGGGGGATAAGGTTACCAGCTCAAAGAAACCTGCTAAGTCTGGAACCAAGTCCAAGAAAGATGCAGCGCAGAAGGACAAATCAACATCAACGGAATCAAGACGATCTAAGTGGCGCCACGATGTGAATGCTACTACAACTTCATCGATTCCCGGTACTTCTATTGCCGTATCTATACCTGTTACCACTAACCCTATTAGTCCTGTTGTTGTTGCTCCTGTGATTGCAGAATCAGTAACGGAACCTGAAGCTGCACAACACTCACCCGTTCATGACACCGCTGAGATGCCTGAATCAGAACCAGCAGATGTTCGCGTTTCTACTCCTCTACAACAAGCACAACAATCTACGGTTCCTGAACCAAGCACACGAGACTGGGCAGACACGTTGGAGATTGACGAGACTGCACCGCCACAGGCTTGGATCACGGCAGCGGCGCAATATGATCCAATCACGGACGCTGACAGAGATGTTCTATATCTCCGTATCCGTAGTCCGATTGACTTGTGTGCATTTCTTGCTCATGAGTATAAGACTTCGGTTACTCCGTCTTTGGTGAAGAAAGCACTTAAGGATAAAAGACTTCGCGCCAAAACCAGGTTAACCTGAATGGAGTTCGAGTACTATGCTGATGAGATCCTGAAAGCTCTGAATACCGTTCAACGGCCAGGTCTTCATGATTCAGAAAGAGCTCCACCTCCACTTGATCCTACTCAAGATAATCAGATTGCTCTCGACTTCTTCGTCACCTATGATCTTGAGTATCTTCTGAAGGGTTCATCAAAGTACGCAACCTCCTTGACCTTGCTGAAAGCTGCCAACTGGGGGACAATACCTTGGATCGAGGAAAAGGTAAACCGACTCTGGGTCCCAAGGGTAACTTGTAATTATGATATGTATGTTGTTATAGGTGCATCTCATTGGGACGAACGAGTCCGAAGGGTGTACAGGGGTTGCTGCCTAGTCAATTCTGGAAGCAACGTTAGATCCGATATCCGCATCTCCAGTATTTTAGGGCTGAAAACTGAAGCCAAGAATGGCTATTATCATGTGACGGAGATTCGTTTGAAAAGGGAGGATGATAGAGAATACAAAATCCAGCAGGGAGATTTTTCTATCAATCGCCTTGAGGATATCGAAGATATGTTGCTTCTGATGACCCGTGATCAACTCACACATATTCCTCGTGAAGACCTCATTGCCTTGAATACAACACTTCGTATGTTCACACGAAGTGTTGTTATCAAGAAACGAGTTGAAGATCTTCAGTTGGGAGTCGAAAGTTACCAAAGGAAGCTTAACCTAACCCGTCCAGTGAATCAAGTGTTACCTCAACATGTCAACAGATGTCCCTATACCGGCATTTCTGTTCCGAATTGTGGGATTTTCTACTTGAACAGTCGAGGATTGATGAAGTTTATGAGGGTGGGTGAGCTTTATAAGTACAGTGATGGGACTCTCATCTACGTCAGAGGAAAGTTGGATCATCTCAATTCGGGTGGGACTTTGCCAGAGATGACTGAGGATTGGCATCAGGGTTATCGGCAGATGGCGAAGTATGTGATCAAGAAGATCGATCAAAAGCTCCGTGAACGTAGATTGATGAGGAGCTTGGAAAGATTCGTTGGTGGTAGACCATATTTAGTGCACCACAAGCTACTGCAACGATCCATTTAATGGGTCGTACATTTCAGGTCCACTTTATATTGGTTTTCAATTGTGAATATGTATATTTGTGAATATTGTGCTTGTACGGCTTGATGTAGTGTTAAGGTATGATAATTTTTCAAGAATTTCTCACGAGATTCTAAATCTTTCAAAATATATCATACTAAAGCACTACAACTATCCCTTATTAAATTAAGGGGGAGCATTAATTTGTTCTATGGCCAAACATCGATTTCATTTTTTACCCAAAGACCAGTTAATCCATTCAATATACCAAATATTAATGGTTAACATTTTGGATAAGGGGAGAAAATGGGATTAAGGAGATTTAAATGATACTTGGCTAAAAGATGAAAAAGACTTGACGATTATCCAACTTAATATGTGTAAAGCACGTGTTAAGGGGGAGCGTTTTTGATGAACAAAACACCTAAGGTACAAAACTTTTGATTTCAATATCACAAGTACCTTTAGGTGATTTTCAATGATTTTTCATGGTGGCTATACTTTCCCAAAACACGCTTAATTCACGACGATGTGGTGACAAAAGGGTGGTAGGAATAGGTTTAGTACAATGATTCATCAGAGCCGATGGAATCTTCCCAAGGACAATTCACTAGATAGAATTAGAAGTCCTAGGAAAGATGGAGAAAGAATGTGAACGTAGCTGAATGCCGACCAAGTACTTAAGCTAGCACTGGAACAATCACAACAAGGTGCTAGTTATGACGTATTGGTAAGCATTGAAGGGGTTGAAGAATGAAAAAGAATTGTAAAGATAAAGGGTGTAAAGAAAGAAGCCCTCCTTATAACTTTAGGCAGAAACTGGGTCAATACATATGCTATTGAGGTCATTTTTGTTAATGATTCTCGATATTGAAGAAAGACGTCATGGACCCAGTGATGTAATGCACAACCCTTCCCAGCTAACTCAAATATCTCTCAAAAGATATTTGTTTTAATCACACGGAGATCAACACGTTATCTATTGGTTTATTCACTCCGAATAGACTGGTATTGAAAAGGTGGAACTCCTCTCCAGCCATCGCTCACTAAATCAAAACGCACAATCGAGTCTAGAGCCAAGAGATCATCAAAAGTCTCATTAGGACACTTTCCATTTATTCCTTGCTTTCTCACACACTGTGAAAAGTAAGAGATTTTCATGAGTCCTACGCAATGTTCCTGTAATATTGCCAGAACATCCGAGTAATACATAAGTATTACAATGAAGATGGAAATCCTGCTTGAGCCAACATCAAACAAGCTCATGGTAGGTTACACGTGCGGTTCTTTTAGAACCAATCTTGTGAAAAACTGGAAAGAAACAATGGTTTAAATCTTAATTGAACTTAAACTCGTTCCAGGCCTCTTCGCATTATCATATGATCTTGCCAGAACACTCAGAGGGACTCTTTATTGATCACAGTGACGAGTGGAAATCCTTCTAGTGTTAACATCAAACAGCACTTGGTAGGTGACGTGCAAGATTCTTTATGAATTGAGCTCGTGATAACTGGAAAGCAACGATGGTGAAAATCTTAATTGAAATTCACTTGTTCCAGGTTTCATGAATTGATGGCTTCAAATCACAAGGATAATTTATCCAAGTGATTCACTCTTTATGTTCGCAGTCAGCTTTGGACGGTCGAATAAAGAGAACGGGTTTACCCGCGAAATCCTGTCAGGAAGTTACTTAATTGAAACTATCCGTCACGGGTACGATATCTAATATCGTCCAACGGTCTTCACCGACCGGATGTAAAATGCTACCGAATTAGAATAAAATGTTCAAAGCCATTTTATTCGTGTCGTTGCTGTGTACCAGTTAAAGACGGTGGCGTTGCTGTATACCTGTTGAAGACGGTGGCGTTGCTGTGTACCAGTTAAAGACGGTGGTGTTGCGGTGTACCTGTAGAAGTCGTTCCCACATGCTTATGTTTTTCTGCATCAAAGTTTAGCAAAAATTCAAGAAAGTACAAGATAAAGTCTTCCGCTGTACCAAACTCTGAAGCTTTCGAGAATTCAACAAAAAGACATAAGCGTGTGGAACATGGAGTCACGAGGAGGAAAGTTTCACAAGAAGGCAAAGATCGCACGTGAAAGGCCAAAAGAACTATGCTCTCAAGCCAAAGCCTAAAAGATCAAACCAACATATTCACAACAAAAGAAAGAAAGGAAGAAAAGACTACGAGCTAAAGAACGAAGACTTACTATAGTATGCTAGGTTTAGAACCTTGTAACGTGGAGTGACCTCCCTTAGGGGGAGATTGTTAGAAATACGTTTTTACGTATATTAGAAGTATCGGTCACTCCACAATATTATTAATGTTGTAATAGCTCGTAGTTATTAGTTACTTATTAAGTTAAGTAAGAACCGGTCCATGGGCTTGTCATGGGCTGGCCCAAGTCCACATTAGGCTTGGAAGTATAAATACCCCTTTCCTCCTTGGAAAGGGGTTGGTTGTTGAACATTTCTTGTTTCCACTTAATGAAATAACACATAGTTTTCTATCACTTTCTCTCTCTAGTTTCTCTCTCTAGAAATCATCAACCCCTTCATAGATTCATAGGTTATCAAGATTCTACACAATGAACCAACCACCTCCTAACATGCTAGGAGGTGAGTATATATAGTCCTAGCTTACATGTAACTTAATGGACTATATGTTGATGGGTCGAGCTTGTATTTGGGCTTTAGATAGCTTAAGTTCAAGCCCGTGAATCTCGACTATCCTACTACCTATTACAACGTTCTAATAATCGATACATAATAAACCTTTGACCGAGCATTCTTATTTGACTCAATATTTTAAGGCTAACAATCTCCCCCAATGAGAGTATTTCCGCTACGACATTTGGAGATTTATAGAGATTACCAATCTCGCCATAAATGAGTCAGGAACGTGTAATAGTAGTCGTGTTCCTTCATGTTGTGATCTTTGAGCCTTTGTCGTTGTCTTTCGACTTTGTCTTTAATCTTGAGATCTTCAAATCTGTGACTGAGTCATTCTTGATGATATAATATTTGGAGACTAACATCTCACCCACTATGAGATCATTCCTCTACGACATGTAAGTATTTATGGAGATAATTAATCTTTCATATTGATATCTTCAAAATGACTTATTCATTTGAATTGCTCACCATCCTTGACTTATCTTTTCCATCTTGCGATCTTGTGTCTTCTTTTCCATCTTGCGATCTTGTGTCTTCATCGACATGCTCACACTATACCTCATCTTGAAAGCTTACTAACAATCTCTTTTGAAGAGAGTTCATTCCTCTACATTGATAGTTAAAGAAGATTTTGATCATCAGAGTTGCGGAAGTCTTTAGCTTTTTGATTGTTAAATATGTGTTTGGGCATGAGTATGTGGTTTTGAATCTTCGACTTTGCTGAGTACGACGTAAAGCCATCTTCTTGAGACAAAACATAGACATGGACTAAATGGCTTTGACATTCATCCTAAATCGGTAGCGTTTTACCTCCGGTCGGTAAAGACCATTAGACGATATTAAAAACCGTACCTGTGATTAGGTAGATTCAATTAAGAACATCCTTGAGAGGGTTTCGCGGCTGTACTAGCCGTTCTCTTTACTCGACCGTCTCAATGCAAGACTGCGAACATAAAGAGTGAATAAATTGGATAGATATTCGCTTGATTAAAGTTGTCAATTCAAGTTCCTGGAACAAGTTTGATTCATAAAGAATCTTACCATTGTTGCTTTCCAGTTGACACAAGCTTGATTCATAAAGAATCTTACAAGTCACCTACCGCAGTGCTGTTTGAGGTTGACACTGGAAGGATTTCCATTTGTCACTGTGATTAACAAAGAGTATCACTCTGAATGTTTTGACAAGACCATAAAGATATTGCATAGAAACCTGAAACGAGTTTGAATCAATTAAGAATCAAACCATTGTTGCCTTTCAATTTTGAACATGTTTAATTCATAAGGAATCTTACACATGACCTACCGTAGTGTTGTTTGATGTTAATACCAGAAGAATTTCCACTCATCATTGTAAATACTAAGTAGTATCACTCTGAGTGTTCTAGCAATATCGCAAGGATATAGTATAAGACTCTCTTCTTCGTCATATAGTGTGTCCTAACAAGATTTGATTAATCTCTAGGATCTAGACTTGATTTGTGCACTTTTAGTGGTTGGAGGCTGGAGTAGATGCCACCTAATCAATATCAACTATCTCGGCATGAGATAGTCAATAGAAATCGCGTTGATCTCCGTGAAAATAAAACAAACATCTTTTGAGGGAAGCCTGAGTCAACTGGGGAAGTGTTGTGCATTACATCACTAGGTCCATGAAGTGTTGTCTTCATGATGTGTTGACCCGGTTTCTGCCTAAGTTGTATGGAGGGATTCTTTCTTTTCACACTTTATCCTTAAATTTCTTTTTCATTCTTCAACCCCTTCAATGCTTACCAAGACGTCACCACTAGCACCTTGTTGTTATTGTTCCATTGTTAGCTTATGTACTTAGTCGGCAATTTTCCCTTTTCACATTCTACTCCATCTTTCCTAAGGAATTCTAATAATCTATTGGATTGTCCCTAGGAAGATCCCTCTGGTTTTGGTTGGATCATAGGACTTATTCCTAATCACCTTCTGATACCAATAACATCGTGAATTAAAAAGGTTGTGGGTATATAAGTTCGTAACCATAAACCACTTGAAAGTCTATCAAAGTGTTTGAAGAACATTTTAACACCTTGATAGTTTTATCGTTTCAGAAAAGCTCCCCCTTCACATGTGTATCGATAATCGAAAGTGTTTCGCACATGTGGGTAGGAATTAAAGTGCTTGAGTCTTATATGTTCGTTACATATATGAGATCACATTTTGATCACATTTTGATAACATTTTCTCCCCTATCTCTAATATATAAAATCGTTGATATGAGAGATACCAAATTTGATTAAAATATATCATGAAAATAGTCTTGAAAACTTTCAGGAGAAAAATGTGTCTTACTTGTATGAATTATTGGAACATTTTATGTAGTGTCGAGCACACAATTTTTGAAAGATTTTGAATAATCACTGAAAAATTTTTGAAAAAATTTTACTCACACACTACATGTTAATGAACACATAAAAGATTGTTGTTGAAGAATGTGCTCACGAACATCAAAGCTTTTTCATGTGAATAATACCAAATGATACTTACACATAATGTGTTGTATAAATAAAAAGTTGTCTTGACTTAATATATCCAACAACATTAAGACTTTGATTTTGGAAAGCTCCCCCTAAAAAATTGATCCAATTGAATTGTCATTACAAGAATATGATCCACATTTAAATTTTGAGATACGATTTGTTGAACACACAATTTTTGAATGATTTTGAATAATCATTGAAAAATTCTTGAAAAAATTGTCTTCAATGCTTTTAGAAAAATCTATTTCTTCTTGGAGACATGGTATTATAAAGCATAAACTTGATTTCATTGACTTTAAATGTCTTGACGAATCCACTCAAGTGTAAGGAGATATCTCTTCTTTTGTTTCGGGTAAGAGCACTAAATCGTACACTCCCCCTTGAATATAGATCCGGGTTGCAATCTGAAAGTGATTACAAGCCATTGTGTTAAGCTCAAAACTTTGATTGTTTTTATCGAAAGCCCATGACCGAAAAAATTTCAGTTACCCATTGCTAAGGATAAGTTATCATCCGTGATCAACTTTCCTTTATTTGAGGCACAAGTCACAACCTGGAGTAATTGCAAAACATTGAAATGACATGTTTTGAAAAATATTTAAAACTTTCATTCGAGCTTTATGTACACACCCGTGTCGTTATTGATTGAAATTTCTAGGAACGTCCATATTATCGATACTAAAAGACATGTCGAGAAGATTCTTTTTTGGTATTTTGAAAGATTTTTTCATTCTTTATTTTGTTTTTCTATGATATTTGCATTTTTTTTTGTATTTTCTCAAGTTTTTGGAAACTAATCCAAAATAGACTTTTGTACAATAGAAGAAGGTGATATCGAATGTATAGAATTGGAACCCTTTGAAGAAGAAGTGGGTTCAGAATCTGCTAATGTACCTGCAATCAATGAAGAAGAGTTTGCATAAATACTAGTGTTAGGAGTAATAAATTCCTTTTCAATAGGCAAAACACTCGAATTAGTGTTGCAGCAGGTTTCATCACTCTTCTCTATTGGAATCCACTTAAGACCAACTTCTTTGAAGATCCGACCCGTTGGTTTCCACTAAACACTAGATCAAGGAGTAGTTTTCTCTTGCACAACGGAAGACTTGTTTAGAGAGAAACTATGTCCTACATTGATCCGCCTTCCATATCTATGATTAGTGTTATGCTTTCCTACGGGTTTGTATCTCCTTGTTGTCTTATGGGATTCTGCATTCGGTCACTCTACAAAGGCACAAGATTTTACCTCATAAAGATATTGCAGAATGCAATGATCATGATTTTCATTGTGAATGCCCTTTTTGCATATTGGGCATGTAGGGTATTTGGAATTCACGAAAGTCCGTAGGTACCTAGGTTTTGCCGATCGTTCAGTCACAGTGTTCGGTACACGACTACTTATTGATGGTTTCCATTTCCTAGGTTACTAGTAAGTGATCCTTGTTTTGGTTGAATACCGTTAGGAGTGTGTTGAACTATAGCGGTTGTTGGTGTACTAGGTTTTGTATACACAATCTTTACATTCTAAATCTTTCCTTTTTGCTTAGCATCCTTTAGGTTGTTCGTATTAACTAAGTCCTTTGAACCTACATATTCCTTTGTGGACGCAAATGTCACACGCTTAGGAGTGTTCCTAGAAGTGCTTGGTGCATTCACATGGTTGGGTGTAGCAGGAGTTTGTTTTCTAAACGGTGGAACATAGGGTGAAATGGTTGGTTTTAGAACACTTGGTTTCACATCAGTCTTAGGAGGTAACCTAGATTTCACATGAGAAGAATTTGAGAAAGGAGTCAGTTTTGCTAAGATAGATGGCTTTGGAACCTTGTACGCACTGGGTTGTCGAACAACAGGTTTCACAACTTTAGTTTCCACAGTTTTCCCACCCATATTCGCAACGAGTTTCTTCAACTCTTCTATCGTTATGTCCCTAATGTAGAGATTTTGCTAGTTGAAAGTTTGTTTCTCGGTATCTTCTCGAATTGATCACGGTTCAAAGTGCGACTCAGTCGTTCTTGGTGGAAAATAAAATGGTTTGGTTATCTATTCTACTTAAAAGGTAAATGCACAAAATAAAAACAATAAACTAAAAGCGATTAATTAATAAAAACAACACAATATAATTAATAAAACGTGAATTTAAAGCGAAACAATTAATAAAAATAAAACTAAAGGACGAAATTAACTATCGACTCGAAAATAAAGTTTACTAAATGAAAAAAGGAGAGAATAAAACTAAAATGGTACTTTAAAGCTAAACGAGGAAAAACCTAAAGCGGGTACTAAATAAAAGATAAAACTTGAACTTTACGAAAAATATTAAAACTAAAAATCGACGAAAAATTCAACTAAAAATACGTAACATTCAGAAATAAAATCGGAACAACTTTCAGATAAAACTAAACAATTACGGAACAATACTATCAAATAAGCAAGCAGGCAGGCTAGTTGCTGGAAGCAGCCAGCCTGGCTGCTCACTTTTGGCGCCTAAATGAATGGAAGCATGCATGCATGCTTGTCCATCGTAATATAAGCCAAAAAACATCTATCGGAATATTGCATGCTGGTCCATCATAATATAAGCCCAAAATCATCTATCGGAATATTTAAGAAAAAGGTATCTATCCGAATGTGAATAACAACTGAGTATCGGAATGTGTAAATGAAAAAGAAGTATCGGAATGTCTAAAAAAAATAAAAACTGTCGGAATAATTAAAGTGCCAAATTCTATCCGAATGTGGCTGTCAAAATTTGGGCAGCAATTCGTCGCAATATACCTTAAACTCCGTCGGAATATGCGATCGCAATCCCGATCGAAATAAGGGGGATGGTACAAATGATCGCAAAGTAGAACCACAAGGATTATTGGGATACAAACAAGCAACCCATCGGAATGTGTATTACCCTCAATATTGCGATGAACACCAACAAATCCGAAAATGGAGATAAGCACAAATCTCAATAAGCACTTTCAATAAGCTCACTTAACCAAATCTAAAACAACTCACTAAGCATAAATTTGACAACTTTTGAAATATGAAATTCATAAACTTTATAAAAGGAACTTTAAAAAGATAAAACTTTTTAGAAAACTTTAAAATCAAATAAGCCAAATACAAATAAACCAATAAGATTGTCAAACTTATAGCTTAATTCGTATACAAGCCTAGATGGAAATAAAAAGATGAACTTTTTAATCAAATAAGCAATGGGATTAAGCAAAAGATTGCTTAATCCGAATTTGTAACAAATCAAAAACAAGAAAAGTAGGATGAGAATGATAAAGAAAAGCTTGGTTAAAGGAAAACAAAGATTAAACAACAAAATTAAAAACACTTACTTGAATTAAAGGAATTAAAGTGCAAGACAATTAATTAAAATGACATGAAAAATAAAGTTGCAAGAAAATGAAAATGGTGGAAGAACTAATTTGTCAAGTTAGCCAACAACTTGAAAATCAGAACAATGTAATCTATATATAGGGAGATTAGGGAGGAGCTTAGGAAGCTTCCTCCCTCTTTCTTCTTTCCTTAATTGCACACTTAGGTCCTTGATCTTCTTAATCCTTTGTTAATCTTCTTAATACTTGGACTTTGACTCGGGATTTCTTTAACTCGTCTTGACATTTCTTCATAAATAAGACTTGAGTTCTTCGGCTTTTTAGTAAACTTCCGTCTTTTGACTTTTTTCTTCGATAAATTTTATGAATTGGTCTTGGACTTCCGTTCTTTTTTCACTTTTGATCTTTCGACTTCGTCTTTTGTCTTTCTTCGATAAAAGCCCGTGAAATCCCGTGTTTTCTCCACTTTTCACCTTTTCGTCCTAAATCACAACAAAAACACAAACCACGCATAATTCCGACATAAATGACATAAAATACACGTTTTGGCTCGGTTATTATTGTAATTAAGTGGTAAAAAGGATGGGTATTTACACACCTATCAAATCCCCTACACTTAACCATTGCCATGCCCTCATGCAATGCTTAGTGACAAAGCAAATTTACACTTTTCTCATAATCAATCAAGCTTGGTCTTATTAACATACTAAACAAAAATTGAAGTACTAAGAGAAATTAAAACTTTAAAGTAAAAAAAAGGATAGAGAACCATTTTCACTTGAAAATAGCAATATGGAAATAACTTGCAAAGAGATCTAAGACTTACATTAGGGCTTCGGTGCTGCGAAGATTTATCATCCTCAAGTTTCACGTTCCCCAAACTAAGCATAAAAACGAGATCATTGTTATTATAAGTTAGCAAAACAAACACTTACACACATGGCTTAATTATATGCTTAACTCCCTTATTCCTAGTTGTATCTCTTATATTTTATTTTTGTCTTACAATGATCATGAAGATGCATTTTTGGACTTATTTCGATAGTTTATTTAGGCCGAAAGCAAAGTAGGACGATTTGATTAATAGTTAGCTAAAGGACAAAATCTCTTAAAACTGCTTCTCGGGATATCAAAAAGTTCATATCTTGGCATAACTCGCTTCGCGATTTGAGACCTTTCTCGGGCCGATATTTGGCATGTACTTCATACTTCATATCTTGAGAGACGTGCTTGAGATAATGATCTTCTCTTCGTTAATAGAGTTCTTCACTTGGAGTATTTTTGAGGGATACTCCACTTTGTTGACCACGACTTCATCATTATTTCTTCAATCGCTAATTGGGATTTTGAGATACAACGATCCGCCTCCTTTTTAGACTTGGATCAATTTATCCTCATACCTTGTTAGGGTCTTTTCGGATAGACTTCTCCATGATCTTTATGGGAGTTGATTGCTTTTCGTCGTGAGTCTTGATCCTTCATATTGATTTTGGGAATAATGCTTTTCACATCACCTTGGATCTTTAGCAATAAAATGGAATCCTCATGCCTTGTTAGGGCCTTTTCGGACTCGCCAATCTTCGCGCCCCGCTTCATAAGTTATGCCTTGGCTATGAACTCTTATCATTACCGAGCAACATTTAAATGATCTTGGGCTAGAAGCTAAGTAACTTTTCAAATCGTACGACCTTACTTATTGCAGATAAATTATTAGCAAGTGATGGGAGAATAGGCAGATAATCACACCAAGTGTGCTTGTGCAAGAATACCGACTTATAATTGACTCTATCATTTCTCGTTCTTCACAATTTAAAATCTTAAGTAATGAGACTCGTGGATGCTTATCCTAATAAACCAATTAAGGTCTACATGGTTAAGGATACTAGCTAGAATAAACTTGGATAAGTCAATTCGGGTTGAGTCAAAATAATCGCAACGGGCCTAATATGACAAAGACTTCTAAACTAGCTACACCACTTTATTAATATTTTTGACTTTATTGCGGGATATATACATATGAAAGCAACGATAAAATTTTTAAAAATTACGACTAAATGGCCAAAGTTAATTAAAAATTTGAAAAATGCTGAAAAAGATGATTTTTCGATTAAATGAAGGCATTTTAATGGAAAAGTCCACTTAAAACTTCGATAGAAGTTCCCCCTACACTAAATATAAACATTGTCCTCAATGTTTAAGCATATGGGAGTAAACTCCCCTACACTTAGGACATTGTGCACGTTGTTTAAATCTCGCTAAGGAAGAGACAACTAAAGAGATTCCTATTTTAATATTGAGAAATATAAAATAGTGAATCGAAAAGAGTTTAGGATAGAACCGGGAAGAAGGGAACACGGAATCACGGTTAGTCAAAAGTCATCAAGAGTGTGTCTTTGAAGCTCTAATCCCTGCATATGATAAGAAAGAGAACAAGAAACACCACGAGGCTCCCCCTACACTTATGGTGAAAACAGATAAAGATAGATAATCGGGTTGCCTCCGGAAGAGCGCTTGGTTTTTGTTAACCAAGTCACGAGCCTGACTCGTCCCCGAATTAAATGGTCCATGGGGAAGCCTCGAATGGAATACCGGGATCAAAGACCTTGTCCTCGTTCCCGGAGGACATCAACAAAGGAGAGGCGGGAGGATAAGTCTTGAATGGTAGGAAAGTCTGCTCAATATAAGAAAAGCAAGTGAAATCCAGATTGACGGGAGGTGGGGTGGGTAAGGGAATCACATTGTCATCCTCCAAAGACAATGGATGCAGACCAATTGGCAAAGCCGTAAAATTATCAATCATAGAATGGTCCATGTCACCTCCCGGGTCAAAGCATTTATCCTCATGAAAGTAGATCTTGTCGATATCATCGTAGATAAAGAGTGTAGAAACTCGTTTGAAAAGATCACGATCAAGTACGAAACCATCATTCATTTGTGGGGATTGTTGATAAGGTAAATCCTCACGAATGTGGTAAACGTAATTCTCATAAGAGTAGTGTTGATTAGGTAACTCCTTGAGAATAGGATGTTTGGGCATGTGAGTTGGTTCGTCATTATTATGAAAAATAAGACGTTCCAACTCATCAAGTTCGGCGTCGATGTTGGAAAAGTCGACCTCGCTTGTAGGAGGAAGCAGAGGTAAAAGAGCTAGCTCTCGGTCGATAATTTCCTCAATCTCGGGCTCGAAGACGAAATGATCATACTCACCACATGTTGAACTCTTGTTGGGAGGATCAAATATCGCATGTGGAGTTGTGAGTATGTGATCATTGACTAGCGAAGCCAACTTGTCCGTAAGCTCCGCAAAAGTCGGCACATCACACAGATTTTCCAGAATACCCGCGGGCTCACTTGGGATGACGACAAGTTCCTCGACACTAGACTTTAGGAATTTGTCTGATTCAGTTGCCGAGATAACATCAAGATGCTCATCCTCCATGATGAGAGAGACAACGGGCTCCTCGGGTGTGATAGCAATAGACGAAGGAGGAAGGGGAGAAGTCTTGCGTTGCTTTAGAAATTCCTCCTCGTCGAAAATAACCTCAATATCGTCATCGCTCTCCTCAATACCTAAAGGGCTAATAATAAGCTCAGGGATATGAGTACTAGTCTGATCTTGTTGCTGTAAAAATGACTCTATACAAGTTTGCAGCATGTGTAAAAGCTCTTTCGTTTGTTCTTGAAAAGCTGTAGCAAGATCGTTTCTTTGTTCTTGAAAGGCTGTAGCAAGATCATCAATTGGTTCTTGGTAACTCATACCGTGACAAGGCTGATGATCAATTGGGTATTGCAGGGGTTGGTCAAAACTGGAAGGGGTATAATTATAGAAATTTTGATCCCCTGTAGGACAGTGAAAACTTCCGTAAGGACCCCCACACTTATAGCACCACGGGGATGGAGAAAAATCTGGTGCATTTTGAGGATAAGGATCGTCATAGACGGGAGAGGGTGAGAAAGTATTGTAAGAAGAGAAGTACGAATTTGTTGAATTGCAAAATGGACAAAATCCAAATTGTGTATCGTCGATATCAGAACCACACCGCTCACAAATACACCATTGATATGTTTGAAAACCATGCCATGGTCTCCCACACCGTACACAAGACGAATCCATGAAGAAAAATAGACAAGCAAGAAGAATATTTTTGGTGCAAAACTTTGAAAAAGAAATGCTTTTTATGATTTTTCAAATGTTTTTGGGATTTTTGAAAATTTTTGATACAAAAAATAACGTTCACAAGTGAACGGATCCCAAAAGCCAACGCGTCTCTCACAAAAAACCGTTAATCCTCACGAAAAGAGCCGGCAGCGGCGCCATTTTAATGTAGAGATTTTGCTAGTTGAAAGTTCGTTTCTCGGTATCTTCTCGAATTGATCACGGTTCAAAGTGCGACTCAGTCGTTCTTGGTGGAAAATAAAATGGTTTGGTTATCTATTCTACTTAATAGGTAAATGCACAAAATAAAAACAATAAACTAAAAGCGATTAATTAATAAAAACAACACAATATAATTAATAAAACGTGAATTTAAAGCGAAACAATTAATAAAAATAAAACTAAAGGACGAAATTAACTATC
This sequence comes from Glebionis coronaria, assembly GCA_025667525.1. Classification (NCBI taxonomy): domain Eukaryota; kingdom Viridiplantae; phylum Streptophyta; class Magnoliopsida; order Asterales; family Asteraceae; genus Glebionis; species Glebionis coronaria. The sequence continues at coordinate 369,328,622 of CM046875.1, forward strand.
GACTCAAAAATAAAGTTTATTAAATGAAAAAGGAGAGAATAAAACTAAAATGGTACTTTAAAGCTAAACGAGGAAAAACCGAAAGCGGGTACTAAATAAAAGATAAAACTTGAACTTTACGAAAAAATATTAATACTAAAAATCGATGAAAAATTCAGCTAAAAATACGTAACTTTCAGAAATAAAATCGGAACAACTTTCAGATAAAACTAAACAATTACGGAACAATACTATCAAATAAGCAAGCATGGCTGCTCACTTTTGGCGCCTAAATGAATGGAAGCATGCATGCATGCTGGTCCATCATAATATAAGCCAAAAAACATCTATCGGAATATTGCATGCTGGTCCATCGTAATATAAGCCCAAAAACATCTATCGGAATATTTAAGAAAAAGGTATCTATCGGAATGTGAATAACAACTGAGTATCGGAATGTGTAAATGAAAAAGAAGTATCAGAATGTCTAAAAAAATAAAAACTGTCGGAATAATTAAAGTGCCAAATTCTATCCGAATGTGGCTGTCAAAATTTGGGCAGCACTTCGTCGCAATATACCTTAAACTCCGTCGGAATATGCGATCGCAATGAGCGATCGTAATCCCGATCGGAATAAGGGGGATGGTACAAATGATCGCAAAGTAGAACCACAAGGGTTATTGCGATACAAACAAGCAACCCATCGGAATGTGTATTACCCTCAATATTGCGATGAACACCAACAAATCCGAAAATGGAGATAAGCACAAATCTCAATAAGCACTTTCAATAAGATCACTTAACCAAATCTAAAACAACTCACTAAGCATAAATTTGACAACTTTTGAAATATGAAATTTATAAACTTTATAAAAGGAACTTTAAAAAGATAAAACTTTTTAGAAAACTTTAAAATCAAATAAGCCAAATACAAATAAACCAATAATATTGTCAAACTTATAGCTTAATTCGCATACAAGCCTAGATGGAAATAAAAAGATGAACTGTTTAATCAAATAAGCAATGGGATTAAGCAAAAGATTTCTTAATCCGAATTTGTAACAAATCAAAAACAAGAAAAGTAGGATGAGAATGATAAAGAAAAGCTTGGTTAAAGGAAAACAAAGATTAAACAACAAAATTAAAAACACTTACTTTAATTAAAGGAATTAAAGTGCAAGACAATTAATTAAAATGACATGAAAAATAAAGTTGCAAGAAAATGTAAATGGTGGAACAGCTAATTTGTCAAGTTAGCCAACAACTTTAAAATGAGAACAATCTAATATATATATAGGGAGATTAGGGAGGAGCTTAGTAAGCTTCCTCCCTCTTTCTTCTTTCCTTAATTGCACACTTAGGTCCTTGATCTTCTTAATCCTTTGTTAATATTCTTAATACTTGGACTTTGACTCGGGATTTCTTTAACTCGTCTTGACATTTCTTCATAAATAAGATTTAAGTTCTTCGGCTTTTTAGTAAACTTCCGTCTTTTGACTTTTTTATTCGATAAATCTTCAGAATTGGTCTTGGACTTCCGTTCTTTTTGCACTTTTGATCTTTCGACTTCGTCTTTTGTCTTTTTCTTCGATAAAAGCCCGTGAAATCCCGTGTTTTCTCCACTTTTCACCTTTTCGTCATAAATCACAACAAAAACACAAACCACACATAATTCCGACATAAATGACATAAAATACACGTTTTGGCTCGGTTATTATTGTAATTAAGTGGTAAAAAGGATGGGTGTTTACACACCTATCAGTCCCTGTCTTGTAACTGAACTTTCAAATCCGTAATTTCCTAACTCTTTTCATTCATTTCTCGAGACGATGCGGAAAGTTTTACTTGTATGTTATTATCATTTGAAAATTTTCCGATTTTGTCTTGCAAAGCAAGTTCAAGAGAATGACAATATTTTTGAAGGAAATCAATCGGTGTTGAATTAACTTAAACGCCGTTTTATTAACATTTTCTTTGTGCTCCGAAAGCTCAATTTCAAGACGTTCACACTCTTTGACCTTATTAAGATATTTGCATGCAACATCAGAATATTCATCTACATTTGCACAAGATTTAAGAGTAACTTATGAGACTGCAGTTATACATGGTCTCATCATCCATATCGGGCTTAAAATGCTTAATTATATCATAAAATACCAGAAAATATACTTGTATTCATTTGTTGTATGTTTTAGGTATGGATATCGAGAAAAAGAGAAAAAGATCATAAGAACAAAGCAAAAACGAACACGAGAAACAAAGCCGCACAATGAACCAGACCCGAGCATTGATTATCAAAAAATACCCTTGAAGTCTGAAGATTGTACAAGTTTGGTCCCTCATCATTAGAGATTTGTCAACTTTAGTCCTCCAAGAATGAAGTTATACAAGAAAGATCCCTCAAGAATCAAGACTTGTCAAAAGAAGCCCTTGGAAATGGTCAAATTTGCATGTTTAGTCCTTGTTTAAAGTTGCTGAATTAAGTTGTGCCACAAATGACAACTTGTGCAAAGTAAAATACAAAGGAAATTGAGAAAAGGGTTGGGAGAACTTGTTTGCCATGTTTTTGGAAGATGAGGGGGGGTGTTTTGGCCAGACAATCATACTCCATCCACCTATCACCTTATGCCACCTCACCCACTATGCCACCTCACCCACTATGCCACCTCACCCACACACCTCACCCCCACTAATCTGCTTATTTTTATTACTAAATGAATTTTAAAACGTTGTTTAATAGTTGTGTAAAGTGGGTAACACTTAATCCTCTCCCCAAACTAGATCAAATCCTAACTTTTCTCCTTAAACCCTAAAACAAATCACCAGTCGCAATTAATCCCCACCCAAAGGGGAAATCCCAATTAACGTGAGATTTTTGCTCCTTACCTCACAACAAACAAACCTATGTGTCAAGCTACAGGACAAGAAGAAATCATGAGTCCTTGCATCAATCTGACAACAAGACTATATCAAGGGCCTTGAAACATTTTCGTGCTCCCCACAACATAAAGAGCGACCAAGATCACTTTGAGCTCGGGCATTTCACATGGGATTGGATAGAAGGACCTAGAAGAAGGATTTGAATTTCGAATATGCTTAGAATCATTCAGGGGCGTTTTTGGAATTTAGACATTAGGGTTTCTAGTTTGGGTCTCATTCTCACATTGTATAAATTCTAGCCTAAGTATTCACTTGTATTTGTTCCAATTTTTATTTCCTCTCTTTGTAACTTGAGTGGAGTAATAAGAATTGAGTTCCTTTTATTTTAATTGCAATTTATTTTTATACACAAATTTAATTTCTGTCAAAGTTTATGGTTTCAAGTTTTGTTAAGATATTTTGAATGTTCAAAGATTTTGAGAAAAGATTTAGAGTAAAAAAAAATATTTGGTGATGCTTTATGTTTATTTGATGCACTGTATCAAGATCCTAAGATCTTGATACCGTCACGTTTGTATTTGTTTGTCTTTGAATGTGCAGGGTCCATTAAGAAGGAAGGAGGTATTTGAGTATTTGTGTTGGTGATTGTTCAGAGACTCCACAACAACCCTTAAGCTCACTTTAGTCCTTTCCCATTTCTTAGCCTTGGGTTTGCTGTAGACCATCAACCAAGGGTTCTAATGGGTCTCCTACCAGATAAAAAGAAGCAAGTGAGGCGTTAACTTGGTCTGAAAAAGACCAAGTTGGGTACCATCCGTTCTTCTTTCTTTTTATTTTATGAATTCCAACATAAATTGGGATTTTTGAGAATCTTATTTGTTGATCTTGATTTTCTGCTTTATGATGTTATATGTTTGCCATTAGAATAGTTTGAGTTTCTGTTTGATAAGATTCTGATTCGTGTAAGAAATCTTTAAACAATTGCCTTGTTGAAATCTTGCTTCAAGACTTTGAATGTAATGTTTGGGACAGCGGAGTAATTGGGTAGGATTTACTAACAAAACCCCGTTTAGCTCTGCATTTCTTTTTTAAGGTTAGGATACTTGATTTTAAGCAAGAAATTTGAGGTTTGTTATGAAATATTTGGTCTTTCACTTTGTTTAAAATTTTGCTAGTGTGTTACATGTTTGTTAGTTTGTTGTGTAATTGTGCTTTCGGCCATAAGTGTTTGAGTTCTGGTCTCATTTGAAGTTGTTTTGAGGTATTGAGGTCACATTTGTTCACATTTATGGGTAAATTTTTGCTTCCTACCTACTGTCAAAACATTAAAAACCACCCGCCATTAGTGTAATTTTGATAGTGAGATTTTGGAATTATGATTTTTAGCTAGTTAGTATAGGAGGTTCGTTATTTGTGTATGGACAGTTGCCTGGTAGGGAGGAATTACTTATGTGTCAAAATTGCAAAAGGCCCAAGTTGCTAGTTCTTGAGCACTAAACCAATCTGAACACTTCATGGAGTTTTTAGGTTTGGTTTTCCAAGTTAAGGAGCTAGTTTTATGTTCTTAATAATGAAAACTTGTAGGTTGATAGGTCATGATCTCTGCTAAGGTATGTGAGTTAGAAACCTTGTAAGCTTCATATTGTGCATACCATTTGTAAATTTTTGTCCATTAACTGCCTGTTACATCATAGAGTTCTTTTGGATGATATTTGAATCTTGATGCTTGAATATTAACAATTTCCTGGTTTCTGTGTTGGTATAGGGTTGTGTGCCTAGCATTGGGTATTGTATTGGGTTAGATTCAAGTTTGTTTGGTTGATAATCACACCATAAGTGCAAAGTAGTTTAGGATATTAACACACACACATGTGCAAAGTACACCAGCAGGTGTACTTCCCTTGATGTTGTGGTTAGAACCTCTTAAGTTGGCACATAACTTGTTCTTAAGGTAGGATTAGTGTTTAGTATCTGGTATCTTAGGATTTGCCAGATTTTGGTGGTCAAAAGTCTTAGAGAAATCCCCATAATAGCTCACTGATAAGATTAGAAACCCCAGACCTCCCTATGTTGTTCATCAATAAGTGTTTTGCTTGAGTTGTGCTAAATTTTGTGTTTGGATTGGTTTTTAATTGCTTGTCATTGACTCTCCACACTCCACTGAGTGTGGGGGTGCCCCTTGTACCAAAAACGGCCAAGAAGCCAAGCTTAAAACAAGCCTAAAGCCTCTAGACCTGTTTTCTGTTAAGTGTCAGTGGGAACAAAGTTCCCACTGCTGGGCTATAGGACAAAACCAGTCACATGTCACTATCATACTTTGCAAATTTTTGTCTTTAGTGGCCATTTTTAGTGTTTTTTATATTTTTTCATTTTCCCCTGTTTGTTTAATTATTTTAGAATTTTTGAAAAAAAAATATTTTTCTGGTTATTTTACTATTTTTTAGCTTTATTCTATTTAAATATTAGTTTTTAACATTCTGTTTTTGTCCTATTATACCTAAAACTACTTTTTTCCAACTTTTTCATTTTTCTACTGTTTAACCAAGTTAAATAGAATTTTCAGTAAAGTAAAATTATTTTCCTTATTATTTTATTATTTTTTGTCATTATTTTAGTTAAAATTAGTTTTTAGCCTTTTAAAAATAGAAAAATAGTTTTAAAAATTTAGGAAAAATAGTTTTTAGCTTTTAGTTAATATAAGTAAGATTTTAGTTTGATAATATATAATTTTGAACTTTTTGTTAATTATACTCAATTTTAGGGCTTTAATTAGCATTTAAAATTGAATATTTAATCAATAATAAGTTTTAAAATTTATTTATTGAATTTTTATTCTTATTTATATTATTTTAGACTTAGTTTTGAATTTTATTTTTTTTAGTTTAAATTTTTAATTTCGTCGCGTTTTACGTTTACGTTTACGTTTTACGTTTTACGTTTTACGTTTTACGTCATAGTGTAATTTAGCGTAACTCGTCTTTTTAATTTTCTTTCTTCTCACACCCAAAAACATAATCACTCAAGTTAAATAAAGTCTATAATAATTTTGACTCAAACACCATACCTCCTCGAGAACGAACTCGATCGTCGGTATTTACGTTTTTCACAAAACGTACGCACTAATACTTACCACGAGTTAGCGTTTGCTTACTTTTCCTAAAGGTGAGTAAAATGACTAGAAACAACAACATCAAAATGGCGCCGCTGCCGGGGAGGTGTGTTTAGCCATACTTATCTATCCTGTTTGTTTGAGTGTTTACGTTTTTATCGTAAATACTTCTTTTGTTATTTTTCTGTACTATTAGCCATACAAGTATATAAGTGTTAAAAAGAAATCTATTAACACAAAAATCATTTTTTTCGTTTTTATTGTGCATAATATATTTTATTTACGTAGAACAATTAGTACACAATAAGCATCCAAATACGCGAGAAATCACACCTTAATAGTGGGCGTTCAGGTCACTATTAAGCGTATCGAATTCAAACGAAACTCAAAGAAAAAATAGATAAATACTCTTAATTAGTTTAATATCGATAAATACAAACTATAAGGTGGGTATAAGGCGGTTGTATTTCACGACCTAAATAAAAAAGGCTCTTAAGTGCTTCGCGTCGCCTCGTTTTCTCCGCTCGCTTGTGCGTATTTTGGAAGTGACGATTAATTAGGGGTTTGCCAAATCAAGTATTATTAATCTAATTTTGTGAGTTTTAATTATTGAACCCTCGAAACGTTTTGGCGTTCCGCCAATGTTTCAAAGTCGAACGAAGGTTTTTACTTCACATAATTACCTTCACTCCCTTTGGATTCATTAATCGAGACCTTTAATTACTGGAAAGTTTTTGAAGATTAATTTTTCTACGTAATACACAAAAATTCCAAAAAAATTGAAAAACCAAAAATAACAAAAAAAATCTTTGATTTTTCCCCTATATTTTCATAATTCTTTTCTTTCACCCTCTATAACGTTTAATTCTCAAATCGGCTTTCTCGTTGCATCATGTCGAATGATGGTGGATATTATTCATGTCCATATTGTGGAGGCCTTCCCGATGGTGCCAATTGTTTTAATTGTGAGGTTATTGAAGGTCGAGAGGGTTATATCTATAACTCCACTCCACGTGATCATGGTGACGATTTTTAATCTTACGACCAAGATCACCCATCGTCTTCGTTTTATTCGTCGTATGATTCATCTTTTAATTGAGATGAAAATCAAAATAGTGAGACGATTCATAATTCCTTTAATGACTATGTGAGACGTAATAATGAGAAATTAACGATGGTTGAAGAACTAATGACAAGCTATAAGGAAACTAGTAAGGAACAAATGGCAACCAAAGGGAAGCTTTCATAAAATTGGAAAATGATTATAACACCCTTTTTGAAGAGCAACAACATTTATATGACAAAAGTCAAGAGATGTGGATTAAATACGTAGATGATATTAAGAAAGATTACGCTAATGAACGAGATAAACATCTTTTAATAATTGAGACCTTAGTGGAAAGGTAAGCGTCATACGAGTCGAGTTCTTCATTGAATGTCACCAATCCTAATCCCGAAGGAGATGTTCAAGCCATATCGACTCCTAAGACTCGTACATCTCGTATTAATCACGCTCTTCCGAATGTTGAAGTCGTGCAATCGTCATCATCTAATAAGAACGTAGAGGAAACGAAAACGTCATCTAACGAAGTTTTGAAAAATGTTTTTGAAAATAAACAAAAAGAAAAACTCGTAGGATACTTAGGAACGCTGAATGTTATACCTTTTGAACCTAATTTTTCTAATGAAGATGAAATTATGGAGGATTTTCTAAATCAATATACACTTAATTTTGACGAAGAAATTCCATTAAATGATTTTGAAAAAGAAAAATGTGAAAAGGTTTTAAAGGAAATCGTTGAACCCTCATTTTTACAAGACGAATGGAAATTAATTACGAAGGGACGTGTTAGTAATTTTGCTAAAATCTTCGAGAACCCACGTTCGATCCCTTCGAAGGAAAAATTTGAAACCGTCAAGGAAAAATCGTCACGAGACGAGCCTTTTACTCCTAATCCGACATCGAGTGAGATTATGGATTTATCGTGTGAGAAGCCCACCGGTGGCCTTACTCACATTGATACGTTTTTTGATGTCGAGGTCGAAACGACAAAGGCAAAATCTTCAATCGAAGATCCTTCTATTCCTAGTTTTATGACGGTTGAAGCTAGCGACTCGATTATCGACGACTTGATTTCCCAACCTCTTATACGAGAAAGAGAAGACGTTTTTTATCCCAATGCTGATTTTTCTGAGATCAAACGTATAGTTGATGATCCGCCTTCGATTTTTGAGTTTAATGAAGACCGTTGCGTTAGCCAGGAGGGGGATATTTTATTAGTTAATTCACGTTTTAAAAATTCAATCCTCCTCCCGCCTTCAAGATAAATGTGAAAATTTTAAGTGTGCCTAGAATTGTTTTAGAAACACCAAATATTTTCAATTTAACCAACATGGGTTTTCGTAATAATGAGTTAAAAATTAAAAAGGGAACGATTTTAAAAATAATTTTAAAGATTTTCCAAAGTTAACTCCGTCATCACCTCGTTTAATTGAACTTGCTACAAACGCGTCTACTTCTTTTGACGACGTTTTGTGTGGATCTAGTGTGGGGGAAGCCCCATTTGTTCCCTCACACTTCTCCACCGAGGACGAGATTTTTGACCCCGATATCACGTTTAATATAAAATCTCGGTCTTTTACCACAAGTAGTCACTAGAAGATCCTTCTAGACTTTCGGTATGAGTTTACCTCGAGTAACTCGATTTGTTTGCCCACCCAATGTCCCACCCTTCTCTTCTCGGTCTATTTTCTTGTGTCCCTTTGGGACGATGTCATTTAAAGTCGTGTTGTTTCGTTTATCAACCAAAAACAAAGACACTATCTTTGATCCCGGTATAAAGGCTTTGCCTTTATTCTCGGTTGCTTTTGGGCATTGATTACATGTTGTTAGCCCTAAAATGTGAGCGCCATTTACGGAATTACATTAGATTCAGATAGGAAAAACGTGGAGGGACTACTATTGGCAAGTTGTCAAAGTTACTCCTTGTTTAGCCTATATATACCCCTCCATACTACCATGGAGGGGTGAGGATTCCCATATGTTTATTTTCACTTCTCTCTCTAAAATAAACACCCACCTTTCACCTTGTAATCTTTCTCTCTCTAAAATGTCTAACCACTTGTTTTATCCTCCCCGGCCTCCGGATCACCCCAAAATAGCTTTGAATCTTATGATTAACACATGTAACTCCCACCAAAAATGACCGAAGCATGATAACCCCTAATGATCACATTTATGGGGATTCGAGTCGAGCTTCTGACTCGGTTATAAAAAACAAGGTGCCTCATGGGGGAATTCTCATGCTTATCCTTGTAAATATTATTGCTTTTTAGTTAACTTAATGTGAGGGGATTTGTGCCCTTCCAACTCGTTGTTTCCGTGGTTGTTTGTGATTGTGTAATCTTAGGTCATTATCATCACGATGAAGCCTCTCACGTTCTTTTTACTCGATCCTTGACGTTTGCTTTGAAGATTTTCCGATATCCAAATGATATATCCTTTGATGTTCTAACCATAGGTCTTTTAGCACACTTCATAAACGACTATAGATTTAATGGTTCCACACTTTCCATACTAGATTAAGCATTCGACTTCGTCTCTAGTATGGGGGTATCTTACCCTTAGACTCGAAACATTGAGGACAATGTTTTACTTTAGTATGGGGGTGAATAGATACTTGGCTTGCTAAACCTTCACACTTTCCAAAGTTTATCGTTTTGTTGCAAATAAGGCTAAAAATGGCCAAATTTTATAATTTTCTCATGTTTTCATAAGTGTTTAAGACACGAATGTAGATTTTCCGATGGCGAGAATAAGAGTAATTTTTGACTCGACCGTGCGTGTTGAGCAGTTAGCTTTGATTCCTTAACTTTTATTAGGCTATGTCTCTTAAATGATGACGAGAAATGATAGAGTTAATTATAAGTTACTATGCTAAACATAGAGTATTTATATTCTTTCAAAAACTCATGTGTTCTAATTGTTTGCTTATTCTCCCTTCACTTGAATAATAATTTTACTAATAAATATTGACTTAGCGGTTTTGTCTTGATTTTTGGTTTCTAGTCTTTTCAAGTAGCTTCCATGTAATTAAATTGTGAAAACACTTGAGAATTGCCAGCGTCACGGTTTTGAAGTATTGGCACCCCGAATAATCTAAAGCTTCACCCAATAATAATTTTAAGTTCTCACTCACCTAAATCAAGCTAAAATTCGAAGCTCACAAGGCAGAAAAATCTATGCAAAAATTGAAAGTGAAAGCCTTAAACTTTGAAGCTTTAAATATCCGAAATTACGTTTTACGTTGAGGATATACGTCTTTGGCCATAATAAACACCTCATAGAGAGGTTAAATAAAAGGCAAGGCAAGACCGAAGGCCTAAAAAGCGGAGGTAAACCTATGATAATAAGGCCCATCCGTTAGGGGGCATATAAAAGTCTTGGTAATAAGTCTCATGTTCAAAACCGTTATAAAACCGTGTTTATCAAATCTCACTTGTTGACTTAATTTTTTGGCATCGTTGTATATTAGGGGAGGTTATTAATTCAATGGTTTTGGTTACACCGTTATGAATCTATTTTCGGACCTTAAACTCTATTATCGCATAAGTAAAAAATATATCCTCGTGATCATTCAAGCCAAAAATAAAATATATGAGATACCAATTAGGATTAAGGGAGTCTAAGTACGTGATTAGGGCATATGAATAGTGTTAGCATTACTAACTTATAATGACAATGATATCATTACACGCTTACCATGGAATTGGGTGAAAATCGAGGACGACGAAATTATTTCTAACGAAGCATTCACGTGTTCTTGTTCTATGAACCTAAACGTCCCATTTTGCGATGAAAATCATACATTATGTCTAAAACACAAGTAGTAGTCGATAAAAATGAATTTTGGAGATGCTAAGATACTTTATTCTAGCATCGTGTGAGAGCACGACAATGGTATAGTATGGGGGAGTGATGAGATTGTAATTATACATGGTCTCATCATCCAAATCGGGCTTAAAATGCTTAATTATATCATAAAATACCGGAAAATATACTTGTATTCGTTTGTTGTATGTTTTAGGTATGGATATCGAGAAAAAGATAAAAAGATCATAAGAACAAAGCAAAAACGAACACGGGAAATGAAGCCGTACAATGAACCAGACCCGAGCATTGATTTTCCAAAAATACCCTTGAAGTTTGAAGATTGTACAAGTTTGGTCCATCAAGTTTGGAGATTTATCAACTTTAGTCCTCCAAGAATGAAGTTATACAAGAAAGATCCCTCAAATATCAAGACTTGTCAAAATTGCATGTTTAGTCCTTGTTTTAAGTTGGTGAATTAAGTTGTGCCACAAATGACAACTTGTGGAAAGTAAAATATAAAGGAAATTGAGAAAAGGGCTGGGAGAACTTGTTTGCCATGTTTTTAGAAGATGAGGGGGTGTTTTGGCCAGACAATCATACTCCATCCACCTATCACCTTACGCCGCCTCACCCACTATGCCACCTCACCCATACACCTCAACCCCACTAATCTGCTTATTTTTATTATTAGACGACTTTTAAAACGTTGTTTATTTGTTTTGTAAAGCGGGTAACACTTAATCCTCTCCCCAAACTAGATCAAATCCCACCTCTTCTCCTTAAACCCTAAAATAAATCACCAGTCGCCTTTAATCCCCACCCAAAGGTGAAATCCCAATTAAGGTGAGATTTTTGTTCCTTACCCCCACAACAAACAAACCCATGTGCTCAACTTGTGTACACCTCATCTGTGTCAAGCTACAAGACCAGAAGAAATCACGAGTCCTTGCATCAATCTGACAACAAGACTAAATCAAGGGCCTGGAAACGTTTTCGTGCTCCCCACAACATAAAGAGCGACCAAGATCACTTTGAGCTCTGGCATTTCACATGGGATTCGATAAAAGGACCTTAGAAGAAGTATTTGAATTTAGAATATGCTTAGAATCATTCAGGCGGGTTTTTGGAGTTTAGACATTAGGGTTTCTAGTTTGTATCTCCTTCTCACATTGTATAAATACTAGCTAAGTATTTACTTGTATTTGTTCCAATTTTTATTTCCTCTCTTTGTAACTTGATACGTATTGGAGTAATAAGAATTGACTTCCTTTTATTTTAATTGCAATTTATTTTTATGCACAAATTTAATTTTTGTCAAATTTTATGGTTTCAAGTTTTGTTAAGATATTTTGAAAGTTCAAAGATTTTGAGAAAAGATTTTGAGTAAAAAAAATTATGGTGATGCTTTCTGTTTATTTGATGTATTGTATCAAGATCCTAAGATCTTGATACTGTCACCTTTGTATTTGTTTGTCTTTGAATGTGCAGGGTCCATTAAGAAGGAGGTGTTTGAGTATTTGTGCTGGTGATTGTTCAGAGACTCCACAACAATCCTTAAGCTCACATTAGTTCTTTCCCATTTCTTAGCCTTGGGTTTGTTGTAGACCATCAACCAAGGGTTCCAATGGGTCTCCTGCCAGATAAAAAGAAGCAAGTGAGGCGTTAGCTTGGTCTGAACAAGACCAAGCCGGGTACCATCCATTCTTCTTTCTCTTTATTTTATGAATTCTAGCATAAATTGGGATTTTTGAGAATATTATTTTTTGAGCTTGATTGTCTGCTTTATGATGTTATATGTTTGGCATTAGAATAGTTCGAGTTTGTGTTTGATAAGATTTTGATTCGTGTGAGAAATCTTTAAACAAATTCCTTGTTAAAATCTTGCTTCAAGACTTTGAAAGTAATGTTTGGGAAAGCAGAGTAATTGGGTAGGATTTACTAACCAAAACGCCGTTTAGCTCTGCATTTCCTTTTTAAGGTTAGGAGACTTGATTTTAAGCAAGAAATTTGAGGTTTGTTAAGAAATATTTGGTCTTGCACTTTGTTTGAAATTCTGCTAGTGTGTTACATGTTTGTTAGTTTGATGTGTAATTGTGCTTTCAGCCATGATTGTTTGAGTTTTCGTCTCATTTGAAGTTGTTTTAAGGTATTGAGGTCACCTTTGTTCACATTTGTGGGTAAATTTTTGCTTCCTACATGCTGTCAAAACATTAAAAACCACTAGCCACAAGTGTAATTTTGATAGTGAGATTTAGGAATTATGATGTTTAGCTAGTTAGTATAGGAGGTTCGTTAATTGTGTATAGATGATTGTAGGTATAATACACTCTTGTTTAGAAAAACAAAAGAGCGTATATGAGTGGTAAGTACTAAACAAATGATTTAGGAAAATCAAGCACTAATGACCCAAATAAAGTTCAAAGTTCGTTTCCCAAGGAGGTATATGTGTGTGAAAAACTTGTTAAATGTTTAAGATTAATATTGAGAAGGAAAAGATGAGAAAAGAGAAAGACGGATACGTGAAAGTTATACTACGACGACAAAACGAAAAAACGTAAAAAGTGATAAAATAAAAATAAATTATTAAAAATCCCTAAATAATTACCAAAAATAGCTAAAAATAAACTAAGAGTTTACAAATGATCAAAACTTTTTCAAACCTTTTAATTAATAAAATATTAATTTTTAAATGCTAATTAAATCTCTAAAAATCCAAATAATTAATAAAAATCCCAAATAAATATTTTTCACTCTGTAAAACTCTAAAAAGACTTAATAAGACTAAAAACTATTTTTATAAAATTTAAGACTAATGAAAACTATTTTTAAATGATTAAAAGTGATTAAAATATTAAAATAATTCTAAAAATTAATAAAATGATAAGAAAATTAATCTAAGAGTTTTAAAAATCCTAACTTAATGTTATTAACCTAGGAAAAATGTGAAAGTTGCAAAAATATTGAAAATGAAAATAATAATAAAATAATATTAAAATAATATTAAAAATCCAAAAATTGTAAAAATTTCTAAAAACTTGCAAACTAGTTTATTTTAATCTAAATAAACAGAAAATGAAAGTGAAATTACCAAAATACCCCTAATGGGCCCCCAAATGGGCTAAAATAAGAAACAATCCAATGAAATGGGCTTTTTGGCCCAATAAGTTCAAACTCAACCAAATAAGCTGAAAATCACTGCTTAAATGTACAACTTATTCTTAATGGGCTTTTTGCCCCATTAAGCTATAAGCCAATGTCATAAGCTCTAATTTGACACACAACCTTCTTTTGGGATGCTTAAGAGATCTGTGAAAAGAAATTTTGAAAAAGCACAACCAATAAGCTAGAAATAAGCCAAGTTCAAATCCACTAAACAACAAAATAGTCGATTATAGAGTTTTAGACCACCTCAGAACTTGATTCAACTTGCATAAGACTCTAAATAACTTAAATAAGCCAAATCAATCAAGAAAATCCCAATAAGAAAAGCCAAATAAGCAGAATGAACCAATAAGCACTTATGTAAAAGTCAAACAAGTTGGTTTTCTAGTCAAACCTTAAAGTCAACACCCTAAATGCTCCAGAAAGAACAATTGGGTCAAATGAGGAAGACCTATTACCGATTTGAAGTTGTTGCACGTTTACATAAGATGGAATAACTTATTAATAAGCTGACCCCAATTTAACTCTATCAGTGGGAAGAAGCAGTGGGAAAGGAGTTCCCACTGTTGATGGACAGGCTACTTTAAGCTTGATTTCAAGCTTTGTTTATGGGTGATTTTTGGAAACAAAGGCACCCTAATAAGATTTGGCTTAGTGGGAGTCAATAGCAACACAACAATCACAAATATAATCACAAGAAGACACTCAACCAATCATGTCAAATAGCATGCAGACAAGAACATTTGCTGATATAATTGACCAAAATCTGAAATTCAATAAGCTCTAAAATTCTCAATAAGCCACCAAACTATAAAACCAGATATTGTAGAGTTAAACAACCAACAAAATTTAAGCATGCCAAATTTCAGACCCTAAATCATTCAAACAAGCATACAATCTTATCTGATGTGTTTGACTGGATTTTGTGTTCAAAATTCTAGCAACCTACGTTTTTTAGTTCTAGTTTGTTTTAGACTTAAGCAACACCTAAAACACCTACTAAACCTACAAATAAACACCCACCAACAACAAAACACCAAGCTCTAAGGACCTAAGGCGTTTAAACGAGAAGACACAAACACCCCTTTATCACACTTTTTCTCACTCAAAGCTGATTTTAAGACCTACAATCAACAAGATCTAGGTGATATTAGATCTAATATAACCTATTAAAAAGTTTAGAACCAAATTAACAAAAATCAACCCATAAAATCACCAAATCACAATACCATCAAATAAATGACAGAAAATGAAAATGGATTTGAAAATCAAACCTCCAAGATGCACAATACACACCTTCGGTTGTTTAGAGCTTATGTGGTAGCAAGAACAACCACAAGCTTCCTTGTACCTACTAAGATCAACTAACACAAGGTTAAAAGTAAAGTAACCACTGATTTTTGCAAACAAGGACTTTATAACATAAAACCTTTTTCAAAAACTCAGGAAATAGATAAATGGAACTCAGATCTTAGCTAATCAAACACCAACTTCCATAAAAACATAGAAGAAATTACAATTTTTAGAAAATACCAACTTTATATTTATAAAGAGGAATTACAAAGATTTTAGCTAAAATCTGGAACAAAGGGCTACTCACAAGTTAAGGCTCCTTGTATAGGCCACGAATTAGGCACATTACACAAACCCTAATGCTATGAAAATCCCTAAAATGACCTTATGAAGCTTCCATTATGCTTTTGGGTGTTGACAGGCTGTGAGAAGAAATCTTCGGCATTAATTTACTTCTTGGTGACCAAGGAATGAATGTGTGCCTTGATTTTACCATGTCAGTGATCCTTGCCAAGTGTCGTCATGTGGTTGGCTCTTGTAGGGTCTCTTTGGTAGTGGAGATTGGGGTTTTTGGTGTGAGATGTGACTGAGGTGAGGTGAATCACATGTGGGTGTAGTTAACTTCAGTTTCCCCTTTGTTTTGTGTCTTTTTGATCCTGGGTAAAATGTTGTTCTTGGCGTGGTAAAATCGCTACAGTAAGTGTTACCCGCTTTATTAGGAATTCAAACTTTGAAATGGGCAGGATTGGTCCTTTGTTTCTGGTGAAAGTAGCATATCAAGTTTTTCAGCCTTATAAATCTGAATCCTTTGTAAAATAAGTTTCTGATTTTAGACATTGGCCACAAAAACTTTGGAAAAAGGGATTTAGGGCTTTTATAACTTTAACATATTTACAACATCAGTCCTTTTGATATTTAATCCATTTTAAAAGGACTAGATGTGTAATATTCTTGAACTTCAAGGGTCTTCATTGTAAGCTTGACTTCATGAAGGACCATTGTTGACAATTTAGTTTTGTTGAGGGACTAAACTTGCCAAATCTTCAAAGTTGAAGGACCTTTTTGTCATTTTGACAAACTTAAGGGACCAAACTTGTAATTATGAATATACAAGGGTATTAAGTGTCATTTATTCATAAATGAGGGATCATTCTTGTACATCTTCAAGTCTTCAAGGGTTATTCTTTGAGAAATCCATAACTAGGGCCCGGTTCATTGTGCGGCTTCGTTTCTCGTGTTCGTTTTTCCTTGTTTCTTGTGATCTTTTGTCTTTTTCACGATATCCATACCAAAAATACACAAGTAAAAAAACACAAGCATATATATGGTATTTTGATGACATTTATGCATTTAAAGCTCGAAAAGAACGATGAGATCATGTATAAATGCCATCTCATCACTCCCCCATAATAAACCATTGTCGTGCCCTCATGCAATGCTAGAATAAAGTATCTAAGCATCTCCAAAATTAAATTTTATTACCCTTTATTGAAAAGTAAAACTTGCAACATTACTACGAAGATGTGTAAAAGACATAATGTATGATCTTCATCACGAAAGTGCCTTTTAGGGTGAATGAATAGAAACAAGTGAATGAATCATAGAGTAAAGTTCGTCATCCTTGATTGTCATACATTCTATGCTAAGTGTAAAAACGAGATCATTGTTGGTACAAGTCACAATGCTAACACTACTCATACGTCCAAATTGTGTAATACTTTTTCTCCCCGCAATCGTAGTTATTATGAAAAGAAAAGGTATCTAGAATTTTTTTACTATTAGTCAGGATCACAAGTGATTCATATTGAGTTATTTGAGTATTTATTAGTTCGAAAATAAAGTAGCACGATTTAATCGACAGTTAGATAAAGGAAAAAATCTTTTAAAACGGATTCTCGTGTATCTCCTTAAGTTCATATCTTGGCATAACTCGTTTCACGATTTGAGACCTTTCTCGGACCGATATTTGGCATGTACTTCATACTTCAATTCTTCGGAATACATTCTTGAAATTATGGTCTTCTCTTCATATTTTGGAATTTCTTCACTTGACGTTTTTGAGAGATTCTTCATACTTGGACAACGACTTCATCATTTTTCTTCAATCTTCATTTTGGATTTTGATATACAACGATCCGCCTCCTTTTAGGACTTAGATATATTTATCCTCATACCTTGTTAGGGTCTTTTTGGATAGACCTTCTCCGTGATCTTTAGGGAGTAATTGCTTTTCGTCGTGTGTCTCGATACTTCATATTGATTTTGGAATAATGATTTTTCACATCATCTTGGATCTTTAGCAACAAAATAGAGCTCCTCGTGCCTTGTTAGGGCCTTTTTAGATCTTCACAATCTTCGCGTCCCACTTCAATAAGTTATGCCTTGTCTATGAACTCTATTCAACCACGAGCAACTTTTAAACGATCTTGGGCTAGAAGCTAAGTAACCTTTCAAATCGTACGACCTTATTTATTGCAATTAATTTATTCCTAATGCATTGATCTTATGGGAGAAAAAGCCACAATTAAAAACATATGAGTTTTTGAAAGAACATTTTCATGTTCTATGTTTAGCATGATCACTTGTCTAACTCTACCATTTCTCGTTCTTCACTATTTAAAGACCTCTAATTAAAGAGACTCGTGAATACTTAGCCATGCAAGTCAAAATTAAGCCAATTTTGGATTAACTTTCATTAAGACTATATCAAATCGATGTTTTGGGTTTTCAAATCACCTATAGGATCTTGCACTTTCTTATACTTTTTCAAGTTTAGAGAATGAATTTTAAAGTTCCCTTGATAAGTGACTTTCTAGGATCAATTATAGGAACTTGCGAAAAGTTCTTGTTCTTAACCCGTATGAGTTAAGACTTTCATGTTTTAAAGTTCCCTATATAAAAGTCTAGCAAAACTTGATTCAAGAAGGTTAAGGAATGTAAAGGGCTCCAAATGCCCATCAAGTCAAAAATTAACTCTTATTCTACCCATCCGAAAATATACATGCATGTCTTAAAAACACTTATAAAAACTAAGAAAATTTTAAAAATTGCCGATTTTTAGCCTTATTAGCAACAAAACAAAACAAAACGTTAAAAGTTGAAAAATGTGAGGGCGTAACAAGGCAAGTATCTATTCATCCTTCCATACTAAAATTAAACATTATCCTCAATGTTTCGAGTCTAAAGGTTGAGCACCCCCATACTAGAGACGAAGAGTCGAATGCTTAGGATCTAGCATGGAAAGGGTGATCAACAATATATCTAAAGCCGTTTATGAATTATGATAAAAGATAATTGTTAGAACAATAAAGGATATGTCATGGATTCGTGAAAAACTCTTCAAGCAAACGATCAAGGCTCACGTAAACGAACACGAGAGTCTTCAATCGTGGCGATGATGATGATCTAGATAACACATTCACAAACAACCACGAGACAACGAGTCGGAAGAGAACAAATCCCCTCTCATTAACTACATTAGAAAGCATTAATATATATAATGGATAAGCATGGGATCTCCCCCACAAGGTACCTCGTTTTTTATTACCGAGTCATGAATTCGACTCGATCCCCATAAATGTGAACATTTGGGGACAATTTAGTATGGTCATTTTGGTGGGGCTTACATGATAAACAAGGCCCAAAAAGCAACTGGTATTAAGGACTAAGTCCTTTGAGGATGCAAAAAACCGGTATCGAAGATGGCGTCCTCGTTTTCATTGGATAAACAAACCAACGCCATTTCAACACGTGCAAAAAACTCAAAGAGTTTGAAGAAAATAGATGAGAAGTAGAAGGGTGGGACAATTGGTAAGACAAACTTTTGAGCTACTCAAGGTAAACTCGCACCAAGCAAATAGATATAGTTTCCATTTATTGCATCGGTGGAAGACCGATAATTCCCTTTACATGAAAATCCTGGATCGAAGATCTCGTCCTCGGTGGAGAAAGGTGAGGGAACATAAGGGGCTTCTCCCATACTTAAACCACACAAAGCATCGTCAAAAGGAGTAGACGAGCTTGTATCACTCAAAATACGTGGTGATGACGGAGTTAGATTTGTAGAAAAATCTTTTAAATCAACTTCAAAATATTTTCCTTTTTTATCTTTTAAACTCTCTTTATGAAAACCCGTTTTGGTTATGTCGAAAACATTAGGTGTTTCTAAAACGATGTTAGGCACACTAAAAATTCTTACATTTAAGTTGCGTTTTGGTGGTAGTAAGTTCTCAAAACGTTTATCAATAAAGAACACCGCCCCATCGGGGTCAACATACTCGTCATCCGAAAGATCTTCAGTTAGAGTCGGCAACTTATCAACACTTTTCAAAAATGAATGTTCGAGGTGAGGCAAAAGATTTTTCAATTCAAGTATTGACGGTTCCTTGTTTGTAGGTTTAACACTCATAACCTCCACCGGCGGTAATGTTAAACCGTTTTTGTTGGCAACTTCATGGGAAAATTCTTCGCAATCAACATGGTTCAAATTTGCAATAGAATAGACATGAGAGAGCTTGGAATTTTGAGTTGCATTGATGACGAGTTCCTCCTCATTGAAACGTAGGGTAATTTTTCATGCATGAACATCAATAAGTGCTCTCGATGTATCTAAGAATGAACGACCTAAAATGAGAGGAACTTTTCGATCCGTAGGAATGTCAACCACGATAAAATCATAGAATGATCAGCCATCTCGATAGACATGTTCGAAGGAGTAAGAGACGGAAGTGATAGCGATTTGAATATCTCAAGAGGCATCAAGTTAATACTAGAACCAAGATCGGCCAAGGCGTAGCATTCCTCCATATCTTGAATTGCACATGGAATAAAAAATTTACTGGGATCACCGACTTTTTGAGGAATGCGATTGAGAAAAACCGATGAATAATTAGACACTTGTTGTAATTTCTCTTTGTTATTCAACATACTTTTGAAGTTTGCTGAAAATCGAGGCATCGTGATTAAAGCGCCGGCAACACTTATGTTAAAATGCAAATCACGAAACATTTTCATAAAAAGCTCGAATTGATAGTTGTTACATTCTTGTGCCTTTTCCTTGTTTTCTCTTGAAGGGTAAGGTAAGGGTGGTGTGGGTTGGGGCATAGGAAACGGCCTTAGAATCTCGGGTTCCACAATTGGTATTGGTTGAACTGTAGGTGTGGTATGAGCGGTACTTCGTGGGCTTGTGGTATGCTCCTTTTCGACCATCACCTCGGGCTCTTTCTCGATTTCCTTCTCCGTAGAAGTACTAGGACGAGAGATTGGTTCTTTGAATGTTTTACCACTATGAGTAGTAATAACCTTCATTTCTTCCTTCGTGTTTGCAATGGTATCACTAGGAAGACCACCCGAAGAAGAGGGTTTACACATGATTGCTTCAAACATTTTAGCCATTCGGTCTTCAAATTTGATTGCTTTATATCCGCTTTTAACAACTAACGCTTAATCTCATGTTGACCTTGTTCCATCTTTTGTTGATTTTGTTGAAGACGTTGAACGTTTCCTTCCATTTTATTAGCATGAGTTTTCAATTCATTAGAAAGTTCGTTTTTAAGCTCGTTTTTCAAATCGGATCTTAAGTTAATCATCTCACGTTGCATGTTATCAAACTTAGCATCGTTTGCTTTTGCATAATCCAAAAATTCTCCATTAAGATTTTTAGTGTGAGCATTTTGAAAACCTTGTGTAGTGTTTTGAAAATCACGGTTTTGGTTTGGATTTTGAACTTGCCCATTCCTACTTTGGCAATTCCCTTTGTTTTAGTTTACGTGAATTGCCTTGATAACCACCATTTTAATTGTTGTCTCGATAGTTGTTAGCATTTTGATTTTGGGGAGCTTGATTTGGGCGGGAACCTTGGCCGTTTTGGTTGTAAGTTCCCGTTGCTACCTAAGCACTCGAATTGTTACCACCGGCGGTAATGCACTCGGAAAGATCGTGAGCTCCACCACAAGATAAACAACTCTTTTCAACTGCCTTAACTGATGCGGAATTCAAAGCATCTTGTGCTTTCCAATGTGTCATAAGTGTCGAAAATCTATCGAAAAACCTATTTTCCTCATTTGCTTCATCATGTAAGGCATTCATGTTACGAGACGATGACGATAAACCCATATTGGCAACACTCGGTGTGTTACGAGGGTTATAAACCTTAGATCTATTCTCGACAATCTTTAAAGCTTCATCGGTCGTTTTACACAAAAATTTACCACCCGCGGCGGCATTCAAATAATCTCGTTCATGATCGTTTAGCCCATTATAAAAAGTATAAATTTGATGCAATTCCGAAAAATCATGGTGTGGACATTCATGTAACATTTCCTTAAATCCCATGCCATTGAGAATCTTTCATTATTACGTTGTGTAAATCTTGAAATCTCATTTTTCAAATGTGTTGTTTTAGGTGGTGGAAAAAATTGGTTCACAAACTTAGAAACGAGATCACTCCATGTCAAAATCGAATTTTGCGGTTCTTTCTTGAGCCAATTTTTTGCGGGTCCATCCAACGAGTATGGAAACAACATCATCTTAATGGCATCATGCGGAACATCCTTAAACTTACTTGTTGCGGTGAGAGGATTGAAATTCCTTATGTGATAATGCGGGTTGTCTTTCTCATGAGCTCGAAACTTGTTTGCTTGTAGCATCGACATTAAACCCGTCTTAATCTCGAAATTCTCCGCAAGGATGGCGGGAATCACAATAGCTTCTCCAAACCCCTCGGTGGGTGCTTGAAGCAACTCCATCATAGTACGATTAGCCATAGTGACTATTGGTTCTACAACGGGTTCGACAATTGGAGTTTGTTCTTCAATCAAAGGATCTTGATTTCCTTGGTTTTGACGACGTTTACGAGCTCGTTTTGCTTGATTATGAGTTAGCAAAAACTTGACGTAGAATGTGGAGGTAAGCAAAGAAGATTCTTTTGGGTGTTTTGTGAAATTTCAATTTTTTTGTGTTTTTTTTTTTGTTTTTATTTTTATTTTTTGGATTTTGTGTGTATTCGTAGACAACAATCTACCAAATATCTCCTAGAATCAAACTCTTGATTAAAGAAGCCTCAAAATAATGAAAACGATCACGTGGAGTGAACGCCTTCGATTGACTTTAGAACATTGGTAAAAACCAAATTGTTCAAGAGGGTTTAATCACAAAGAAACCAAGCAAATATATATGATACGTAATAATAATTTGGGCGGCAAAACCCTCGATTAGCCTTCAATCTCAAATAATCACAAGCAAGTGGAGGAAACGAGGCGGCGCTAAGCACTTAAGAGCCTTTTTCCTTTAGGTCGTGAAATACAACCGCCTTATACCCACCTTATAGTTTGTATTTTTTCAAAATCGAGCTTCACGAAAGTATTTATCTACTTTTGCCTTTTTCTTTTTGTTTGAGATTCCAATACTATAATAAGGAGATCAAATCCCAATTAAGGTTGTGCTATCACACTTTTGGAGATATTTTGAATTTGTTGTGATACTTATACAATATAGTAATAATATTTCACAAGAAAAACGAAAAAACCGATAATACGTATTAGTAGAGTTCTACTAATACAAATACTATTTATGGTTAGATAGTAAAAACAAAATGAACAAATTAAAAACGACACACCTCCACGGCAGCAGCGCCAAAATGATTGTAGGTATAATACACTCTTGTTTAGGAAAACAAAATAGCGTATATGAGTGGTAAGTATTAAACAAATGATTTAGGAAAATCAAGCACTAATGACCCAAATAAAGTTCAAAGTTCGTTTCCCAAGGAGGTATATGTGTGTGAAAAACTTGTTAAATGTTTGAGATTAATATTGAGAAAGAAAAGATGAGAAAAGAGAAAGATGGATACGTTAAAGTTATACTACGACGACAAAACGAAAAAAAAGTAAAAAGTGACAAAACAAAAATAAATTCTATAAATTCCAAAAAAAAACAAAAATAGCTAAAAATAAACTAAGAGTTTACAAATTATCAAAACTTTTTCAAACCTTTTATTTAATTAAATATTAATTTTTAAATGCTAATTAAAGCCCTAAAAATCCAAATAATTAATAAAAATCCCAAATAAAGATTTTTCACTTTGTAAAACTCTAAAATGACTTAATAAGACTAAAAACTATTTTTATGAAATTTAAGACTTATGAAAATCATTTTTAAATGATTAAAAACTATTAAAATATTAAAATAATTCTAAAAATTAATAAAATGATGAGAAAAATAATCTAAGAGTTTTTAAAATCCAAACTTAATGTATTTGACCTAGGAAAAATGTAAAAGTTGCAAAAATATTAAAAATGAAATTTAATAATAAAATAATATTAAAAATCTAAAAATTGTAAAAATTTCTAAAAACTTGCAAATTAGTTTATTTTAACCTAAATAAATAGAAAAAGAGAGTGAAATTACCAAAATACCCCTAATGGGCCCCCAAGTGGGCTAAAATAAAAAACAGTCAAATGAAATGGGCTTTTGGCCCAATAAGTTCAACTCAACCAAATAAGCTGAAAATCACCAGTCTAGCTTAAAATTTAAATCTAAACACAAAACTCTGAAGGCCCAAAAGCTGAATGTGAGCTTATCACAACTTAAATGTACAACAGCTTATTCTTAATGGGCTTTTTGGCCCATTAAGCTACAAGACAATGCCATAAGCTCTAATTTGACACACAACCTTCTTTTGGGATGCTTAGGAGATTTGTGAAAAGAATTTTTGAAAAAGCACAACCTATAAGCCCGAAATAAGCCAAGTTCAAATCCACTAAACGACAAAATAGTCTACTTAGAGTTTTAGACCACCTCAGAACTTGATTCAACTTGCAAAAGACTCTAAATAACTTAAATAAGCCAAATCAATAAAGAAAATCCCAATAAGCAAAGCTAAATAAGCAGAATGAACCAATAAGCACTTATGTAAAAGTCAAACAAGTTGGTTTTCTAGTCAAACCTTAAAGTCAACACCCCAAATGATCCAGAATGAACAATTAGGTCAAATTAGGAAGACCTATTACCAATTTGAAGTTGTTGTACGTTTAAATAAGCTGGAATAGCTTATCAATAAGCTGACCCCAGTTTAACACTATCAGTGGGAACAAGCAGTGGGAAAGGAGTTCCTACTACTGATGAACATGCTACTTTAAGCTTGATTTCAAGCTTTGTTTATGGATTATTTTTGGAAACAAAGGCACCCCAATAAGCTTTGTCTTAGTGGGAGTCAATAGCAACACAAAAATCACAATTCCAATCACAAAAAGGCACTCAACCAATCAAATCAAATAGCATGCAGACAAGAACATTTGCTGATATAATTGACCAAAAGCTGAAATTCAATAAGCTCTAAAATTCTCAATAAGTCACCAAACTATAAAACCAGATATTGTAGAGTTAAACAACCAACAAAACTATTAGCATGCAAAATTTCAGACCCTAAATCATTCAAACAAGCATACAATCTTATCTGATGTGTTTGACTGGATTTTGTGTTCAATATTCTAGTAACCTACGTTTTTTAGTTCTAGTTTGTTTTATACTTAAGCAACACCTAAAAAACCTACTAAACCAACAAATAAAAACCTACCAACAACAAAACACCAAGCTCTAAGGCCCTAAGGCCTTTGAAACAGCAGACACAAACACCCCTTTATCACACTTTTCCTACTCAAATCTGATTTTAAGACCTACAATCAACAAGATCTAGGTGATATTACATCTAATATAACATATTAAGCAGTTTAGAACCAAAATAACAACAATCAACCCATAAAATCACCAAATCACAATACCATCAAATAAATGACAGAAAATGAAAATCGATTTGAAAATCAAACTTCTAAGATGTAGAATCCACACCTTGGGCTGTTTAGAGCTTATGTGGTAGCAAGAACAACCACAAGCTTCCTTGTACCTGCTAAGATCAACAAACACAAGTATAAAAGTAAAGTAACCACTAATTTATGCAAACAAGGACTTTATAACATAAAACCTTTTTCAAAAACTCAGGAAATAGATAAATGGAACTCAGATCTTAGCTAATCAAACACCAACTTTCATAAAAACATAAAAGAAATTACAATTTTTAGAAAATACCAACTTAATATTTATAAAAAGGAATTACAAAGATTTTAGCTAATCCAGAACAAAGGGCTACTCACAAGTTGAGGCTCCTTATATAGGCCACGAATTGGGCACATTACACAAACCCTAATGCTATGAAATTCCCTAAAATGACCTTATGAAACTTCCAGAATGCTTTTGGGTGTTGACATGCTGTGAGAAGAAATCTTGGGCGTCAATTTACTTCTTGGTGACCAAGGAATGAATGTGTGCCTTTGATTTTGCCATGTCAGTGATCCTTGCCAAGTGTCGTCATGTGGTTGGCTCTTGTGGGGTCTCTTTGGTAGTGGAGATTGGGGTTTTTGGTGTGGGATGTGACTGAGGTGAGGTGAATCACACGTGGGTGTAGTTAATTTCAGTTTCCCCTTTGTTTTGTGCCTTTTTGATCCTGGGTAAAAAGTTGTTCTTGGCGTGGTAAAATCGCTACAGTAAGTGGTACCCGCTTTATTAGGAATTCAAACTTTGAAATGGGCAGGATTAGTCCTTTGTTTCTGGTGAAAGTAGCATATCAACTTTTTAGCCATATAAATCTGAATCCTTTGAAAAATAAGTTTCTGATTTTAGACATTGGCAAAAAAACATTGGAAAAAGGGATTTAGGGCTTTAATAACTTTGGCATATTTACAACATCAGTCCTTTTGATAATTAATCCATTTTAAAAGGACTAGATGTATAATATTCTTGAACTTCAATGGTCTTCCTTGTAAGTTTGACTTCATGAGGGACCATTATTGACAATTTATTTTTGTTGAGGGACTAAACATGCTAAATCTTCAAAGTTGAAGGACCTTTTTGTCATTTTGACAAACTTAAGGAACCAAACTTGTAATTTTGAACATACAAGGGTATTAAGTGTCATTTCTTCATAAAGGAGGGATCATTCTTGTACATCTTCAAGTCTTCAAGGGTTATTCTTTGAGAAATCCATAACTAGGGCCCGGTTCATTGTGCGGCTTCGTTTCTCGTGTTCGTTTTTCCTTGTTTCTTGTGATCTTTTGTCTTTTGCATGATATCTATACTTAAAATACACAAGTAAACAAACACAAGCATATATATGGTATTTTGATGACATTTTATGCATTTAAAGCCCGAAAAGAATGATGAGATCATGTATAAATGCCATCTCATCAATGGACAGTTGCCTGGTGCGGAGGAATTGCTTAAGTGTCAAAATTGCAAAAGACCCAAGTTGCTAGTACTTGAGCACTAAACCAATCCAAATACTTCAGGGAGTTTTAGGTTTTGTTTTCGAAGTTAAGGAGCTAGTTTTATGTTCTGAATAATGAAAACTTGTAGGTTGATACGTCATGATCTCTGGTAAGGTATGTGAGTTAGAAACCTTGTAAGCTTCATATTATGCATACCATTTGCAAATTTTTGCCCATTAAGTGGCTATTACATCATAGAGTTCTTTTGGATGATATTTGAATCTTGATGCTTGAAAATTAACACTTTGTTGGTTCCTGTGTTGGTATAGGGCTGTGTGCCTAGCATTAGGTATTGTATTGGGTTAGAGTCAAGTTTGTTTGGTTGATGATAACACAATAAGTGGAAAGTAGTTCAGGATATTAACACACACATGTGCAAAGTACACGAGCTGGTGTACTTCCCTTGATGTTGTGTTAGATCCTTGTAAGTTGGCACATAACTAGTTCTTGAGGTAGGATTAGTGTTTAGTATATAGTATCTTGGGATTTGGCAGATTTTGGTCAAAAGTCTTATAGAAATCCTCATAATAGCTCACTGATAAGCTTAGAAACCCCCAGACCTCCCTATGTTGTTCATCAGTAAGTGTTTTGCTTTAGTTGTGCAACATTTTGTGTTTGGATTGGTTTTTAATTGCTTGTCATTGACTCCCCATACTCCACTGAGTGTGGGGGTGCTCCTTGTACCAAAAATGGCCAAGAGGCCAAGCTTAAAACAAGCCTAAAGCCCCCAGGCCTGTTTTCTGTTAAGTGTCAACGGGAACAAAGTTCCCACTGTTAGTGTTAAAGTTCCCACTTTTGGGCTATAGGACAAAATCAGTCACATGTCACTATCATACTTTGCAAAATTTTTTCCTTAGTGGCCATTTTTAGTGTTTTTTATATTTTTCAGTTTTCCCCTGTTTGTTTAATTATTTTTGAATTCTTGAAAAAAGAAATTTTATTTTTCTGGTTATTTTACTATTTTTTTAGCTTTATTCTAATTAAATATTAGTTTTAACATTATTTTTTTGTCTTGTTATACCTAAAATCACTTTTTTCCAACTTTTTCATTTTTCTACTGTTTAACCAAGTTAAACAGAATTTTCAGTAAAGTAAGATTATTTTTCTCATTATTTTATTATTATTTTTCATTATTTTAGTTATAAACTAGTTTTTAGCCTTTTAAAAATAAAAAAATAGTTTTAAAACTTAGGAAAAGTAATTTTTAGCTTTTAATTAATATAAGTAAGATTTTAGTTTGACAAAATATAATTTTGAACTTTTTGTTAATTATATTTAATTTTAGGACTTTAATTAGCATTTAAAATTGAATATTTAATTAATAATAAGTTTTAAAACTTATTTATTGAATTTTTATTCTTATTTATATTTTTTAGACTTAATTTTGGTTTTTAATTTGTTTTTAGTTAAAATTTTTAATTTCGTCGCGTTTTACGTTTACGTTTACGTTTTATGTTTTACGTCATAGTGTAATTTAGCGTAACTCGTCTTTTTAATTTTCTTTTTTCTTACACCCAAAAACATGATCACTCAAATTAAATAATGTCTATAATAATTTTGGCTCAAACACCATACCTCCTCGAGAACGAACTCGATCGTTGGTATTTACGTTTTTCACAAAACGTACGTACTAATACTTACCACGACTTAGCGTTTGCTTACTTTTTTCTAAAGGTAAGTAAAACGACTAAAAACCACAACATCAGTAAAACACAAAATATCTTTGAAGAGACTTCTTCTAAGAGTAGATCATATTCGTTTGAAAACTCTGATTTTTTAGTTTGAAGTTCATCAATTTCTTTTTCAAGAGACTCAGCGTATTTCAAATCATCAAACGTTTCTCACCGAATTAAGGTTTCAATTTCAAGAACAGTTGCTTTTCTTGTCGCCGCATTTGGTATCAAAAGTTCTTTCACAAGCAAAGTTATATCGTGAGGAATCTCTTTCTTCCGCTCGTCATTTTCACGTTTTTCTAGTATCTTTCAACGATTGATTGAATATTATCAATGTGATGTTTAAGATACCAAGTGTTCGCCTACTCTTGCTTCTAGAAGCATCAAGAGGCATGTAATTGATATATTTAGAAACGTTATATTTCTTAGTGGAAAAAATTTTCTTCCACTGAATTCTTCTTTGTTTGCTTTCAAAAAACAATTGCTCACGAGACTTCCATTATTGTGGAGTGAAAAGACCAAAAGACTGTTTTCATAAGCATAATTATATGCTTTCACAAAATCTTTATTGACCGGTGTAGAATCAAGATAATCTAAGATCTAACAAGTTTGGTTGTTGTTTCTAGAGAGAGAAACTAGAGAGGGAAAGATGAGAGAAATATGTGTTTATTATATGAAAAAGTGAAACAACCAACACCCTTTTCCATGAAGGAAAGGGGTTTATATACCCAAGTCTATTAGTGGACTTGGGCCACCGGCCCATGAAAATGCTCATGGGTCGAGCTAATATAAAATGTTACTAAACTATACTACAAGCCCTTAACTATATTGTTGGAGTGACCGAGACTTTCTAAATACGAAAAACATATTTCCAGCAACATAATAAGACACGAATTAAATGGCTTTGACATTTTATTATGATTCGGTAGCATTTTACCTCCGGTCGATGAAGACCGTTGGACGATAATAAATATCGTACTTGTCACAGGTATCTCTAATTAAAGATCTCCTTGACAAGATTTCACACGTAAACTCGTTCTCTTTATTCGACCGTCAAAAGCTGACTGCGAACATAAAGAGTGAATCATTTGGATAATAAATATCCTTATGATTGAAACCGTCAATTCATGAACCTGGAACAAGTGATTTTCAATTAAGATTTTCACCATCGTTGCTTTCCAGTTGTCACAAGCTTGATTCTAATAGAATCTTGCTTGTCACCTACCGTAGTGTTGTTTGATGTTGACACTAGAAGGATTTCCACTCTTCATTATGAACACTAAAGAGTGCCACTCTGAGTGTTTTGGAAAGATCACTTGGATTTTGCGTAGATGCGCTGGAACAAGTTTAATCTCAAATACGAGTCAAACCATCGTTTATTTCCAGTTATCACAAGATTAGTTCTTAAGGAACTACATGTGTCACCTATCATGAGCTTCTTTGATGTTGCCTCAAGCAGGATTTCCATCTTCATTGTAATACTTTCATATCACTAAGATGTCCTGGAAATATTTCAAGAATATTGTGTAGGACTCATAAAAATATTTCTTGTTTTAAAATAGTGTCCTAATGAGACTTTTGATGATCTCATGGCTCTAGACTCAATAGTGCATTTTGATTTGGTGAGCGGAGGCTGGAGAGGATTGCCAACTTTTCAGTATCAATTTATTTGGAGTGAATAAACCAATCGATAACGTGTTGAACTCCGTGACATAAAAAAAATATCTTTTGAGAGTTATTTGAGTTGGCTGGGAGGGGTTGTGCATCACATCACTGGGTCCATGATACTTTATCATCTTCAAGATGAATTGTTGGTTTCTGCCTAACTTGTAAGGAGGGCTTCTTTCTATACACCCTTTATCTTTACATTTCTTTTTTCATTCTTCAACCCGTTAAATTATTACCAATACATCATCACTAGCACCTTGTTGTGATTGTTCCAATGCTAGCATCAGTACTTGGTCGGCATTCAACTACGTTCACAATCCATTCCCCATCTTTACTAAGGACTTCTATTTTCTAGCTATGGAGTTGTCCTTGGGAAGATTCCTCCGGTTCTGGAAGAATCATTGGACTAGTACCTAATCCTACCACCCTTTTGTCACCACAACCGTCGTGAGTTAAGTGTGTTTTAGGTAAGTATTTTTCACCATGAAAATTCCTTAATATCATTGAGGTGCTTGTGATATAAATATCAAGAGTTTTTGTACCTTCAGTGTTTTTGACATCAAAATGCTCCCCCTTAACATATGCATAACACATATTAATTTGGATTTTCCATTAATCCTTTTCCATTTTTAGCCACGTATATTTACAAGTCTCCTTAATCCCATTTTCTCCCCAGGCCTGTTTTCTGTTAAGTGTCAACGGGAACAAAGTTCCCACTGTTAGTGTTAAAGTTCCCACTTTTGGGCTATAGGACAAAATCAGTCACATGTCACTATCATACTTTGCAAAAATTTTTCCTTAGTGGCCATTTTTAGTGTTTTTTATATTTTTCAGTTTTCCCCTGTTTGTTTAATTATTTTTGAATTTTTGAAAAAAGAAATTTTATTTTTCTGGTTATTTTACTATTTTTTTTAGCTTTATTCTAATTAAATATTAGTTTTAACATTATTTTTTTGTCTTGTTATACCTAAAATCACTTTTTTCCAACTTTTTCATTTTTCTACTGTTTAACCAAGTTAAACAGAATTTTCAGTAAAGTAAGATTATTTTTCTCATTATTTTATTATTATTTTTCATTATTTTAGTTATAAACTAGTTTTTAGCCTTTTAAAAATAAAAAAATAGTTTTAAAACTTAGGAAAAGTAATTTTTAGCTTTTAATTAATATAAGTAAGATTTTAGTTTGACAAAATATAATTTTGAACTTTTTGTTAATTATATTTAATTTTAGGACTTTAATTAGCATTTAAAATTGAATATTTATTTAATAATAAGTTTTAAAACTTATTTATTGAATTTTTATTCTTATTTATATTTTTTAGACTTAATTTTGGTTTTTAATTTGTTTTTAGTTAAAATTTTTAATTTCGTCGCGTTTTACGTTTACGTTTACGTTTTATGTTTTACGTCATAGTGTAATTTAGCGTAACTCGTCTTTTTAATTTTCTTTTTTCTTACACCCAAAAACATGATCACTCAAATTAAATAATGTCTATAATAATTTTGGCTCAAACACCATACCTCCTCGAGAACGAACTCGATCGTTGGTATTTACGTTTTTCACAAAACGTACGTACTAATACTTACCACGACTTAGCGTTTGCTTACTTTTTTCTAAAGGTAAGTAAAACGACTAAAAACCACAACATCAGTAAAACACAAAATATCTTTGAAGAGACTTCTTCTAAGAGTAGATCATATTCGTTTGAAAACTCTGATTTTTTAGTTTGAAGTTCATCAATTTCTTTTTCAAGAGACTCAGCGTATTTCAAATCATCAAACGTTTCTCACCGAATTAAGGTTTCAAGTTCAAGAACAGTTGCTTTTCTTGTCGCCGCATTTGGTATCAAAAGTTCTTTCACAAGCAAAGTTATATCGTGAGGAATCTCTTTCTTCCGCTCGTCATTTTCACGTTTTTCTAGTATCTTTCAACGATTGATTGAATATTATCAATGTGATGTTTAAGATACCAAGTGTTCGCCTACTCTTGCTTCTAGAAGCATCAAGAGGCATGTAATTGATATATTTAGAAACGTTATATTTCTTAGTGGAAAAAATTTTCTTCCACTGAATTCTTCTTTGTTTGCTTTCAAAAAACAATTGCTCACGAGACTTCCATTATTGTGGAGTGAAAAGACCAAAAGACTGTTTTCATAAGCATAATTATATGCTTTCACAAAATCTTTATTGACCGGTGTAGAATCAAGATAATCTAAGATCTAACAAGTTTGGTTGTTGTTTCTAGAGAGAGAAACTAGAGAGGGAAAGATGAGAGAAATATGTGTTTATTATATGAAAAAGTGAAACAACCAACACCCTTTTCCATGAAGGAAAGGGGTTTATATACCCAAGTCTATTAGTGGACTTGGGCCACCGGCCCATGAAAATGCTCATGGGTCGAGCTAATATAAAATGTTACTAAACTATACTACAAGCCCTTAACTATATTGTTGGAGTGACCGAGACTTTCTAAATACGAAAAACATATTTCCAGCAACATAATAAGACACGAATTAAATGGCTTTGACATTTTATTATGATTCGGTAGCATTTTACCTCCGGTCGATGAAGACCGTTGGACGATAATAAATATCGTACTTGTCACAGGTATCTCTAATTAAAGATCTCCTTGACAAGATTTCACACGTAAACTCGTTCTCTTTATTCGACCGTCAAAAGCTGACTGCGAACATAAAGAGTGAATCATTTGGATAATAAATATCCTTATGATTGAAACCGTCAATTCATGAACCTGGAACAAGTGATTTTCAATTAAGATTTTCACCATCGTTGCTTTCCAGTTGTCACAAGCTTGATTCTAATAGAATCTTGCTTGTCACCTACCGTAGTGTTGTTTGATGTTGACACTAGAAGGATTTCCACTCTTCATTATGAACACTAAAGAGTGCCACTCTGAGTGTTTTGGAAAGATCACTTGGATTTTGCGTAGATGCGCTGGAACAAGTTTAATCTCAAATACGAGTCAAACCATCGTTTATTTCCAGTTATCACAAGATTAGTTCTTAAGGAACTACATGTGTCACCTATCATGAGCTTCTTTGATGTTGCCTCAAGCAGGATTTCCATCTTCATTGTAATACTTTCATATCACTAAGATGTCCTGGAAATATTTCAAGAATATTGTGTAGGACTCATAAAAATATTTCTTGTTTTAAAATAGTGTCCTAATGAGACTTTTGATGATCTCATGGCTCTAGACTCAATAGTGCATTTTGATTTGGTGAGCGGAGGCTGGAGAGGATTGCCAACTTTTCAGTATCAATTTATTTGGAGTGAATAAACCAATCGATAACGTGTTGAACTCCGTGACATAAAAAAAATATCTTTTGAGAGTTATTTGAGTTGGCTGGGAGGGGTTGTGCATCGCATCACTGGGTCCATGATACTTTATCATCTTCAAGATGAATTGTTGGTTTCTGCCTAACTTGTAAGGAGGGCTTCTTTCTATACACCCTTTATCTTTACATTTCTTTTTTCATTCTTCAACCCGTTCAATTATTACCAATACATCATCACTAGCACCTTGTTGTGATTGTTCCAATGCTAGCATCAGTACTTGGTCGGCATTCAACTACGTTCACAATCCATTCCCCATCTTTACTAAGGACTTCTATTTTCTAGCTATAGAGTTGTCCTTGGGAAGATTCCTCCGGTTCTGGAAGAATCATTGGACTAGTACCTAATCCTACCACCCTTTTGTCACCACAACCGTCGTGAGTTAAGTGTGTTTTAGGTAAGTATTTGTCACCATGAAAATTCCTTAATATCATTGAGGTGCTTGTGATATAAATATCAAGAGTTTTTGTACCTTCAGTGTTTTTGACATCAAAATGCTCCCCCTTAACATATGCATAACACATATTAATTTGGATTTTCCATTAATCCTTTTCCATTTTTAGCCACGTATATTTACAAGTCTCCTTAATCCCATTTTCTCCCCTTATCCAAAATGTTAACCATCAATATTTTGGATATTAATGGATTAACCGGTCTTTGAGTAAAAAATGAAAATGTTTGTTGGCCAAAGAACATATTAATGCTCCCCCTCAATCTAATGCGGGTTAGTTTTGGTGCTCGAGTATGATATGTTTTGAAAGATTTAGAATCTCGTGAGAAATTCTTGAAAAATTTCATACTTTTACACGACAACTTGCCACAAAAGCCTTATATGAACATTGTTTACATATTCACAATAAAAACATATGGAGTTGACCCGAAAGAATACGATCCATATTAAATGGATCGTTTCGTGAGCCTGTGGTGAGCTCCATATGGTATTCTACCTACGAATCATTCCAAACTTCTTATCAACCGTCGCGCCCGTAGTTTTTCCTCGATCTTCTTAATCGCGTATGTCGCACTCTTCTTGCATTGGTCTGTCCATGTGTACTAAAATGCTAGACGCGGTTGGCCGGCATTGAGAACAAGCAGGTTATGACGAACATGTTTGTGTGTGCCGTCACTGAATTTGTGCAGTTCGGAAAATCTCATGAATTGCATGACTCCTGTTTTGTTCTGATAAAATATTCATGCTTCCGGTTGCTTAGTCCCCATATATGGCAATTTGTTTTTGTGGTATTGACTGAGTGGAGTTGTGTAGGGACGTTGAAGGTTTATCTTCTTTAGGATACTCTCTACACCAAGTTGTAAGTCTTCAAACCGACGTTTGATGACGATCTTTCGAGTAAATTGACGAAGGTTTAAACTCAATGCAATGACAATGTTATGAGGTAAGTGACTGACCTTTTCTTGAGCCAATATCAATAGAAGATCTTCAATGTTTTCAAGACGAAGGTACTGGAGGTCACTCTCACTGATTTTGTATTCTTTTTCATCAGTTCGTTTGAACCGTATTACATTCAAGTAATCATAACTGAATACCGTTTGAGTGACCTTGTATGCTTTTAATTCGAAGATCTGAGATAATAAGAGTGTTAACTTGGATTCACTAAGAACACGGGTTTATGATCCAGAGGTCGGGGAGGATTGAACAAGTGTTTAGCCATGGTTAGTGAAAGAAAGAGTTGCTCTAATAAATGTGTGTTTATTAGAGAGAGAAAGACAAGAAAGAAATGAACAACCTCACCCCTCCATGGAAGTATCGAGGGGTTTATATAGCACGGGACTTGGACTTTACATATGACAATATTAGTCCCTGCAGGTCCCGGCTATGAAACTAATGTAATTCCGTTAGTCGCACACATTTTAAGGCTAACAATCTTCCCCCAATGTGGTGACATACGGAATTACTTACAATGTTCCTAACAAATGCAAATACAAAAAAAATATGACAGTATTAAGTTTGCTTCCAATGATGAGGATGACACCGTTGTCTTCAAGTCTTCTAGAAAAACTTATACCCCAGTTTGAATCCTCTTTGTCTTTGTTTGTTGAGGAACCATTGTATCATGTATGAACTGGATTAACTTCCCCCCAATTCATACCACAAGTCTTGAAAAGCTTTCTTCATATACTTCTTTTTGACGAAGCTTCTGAATCAGCTTCCCCCCAAACCAATATCCCTGTCTTGAGCAGAACCTGTAGCTTGAGCAATCTTCTATCTTTGACATTTAAAGTGCACAACGAAATTTTGTAGAAGAAGAAGTAAACTCCACCAAGTAACTGCTACCTTGACATTTTTGGTCTTCATGATTATGAGTTTGGGGGAACATGTAAGAAATCAGCAACAAATCTTCTCACGCTTGTAGAATACTTCCCCCTGGAAGTTGAACTAAGTACTCAAGAGTGGGAACTAAGTCTCCAAAGTACACGTTCTTCCCCCATGATGGTGACGAACTCTCGGAAGCATCATCTGACGTGTACGGTCAAAATCGCGAGATGTTCTTGTCGAAAGTATGATGGTGACGAACACTCAGAAGCATCATCTGACGTATACGGTCAGAATCGCGAGATGTTCTTACCAGTAGTAAATAAGGTTAAGAACACTCAGAAGCATCATCTGTCGTGTACGCACAGAATCGTGAGATGTTCTTGTCAAGAGTATGGTGGTTAAGAACACTCGGGAGCATCATCTGAGAAGTACAATCAGAATCGCGAGAAGTTCGTGTCTAAAGTAGAAATCTTTGTTGACATTTTGTAGCTCAAGTTGCTCGTGAGAATTGTTTGCTGATCACATCTCTACTCTTGTACTCTCTGGATAAACTTATCGACCTCGTATTCTTTTGGCTATCTGTAGTGACCACTGGTGAAGTAAACCTGATATTCCAAACTTGAAGCTGAAGTACAATCTCCTAAATTTGTTACTTACGCTTAGCACTTGTGTTGATTGACGAACGGTGCAGAGAAACGTCTCTTAGTACCTTATACATAAAATAAGAGAGAAGTATAAGATGTAAAACACCTCTTGAAGTATCCACAACTACAGGTGAGTGTGACACTGAGCACTACAACGTAACTCCTTAAGTGATAGTTGTCCATGTCGTCGACCATCCACCCCTTGACAGTAGAAACTAGATAAATCAAGTCTCAATCATAAATGCTGAAGCGAATCATCAATCAATAGAGGGGGTGAAAAGGCTCGATGATGAATTGAGTAGACGCCTTCGTGAAATTCCACTTCACCTTCAAATAATAAATACCAAATTCACTTCGTAATCACTTGACATTCTTTTCTCCGAATACTAGCCGCTTTGACAATTAAAGTAAATCTTAAAAGGATCATTTTGGTGTTTATTTGTTTTTGTCTTCGTGTGTTGTTGTGTGTGTTGAGTATGAGTGAGTGTCGTTAACTAGGGGAAACAACGATGACTAGAGAATGAGAAGTCGTCAACATCGTCTAGCTAACTTAATTTTTGAAGCCCAAATCAATCATATACCCAACAGATGCGCGGATCGAGAGGATTGAACAAGTGTTTAGCCATGGTTAGTGAGAGAAAGAGTTGCTCTAATAAATGTGTGTTTATTAGAGAGAGAAAGACAAGAAAGAAATGAACAACCTCACCCCTCCATGGAATTATGGAGGGTTTATATAGGACGGGACTTGGACTTTACATATGACAATATTAGTCCCTGCAAGTCTCGGCTATGAAACTAATGTAATTCCGTTAGTCGCACATATTTTAAGGCTAACAAAGAGAACCTGATTTTTCACGATTGAAGTGGTTGTTGTTAGCCCTGTAATTTATATAGTCGAAAAAGAATGTAATAGGTCATCTTAGTCGTTATTGGTCTTGTATTGTAATAGGTTAGTCGGGAAAACCGGGCCTGGACTTTAAGCTAATATTGTCTAAGTTAGGAGTGTAAGCCCAAGCAAAGCCAAGACCGGCCCATGAACAAGCCTACTAAAGCCTTTAGGTCGTGGCATATAAATACCCTCTTCCATGTGTGGAAGAGGGTGTTGGTTACATAAGTTTCTCTCTCTAAGAAATGTTTAACCTTCCATAATCTTTCTACTTTCTCTCTCTACCTTAATCTATTTCTCTCTCTAAAATATCATCTTATATTGTGATATGGATTAAAGTAGGATTAACATTTGGTATCAGAGCCTATAGTGGATAGGTGATTGAAGATCCGTGGTTTATGTTCTTATTGATTGTGTGAGGTATTTGATCCATAATCCTTGATTAAAAAAAAAATTGTGTTTTTTTATGGTTTAATCTTGATACAAATCTTCTACATAGTAGTGGTAGAGATTTGGTATTGTTTATTTGGGTAAAAACACAAAAGATTTGGGTGTTTGGATCAATTTTTGGCAAAGGGTTACGTTTTTTACAAGTTTGATTTGAGAAAAGGGGTTTGTCGATCAATAGTAGCTATATTCGGAAAAGGGTTTTGGTTATCCGAAGAAGTGGGCTTATTCCGAAATACTATTTTAGGAAAAGGGTTTCTGTTTTCCGAAGATTTGTTGTTTATCCGAAAAATTGTGCTTATTCTGAAAAATAAGGGTTATCCGAAGAAGATTCATCCAAAGAAGTAGGTTTTATCTGAAAAGTGGTGATTATTACGAAGATTGATTTATCCGAAGATCTGTCATTTTTCCGAAAAAGGTAAGTTTTTCCGAGTATCTCATTTATTCCAAATATTTATCCGAATATTTCCATTATTCTGAAGACCCCAGTATTCCGAAAAAGTGATTTATCCAAAAACACTGATTTTATCTGAAAAAGCCAATTAATTCCGAAGAAGGGTTATTATTCTGAAAAACACCACTTATTCCGAAGATTCATCATTTATCCAAAGAATCCAGTTTTTCTAAAAAAACATAGTTATTCCGAAAAAGGTATTTATCCGAAGATCTCAATTATTCCGAAGAAGTTCAAATTTTCCGAAAATACTCAATTATCCGAAAAAGAATTATTTTCCGAAAAAGAGAATTTTTTAACAATCGAGTGTTTTTGGCCTTGGAATTTTTGGTTTCCGGAGAGACAATTATTAGGGGATTTTAACATCTTTTCTCGACAACATCAACCACACCTCATCACAACACATCCACTAAGATCCTAATCCATTCACAATCATCGACAATGTCAAACAACAATATCAGCAATGCGACTGCAAATCAAATTCGTTTGGAACAAGGTGGCAATGGTAATCCACTTGTGCTCACTGCCGGTTGCTATGTTCAGTGGAGATCTCGCTTTCTCAGATTTCTCGATGGAAAAGAGAACCGAACTGCTCTTCATCACTGCCTTGAGAATCCACATCCAGTTTTTGAATTCAGACCCATTACCACACAAGCAGAGGATGGTACTTCATCAACTACACGAGCCATGGAGAATTTCGATACGTGTCCTGCTGAGAAAAAGAAACTCCTCCAAGCTGAAGCTGATGTTGTGAACTACATACTCACTGGGATTGATAACGATATCTATTCCACGGTTGATGCATGTCCTAAAGCTATGGAAATATGGAATGCAATTCATCGATTGAAGCAATGTGAGTCAATCAATGTTCAAGTTCTCGAGACTAATTTACTCTGGGAGTTTGGAAAATTCACAT
Organism: Glebionis coronaria; assembly: GCA_025667525.1. Classification (NCBI taxonomy): domain Eukaryota; kingdom Viridiplantae; phylum Streptophyta; class Magnoliopsida; order Asterales; family Asteraceae; genus Glebionis; species Glebionis coronaria. The sequence goes on from CM046875.1 coordinate 369,367,556, forward strand.
CCGAAGATGGTGAATCCATTGACTCATATTACTCGAGATTCTACAAAATGATGAATGAGCTTGTTAGAAATCAGTGCACCATCTCCAATCATCATGCCAATGTTCAGTTTCTACTTCAACTGAAACCGGAATGGCAAAGGTTTGTGACTTTGGTTAAACAAAGGGAACATATAAAGACGATCTCCTATCACAAACTTTATGATATCCTGAAACAACATCAGAATGAAGTGAATGAACTAAGGGCGGAAAATGCATAACGGTCTGCTAACTCTATTGCTTTTGTGGCTGCTACTTCAACAAAACCCGTTCCCCGTAAAAAACCACCTACTAATTCCTCAAAGTCATCAAGCTCATCCATCAAATCTCTAGCTGCTAAAAAGGAAAAAGCAATTGTCCCCACTCCACCTCCAAAGTATGACACCGAGTCAGATGGAGACAGTGATGATGAACAAACTTCAAAGGACAAGAAAATTGAAGAACTTGTGTCTTTACTCACCACAACTTATAAGAAGATCTACAAACCTACCAACAACAACCTCAGATCATCATCCAATGCTCGATATAAGGAAGTTGTATCATGCACCTAGGTATGATCGTGAGGCTAGATATGATAATCAGAGGATGCCGAATCAAGTTGGGGCTAGAGATACTGTAGGCACTCCGGTTGTGCAGAAGACTAGGATTCAATGCTTCAATTGCAAGGGATTTGGGCACATGTCTAGGGAATGCAAGAAGCCAAAACGGGTTGTCAAATTTTTGTTTTAAGACACACATATATCGTTGAAGGGGAGCTTCCCGACTGAAAAAGTTCCCTGATTCATGCGTGCACACATGATTCTCTCCCGTCGATTTTTAGAAAATTGTCATATTTTAATCAATTGGTATCTCTAATATTATCTTTTTATATTCGAGATAGGGTGAGAAAATGTGATTAAAATGTAATATATCGCAACATGTGATCTTAAAGACTCAAGTGCAACTCTTTCCTTCACATGCTAAACTATTTCGTATATCGATGCATGTGTGTAGGGGGAGCTTTTCGGAAATGTAAAACTTTCAAGTGTTAAAATTTTTGATTTTTATCAAGCACTTTGAATGGTTTTCAATGATTTATGGTTACGATCTATTCCCAAAACAACCTACTATCCACCACGGAACGTTGGAGTAAAAAGGTGGTTTAGGATAGGAAACAAAGTCCTATGATCCAACCAGAACCGGAGGGATCTACCCAAGGACATTCCATAGCTAGAAATAGTTGTCCTTAGGAAAGATGGAGTTGAATGAAGCAGAATACGGACCAATTACTTAAGTTAGCACTGGAACAATCACAACAAGGTGCTAGTGATGACGTATTGGTAAGCATTGAAGGAGTTGAATATTCTATGCAACTTAGGCAGAAACCAGGTTAACACATCTTTTGAAGACAAGTGTCATGGACCCAATGATGCGATGCACAACCCTTCCCCAACCATTCGAGTTTCTCTCAAAAGAAACTTGTCTCATTGTCATGGAGATCAACACGTATCTATTGACTTTCTCATTCCGAGTTAGTTAATAATGAAAAGTCGGCAGTCTGCTTCAGCCTTCGATTACCAAAATGCACTTATCGAGTCTAGAGCCAAAAATAGATCAATCTATCATCTCATTAGGACACAATCGATTCCTACGCATTATACTTGTGATATTGCCAGAAAATCTGAGTGATACAATTCACAATGGAAATGGAAATCCTTCTTGAGCCAGCATCAAACAAGCTCATGGTAGGTAACTTGTGCGATTCTACACGAATCAAACTTGTGAGAACTGGAAAGCAACTAAGTTTCGATTCTTAATTGATTCGAACTTGATTCCAGGTTTCTTCGTAAAATCCGTGTGATCTTGCCAGAACATTCAGAGTGACACTCATTAGTGTTCACAGTGACGAATGGAAATCCTTCCAATGTCAATATCAAACAGCATTGCGGTAGGTAACTCACAAGATTCTCTATGAATCAAGCTTCGGACAAACTGGAAAGCAAAAATGGTGCGATTCTTATAGAATCAAACTTATTCCAAGAATTCTTAATTGACGACTCTAATCAGACGGATAATTTATCCTTATGATTCACTCTTTACATTCGCAGTCTGCTTTGAGACGGTTGAGTAAAGAGAACTGGCTACTACCGCCGAGAAACCCTGTCAAGGAGGTTCTTAATCGAATCTACCTAATCATAGGTACGGTATCTGATATTCTAACGGTCTTCACCGACCGGAGGTAAAACGCTATCGAGTTAGGATGAAATGTTCAAAGCCATTTTATCCGTGTCTATATATGTTGCTGCATATCAAGAAGGTGGCGTAGCTGTGTACTAACCGATGTCGATTCAGAAGTCACAAGAGCACAAGATGGCGATAATCAAGATACCTAAAAATGTAAGAATGTAATAGGTCATGATAAAGTCAAATGACAAAGACTCATGATAAAGATCACAAAAGCATGAAGGAACAAAGCCATTGAAAACAAGATCAAGAACATGATACAAGACCAAAGAATAAAGATCACCTCCCCAAAGATGTATTCACTCAATCATCATATACATTTAAATATGACCGATACATTGGGGGAGATTGTTAGCCCTATATTTTATATAGTCGAACAAGAATGTAATAGGTCATCTTAGTCATTATTGGTCTTGTATTGTAATAGGTTAGTCGGGAAAACTGGGCTTGGACTTTAAGCTAATATTGTCTAAGTTAGGGGCGTAAGCCCAAGCAAAGCCAAGCCCGACCCATAAACAAGCCCACTAAAGCCTTAATGACGTGGCATATAAATACCCTTTTCCATGTGTGGAAGAGGGTGTTGGTTACATTAGTTTCTCTCTCTAAGCAATGCTTAACCTTCCATAATATTTCTACTTTCTCTCTCTACCTTCATCTATTTCTCTCTCTAAAATATCATCTTATATTGTGTTATGGATTAAAGTGAGATTAACAGTTGTAAGCTAACTTCTTCTTTTTATCCCAATGAGCAATTCCAATCACTACGTATGGATCGTAAAATTTGACCAACTTTCTTAGCCATAGATCAGGTACTTTGTCTTCAATCCAAGGTACATTCTCCAAGTATACTACCTTGACCATGGTGAGTGATGTAGCATATTTTTTCGCGCCTTGTTATAGATTCTCGAGATCATGATATACAAAATAGTCCATTGGAATATTTGTATAACTGACGATGATCATAGGTGTGAGAGGCTGTAATATTGGAGTCTGAATTCTGGAAGTTTTCGCTTTCATGGCCTTTACAAGCTCATTTGTGTGATATTCAACCTCATTACTTCTGATTTTCATGGTGGCAAAGAAATTCACATCTTTGATTGACAATTCGAGAAGATCTGGAGTCATGTCGGGTTTCTCGTATGTATACGTAAGGAATGACAAAAAGTCGATTGGATTGATGAGGAATTGAGTCAGCTCGGTCTCTGTTTCTGTAGAGAAAGGATGTTGTGGTGCAGCCTTAGTAATCCATGGTTGCGCCTGTTCACTCTCATCTATGATAAGAGATTCAACAAATGTTGGTTATGGTACATTTAGATCTTCGACTTCCATGTCAGAAGAAGGTTGATCCATTGTAGGAGGTGGAGAATGTTGTTCTTCTGAGATCAGATGTTCTTCTTCGACCATTCGTACTGTGTCAGACACGTTAGTAAGAACCGGTTCAATGAACTTACTTGTACTGTTGTCAGCATCGTTCATTTCCTCACCTACGACTTTGTCTTCGTGTTTATCCTCACTTGCATCCTTATCATTGTCATTCTTGTCGGTTTGCCCTTCATCGACGTTTGTTCTAGTATCGTCTTTTGCATTGGCATTATTGTCATCGCTCTCATCATCGTCCTCGTCCTCTTTATATTCATCATCATCGTCTTCTCCATCATCATCATCATCTTCATCTTCATAATCTTCCTTATCTTAATCGTCCTCATCATCATCCCCATTACTATAGTTTTTATCATCATCTCCATCCTTATAATCTTCCTCATCTTTAGCTTCCTCATCCTCATCCTTATTACTATCATCTTTAGCATCATCTCCATCCTTAACCTGATTACCATTATCCTCATTATCTTCATTCGCGACATCGTCTTCATCCTCATTCTCAGACTGTTCAACTTCTTCAGGTGTGTCTTCGATGATAGTCTTTTTAGGATATTGAAAAAGTTTTCTTATTGTCTTCGTTTTATCGGACCCCATGTTGTTTAGTCGGGTTTGCAACAATTACAACAGTTGAAGATCAGATAAACCGGTAGTGAATAGAGTTGGTAGCTCTTGGTTGACATATGACTTGACTTCACGTTGAATGATGTTGGTCATAGTATCATTTATGGAATCAATGAAGGCAACATTTTATTTGTCACGTTCTTCCTTTTCTGCAATAAACTCTTTATGCTACTTTGTAAGTCTTCTGACGCTGTCGTATATCTCCTGAAGTTTGGACTCATCACGTTTCTGTGCTCTGATGAGTCGTGTATCAGGATTAGTGAACCTTGTTTCCATATGGGCAAGATGTTTTTCCTGAGCCTCCAATTTTTTTTGAAGGTTCTGAATGACTGCATCATTTTTAGTAAGATAAGAGGTGGATGGTATAGGTTGTTTGGATGTTGGTGGAGGTATGGAAATAATTGTTTGGTAGGTGGATGATACTGGTTGTTCGAGGGGTTCAGTTATGGGAGTGGTTGTGATGACAGTGCTGATAACCGGTGGAATGAATGGTGGAATCACACTTGTTGTGGTTGTAGTGATAGGAACTTTCACCATGTTCTCATTCGTCGAGGGATCGGTATTCGTTAATTCAACTCCTTCTCCTTCAAGGTTAAGATATTTGATTACATCTTCAGAGCCAGAAGTAGACTTACTTTGAGTTTGAGTCTCTTGAGTGAGAATCACATGAGCATCATCTAAAGTCATAGGGCAAGTAGATTATGGTAATGATGTGTTGACATTAACATCCTCATACATTGATTCTATTTCTATGATGTCACTACCACCACCCTCCGCATCATACTTAAGATTTTCAAAGTTGAATGTGCCAACTTGTTCGTCATTAGGATCTTGATAAAGGTTAGTGTCCTCATCATGTTCAACAAATTCATCTAAGTCATCGGCTGGTTTAGAACCTGAACCCTTGGTTTTCGCGAGAGCCTCCTCTTTGCTCTTCCTAAGGGTGATCCATAGTTGTTTGTCTTGAGAGATATTTTCTAGAGCTGGTTCATCTTCATCAATATGTGCTTCTTTACCTTTATCCTTCTTTGCCTTCTTTGTTGGTGTCTTTGACTCAACCTGTTTAGATGATCTCTTCCTCCAATTGCCTTTGGGTAGCTCAAAAAAATCTCTTGATGCAACCCTTTTCTTCTGAATTTCAATTTCTCTCAAAATTTCACGATATGCGTCACTGTCCTTAACACCGTCATTCAACATGCATTCTGGAATAAGAGCTGGAACCTTCTTATATTTACCCACTGTTTTGGGTCCTTCTTGTTTCATGTGGTCGAAAATGTAATCATGATCTACATTGTGGTAAGAAAAATCTCCACGGCGACTGATTGTCGAGGGATGTGCCTTCGTAAAATGGTCTATGATGAGCTTCGTGAATCTTAGAAAGATCAGATGATTAGACTTTCTTTTGTTTGTTGGGAATAAAATTTAGCCAGTACACTTGGACGCTGACAAGAGTATTCGGGACGTTGATAAGAAGAAAACAAGCGTTGACAGGACAAGAATTGTCAGGAAGATGTCAAGCGTTGATAGGATGAAGTCAAGCACTGATAGAAGACTTAGTCTACACGTATTATGTTTCTAGTTTGTTTCTAGTAAAGATATGATCAACAATGTATTTTCTATGTTTATCTTTACCTAGAATAGTTGATACGTAGACTCTTGTACAAGGCTTCTTATTCTATAAAACAAGACCTTTAGGTTTATGTTTAATATACGTTTTACACTTTCATTGTACGCAAGTTTTTTTTATCAATCAAGTGAAAGTTTGATTTACATTGTTTGTGTGTTCTTGTTTGAGTATTAATTCTGCATAATACTTAAATTGTTTTATACACAACAAAGTTTCTCTACGTTTTAAACTTTATTTAATCTCGTTAACACAAAGCTAAATCGATCTAAGTTTGGGATCAACAAGTGGTATCAGAGCTTGTTGAGAAACTTTGATCTAAAGAACACAAGAACCCTAAATCGCCAAAAACCCTAATTTTCACAAAACCCTATCATGTATACCCCAGAAGTAAACTCCTCCTCCTCCTTAACCCCCCATCAAGATTCCCATGCTAGATTCAGACAATTTTGAGTTGTGGAAGTTTAACTTTGAACAGTATGTACAAATCCATGACTACACCCTATGGGAAATTATTGAATATGGTAACACATTCAATAAAGCTCAAAAGATTGCAGCTGCCGTCTTACAAAGAACAAATGTTCAAGGCTCTACTAAAGAGGATCGAAAAGAAAAACCAGAAGATGGTAGAGCTGTCTCAACTGAGGACATAGCAAAGAGAAGTAGTGACATGAAAACCCTAAGCATTCTGAAACTCTCTTTGGGACAAGAAAATCAGCACAAATATAGAAGCTATGAGTCTGCAAAAGATCTTTGGGCAGCCCTTGAAGTTACGTATGGTGGTAATGATGATACTGTACAAGAGAAAAAGAAGCAACTCTTTCATGAGTATGCTGTTTTTAAAGCTCAACCTAGTGAGAAGCTAAGTGGAGTGAGAAGCAGACTTCTTGATATTACAAGCAAGCTGTCCTTCATGGGAATAGTGCTTGGTGATGTTAATATTATCACCACTTTTCTTAAAAGTCTTGGTGATGCATGGAAGATTGAAGCAAGATCTATAATTGCTAATAACACTCACAAAAGTTGTACTTTTGATGATGTTTACAATAAACTGAGGCTGGTAGAGAATGAAACTCTTTTGGATCATGGAAGCAAGACTACCAATGGAAACATGGCCTTCTTCTCACATAGTGAAGGTCAATTTGATCAAAAGGAGTCATACATGCACCCCGATACTGGATCAACTTGTGTCAATGATGGATCAAAGCATGTCAACGCCTCACATTCAGATGCTGACACATACAAAGTTGACTCACCAAGAGTTAAGCTTGCTGGTACTGATCTAGATACTGTGTGTGCATACATTGCTTCATTGCCCAATGGTTCAGTGATTACATATGAGGACCTTGAGCAAATTAGTGATGAGCATTTGGAGGAGATGGACATAAAGTGGAATCTGGCTCTTGCAAGTATAAGAGCAAACAGATGAAATCGTAGATTCAAGAAGAAGATGACTTTTAATGCAAAGGACACTGCTGGATTTGATAAATCCAAGGTTGAGTGTTATAATTGTCATCGGATGGGACACTTTATGAGAGAATGCAGATCTCCAAGAAGATCTGATGCTGGAAAACCCTCAAGCCAAATCATCAAGGCTCAGGATTCCAAAGCTATAGTTGCCATGCAAGACATTGATGGTGTTGGTTGGGATTGGAGTAACTTGGCCAAGGATGAGGAAGAGAACAAAGCTTTGGTTGTAGAAAAGGAAGAAGAAGAGCATGTTCACTATGCTCTCATGGCATACTCCTCATCTTCATCAAACAATTAGGTATATGATGATGCATTTTGTAGTAAGGGTTGCCATCTAAACACAGAAAAACTTAACAAAGAAGTTTAAAAATTGAAAACAGATGTGGTTAATGAAAGATGTAGGTTATCTAACTATCAACTTGCCCTTACTCAAAATGAAAAAACTGTAGCTAAGTATAAGAAAATGGAGCTTGACCTAAAAGATCAAATCAATATTTTAAAACATGATTTAAATGCTAGTATTGAGATTAGAAATCATGGAGAGTGTCAATGCTGATTTACAGGCTAAATTAGATGAGACTATGAAAAATAAAGATAATGTAGATCTTAAAATTCAAAGATTTGATAAAGCTTCACAAACCCTATAAAAATGTGTTAGTGAACAAAGGGATTCTAGGGATATGACTAGGATTGGGATGAAAGAGTATGCTGGTGTTCCACCACCTGCTGGGAACTTCTATGGTGTCCTTAGAAAGGACTTGTCTTGGACTGGTTTACCAGAACTCCAAGAAGAGGAATTTATTCCTCCACCAAGAGTTCTTACCCCAGTAGAGGAATACAGATAGAAGTTGACTAATATGGACCAATGGAAGAAAGCCAACCCTACCTTGTTTGTTAAGGGTGACATGCTTAGTGATAGCCCAAATGAGTCTACACCCATCAAAGTGACAAACCCAACCACTAGTAAGACTGTTGACCTTGGCTTAAACGTTGATAGAAAACCTAATATTAAATATGCGGAAATGTATAAAAAACCTAGGTCACCAAAAAGCCAAATTAGTGATAATGGAACAGGTTTCTTTTCTTCTAGAACTAGAGTTATGTCTAGAAAATCCTGTTATACTTGTGGAAGTTTTTCACATTTAGCCTATAAGTGTGTCAATGCTTCAAAGGTCAACGCTGGCAAAAAGTCAAACACTGTCAAACCCAAATCTTTTGTCCAACAAAGTCCACAAGTTGTTAGACTAGCCCAATTCTTTACTAAAGGGTCTAATACTTATGGACAAAGACCTTTTCAGAAGACCAATACATGGTCTAATAGACATTGGATTCCTGTAGCAAACCCTAGGTTCAACGCTGATAAGGGTAATTTCAGCGTTGACAAGACCAAATTAAACGCTGACAGAAACGTTGCCAGACCAAATAATGGTAAATATTTGCAACCAAAGGGAAAGGGGTCTAAAGCTTCTTCTAGCTTGACATGGAGACCTAAGCAAGACCAAAACCCTAATTCTGATGGGATTTCTATGACTTGTAACAGATTTCATTATATTTCAAAGGTCATAACAAAACCAATTGGGGTTAACTGTGTGTTTAATCCAAAAAGGGATGAACATGGGGTTGTCATAAGGACTAAGTCTGTTCTTGTTGAACAACCAAATGAATCCAATTCTGCTCAGGCTTAGGTTCCCAAAGAAAACTAATTTGTTTTCTTTATGTGCAGGGCATTTAAAAGTAGGTTAATGATTATGGCTATTGGGATAGTGGATGCTCTAGGCACATGACTAGGAAGGAAGATTATCTCACAAACTTCACTCCCATTAAGGACGGTGACAAAGTTTACTCGGGAGAAGGATATGGAACTATCACAGGCAAAGGAACTCTTCTCACCAACAATTTGCGTTTTGAAAACGTGTTTCTGGTAAAAGAACTTGACTATAATCTGTTTAGTGTATCACAAGTTTATGATAACAAAAACAAAGTTCATTTCACTGATACTGAATGCTTGGTGTTGAGCAAAGATTTTAAAATACCAGATGAGAAATTCATTGATTATAGAACACCTAGGCATAAGGACATTTATAATGTGAATCATAATGGAATTAGGATGAATAATAATTTGTCATGTCTATATGCTAAGGCTTCAGTTGATGAGAGTAATCTTTGGCACAGGAGATTAGGGCACATTAAATTAAAAAATATAAACATACTTGTGAGACATTGTTTGGTTGATGGTTTGCCTGAAAAGGGTTTCCACAATGACCACTCTTATGTTGCATGCCTTAAAGGCAAACAACACCAAGGTCTCATTTAAGTCTAAACATGTGCACTCTACTTCTAAACCACTTCACTTGCTGCAAATGGACTTCTTTGGTCCAACTAATATAGAAAGCTTAAATGGTAAATCTTATTGTTTTGTCATCACTGATGATTTTTCTATATTTACTTGGACTTTCTTTTTAGCTTTGAAAAGTGACACTGCTGATACTTTGATTAACTTTATTACCCAGATAGAAAAGAAGTCTGGTAATGAGGTTAAGATTCTTAGAAGTGACAATGGTGATGAGTTTAGAAATAAGTTGTTAGATGATTTTAGTGCCAAGAAAGGGATTACTAGATAGTTTAGTGTAGCTAGAACCCCACAACAAAATGGGGTAGCTGAGAGAAAGAATATAACACACATAGAAGCAGCTAGGACCATGTCGGCTGATGCTCACTTTCCCATTGCTTTTTTGGCTGAGGCTGTGAATACAACTTATTATGTTCAGAATAGGGCATTGGTCAACAAGATTCACAACAAAACACCTTATGAGTTACTTTGGGGAAGGAAACCTAATATTGGTTTTCTTAAACCTTTTGGATGTCATGTAGTTGTGCTGGATACTAGTGATGCCTTAGGTAAGTTTAGTGCTAAAGCTGATGAAGGCTACTTCATGGGTTATTCTGTGCAAAGTAGAGGATATAGAGTTTACCTTAAGAAAGAAAAACGTATACTTGAAAAAGTACATGTTAGGTTTTTAGAAAGTAAACCTAGTGATCCTGAAAGTGGTCCAAATTGGTTATTTGACTTGGAACCTCTATCTAGGACTTTGAATTATATGCCTGTTACTAATCCAAACATTGTGAAGGTAACTTCAAATGTTGTGGAAGAACTAGTTGTTGATGTTTCAGGTACACAGGTTAATGAAGAGGTTGGATCACAAGCAGAAAAATCAGCACCCATACTTGAGTATGTTACCATTCCTATATGGACAGATGCATTTGCTGCTGCTGCTGCTGGAAAAGAAAAAGGTGGTCCCCAAGTATCACCAATTGACAACATGCATGATCTTTCAGGTGCTGACAAAGGAAATTCTGGCACTGACAAGACAAATTCAGGCATTGATGGCTCAAACATTGACAGCCTTGGTCCAGGCGTTGACAGATCTTTTGACCATATTTTCTCTTCCAATAATTTTGAACAAGGTGAACCTTCAAACATAAATGGAGAGGTTCATTTAGATAATGCTGGAAGAGATTCTGAAGGGGATATTGGTAACATGGAAGATGAGATTGAGGACAACACACTTATTGAGGGAGGAGTGCTTACTTATACTATCAAAAATCACCCTCCTTCTCTAATTATTGGTGATATGATGACTCTTGTTCAAACTAGAAGATCTCATCAAAATCTTGGTGGATTTATTGCTAATATTCACAAGAAGGTTGATACCCCTCTTGTTCAAGCATGTTTGTTTGCCTGTTTTCTGTCACAAGAGGAACCCAAGAAGATTTTTGATGCTCTCAAAGAACCAAGTTGGGTGGAAGCAATGCAAGATGAGCTTCACCAATTTGCTATCCAGGATGTTTGGGTGTTAGTTGATTGTCCTTAGAAACAAAAAGGATGAAAGAGGCATTGTGGTCAGAAACAAGGCACGTTTAGTGGCTCAAGGATATACACAAGAGGAAGGGATATACTATGAGGAGGTCTTTGCACCAGTTGCAAGGATTGAGGCTATAAGTATTTTTCTAGCCTATGCTTCCTGCTTGGGCTTTACAGTCTATCAAATGGATGTGAAGAGTGCTTTTCTTTATGGCACAATTGCAGAGGAGGTTTATGTTATGCAACCTCCTGGTTTTGAAGATTCAGAACATCCAGACAAGGTGTATAGAGTGAAGAAAGCTATGTATGGACTTCATCAAGCCCCAAGAGCATGGTATGGCACATTTTCCACCTATCTGGTGGAAAATGGATTCAAAAGGGGCACCATAGACCAGACCTTATTTACAAAGAAGACTGGTAAGGATTTCTTACTTCTTCAGGTTTATGTGGATGATATCATCTTTGGCACTTCAAGTCCAAAAACTGAGTGAAGACTTTTCCAAGCTTATGACAGACAAGTTCAAGATGAGTGCAATGGGGGAGATGAACTTCTTTCTAGGGTTACAAGTTTAGCAGAAAGAAGATGGTATCTTCATCTCTCAAGATAAATATGTAGCAGAAATCTTGAAGAAGTTTGGCTTTTCTTCACATGAGAAAAGGGCTAGCACTCCAATGGATAGAGAACACCCTTGGGGAAAAGTTAGAGATGGAAAAGAAGTCGATGCCAGGCACTATAGATCAATGATTGGTTCATTGATGTATCTCACAGCTTCAAGATCTGACATTATGTTTGTTGTGTGTGCATGTGCACGCCATCAAGTGACTCCCAAAGAGTGTCATCTTCATGCTGTCAAGAGGATCTTTAGATACCTTAGATGTTATCCAGACCTGGGATTATGGTATCCAAAAGATTCACCATTGGAGCTTATTGCATATTCAGACAGTGATTATGGTGGTGACAAGTTTGATAGGAAGTCCACAACTGGTGGATGTCAGTTTCTTGGGAGTAGATTGATCCCTTGGCAATGCAAGAAACAAACAGTTGTGGCCAATTCTACAACTGAAGTAGAGTATGTTGCAGCAGCTGCTTGTTATGGACAAGTTTTATGGATTCAGAACCTGTTGTTGGATTATGGGTATAATTTCATACATACCATGATTTTTGTAGACAATAACATCACCTTATGCATTATTAAAAATCCTGTACATCACTCTAAAACAAAACACATACAAATTAGAAATCATTTTATAAGAGATTCTTTTGAAAAAGGTTTAATACAACCAGATAGGGTTGACACAGAAGAAAATGTGTCTGATTTATTAACTAAACCTTTTGATACTGGAAGATTTCAATACTTGGTAACAAGTATTGGAATGATCAATCTCACTTAATATGTGTTTTGGAGTCTTATTGTAAAAGTATGTACAGGATATACATTGTTATTGGTCTTTTTGTGAAATTAGATTTTCCACTTTATTTGTCTAACGCTGACAAAGGTTATCTTAACGCTGATAAGTGTTATCGTGACGTTGTCAACAACATGTTAGTTTTGTGGTTTTTGATCTAGTTGTGCAGGCGTTGTTAGCATTGTACCATTGGATACATAGTTGCTTATGGATTCTTGGAGCATTATTGGGGCATGTTTCAATTTATGGATGATGGTTGGAATGTTTATATTCCTATCTTGACATAAATTTTTATTTACATGCATATTATTTGGCAACTTATGTATCATAGTTTAAGGGGAGGTTTAGGAACCTTTTAGGAGTTTTTGGGTATTCTTATAATACTCTTATCACAATTCTAGATTGTGTCCATAGTATGATTTAGTTTACTATCTCCTGAGGCACTATAGCATGCAAAGTTGATATACTATGCATGTTGCCAAGACCTTTTGGCCTAGAATTGGGAGTGGTCTGTTGGGAGACTTGGGTATGATTTATATTGGGTTACCTGGGAAGTTACAAAGGGTTTTATGAGATAACTTAACTATTAAGAATATTGGTTAGCAAGTGTGACAACCATGGTTTTGAGGTTCGTCACTTAGTTTTATTTTGTGCTAGTTACGTGTCTTTACGTGTTTATGTGCTTATTGGTGTGTATAGATTGTGGTTTGGATATCGTTTCCGGTACGGGGTACCTTGTGAGTGAAACGATGTGTGATGATTTCATGTTCATGAGTTCACATGGTAGTGACTATGAAGTGAGATGGTGTTATTTGGTGGTTTTACGTATACATATATGTATTATAGAAAATCGTATTTTTTACGATTTATGGTTTAGCGTTTAGAGGTCTAGGATGAGGAAATTGGTTATATGGATATTTTTCGGGATGGTTTTAAGTCATTTAGGATTTAGTTATAAAGTTTATTTCAAAATTTGATATTTTTTTTAAAAGTGTATATTTTACGTCTTTTACGGTAAAACGCGTAAATTTGACTAGTTTTACGGTTTTGAGGTTTTGGAGGCTTTAGGAGCTGTAATAAATTAAGGAAAATTAAGGTAATATTATTAATACAAATATTAATAATAAAAAGGAAAAAAAAACGAAATTAAATGGGTATAGGTCGGTTATGTGAAAAAAAACAAAAGAAAAGGGGAAAAAAGGGAACCGGGCTTTTGTAAATGGGCCAAGAACTTGTTAAGAGAGTATATAAAGTCTTTTTATTAATCAAAACACTCATAAAATCCCTGGAGATCAAGGTTTGGTCGGCATAAATGGTGGTTTTAGGGTTCTTCATTAATTTTTCTTCTTTCAAAAATTCTAAGGTAAAATCTTTAATACTCTTTTCGATTGAATTGTTTTTATGTTTAAATTAATCATTCTTATGATGGATCAGGGTTAGGGTTTATATAAAATCAGTAAATTAATGATTTTATAATCATAATATGATGATCATATAATCTAGGGCTTGTATTAGATGGGGTTATGGGTAATTAATTAGTTCAATTTGTTTAAACCCGTTTTTAAAAACTGGGCAGATTTTGTGTCAATTGTTTTGATCATATCGGGAATTCTATAAACTCTTATTTTACGATCCAAGTACCCCTGGAAAGATATTTGAAGTGGCTTTCCAATGAAAGAAACTAGAACTAAATTGGAGGTAGGGAAGTGGGTCAAAAACAGGTTACAACAGTCGGAGGTCAAAACAGTTTTGAATTCAGCCTGTTTTCTATTTAACTTTTGGATTGTTTGGGGTACTTAGGGTTGCATTGGGATCTTCTCACGAACGTGAGAGATGGTTTATATATTGTAGTAAGTATCTGAATTTTGGCTAAGGTTGTGGTTTAGGGTAAGACCCCTTAATGGTAACAAACTTTTAGTATGTTTAAAATTAGGAAATCTGGAATGACAAAAGTAGATATATGTATATCGGGGCCTTAACAGTAGCTTTAAGGGTAGGTCAAGTGGGAGGTGTTAGCCAACATATGTAAGGGTATGAATATTCCTTTTACAGAAACCATGGGTATGTTTAAGTGGACGTTTGACTTAAAGTTATGAGACCTAAAAACTGGGACTGTTTTGGGTAAAATATGAACGGGTTAGTTATTAAACTTAACCAAGTTAAGGACTTGTTAAGGAAGGGTAATAGGGTGATTAGAGCTTATCAATTAGGTAAATATGTGGGAATAGGCTAGATGTCCATCATAGGTTAATGAGCCATCTTAGTGATTGGTTCGTGTATTGATTGCGTGCTTTGGTTTGTTAGCTTGTTGCTAGTGCAAGGACTTGTGAAGGAGCTATCAGGTGAGTTTCATAGTCCCATGTTTACTTTTGATTTTGACTTCCAGATGGGATGGAAGAGAAAATGTGTTGAATTATTTTCTAAATTAATGCTGTGAATGTTTAAGGTTTGAGATGGACTTGTGTGTACATTTATGTGATTTACTGCTATGTGATTCTTGTTTGTGTGTGATCTGGATTGGAAAGGTACATAGGTGTATGGGCGCCTATGGGACTTATGGTTGTTGGTAAGGCGTGATGCCTTGGAAATTGTGATTGTTGGTAAGGCGTGATGCCTTGGAAATTGTGATTGTTGGTAAGGCGTGATGCCTTGGAAATTGTGATTGTTGGTAAGGCGTGATGCCTTGGAATTGTAATGATTGATTTAACTTGAATGCTAGTTGTTAGTACATGATTGTAGCGCATTGTCCATATGTTTATTTGTTTATGGTATTCACAGCTTATGACTTGTCATGTGTTGGAGTCTAAACCTATGACTCTCACCAACTTTATGTTGACGTGTTTTAGTGTCTCTTTCAGGTGATACTATGGTTAAGCATGAGAACGTAAGTGGCTAGGATTGGAGAAGCTTAGGAATGCATATAGAAGGAGAATCCCTGTTTCCTTCTTAGTTTACCTTTATGTTTTTTTTGATAAGTGATGCATGTTGGCACCTATATGTTTGATATGTTTGTGTAATTTGTTTGTCTAGGTAAATAGGTAACAGTACTACCATTTACCCGAGACAAACAAATTACACAAACATATCAAACACATAGGTGCCAACATGCATCACTTATCAAAAAAAACATAAAGGTAAACTAAGAAGGATACGGGGATTCTCCTTCTATATGCATTCCTAAGCTTCTCCAATCCTAGCCACTTACGTTCTCATGCTTAACCATAGTATCACCTGAAAGAGACACTAAAACACGTCAACATAAAGTTGGTGAGAGTCATAGGTTTAGACTCCAACACAAGACAAGTCATAAGCTGTGAATACCATAAACCAATAAACATATGGACAATGCGCTACAATCATGTACTAACAACTAGCATTCAAGTTAAATCAATCATTACAATTCCAAGGCATCACGCCTTACCAACAATCACAATTTCCAAGACATCACGCCTTACCAACAATCACAATTTCCAAGGCATCACGCCTTACCAACAATCACAATTTCCAAGGCATCACGCCTTACCAACAACCATAAGTCCCATAGGCGCCCATACACCTATGTACCTTTCCAATCCAGATCACACACAAACAAGAATCACATAGCAGTTAATCACATAAATGTACACACAAGTCCATCTCAAACCTCAAACATTCACAGCATTAATTTAGAAAATAATTCAACACAGTGTCTCTTCCATCCCATCTGGAAGTCAAAATAAAAAGTAAACATGGGACTATGAAACTCACCTGATAGCTCCTTCACAAGTCCTTGCACTAGCAACAAGCTAACAAACCAAAACACGCAATCAATACACGAACCAATCACTAAGATGGCTCATTAACCTATGATGGACATCTAGCCTATTCCCACATATTTACCTCATTGATAAGCTCTAATCACCCCATTACCCTTCCTTAACAAGTCCTTAACTTGGTTAAGTTTAATAACTAACCCGTTCATATTTTACCCAAAACAGTCCCAGTTTTTAGGTCTCATAACTTTAAGTCAAACGTCCACTTAAACATACCCATGGTTTCTGTAAAAGGAATATTCATACCCTTAAATATGTTGGCTAACACCTCCCACTTGACCTAACCTTAAAGCTACTGCTAAGGCCCCGATATACATATATCTACTTTTGTCATTCCATATTTTTCTGATTTTAAACATACTAAAAGTTTGTTACCATTAAGGGGTCTTACCCTAAACCACAACCTTAGCCCAAGTGCAGATACTTACTAAAATATATAAACCATCTCTCACGTTCGTGAGAAGATCCCAATGCAACCCTAAGTACCCCAAACAACCCAAAACTTAAAAAGAAAACAGGCTGAATTCAAAACTGTTTTGACCTCCAACGGTTGTAACCTATTTTTGTCCCACTTCCCAACCTCCAATTTAGTTCTAGTTTCTTGCATTGGAAAGCCACTTCAAATATCTTTCCAGGGGTACTTGGATCGTAAAATAAGAGTTTATAGAACTCCCGATATGATCAAAACAATTGACAGAAAATCTACCCAGTTTTTAAAAACGGGTTTAAACAAATTGAACTAATTAATTACCCATAACCCCATCTAATACAAGCCCTAGATTATATGATCATCATATTATGATTATAACATCATTAATTTACTGATTTTATATAAACCCTAACCCTAATCCATCATAAGAATGATTAATTTAAACATAAAAACAATTCAATCGAAAAGAGTATTAAAGATTTTACCTTAGAATTTTTGAAAGAAGAAAAATTAATGAAGAACCCTAAAACCACCATTTATGCCGACCAAACCTTGATCTCCAGGGATTTTATGAGTGTTTTGATTAATAAAAAGACTTTATATACTTTCTTAACAAGTCCTTGGCCCATTTACAAAAGCCCGGTTCCCTTTTTCCCTTTTTTCCCCTTTTCTTTTGTTTTTTTCACATAACCGACCTATACCCATTTAATTTCGTTTTTTTTTTTCCTTTTTATTATTAATATTTGTATTAATAATATTACCTTAATTTTCCTTAATTTATTACAGCTCCTAAAGCCTCCAAAACTTCAAAACCGTAAAACTAGTCAAATTTACGCGTTTTACCGTAAAAGACGTAAAATATACACTTTTAAAAAAAATCTCAAATTTTGAAATAAACTTTATAACTAAATCCTAAGTGACTTAAAACCATCCCGAAAAATATCCATATGACCAATTTCCTCATCCTAGACCTCTAAACGCTAAACCGTAAATCGTAAAAATACGATTTTCTATAATACATATACGTATACGTAAAACCACCAAATAACACCATCTCACTTCATAGTCACTACCATGTGAACTCATGAAATGAAATCATCACACATCGTTTCACTCACAAGGTACCCCGTACCGGAAACGATATCCAAACCACAATCTATACACACCAATAAGCACATAAACACGTAAAGACACGTAACTAGCACAAAATAAAACTAAGTGACGAACCTCAAAACCATGGTTGTCACATCACTCCCTCCTAATAGAAATCTCGTCCCGAGATTTACTCCTTAGGATCAACACACAACCAACAAATCACACGAGGATACTTGTTCTAAACGAACTCCCCTCATTTCCACGTGAACTTTAGTTCAAGTTTCAAAATACCACATATACAAACCAAAAATAATTAAACTCATTGCCAAAATCTTGACCTCACAGTCAATAAATCTCACAGATGACTCTTTGATAAAATAAAGACTCTTATTAACACAAGTCTCGAATAACCGTACATGCAAAATGCATTCTCAAACAACCTTTACCAATCTCAATACATGAAATGTATCATGTATACAACTCATTTCCCCCAGGAAATTCTATGCTAATAGGCTAATGGTCCGATCTTTCTAAAGATCATAGATGGACCTACAAAACTCTACATCAACTCTTCCATTTTACCAAAACATACCACCCGTTACTATGGGTGAAACTCCCTACATAACTTTGTCACTAACTCTAGTGGTTTCCTCCTTTTCTACATAGCATCCCTTGTTGCTCTCATCCTTTCCACAACCATCATTACCAGATTTGTAGCCTCTTTTACCAATTCTAGTCCACAATAGGGACAACTCACCCTATCCATTCATATAGTGCCTCAAATGGCATTTATCGACTTCTAGTATGATAACTATCATTATATGAAAACTCAGCCATCGCTAACGAGTTTCCTAACTACCTCTAAATCAATCAGTATAGGTCACTGCCATTTCCTTTTCCACACTACGACAGTATTAGCCTGCTTGTGCTTTATTCTACTCATTAAGCTCTACCAAAGTTTTACCTTCGGTTCCTATCTCGACCTATTTCATTCATGCTTCGCTTCTATACACACTTCCTTCTTCTTCTTCAACTCCTACCATACATCACGATGTGATGCTTCCCATCGTTTCTTCCCTTGCCATAATCCTTCATAAGGCATTCCATACATATTAGGCTAACTTTTATGCAAAATCCTCTATTCCATCACATCCGTACGCAATCCTTCCAACTTCTCAACTATGTGACTTCTCCTTCCTCTTGAAATATGTGATGAATTAGTCAGTCTATCGACTATCACCAACTCCCATTGTACTTAATCCTCCACCGCATTATGTATCCCTTCCACCAACTTCGTCCTTACATCGTCCTTTCTAAGCTGCTCCTATCTATGTAGGAATTATAGTCTACGTCCCTCTTCTCCGTATGATTGTCCAAGCCACGCATCATACACGTTGACGCGTTCTCTGCTTTAGGCAACTCAACTCGTGCAACCTATATCCTTTATCTAAACCGCTCCAATACGTCATCCCTATAGTTCAAGTTCGTCTCAGCTTCACCTCATTCTTCTTATTCCATGTCTCATCGAGCATGCTTGCCTTTCCCAGATGGTACTTGGCCTTGAAATTTTCTTTCGTCACTTAACTCCACCTACCACCTTTGCCAAATGTTCAATCAAGATGATTGAATATGTGTTGGAGACGTTCATGATCCGTATAGATCATTCTCCACGTCTCGTACACCAAATGCCTCTAGCATTCTAGGCAGATATAACAATCCAGCCCCACTAACTAAGTCCATCTAGTTCTTCTAAATCTTCAGTTCCTGCAACGTATAAGCGATCGCCTTTCTTTGCCGTCCTCGTACGCATCCAAATCCTTGCTCCACGTATCGTCATGCTTCACGAATTCATCCGGTCCTTCCGATAATGCCAAGATCGGCTCATTATCCAATCCACCTCTTCAGCCTCCAAAATGCTTCCTCATCCTTCTTCACTTCGCCCCTTGCTGGTTCCATGATACGCCATCATCTCTAACTACTCATCATGGTAAACTTAATACTAAAAACTCACACTCGAAAATCTCACGTATAACTCCACTCCAAAACCAACACATAATTCGCCTCACTCTCCTTCTCATATTTGAGTAGTTCAAGATGTCGTCGACGCTCCCGATGACAACTCGTTTATACACGTTCATGCACACTTGGTTCATTGACACCATGAAAACTGCTAGTTCTTTGGTGAAGCCAAATACATAACCGTAAACCCAAAGCGTTCATAAAACATCCTTAGCAGTTTCAACTATGTCCTCCTTGCACCCTCTCTTAGCGGAAATACGAATAAATTCCTACCTCTTTCTACTTGCAAAATTCTACACGCATCTTAAAAGACCGGTACTTCCTCTCATCAGACCACTCAACCTCTTTCCACATCCAATCTACTACTAAGCAACTCAACTTTTATCCGGCATTCCTTGCAATCTCTAACAACTCTTGTCTTTTTAAATCACTCCATCAACGATTTGCCTTAGAAGGGCTCTAACTACAACTCCTCTCACTTCTCCTACTTGCTCTATTTATGGTTCTACCTCACAGTAATAGGCAAACCTACTAAATTTTAGGAATTTTCGGAAAACTTACATGCCCTACGAACAATCATAAATACCTTTGAGGTATTAATTCCCCTTCCAACACTCTCTATGGCGCGTTACTTGTGCTAATATCCCACAAATCTCTATTCATCTCCTTGGTACTCCTAAGAGACCTCATGACCACACTAGTTCGTCTACGAACTTCTTTCCTCCCCACTAAGGGTATTCCGACCGTTCTCTCATGGTCAGCTACTTAAGCGTGTAGGCGCGACCAAGTCTTTCATACGACTACCTCAACGCTCCCGAACAATACGAAACCAAAACTACATCCTGAATCCATCAGATACGATCAACGAATCAAACCAACGGATAACTAACGACATTTCACGTGCACCAATTAAAACAAGTCAAAAACCACGAGACTCAAAAGAAAACTCAAACCCAGACATGTATCAATTCAAAATGACCCATGACAACGAAAAATAATCCAAGAAACACCCAATGGCAACCAAAACATATTACGCCCCGCAACATATTATTTAAACCGTGCAAAAGATCGACCTTTCCAAAAGAATATACTCTTATTTATTATTGTTATTATTTTTTTACCTCCCCACATCTATGTGACTCAAAGCATATACAAACAACCTTCTAGGCGATCTCAAAACTCAACCCAAGGACTAGGTATCCCGTGCACCCCAAATAAAAATAAACTACTATTCAAAACTCAATCTTGAACCCGACACTTGTACAACATTTCCGACCAGTCCACTTACCTCCCATGACTATACTTTCTGAATATTTGAAAAGTACGTTCCGAGTACATAATTTTTGGCTTTTGAATCACTCAAAAAGCTCTAAAAACGAACAAGTTATGACCGAAACAGTTTTATATTAATGAAAGATAAAATTGTATGTGAAATCTTCATAAACTCAATTTAACCTTAAATTAATAATTATAAATGACGTGAATCGATTAAACCCAATTATATAAACTATGTAAGTAGAAAGAAATTTTACTTCGCTTTATTTTAAAGAAAGTCTTTTAGAATTTGAAATAAATAAGTGTTGACTAAAAAGAAATCTTATGTTACATCTTGTTTCAAACACGACCCCAACACCTTACCCTTATTTTACCGAATACGACCAACTATCTAACCCTATACTAGATTTCCAAGTCCCCTTTTTCCATATACCAACCAAAAGAAATGTAAGACTCAACACAAAAGATTTCATTATCTCAAAAGAAATCCCAGGTTATTTCAATAGACTTAAAACCAAGAACACCGTTTTAAAACGTACACGTGAAATACGAAACTCAAAGAATACGCTACAAGACACAGTTCAAAAGATTCAAAACGTCGTTGAAACTCCACCAAACTCCAGCACCATAAAACACGAACAAACACAAGGTACGTTCAAGCTATAATAACTAGTGAACGACCATATACCATAACTTAACACATAGTAGTATATATACATCCGCATATGTATACCTATTGAATCCCCCAAACATATTCGTTATCATACACGTAAGTCAATCAATCGCTTTATACGCTCGTTTTTTCCATACGAGTAATCACCATCTCACCGTGCCACAACAAGGCATAAAGCCACCTCCAAAACCAAACCATATCGTGTGACCCCAAAATCACACAACACATCTATAACCCAAAACATATAACACAAAAAGAACAATAGCCATATCGTAGGTAGCCATTACATAAACTCATATATAATACGTATACCCAAATATCTACATCTTACCATATACAAGCATGTACTAATCCTCTTTCATGCAATCATACTTGAGAACCCATTGAAGTTGTGGTACTTGTATAACTATGTTGGCCACCATACTTATACAATTACCCTTTCCCCAATGCACTCCCTCCTATGATGACACTTATAAGAATCAATACAACATATAACACATAAATCCATCTACTCACATAAGCTCATAACCACATAACCAAATAGGTCCAAAACCCCATCTATTAAAATAACATAGTAAAACTCTTGGAATACCGAAATCCATAGTCTAGCTAAAACAACATAGACTAAATCCAAAACGAAAACATAATCAGTTATAAGTCATGTCGCCCGTAAGAGTGGAAACAACTTAAAACCCTTCCTATCCACCTACTCCTAGTAACTCGAACAACCACACGATTCTTAGGGAACATGACTTAAACATCAAAAGAAAAATATCATACCTCAGGTATGTAAAATAACTCGATAAAAGATAGAAACTACCTTGTACTAAATTATGTACTATAATGTACAATTTAAGCAAAATACAACAGTGACTAGCGTGGACGATTATGGTTCAACCCGCACTAGTCACAAACCCGAAAAGAAAATAACATGTGACTAAGTATAAACATACTACGGTTCAATCCATACTAGTCAAAACATCGCAATAAATAACATCCAAACACATCAATTAATATAAAATTCAGACGTACTCCTATGACGCCTATATGCAGGGACCCTTAAGCTATAGACTAGGCTACGCGACTAGGCAACCTAATTCTCTATAATCATTGTCTCTGATACCATTCGGTAAATGGTAGTACTGTTACCTATTTACCTAGACTCCTGCATGTTGAGATATTGTCATGACATTTGTGTCGCCATTTATGACATTTCTTATTTCATTTAGTTATCTCTATAGACACGCCATGTTGTGATGATATCCATACGTCGCACCCCATATTCCGCCATGGTGGGGTGTGACAGCAAGGGACACTAGAGGACTGTTATGTCTATCTTGCATAAGCAAGAGTGCATGACTGGACAGTGCTTGCTGCCCTATAGTAATTTTCAGTTTATAGGTTATCTTCACTAGGATAAATCACTTTGTTAAGGTACTTTTTCATTTTTTATTATTATTATTTTTGGACGTTGACAGATATATTTCCAAACGTTGTTGTGACCAATTTAGACGTTGACATGGCTTTTACCAACGTTGACAAGAATATAGCCGTCGGGCGTTGATGGGTTATTTTTTACCGTTGACACTCATTGGGTCCTAACCAGTTGTTATTTTTGACGAAAATTGGGGTCGTAATTTTGGCAGTTGATAACTTTTAATTAATGCACAAGATAACTTATTTTCTTTTCAATATTTTCATCATTATATTTTGAAAATAGTTGCCTCATTTTTGACCAATCACATGTGCTTATCTCTCCTATAAATTTGGCTCCTTCTATTAAACAGGGTACTCTTATATTCTTGTCTAACAACTTTTATCCTATAATTCATCTTTTATAGTCTTTCACAAACAGCTTTCTAGATCAATGGCGCCTAAGTTTAAACCAAGTGACCTGGTATTGGGATTCAGAAGTCACCATAATATGATTGCTTATTTGGAGGCTGATGATGCTCTGTTTCCTCAATACACCCAGATGGTGGCGTATTTGAATGCATCTCCACGTAGGTATTCACTTTCTCATGCTCCTCCCATCCTTATTACTCATATTAAACAGTTTTGGAACACTGTAAGTTCCTCAACGCTTAATAATGTGACTACATTAACAGCTATTGTCCATGGGCGTTCTTGGGTGGTTACTGAAGCCTTGGTTCGCCAGGCTTTGCATCTTAATGATGTTGATGGTATAACCACTCTTCCCATTGGTGAGATAGAACAAGGACTCCAAGCTTTGGGTTATCCTTTCCCTGAAGAGGGAACTTTAAATAAATATAAGAAACAAGAATATCCCCCAGCTTGGAAGTACTTAATACATGTCATCCTTCAATGTTTGAGTCCCAAATGTAATGCACATAATGAAATTAACATATCCATTGCTAATGCAATTGTGTGTATTACAAATGGGGAAAAATATAATTTTTCTAAACTGATTTTTGATGGCATGTGTAAAAACAAGGGTAATAAGATGACTTTGGCTTACCCAAGATTTTTACAAATGATTTTTGATGAGCAAAGGTATTACACCAAGGACCATGATGATTTTTATGCGATCCCTGTGCAAAAGAAAGCTATTTTTAGTAAGATGAATTCACCCCCTCACAGATACTTACCCCTTACCCAAGCCATGCTTGCTGTTATTACAGCAGCACAACCTCAACCTGACCCACAACCACAACTTGACCCATTGCCTGAACCATCAACTTCACTTCAACACATGGAACTTGACCAAGATCCCTTCAACGCTGACACGTTAAATGTTGGCGTTGACACTTCAAATCCAGACGTTGACACCTTTCTACAACAGACCCAAACACCCCTTAACCTTCAAACTACCACCCAATCCACACCATCTTCTACACCCCCTGAATTTAGGTTGATAAAACGCCCAAGGACTACTGGAGTGTTCTCCACTAGTGGTCCTAGCCATGTTGCAGAGAGAACCACCACTACAAGTGTGGTTGGTGCTATGGATGACGCTGGGACTATTGGTACTCGCTTAGATGCAGGCCAAGCCAGTCCCAACATCTTTAAGACCTCTTCCATGCCCCATGACTCTACTTTGGGAGGTCAAATCCCCACTCTAGAGGAGGGCAGATTGGAACCATATACTATGTTGGAATTGACGGCTGTCTGCATTAGCTTGCAAAAGCAAAATGCAGACTTTGTACATACTGTCTCTACCCAAGGCCTTGAACTCAAGCAATTGAGGGAGAGGATTATTGTCTTGGAAACTGCTGAATCTAGGAGAAGGCAGGCAAGAGTCATTTCATCAGGGGAGGATTCTTACAAAGGGGAGGAAGCTGCTACATAGCCTGTTAATTTGAGTGATAAAGGCTCACATTAAGCTGCTACAGAGCCAATTGATTTAAGTGGCAAAGGCTCATATGATGGAGAATCTTTGGGTGTGGCTGAAGCTCTTACAGAATTGAAGAAGCAACCAGGTTTTGATGTCTCTTTGATTACTCCTACAAATTTGAACTTTTCCTTCACAGCAATGATGGAGCAGTTCACAAGAAGTGCTGAAAAGAGTAAGGTGAGCGTTGACAAGCAGATTTTGGACGCTGACACACCAAGCGCTGACAAGAGTATGTTGGGCGTTGACACACAGAATTTGAACATTGACAGATCTGCATATATGGTTCATGTATTCCAGTCATCAGCTATCATCAAGGAAGTGTCTTCACAGGTACCATTATCAGCTTTACCCATCATTGATCCATTAGATAAGGGTAAAGGAATCATGGTAGAAACATAGGTTCCAAAGATGCAGCTCAAGTAGAGTTTGATTCAAAGTTGGCTGCACAACTTATGGAACAAGAGAAGAAGAAGGTTGGTGAGTCACCATTTGTAGTTACTTCTGAGGAGCAAGAAGGAAGTAATGATGAAAGTTCAGATTCAAGTGTTATGATAATTGATGAACCAGATAGACTTGAATATGGTGATGAGTTGGCAAGGGAGAAACTTGTAGAGTTAAAAATGTAGGTAGATTATGATATGCCAGAAGTTGCTCAGATGTACCATGCTTGGGAGAATAGGGTTATGGAGAATCCAGATATGACAATTTCAGATCAAATTTGGGGATTGGAGATTCTTCTAAGAGTTCAAAGAGATTGCAAGGTAATTATGAAGCATAAGGCTAGCAAAGTTTTCTCACTGTTGAAGAGAGATAGAAGGGAGCTTTATTACATGTTGCTCAGATGTCATCAAACAGAATGGACCTTTTAGAAATTACAGGGATTATCCTTTGAAGAATTGGAGTATAAGGCTTATCCCATTTGGGCAAGTGTGCAAGAGATGAACACTATCAGACTTATTTCAGATGAAAGGAAAGAAGAACTTACAGAAGAGATGGAGATTCAAAAGGATATGATTGTTCCAAGGCCTTTGAAGAAGGGAGTTCCACTTGAGTTTCCTAAAGATTGAAATAAAGTGACTCCCAGTGAAGCTGTTATTAGAAGGAGCATTAAGATCTCACCCATAGAAGCTTCAGATATGGTAAAAGTGTTACTTCTTGATGCCAGAAACCCTATCATTAGCTATGAAGAAGATGCAAGTGGGTTTTGCATGATTGGCAGATATGGGAAAGAGGTACACACATTTACTACTCTTATGTCTCTATTTGCAAGTATGGATATGGAAGACTTGGTAGACCTTTGGAGGTTATTGTTGGCCAAGTATGAGACTAAAGCACCTACTTCAGTCAATGGAATAGAGCTTTGGTCAACATGCAAGAGAATGTGTACACGAGAAGAAGAAGATCATGTTTGGAAGGATCTTGAGGATGATATCAGTGGACTTCAATGGCGTTTGTATTCAGAAGATGGTGTGTATTATTTGAGCTCTACAAAGTTTTATGAATATCTTCTTGTGGATGCTGAGTATCCCATTTCCAAAGAAGTTTTTGAAAAGATGAAGACAACACAGCTGGAGATTGACTACTCAAGTGATGTGGACAAGATTTGATTAGGCATGTTTATTACCAATTTGATAAGATTTGTAAGAATCCTTCTAGTTCTTAATTTTTATTTAGAAACTTGATTGCTAGAGTAGATATCAAGTTTAGGGGAGGATTGTTGGGAATAAAATGTAGCCATTACACTTGGACGCTGACAAGAGCAATCGGGATGTTGATAAGAAGAAAACAAGCGTTGACAGGACAAGCAGTGTCAGGAAGATGTCAAGCGTTGATAGGATGAAGTGAAGCACTGATAGAAGACTTAGTCTACACGTATTATGTTTCTAGTTTGTTTCTAGTAAAGATATGATCAACAATGTATTTTATATGTTTATCTTTACCTAGAATAGTTGATACGTAGACTCTTGTACAAGGCTTCCTATTCTATAAAAGAAGACCTTTAGGTTTATGTTTCATATACGTTTTACACTTTCATTGTACGCAAGTTTGTTTTTATCAATCAAGTGAAAGTTTGATTTACATTGTTTGTGTGTTCTTGTTTGAGTATTAATTCCGCATAATACTTAAATTGTTATATACACAACAAAGTTTCTCTACGTGTTAAACTTGATTTAATCTTGTTAACACAATGCTAAATCGATATAAGTTTGAAATCAACATTGTTGTTTTTGAAGCCTTGAAAGTAAAATTCTTCCCAGATTAGACTACCATAATCGATTTGCTGAGCATTGTAAATCCCCCAGAGGATAGAAGCCTGAGGAGGTCTAAACTTGTCTGCTCCCTTTGACTTTGCAGAATAACATTGAGTGATAATGCTAATTATTGCTTTCCAAGTTTGTCCAATATGCGATGTATGAAATGAAGACAGGTTGGATAATTCGCCATCATACCCAAGGGATTTAAACAACTCTATCTGTTGGTCCTTAGTGGGAGGTGTACATACTGTTCACCACTAGAAGAGGAGGAAATCCCAAGATTGTCTGAAAAAGATCTAGACTAAGTGTCAACCATTGACGGTCTATGGTGATGTTAATCTGAGTGTCTGAATCGGTTATGGCTGATTTCCAGAAATCATGCAAATATATATTTGGAACGGATGCTGAGGCCCATAAGATTCTGCTGATTGGTGAGTTATCAAGTAAATCCGTTGCTAATTTGAATGCGGACTGAGGTGGATCGAATCTTCCCTTAGTCTGAAATTATTTTCTACCAATGGAAATCGGTCTTCTTTTGGGACAAGTGTTTCATCAAGTTCCTTTTGTTGCTCTTTGGTAATTGACATAATTCTTGCTTTAAGATAACACAAACACATTTGATATATACACACAAATATGCATATCATTATTCATGCTAATCCTTAGCATGACGAATATATCACAATAAATGACACCACATATCATTAAACATAATTCCGCAAAAGTGAAGCTATATTATTCCGCAAAGGTGAAACTATATGATTCCGCAATCAAATAAAACACATAATTCCGCAAAAGTGAAACTATATGATTCCACAAAATGAAAAGATATAATTCTGCAATAGCTGAAAGTATATGATTCCGCAATAGCAGACAAACACATGATTCCGTAATCACAAGAATTATATAATTCCGCAATATCTATATGTATATGATTCCGCAATCTCTATATGTATATGATTTCGCAATCCTCATAAGTATATGATTCCGTAATCACATGAGGTTAATGATTCCGCAATCACATAAGGTTAATGATTCCGCAATCACATGGTGTACATGATTCGCAATCACATAAATAACATGATTTCGCAATCACATACACTACATAATTTCGCAATCATTCTTATTTCATCATTCCGCAATCTGTTTGGATTTACATGAATCTGCAATATGCACAGGTGCAAGATTCCGCAATATGCACAGGTGCAAGATTCCACAATATGGCGGAGTTAAGAAGAAAATAGGGTTTTTGCAAGATCTGATTTCTGAGATAGTTTTTATTCAATTCCAATTCATGTCCTATGTTTTTAAGCCCTATGGGAACAAAACGCCCCTATCAATTTCATGTTTTTCTCTTATCAATCCAATCATAAACCCTAATGACCAACTGATAATAATCGGGGTGAACACATGTTTAAACAACATAAGAGTGATGAATAAAATTGATACCTTGTGATTTATCGACCTAAATCTTGATTAAAAACGAAGATATGAAGGATCAACAATGGCGGGGATGTGTGGGTTTTTTTGTGTTTGTGTTTGTGACGAAAGGAAAGAGAGAGACGGGATGTGGGGTTTGACCAAGTCAAAGTTTGACAAATGTTGCATTTACCCCCCCCCCCCCTCCTCCAAGTTTTATCCTATATATCTTTTATCCTAAGTTTCACTTTAAACACGCCAACACTAACGACCGTTAATTAATCCCCACACATAACAAGCAAGTAAAGCATACCCGACACACACAAGCAACTTATCCTAAGATCACGTAGTTCAAATAGCACATGAAGTTTCCATAAAGAATGATAAACGTTTGATTTTTCTTGAAACCTTTTTGAGGATCGATTTTCTTTTAAGAACGATTTGATATTTTATCCCCCTTAAACATTGACCCGATTTCTAGTTAAAGAACAGTAGTCGGTGTTTAAAGAGGCAAATACTAATGAAAACATTTTCTGGTTTTATGAAGTTTGTGAAACGATTCTGGTGGCAATAAGATTTCTCTTTTTTTACAAATAAATGCACTGAAACGTACACTTATTTGTGTTAGACCAAGTTATAAGGTAAACTTGATCCCCTTTATAATTTTAAAGTAAACCATACCCGAGAAAATTAATTCCCGTTGTGAGCCAACATTTTCCAAGAAAATACGTGACTTAAATACGAAAAGCGAGTTGCAGTCAGAAATAACTACAAGCCATATGGGCATGTTTTAAAATATGTACATCTTTTATACGAACTCTATTTATGGCACCGTGTCAATTTTAATCGACATTTCTAAGGCCGTAAATATTATCGTACTAAAAGACATGCCCTTTTGAAATGAAAAATATTTTTGGATTTTCTTGATTTTATATTTTTATGGTTTTTGTAGGTTTTATATTTTTTTATTTTTCTTTTAGGTGTTTTTAAGTATATACGATAATGTACATGACAACAATAAAAGGATACTCGAGAATAGTTTACCACCACTATTCTGCAGATTCTTCTGCCAACTCCTTAAGAGTCGCCGGTGAGAATGATTTCATACCCAGCTTATCGATCAAATACTCGATACGTCCTCGATCTAAATCTTTTGTGAACATATCCGCTAGCTAATACTCAATGTTGAAAAAATATAGCTCGATCACTCCATTTTCCACTTGCTCTTTGATGAAATGGTAGCGTATATCAATATGCTTCGCCCTGGAGTGTTGAACATAGTTGTAGCAAAGGGAAATGGCGCTTTTGTTATCACAGTACATCGGAATTTTGTTGAACCCAATACCATAGTCAATCAATTGTGATCTCATCCATAGGACTTGAGCACAACAACCGAACATGGAAATATATTCAGCCTCTATACTTGATATCATAACGGTTTTTTGCATTTTGGATGCCCAACTAATCAGTCTATCTCCAAGAAGTTGCACACTGCCATATGTGCTACGTCTAGTATCTTGACACCCAACATGATCCGCATCTGCATAAGATATTAATGCAATAGAGGAATCCTTCGGATACCATAGACCACGATGAAGTTTTCCTTTAAGGTACCAAAAGATCCTTTTTCACAACATGTAAGTGCTTTTCGGTAGGCAGAGCCTGATACCGGGCACACATGCATATAGCAAATTGCAAATCAGGCCTACTAGCAGTCAGATAGAGAAGGGTACCGATCATTCCACGATAAAGTTTAGGATCGACAGCAATCCCATCCCTATCTTCATACAACTTGGATCTCTCCACCATTGAAGTATCCACGTGGTCATAGTTTTCAAAGTGATACTTTTTCAACGATTCAAGAGCATATTTGGATTGATTAATGAAGATGCCTCTAGGATTTTGAGAAATTTGTAACCCTAAGAAAAATGAAAATTTTCCCATCATTGACATCTTAAAACGTGTGGACATGATTTTCTCAACATGGTCAGACAATCTTTGAGTAGTGGCAGCAAATATGATACTGTCAACATAAATTTGTATCTGTATCATGTCGTTGTCTTCCTTGAGAATGAACAATGTCGGGTCCACTTTGCCTTTGGAGAAGCCTTTCGAGATGAGATAAGACAATAGGAGATCGTACCACGCGTGTGGAGCTAGTTTAAACCCATAAATAGCCTTCTTGAGCTTGTACACATGGTTAGGATACTCTGAGTTGACAAAATCCATTTGGTTGGCTTACATAGACATCTTCCCTTAATTCACCATTGAGAAATGCCGTCTTAACATCCATTTGGTAGACTATCATATTCATGTGAGCAGCATAAGCAAGGAATAGTCTAATCGCCTCAAATGTAGCAACAGGAGCAAAGGATTCTTCAATGTCAATACCCAATGCTTGTTTGTAACCTCGAGTAACCAATCTAACCTTGTTCTTTAAAACTCCACCCATCTCATCGAGTTTGACCTTATATACCCACAACAATGTAATGATGTTGACGTTGTCGGGTAAAGGAACTAATTTCCATACTTCAAGCCGTTGGAATTCATTAAGTTCCTTTTACATAGCTTCAATCCATGAGGATTGAGTCATTGCTTGTTGCCAAGTTTTAGGTTCCATCTCAGAGAGAAACACATCAAAGTAGCAATATAATGTGTGCTCTTATAGTTGATGGCATGTTAAGACTGGTCGATCGATCTCACCAATAATATTGCGGATTGGGTGATCCTTTGTCCATTTTATGTTGTGATTTTCAATCCGTGGTGGTCTGGAGTAAACGGTTGCAGGAGCTTCCTCTAAGGTAGACGCACCGTTAGGGTTTTCGGGTATAGGTAAACCAAAGAATGGAAGCTCTTGTAAGTGAGCAAATTCCAAGTCGTGATCATCATAATCCTCTTCAACATCATCAGGAACGAGTGGGGGTGTTGATTCGGGTGTAGTTTGAGAATTGTTGGGGGATGGTGCATCCGGTTCAGTAGTGACTGTAGACGCATCAGATTGATTTCCATTATCTGAATCTGCAACTTCGAGAATCGGAGCTACTATTGCAGGTGTTGGAACATCATCACTAGGTGGATCAAGGAATTCATCAAACATCAGTTGAAATAACTCATCCCACTCGGGCCTTGTAGGTGGTGTAAATGATGGAGAAGTAGGATTGTTGGTAGTTAATCCGGAACTAATAGTAGCAGGTCCCATCTCATGAAGTGCGGGTTAAGAGCTGCGTTGCTCAGAAGCCATTGCTGTCAGCTCATCAAAATCGACATCAATAGTTTCTGTTATCTTGCCAAGACGATGGTATAAATCTGGTAAGCTTTCTTTGCGGGTGAGTAACAAATGAAAATTCATATATCAGCCTTCAGTTGAAGTTTGCCCAAATTCTCACTGTTTGTATTTGGATAACACAGTGCACCAAAAACATGAAGAAAATATATATCAGGTTTACGTATATTAAGAAGATCATACGGTTTTTTCCATGGCGCTTACGAATGATAGAGCGGTTTTGGGTATAACATGCGGTTGCCACAGCTTCAGCCTATAAGAATAAAGGAGCATTCGCATAAATCAACATAGTTCTAGCCGCTTCCATAAGTGTACGATTACGTCTTTCCACGACACCATTTTGTTGTGGAGTGCGAGCAACTGATGTTTCATGTGGAATGCTAACTTCTTCATAATATCCCCGCAGAGTTTGACTAACGAACTCAATTCTATTATTAGTTCCAGTGCGACGAACAGTAGCATTAAGACGCACTTGGATTATCTTAAGAAATTTGATGATAAATTCTGGTGCTTGATCCTTTGTCGCTCAGAACTTGACCCATGTAAACCTTGAAAAATCATCCACCATGACGAGGATGTATTTTCTACCAATCACACTAGTCGTACGCAATGGGCCACAAAGATCCATGTGCAAAAGATGTAGAATTTCTTGGTTCGTGTCTTCAGCTTTAGGTTTGTAAGACTTCTTGGTGCTTTTCCTCAATGAACATGCGGAACATAAATGATCCTTGTTAAACTTGAGCTTAGGAAGACCAGGAACAACTTCGTTTTTAGCCAAATGGTTAATTGCATCAAAGGTAAGATGAGATAACCGTCGATGCCATAACCATGACTTGGTCTTAGATGCTTTGGAGAGAAGGCATACACGAGAACCGGCCATCATGTTTTGAATAGACAGTGTGTAGAGATTATCCCCTCGATAACCTTTTAACAAATAATTTCCTGCAAGATCACGAATGAAGCAAGTATGTTGTCGAAAAGAAACCTCAAGGTTTGAATCACAAAATTATTCCACTGAGATTAAGTTATGATCGAGTCCCTCCACGTAATACACCCTTGAAATTGTAACATTCCCAATTTGATATTCACCATAACCCATGATCTTTGCAATGTGGTCATTGCCAAATTTAACCGTGCCTAGAAACTTGCTGGTGAAATTTTTGAACATCGAGTGATCTCCGGTCATGTGCTTTGAGCACCCAGAGTCCAAGTACTAGAAGATGATTTGGACCACCTGAAAATATCACCAGACAAATATGATGTATCGAAATCTAATTTTTCCTCTCTGTTAGCAGGTACAGATATAATTATCTTAGATTTGCTATCAGAAGAGTTCTTAGGTTTCCAAATTTTCTTCCTAGATGTCGGCTTAGATTCTAGTTGTCTAAGATCATGAGGTACTTCTTCACTGGTAGGCACAATAGTGGATGAAGACCTATTTAAAAACCGCTTTTTCCATTTCTTAATGCTAGAGTTCCTATTTAAAGGACGCTAAGACCTAACTTCAATGGATGTGATCCTATTTAAAGGGCACTTAGTTCCATTTGCAGTGAAGGTCCTACCAGTGGGTTGTCATTGCCATCCAACTTGGGTGAATTTCTTCCCTGTTGGTTTCCATTTAAGATTGTTCCTAATGGCATACATTTCATTAATATGGTCAACAAGGCATAAATCATGATGCTGAGAAAACATGCATTCATTACAATTCCAACATCTCAAATTAGAATTCACATTTTGCTTAGGCTTCTGCAGGGCAACAGAACCTTTTGTCTTAGCTACATGATTCCTTTTATTCAAATCTGAAATAACATTCCTAGGATGAACATCTACTTTCTTCTTCATAGTGCTACTATTGGAAGGCTTGATCCTATCTTTCTTTACTCGAGATCCTTTAGCCTTAGTATATGCAGTTACTCCTGTCGAAGGTAAGGTAACATTAGTGGCATATTTTGCTTTATCTTTGATTGGTGTGTTTAAAGCAGGCTTAGCTCCTGGGGTCTTATTGAATGGAGTCATGGAAATGGTGGGGGTTTGTTGTTTAGGTGGTGTAGAACTCGGTTGTCCTATGAAATTAAGATGTGCTAAGCAACACTGAACCCTCTCAATATATAAGTGGGCAGCATTATAATCATTTTTCGTGGGATCAGATTCATATAAATCATCTAATATGTCCCTTGTAAGAAGCACATGCCTAATCGCATTTTTCATATAATCTATATATGATAGTGAATTGTTCGTATGGTACGGGTTCTTATAAATCACAACTTCTTGTTCTTTGAGTTGAAGTGTCTCCTTTAATTCAGCCAAAACCATGTTTTTGTCTATGAGTTGAATATCTAAGTCAGAGATTTCCTCACATTTTTGGTTCAGTTGGTCAACAAGTGACTTTTGCTCTGCCGCATTAAAAGCGAAGCGTTCTTCAAGTGAACCTTAACATTGTGAAAAACACTGCTTGACTTTATTAAAATCCCCTAGTATAGAAGTAATTCTATTTTCTAAGGCATGATTTTTATTCTCTACAGCCTCTAGTTGCACTTTCTCTTATAATGACTCTCTCTTAAGTCTCATGATTTCTTCCTCTAATGCCTGAACCACATGAATTATCTTGTCACTTGTCTCAACGTTGTTTTCACAATCAGTTGTTTTTAAAATAGTTTCATTTTTAGATTGTTATTCAATTTCAAGAGATATACAATGTTGTTGAAGCTCGTCAAAACGTTTTGGAAGTGAGTTCTAAGAATCTTGAAGCTTTAAAAGTCCAACGTTAGATTCGTGACAAGAATGATTATCTACATTATTTACAGGCTCAACAATATTCACAGAGAGATCATGCACATCATCACATTTATTCACAACAGATGTAATCTCGTTAGCACAATTAATAGCCACAACTTGCATCACATCGAGAGACACCACTTGTTCCAAGAATCGGTCATATTCGGACAAAATATTTTCTTTCTCAATTAAATGTTGCTCATAAGCATCATTCATTTCATGGAAAGCATTTTGAACTTCAGCCACTTCGAAATTTAGATTATCTCCGAGGTCTAGAAAGCCCTCTTTATGATTTTCTACAAACAGAACGATCTCTTTCTCATACACCGATTTCATGTGTTCGAAAGCCATTCTCTGATGTTTTGAGGCGTTGGAGTCATACATTCCTTAATGAACTAGTCAAAACCGGTAAAGTATCATCTAATCTCTTTCAAGCTTAACAATATTGTACTTACTGGTGGAAGACCCTTTGGAATCTCCTTGGG
Organism: Glebionis coronaria; assembly: GCA_025667525.1. Classification (NCBI taxonomy): domain Eukaryota; kingdom Viridiplantae; phylum Streptophyta; class Magnoliopsida; order Asterales; family Asteraceae; genus Glebionis; species Glebionis coronaria. The sequence goes on from CM046875.1 coordinate 369,403,055, forward strand.
TTCATTCAGGTTGACAAGTGTAGGAAATATACTAGGGTTTTCTCTAGTAGACATGTAAGATGGTGTATAGATAAATTCCCTTTGTATATTAAAGCGAGTTCTAAAATCAGTTTTTGCATACTCTTGATTAAGTTTATCATAATCAAACTTAGGATATTCCAAAAGCATTTGTGACTGATTATCGTCAACTAGTGATTTATACTCGTAATCGCCCGAATTACTAATCGGATCTAAGACCAAACCTAATTTTGTTGCATCATAAAGTCGCGGGTGTGGTTAAGAGCTTTATTTGGATAACCCGAGTTAGGTGGCAGGTCTGTTAGACGCGATAGAGTAAATTCCTTAAAAGATGAATGAAACAAATGTACTAAATTTGAAGCGCAGTATTGTTTTAAAAGCAAAATTTTAGTCTTTTTAATTTTCTCAGACGCATTAATTTCCATTTCAACCTTTTTAGACTCGAGAATTTCGAAATCCGTTTGCAGCTTTTGAAAATTAGTAACGACTAACTCTTTCTCTTTAAGTTAATTCGAAAGATTTGCACTTAAATGTTCCATTTCTAGTAAATGATCCATTTGGACTTTCCTAAACGCATCAAACTATGGATTAGTTAAGGTATTGGTCGATGGAGTTAATTCCAAGGTGTGAACCTTTTCCTTGTACACAGCAAGCTCGGCAGATAAGGTCTGATTAACACTTAGGGTTTAAGGACCGCAGTATTCATTTGGCCAAGCATAGTTGCCGACACCATAACCAAATCTTGTTGAGCAGGAGAATTCGTAGTCGTAATAGCTCTTGGTTGTGCTTCACTCAAAGTCTGGGGACTTGCATTGGTATCGCTATTATTGTTTGTCTCCTATTTGAATTACTAACCACCAGAGGCTCTTTCGGATACTGAGACGCTTGCTCAACTTGATAAGGTACAATACTAGTATCATTGGCAGTATTTGGTACTTCAAAGATTTGGTCAGACCCATAGAGCGAGAGATTTTCCATAAGATCTGCCTTGAGGGTGTTATAGTCATCACAGTCTGAATCATATGCATCAAGATCATCGCATTGATATGCTACATTGTGAGTGAGAGCTGATGTGAGTCCTTCAGTGTCCGCAACTCCTGGATCTGCTAGAAATGATAACTCCTCTTCATCTAGCTCATGGCCATTTTCTTGAGCTTTGACCAACATGAACTTCTCCTCAAACCACGAAGCATCACTTCTCCTTTTGGGTTGCTTACACTCCCTAGACATATGTCCTTCCCCTTTGTAGGTGTAGCACATAATCATCTTCACTTTGCCAGTAGTGTTTCCTCTTGGAGAAGTGTTAAATGGGCGTGCACCGGTATTGGATGAACTTGTTCTCCCCTGAAGTGGTTGCACCATGACCCTACCGTCTTGAATTGTTGCTTGTTGACGAGAGTTAGAAGAAGTTATCAACTGATTATTTGTTGGAGTGGTTCCTCTGTAAACTCTTTTGTTCAATGTTTGAGTTATATAGGCAGACATTTGTGCTAGTACATTAGTAGGATTATCCCCTTGTTTGAACTCAGGAATTGGAACCTCATCATCGCAGTAGAAAACTGGTGCTGGTGGAGTTGCATGCATACTTGAGGGAGTAATGACATGTAATGAATAGTGGTGTTGAGGAACTTCTGGTTGCTGGTATGTAATGAGACTGCTTTTATACATAGTCTCATCGTCCAAAACGGGCTTAAAATGCTTAAAATATCATAAAATGTACCAAATATATGCCTGTGTTTATTTACGAATATTAAGAAAATGGCAAAAGATCACAAGAAACAAGCAAAAACGAACACGGGAAACGAAGCCGCACAATGAACCGGGCCCTAGAGTTGATTTTCCAAGAAAAGTCCTTGAAGAATTAAAGATTGTACAAGAAGGGTCCTCCATTATTGAAGAATTTACACTATAAACCGTTGTATATTCGTACTTACAAGTTTGGTCCCTAGAGTTTGTCAAAATAACAAAAGGACCCTCAACTTTGAAGAATTGGCAAGAATGGTCCCTCAATTATGAGGACTTTTCAACATTAGTCCTCCACAAAGTCAAAAATACAAGTCAAGACCTTGAAGAATGAAGAAATACCAAAATCAGCCCTTAAAATATCAAGATATTACAAAACAAGTCCTTTGAAATCCCTTTTGAAAAGTGTTGTGGCCAAAATAGGAAAAACAAAACTTGCTTAACAAAGGATTTGTAGTTTTGGCTGAATAAACAAACAATGAAAGAAGAATGGAAGAAGGAGGGTATAATCTGTCAAACATCCATACTTACCTAGACTAGTGTCATGTTGACTCCACAACCAATAATACTCCACCATTTCTCCATGTCACCAATCCACGCACCAGCTTTATATCTAATTAATTAGTTATAACTAATTACGCGCCTAAACACCCATTTAAAAACAAAAAAAAGAGCAAACCAGCTGTTCTTCATGTTCTTAACCAATTATGAGGATTTCTTAATTACTTGAAATTAACCCTTAATCTCCTCCAGAATTAAGATTAAGGGATCACTAATCCTAACCCAAACCTTAAACCCTTTGCCACATCACCACAAGTGTCACATGAGACACCCCTGCTACACGTTTTTAGGGAAGATGACAAAACTTGACAGCAAATCAACAAACCACATTCTAGCTTGCAAACTAAGCTTACTTGGAGCCCTTGGATCAATTTTGCACCAACTAGCATCAACAAGAGTCCAAAATTCCATCACATGTGCTCAAGAAATTCAAAAACCTCAAGGGCAATTCTAGAACTTTATACACTAGGGTTTCACTTTATTTTCACCATTTCTAGTTTCAGTGTAGCCTATATAAAGGCATAGGATCACAACATTGTAGCTTGTTCTTGGATTCCTAGGTCAAAATCTATAAAGCCTTATTTTCAAGTGAATGAATTAAAAGTTTGATTTTGTGACGAATTCCATGTTCCAATCTTTATATCTTATTGTTATTTTTATATGATTGTGATTTTGAAGTCTCAAAATTTGGTTTTAAGGATTGTGCAAGTGTTAGCAAAAGTTTTCAAAAACTGATCATTCTTCTATGACTTAGTTCAAACACTTGAACTTTTGGATTATAAGTGATCATAACACCCTGATAAGGAGATTATCAAGGTGTAGTAAGCTTGTGGTTTGGGAGGATTAAAGGAGTGGGGAACAAGCTTGAATCAAATCAGTTTCATTTTTCATTTTTTTTATATAATCTGTTGATTTCTCACCTTGTTGTTCTTAGCAGCTATTAGAAGCTTGTGCCTTGTTTAGCTACGCACATAAGCTCAACAATTCGTGAGTGTGGATGTACATTCATGAGGTTTGAGCCTTCTTTCCAAAAATCTGTTTGAAAAGTGGTTTTATGTGATTTTGTGATCTGTTGTTGTATGAAGTGTTCTTGTGGCTTGAATCTTGTTAATATTGCATGATATTGTTGGTATGATGCTAGATTAGGTTTGGGTAAACCTGTTATACACATTTACTTTTTTGAATCTTGGATTAAAAAGTGAAAGGGGTGTTTGGGTCTACTGTTTTAAGGGTATAATTTGAGTTTGAGTTAGTGTTTAGGGTTGTTAAGTGCTTTTATCTGATATTGACTTGGTTAAGTGCTTTTATCTCCAATACTTGAGCTTTTAAACATCAAATTTGAATTGTGCCATAACTTCTTTGATTTTGCCTATTTTGACTTGAAATCTTGGGAACACCTAGAGTGTATGAATGTTTAGTGTTAAAAGGTGCATAACCAAAGTTTATGTAAGCTGATAAATAGATTTGAGGGTTTAAATTTAGATATGTGGTCAAGTATATCAGCAAAGTCATTTTTTGTTCTTCATTTGTTCATCAGTAAGTAGCATAAGCTCTAATCTTGGTCTAATCTTTGATTCAGTGTATGAAACAAGTTCATGTATGCTTATTTGAGTTTATTATAGCTTGTGTATGCATTTGGTTCAATTTGGTTGGCTTAATCTTGCTTAATCTACTTATTTGTTCAAAACTGCTTAATGTTAATGTCCGTGCTAGATCTAGTGACTGTTTGATTAAACTGTATCAACTGGCTTGGTGAAATTGTGATTTCTTGCTTGTTATTGACTCCTTATAACCCACTGGTTATAAGGGTTCCTTGTTTGTTCATCAATTCCAACAAAAGTCCACTAAAGACAAACAGTCAAGAAAGTCAAGTAGTTGGAATCCTTTCCCACTGAAACTAGCCACTACTAGTGTTAATTTGTGAACAGCTTATCAATAAGCTATAATATCTTATTTATACCTGAAACAACTTTGTTTTTTAATCAATCTTCCTTAACTGACCCATTTGACTATTCTGGAGCATTTGAGACTTTGACTTTTAGGTTTGACTAGAAAACCAACTTAGTTGACTTTTACATAAGTGCTTGTTTTCTTTTTCCAGCTTATTCAGTGTGTTTTTTGGAAATCTTTTTGATTATTAAGCTTAGTTAAGTGATTTGAAACATTTTGCAAAAGAATCAGCCCTTGAATTGGTCTAGAACTCAAAAACGACTATTTTGTCGTTTTGTGTAGAGAGCTTTTGCTTATTTCAGGCTTATTTCTTGGGCTTATTCAAAATTTCTTTTTACAAACAGCTTTAGAATCTCATTAGAAGGATGTGTGTATAATTAGAGCTTATGGCATTAGCCTGTGGCTTAATGGGCCAAAAAGCCCATTAAGAATAAGTTGTTGCTTATTAAGCTGTGATAAGCTCACTTTCTGCTTTTGGGCCTTTAGAGTTTTGTAAACTCTAATTACATTATTTAGATTTTATTGCAATTTTCTAGGAATTTTTAGGGTAATTTTTAAATTTTGTCACGTTTTACGGTTTTACGTTCACGACTTTCGTCCTAGTTTAATTTTAATTGTAACAGTCATTCTTTTCTCTTTTCTTTATTAATAATCATAATCACAAACATTTAATCAAATTTTAACACAACACACAAGCCTCCTTGAGAACGATCCCTAACAAAAGGGTCATAAGTGCTTACGTTTTCCTAAACGTACACTTAATACTTACCGCTTTTACCTCGTTTTTCTAAACAAGTGTAAAATTACAACTATCATTTTGGCGCCGCTGCTGGGAGGCGTGTTGTGTTTTGATTTGACCAAATTTTCTTTTTATATTAGCCATAATAACTATTTGTTTGATTAGCACACTAATCATACGTATTATCGATTTTTTCGTTTTGTGTAAATATTATTACTATATTGTATACGTAAAGCAATAAATTCACAAGTACTCCAAAAGTGTGAAAACACAACCTTGATTTGGGATTTCATCACTCAATCATTGTATTCGAATCTCAAACAAAGAAAAAAAGCAAAATAGATAATTACTTTCGTGAAGCTTGATTTTAATTAACACAAACTATAAGGTGGGTATAAGGCGGTTGTATTTCACGACGTAAGGGAAAAAGGCTCTTAAGTACTTAGCGTCGCCTCGTTTCCCCCGCTTGCTTGTGCGTGTTAAGAGAAAAAGGGCTAATCGAGGGTTTGCCAAACAAAGTATTATCTACGTATCTATATATTTTCTTGGTTTCAAAAGATTAAACCCTCATGAACATTTTGGTGTTCCACCAACGTTCTAAAGTCATCGAAGGCGTTCACTTCACGTAATCGTTTTAATTCCTCGAGGCTCCTTTAATCGAGAGATTTGATTTAAGGAGAGATTTGTAGATTTGTGTCTACGTAATACATCACAAAAATCCAAAAAAAGAAAAAAAAATCAAAAACCCAAAAAATAGAAAAAGTTCAAAAACACCCAAAAGAATCTTCTTTGCTCATCCCCACGTTGTACGTGACGTTTATGCAAACTCGTAACCAAGCCAGACGTGCACGTAAACGTAGAAACCGAAAGGAAGGAACACCTTCTAGTGAAGATTCTCCTATTGACGAACCCATTGTAGAACAAGAAGCAACCATGGCTAATCGTACTATGATGGAGTTACTTCAAGCACCCACCGAGGGTTATGGAGAGGCTATTGTGATTCCCGCCATCCTTGCGGAGAATTTTGAAGTTAAGAAGGGTTTGTTGTCGATGATTCAAAACAACAAATTCTGTGGTGATGAAAAGGAAAACCCTCACAAGCATATCCGCAAATTCAATCGTCTTACCGCCACTTGCAAGTTTAAGGACGTCAGAACGACTAAATTAAGATGATTCTTTTTCCGTATTCCTTAGCGGGGCCCGCTAAAATTTGCTTAGAGAAAGAGCCACCCAATTCTATATTGACGTGGAAGGATCTTATTTCGAAGTTCGTGAACCAATTTTTTCCTCCCTACGCATTTGAAAAACGAGATTTCAAAGTTTTCACAAGAGTTTAATGAGAGTTTTTAAACGGCTTGGAATCGGTTTAAGGAAATGTTACATGAGTGTCCTCATCATGGTTTTTTTGACTTGCATCAAATTGACACGTTTTACAATAGATTGAAAGATCATGAGCGTGATTATCTTAATGCCGTCGCGGGTGGTAATTTTTTGTATAAAACGGTCGAGGAAGCGTTGTTGATTATTGAGAATAGGTCTAAGGTCTATATTCCTCGTAGCACATCCAGTGTTCACAAGGCTTCGTCTTCGCCTTCATTGTCACATACCATCGATGCTTGCCAAATTGAGGTAAATTAGGAGAATAAGATTTTTGATAAGCTTAAGGGATTGTTAATTGAGTTTAAATTTGGTGAACAACCCACTCCCGCTACGGCTAAAGCGGTTGAGGTTTCTTGTATGTATTGTGGTGGAGGTCATGATTTCTCCGAGTGCATTACCAACGGTGGTAACACTTCGAGTGCCTACGCGGCCACGGGAACTTATAACTAAAATAGTCAACTTACCCGCACTAATCAATTGACTCCACCGGGTTTTGCACCAAATCAAAATGCTAAGAATTATCGAAACAATCAAATTGGTTATCAAGTAAATCAGTGGAACAATTACAAGGGTAACAACTATGGCAATCAAGGGGATAATAATCAAGAGCAAAACAAAAATCAAAATCGTGATTTTCAAAACAACAACAAAGGTTTGCAAAACATGAAAGATCTTCCAAATGAATTTGTTGAATATGCAAATGGTAATGCTGCTAGGTTTGATAATATACAAAGGGAGATCATTAGCCTAAGATCCGAGTTTAAGAATGACTTGAAAAATGAGTTGAAAAACGAGTTAGCAAATGAACTTAAGTCTCATGCAAAAAAAATGGAGAGTAATGTGAAAAGGTTACAACAAAACCAACAAAAGATGGAACAAGGCCAACATGAGATAAAACAAGAGATCCTTAAGGCTGATAAGAGGCAATCTATGTTTGAGGATAAAATTCCATCTATGTTTGAGGAAATAATGAGTAAACCATCTTCTTCGAGTAGTCTTACTAGTAACACCATATCGAACCCTAAGGGAGAGATGAAAGTGATTACCACACGTAGTGATAAGACCTTTAAGGAACCGACTCCTCAACCAATAACTCCAACGGTGGAGGAAATTGAGGAAGAACCCGAGGCGGTGGTCGAAGAGGAGCATATCCCAATCCCACGAAGTACCGCTCAAACCACACCTACGGTTGACCCATTACCATGATTGGAAACCGAGATTCCAAAGGCTATGCCTATGCCTCAACCCACACCACCTTTGCCTTACCCATCGAGACTTCGTAAGGAGAAACGACAAGAATGTGAGAATTACCAATTTGAGCTTTTTATGAAAATGTTTCGTGACTTGCCTTTTAAATAAGTTTTGCCGACGCTTTGGTCATGATGCCTCGATTTGCCGCTAACTTTAAGAGTATGTTAAACAACAAGGAGAAATTGCAACAATTGTCTAGTTGTTCATCGGTTTATCTTAACCGCATACCTCAAAAGATCGGTGATCCCGGTAAATTTTTAATTCCGTGTGCCATCCAAGATATGGAAGAATGCTACGCCTTGGCCGATCTTGGTGCTAGTATTAACTTGATGCCACTTGCAATCTTCAAGTCTCTCAATCTTCCTAATCTTACTCCTTCACTAATGTCTATCGAATTGGCCGATCATTCCACGATTCTCGCATGTGGATTGGCTGAAGACGTTTTTGTGAAAGTGGGAAAGTTCCATTATCCAGTAGACTTTATCGTTGTCGATATTCCCACGGATCCTCAAGTTCCTCTTATTTTAGGTCGTTCGTTTTTGGATACGTCAATGGCGTTGATTGATGTGCATGCTAGAAAAATCACCTTACGTTTCAACGACGAGGAACTTGTTATAAACGCAACACAAAACTCTCAAATTTCTCAAGTTTATTCTGTCGCGACTATAAACCTCGTTGATATGATCGACATCGTTTGCGAGGAATTTTCACAAGAAAGGTTTTGGTGACGATGAAAATAGTGGCAATCCCACTATGCTCAATCCTATTCTTAATAATCGACACCATCCTTCACTCTATTTGAAGGTGGTGAGCCAGGGATAGTAGGACTAAAGTAAAGGTTTTACGTTGGAAGAATTTGATGTTCCTCGTACTTGTAACGAAGACCTCAATAACGATGAGGACTTCTCGATTATTAAGGATTTTCTTAACGATTTCCCATTTCCTCCGCCCGAGGAGGTTATGAGTATCGAACCCAAATCTTCAATTGAGGAACCACCAATCCTCGAGTTGAAAGATTTACCTCCTCATCTTGAATACCTATTCTTGGAAGGAGACGATAAGGTGTCGGTTATTATTGCAAAAGATCTTTCGGATGACGAAAAAACCGCACTTATCGATGTTCTAAAGGACCACAAAGGGGAATTGCGTGGAAATTATCCGACATTAAGGGGATCGATCCAAAATTTTGTACCCAAAAAATCTTAATGGAGGAGGACTATAAACCCGTAATCTGATGTAGATTTTTTTACTACTCTTTAGGAAAAGAGAGCAAAATAGGGAAAGTATTAAGTGTCGGTTTAGGAAAACCAAACACTAATGACCAATGAAGTTCAAGTTCGTTTCCCAAGGAGGCTAGTGTGTTGTGCTAAGAGATGATTAACTTTTTTGATTGTATTGATGAGAAAACAAAATAGAAGAGAGATTAGAAGAGAATGACAGTTACGATTATGGATTAAAACTAAGACGAAAATTCGTACACGTAAAACCGTAAAAAGTGACAAAATTAAAAATTTATCCTAAAACTTCCTAGAAAATTGCAATAAATCCTAAAAAATGTAATTAGAGTTTACAAAAAATAAAAATCACTCAAACCTTTTATTTTATTAAGTAATATTTTTTAATACTAATTTAAGCCCAAAAAATAAATTTAATTAACAAAAAGCCCAAAATGAGATTTTTTCAATTGTAAACCTCTGAAATGACTTAACTAAATTTAAAACTATTTTTTGAAAATTTTAAAATTAATAAAAACTATTTAAAAACAATTAAAAACTATTAAAACTTAAAATAATTCTAAAAATTAATCTAGTGACAATACAAGTATACTAAAAATTATAAAATTCCTAACTTAATGTATTTGATCTAAGAAAAATGAAAAAACTTAAAAAATATAAATTCAATTTTTAATAATAAAATAATAATAAAATATTAATAAAAATACAAAATTTATAAAAAATTCTAAAAAGTGGCAAACTAGCTTATTTTAACCTAATAAACACAGAAATGAAGTTGAAATTACAAAATACCCCTATTGGGCCTAGAAATGGGCCAAAAGTCCAAACAGACCCCTTAATGGGCTATTTAAGGCCCAATAAGAAAAATGTTGTCCAATTAAACCCAAAAGCTCCTATTGGACTCAAAATTTGATTTTAAGAACAAAACTCCGAAGGCCCAAAATCTAAAAATGTGTTTAAGCTAGCTTATTTCCAAGCAGCTTATTCTTAATGGGCTTTTTGGCCCATTAAGCTATAAGCTGATGCCATAAGCTCAAATTTGACACACAAGCTTCTTTTGAGTTACTTAAGAGAACTGTAAAAATAAAATTGGAAAAAGCACAAGGAATAAGCCTGACAAAGCTAAAAGTTATCTTCACAAAACGACAAAATAGTTGTTTTCGAGTTCTAGGCCACCCCAAGAGCTGATTCAACTTTCAAAAGCTTTTAAATGACTTAACTAAGCTTAATCAACAAAAATTTTTCCAATAAGCACAATCAATAAGCTGAAATAAGCAAATAAGCACTTAATTAAAAGTCAACCTTATGAGTTTTCTAGCAAAAAGTCAAAGCCAATGTCTGATAAGCTCCAGATCAAATAAATGGGTCAAAGGAGGAAGATCTATTACAAAAAATAAGTTGTTGCAAGTCTGGATAAGACAAATTGGCTTATAAATAAGCTGAAAGAGAATTAACACTAGCAGGGACTAGTTTTAGGTGTTAAGCAGTGGGAACTTTTCCCCCTGCTTGACTTTCTTGACTATTTGTCTTATATGACTTTTGTTGGAATCAAGTTACAAACAAGGCACCCTTGTGACCAGTGAATCACAAGGAGTCAGAAACAACAAACAAATCACACTCCTAATCAGCAAATCAGTGCAGTTAATTCAAAAGATCACCAGACTTCACACAGACATGAACAATAAGCAGATATGAACTTAATAAGCTGTTTAAGTAAAATTCAGCCAACCAAATTGCACCAAAAGCATACACAAGCTATATTTAATTCAAATGCACATAAATTAACAAGGTACATGAATTGGTTCAAGGCCTAAATCAAGATTCAAGCACAAAAAGTTACTGATGAACACTTAAACAAGCAGATTTTTCACTTTGCTGATATACTTGACCACAAGTCAAATTTCAAACACTCAAATCTTGTTAACAGGTTATATAAACTATGATGTAACACTTTTTAGCCCTAAGCATGCATATACTCTAGGTATTTCAAAAATCTTAGGTCAAAATCTGTAAAAACAAGTGAGATATAGCACAATCTTGGATTCAAGGTTTTAAAGCCAATAACTTGCAGAAACTAGCATACAACCAAGTGAATAACATATACCAACTTAAACAAGCAACTTCCAACAACACAATAGCGATCTTAAACAGATAATCCCAAACACCCCTTATCTTTTTCAAATCACAATTTAAACAAGTATAAGTGTATTCCAAGGTTACCCAAGCCCAATCAAACACAATATCAGTTATATCATGCAGTATCAAGCAAGATTAGACCATAAAAACAACAAGAACATAAGCAGAACACAAAATCACCAAAACTCAAGTATTTAAGCAGATTTTGGGTAGAAATATTCAAACCTCATGGATGTACATCCACACCCACGAATTTTGAGCTTATGTGCTAGCAAGAACAAGCACAAGCTTCCACAAACAACCCTGCTAAGATTCAACAAAGTTAGAAGCAAAAATCATAAACAGAAAGGTAAAACAAAATGGCAAAATGAATCTGATTGATGCAACCTTGTTCCCACACTTGATTATCCCCAAACTATAAGCTCACAACACCTTGATATGCTCCTTACCAGGATGTATAGATCACTTATAGCCCAATAATTCCAAGGTTAAACCAAGCCTTAGCAAAATATCAAATTTTTCACTCTCGTGCAATTTCTGGCACAAGGTTTGAAAACAAGTTTTGAGATTCAAGATTAGCAAACATTAAACATAAACAAGCAGTAATAAGGATTGGCACTTGACTTTTCTTCACAATTTTAAACACATTTCATTAACTTGAAAATGAGATTTACAGAAAAGTGAACAAGGAAAAATTCAAGAGCAGGGCTCAAAGTGAAACCCTAATGCCTTTATATAGGCTACAAACTAATGCTAAGAAGCTAAAAAACGTAAACCCTAAAGCTGTGAAGTCCCCAATTTGCCATTTGAGATTTTGAATATATGTTTGATCATGTGACTGAATTTGGCATTTTGTTGAGGTGTGAGTTGTTGTTATGTGATCAAATGGTCCATAATAAGCTTAGAAAGTAAGCTTGTATGTGGGGCGTTAGATTCCTTGGGCACATTTGTCTTCTTCCTAAAAACGTGTAGCAGGGCACTATACATGTGAGCACATGAGTGACGTGGCAAGGCAAATGTGAGTTGGGATTTGATCAAGGCATCATCAATCATAAATCTGGAGATTATGGGAGGTTAATTGTTGCTTAAACAAGAATGCCCAAAATTGTTCTTGAGTGAATAGTGGGTGAGTTTAATCCATATTAGGGTGGGATTAAGTTTAAATATGTGTTAAGGAGCCAAGTTTATTAAATAAATAAACCGGGTTAAGTGGATGATGAGGTGGAGGAAGGGAGGATTATGATTGGTGGGATGGGGTGAGTGGGACACGTGTGAGATGGAGAGTGGTTAAGGTATATTCTCTTGTCTGCCAGGTTTAACCCCTCAATTCTCCTTTGTTTTTCAAATGAAGTTTAAACATGCTAAAATCCGTTTTCCTTTGTTAATGAAGTTTCCAACTTCACACTTTAGCCCCAAATACTTTCCCAAAGTATTTTTAGGGGTATTTCTTGCCATTTGTTGATTCTTGAAGGGCTGATTTGGCATTTTCTTTATAGATAATGGTATTGACTTGTACGATTGACTTCTTGGAGGACTAAAATTGACAAGTCAGGATTTATGAGGGACCATTTTTGCCATTTCTTCAAAGTTAAGGGTCCTTTTTGCAATTTGACATATTTAAAGGACCAAACTTGTAAATTTCTTGTAACTTGAAGGACTTCATGGTATATTTGACTTTGAGGAGGACTAATATTGACAATTTAGTTTTGTTGAGGGACTAAATTTGCCAATTCTTCAAAGTGGAGAGCCCTTTTTGCATAATCTTCAAATCTTCAAGGGTTTGCCTTGGAAAATCTTCATTAGGGCTTGGTTCATTGTGCGGCTTCGTTTCCCGTGTTCGTTTTTGCATGATTCTTGTGATCTTTTGTCTCTTTCTCAATATTTGTACCTAAAATACACAAGTAACAAACACAAGCATATATTTGGCCATTTTCATGATATTTTATGCATTTAAAGCCCTTTTTGGACGATGAGACTACGTATAAAAGCAGTCTCATCACTCCCCCATACTAAACCGTTGCCGTGCCCTCACGCAATGCTAGAGTAAAGTAACGTAGTACCTCCAAAATTCATTTTTATTCACTTTTATTGAATAATAAACTAGCTACACTACTACTATTGCTACTACTTGCGTTTTAGAAATAATGTATGATTTTCATCGCAAAATAGGACGTTTAGATTCATAGAACAAGAACACGTGAATGCTTCGTTAGAAATAATTTCATCGTCCTTGATTTTCACCCAAATTCCATGCTAAGTGTGCAACGAGATCATTGTCATTATAAGTTAGTAATGCTAACACTACTCATATTCCCTAATCACGTACTTATCCTACCATTTTCCTAAGTTGTATCTCTTATATTTTATTTTGTATTGAATGTTTTACGAGGATACATTGTTTGACTTATGCGATAATAGAGATTTAGGTTTAAAAAATAGAGTCCTAACGGTGTAACCAAGACCATCGAATTAATAACCCCTCCTAATAGACAACGATGTCAAAAAATTAACTCAACAAGAAGGATCGATAAACAAGGTTTTATAACGGTTTTGAACATGAGACTTATTACCAGGACTTTTATACGCCCCCTAACGGAAGGACCTTATTATCATAGGTTTACCTCCATCTTTTATTCAACTTTGCCATGAAGCTTTTATTATGACTTCGGTCTAGCCTTGCCTTTTATTTAACCTCGCCATGAAGTGTTTATTATGGCCAAAGACGTATATCCTCACGCTAAAAGCGAATTTTTGATCTTTAAAGCTTCAAAGGTTAAGGCTTGATTCACTTTCAATTTTTGATAGATTTTTCGGCCTTGTGAGCTTCAAATTTTTTTGCTTGATTTAGGTGAGCACTTGAAATCTTATTATTAGGTGAAGCTTTCAATTATTCGGGTTGCCAATACTTCAAAACTGTGACGCTGGCGATACCTTAATGTCTTCCCAATTTAATTACATGGAAGCTACTAGAAAATACTAGAAACCAACAATCAAGAATAAGCAAATAACGAGAACACATGAGTTTTTGAAAGAAGACGAGTACTCTACGTTTAGCATAGTAACTTATAATTAACTCTATCATTTCTCTTCCTCATTTAAGAGACTTAGCCTGATATAAAGTTAAGGAATCGAAGCTAAGTGCTCAACACGCACGGTTGAGTCAATAATTACTCTTATTCTCGCCATCGGAAAATCTACATTTGTGTCTTCAAACACTTATAAAACATGAGAAAATTTTTAAAATTTGGCAATTTTTAGCCTTATTTTGCAACAAAACGATAAACAAAAAGATAAACTTTGGAAAGCGTGAAGGTTTGGTAAGGCAAATATCTATTCACCCCCATACTAAAGTTAAACATTGTCCTCAATGTTTCGAGTCTAAGGGTTGGAAACCCCCATACTAGAGACGTAGTCGAATGCTTAATCTAGCATGGAAAGGTTGTAACCGTTAAATTTAAAGTCGTTTATGAAGTGTGCTATAAACCTAAGCTTAAAACATCAAAGGATACATCATGGATATTGAGAAAGTATTCAAAGCAAATGATCGAGTGCTCCCATAAAACGAACACAAGAGGCTCCAATCGTGAAGATAATGATCATCTAAAATCCACAATTCACAAACAACCACTAAACAAAGGTTGGATTGGCACAAATCCCCACAGGTTATTACATTAGAAAGCGATAATATATACATAGGATAAGCATGGGACTCCCCCACGAGGCACCTCGTTTTTGATTACCGAGTCATGAGCTCGACTCGATCCCCTCAATACTAATTATCATTGCGGAAGGTGATTTGGTCGAGGTAGTTCGAGGATGGAACTTCCCCGCCAAATTAGTGCTTAAACCTATGTCCATTCACCTTGAAATTGGGGGCATCATTTTGAGCTAGCTCGATGGTCCCATATGGAAAAACTTGAGTCACGGTGAATGGACCGGACCAACGGGATTTCAACTTACCGTAAAAGATTTTCAAACGAGAGTTAAAAAGCAACACTTGATCTCCAATGTTAAAAACCCGGTTTTTAATTTTTGAATCATGAAACTTTTTAGTCTTTTCTTTAAAAATCAATGATTTTTCATAAGCAATATCCATTAATTCATCCAATTTATTTAATTGCATTTTATGGTGTTTTCCCGCGGTCTCCATATCATCATTACAATGCTTAAGGGCCCAATAAGCTTTGTGTTCAAGTTCAATTGGCAAGTGACAATTCTTCCCATACACAAGCTTATAGGGAGTGCACCCGATGGGCGTCTTATGAGCGGTCCTAAAGGCCCATAAAGCATCGTCCAACTTATCCGACCAAGATTGTCGGTTTTCCGCAATAGATCTCTCCAAGATCCTCTTCAAAGCTCGGTTTGAAACCTCGACTTGCCCACTCGTTTGTGGGTGATAAGCCGTAGAAAGACGATGTGTAACCCCATAGTTCCTTAGGACACTTTTGAATTGGTCGTTACAAAAATGGGTTCCACGACCGCTTATGATCACACAAGGGTTCCAAACCGATAAAACAAGCTTTTCAAAAACTTGACTACCACACGAGCATCATTGGTGGGCAAAGACTTCGCTTCCACCCACTTAGATAGGTAGTCAACGGCGACAAGGATGTACTTGTTACCACGAGATGATGGGAACGACCCCATAAAGTCAATGCCCCAAACGTCAAAGATCTCACACACTTGGATGATATTTTGTGGCATTTCATGTTTTTGTGAGGATTTTCCTTGTCGTTGGCATGAGTCACACGACTTCACAAGCTTATGTGCATCTCGGTAAATAGTAGGCCAAAAGAAACCAGCATCAAAAACCTTCTTAGCCGTGAGATTAGCACCGTGGTGACCACCCGTGGGTCCCTCGTGGCAAGCTCTAAGGATGTTAGAAGCTTCGGTACCAAAGACACAATGTCGAATAATTTGATCAGCACAAGTTCGAAACAAGTAAGGGTCGTTCCAAAAGTAGAACTTGACGTCACGAAAGAATTTTCATTTTTCTTGAGTCGTCATACCCTTGATGATGAAGTTGCCCGCATGGTAATTTGCGATGTCCACAAACCATGGGGTAGATAAATCAAGGTTATAATTCACTACACCAAGTTTTTCGAGCGGAAATGTTTCGGTGATTTCCTTTGGCTCGTAAACACTTTGGTGAGGATCTTCTAAACGAGAAAGATGATCGGCCGCTAGATTCTCGGCTCCTTTTTTGTCAACGATTTTGTGATCAAATTCTTGAAGGTGGAGAATCCAACGAAGTAATCTCGGCTTTGCATCTTGTTTAGCCATAAGATACTTGATAACCGAATGATCCGTATACACTATGCATTTAGTCAAGACGAGATAAGGTCGAAATTTCTCAAATGCATACACCACGGTAAGGAATTCCTTCTCCGTTGTAGTGTATTTTAGTTGAGCCTCGGTCATCGTCTTGCTAGCATAGTGAATAGGCAAGAAGTGTTTTTCATGACGTGGCCCCAATACGGCCCCAATAGCGTAGTCACTAGCATCACACGTGAGCTCAAAGGGGAGGTTCCAATTTGGAGCAACAAGAATGGGAGCTTCGGTAAGTTTCCTCTTAAGGATTTCAAAGGCTCGTACACAATCTTCGTCAAAGACAAAACATGCATCTTTTTCAAGAAGATGTGTAATAGGTCGAGAGATCTTTGAAAAATCCTTGATGAATCGACGATAAAAGCCCGCGTGGCCTAGGAAACTCCTAAATCCCTTAACGGTTTTGGGATGAGGTAATTTGGCGATGACGTCTACCTTAGCTTGATCTACCTGAATCCCCGCTTTCGAAACCTTGTGCCCTAAGACGATTCCACTTTTAACCATAAAATGACATTTTTCCGAATTAAGCACAAGGTTGGTTTCCTCAAAACGCTTCAACATTCTCTCAAGATTCGACAAACACGAAGTGAATGAACTACCAAACACGGAAAAGTCATCCATGAAGACTTCCATCGTTTTCTCAATCATATCATGAAAAATAGCCATCATGCACCTTTGAAAGGTTCCCGGTGTATTGCAAAGTCCGAATGGCATTCTACGATAGGCAAACGTTCCATATGGACACGTAAACATAGTTTTTTTCTTGATCACGAGGATCGATGGGGATTTGGATGTAACCGGAAAAACCATCTAAAAAGCAATAGAAATCATTTCCCGCAAGACGCTCCAACATTTGGTCCATGAAGGGCAAGGGAAAAGGGTCTTTTCGAGTGGCTTCATTCAACTTACGATGGTCAATGCACACTCTCCATCCGGTCACGAGTATAGTGGGAATTAACTCGTTGGCATCGTTTGGCACAACGGTCATTCCTCCCTTCATTGGGACACAATGGATAGGACTCACCCAAGGGCTATCGGAAATAGGGTAAATCATTCCCGCGTCAAGGAGTTTTAGGACTTCCATTTTGATGACGTCGTGAATTTTGGGGTTCACCCTCCTTTGTCATTGGATTGCGGGTTTGTAATCCTCCTCCATTAAGATTTTATGGGTAAAAAAATTGGGATCAATCCCCTTAATGTCGGATAACTTCCACGCAATTGCCCCTTTGTGATCTTTTAGAACATCGACAAGTGTAGTTTTATCATCATCCGAAAGATCTTTCGCAATAATAACCGACAACTTGTCATCCTCCTCCAAAAATACATATTCAAGGTGAGGAGGTAAATCTTTCAACTCGAGGATAGGTGGTCCTTTAACTGAAGATTTGGACTCGATACTCATAACCTCCTCGGGTGGAGGAAATGGGAAATCGTTAAGAAAATCCTTAATAATCGAGAAGTCCTCATCATTGTCGAGGTCTTCGTCACAAGTACGTGGAACATCGAATTCTTCCAACGTATAAACACCACCTTCAAATGGAGTGAAGGTTGGTGTCGAGTTATCAAGAATGGGATCTAACATAGTGGGATTGCCACTATTTTCATCATCACCAAAACCTAAAATTTCTTGTGAAAATTCCTCGCAAACAACGTCAATCATGTCAACGAGGTTTATGGTTGCAACGGAATAAAAATGAGAAATTTGAGAATTTTGAGTTGCGTTTATAACAAGTTCCTTGTCGTTGAAACGTAAAGTGATCTTTCTAGCATGCACATCAATTAAAGCCATAGACGTATCTAAAAATGAACGACCTAAAATGAGAGGAACTTGAGGATCTGTGGGAATATCGACAACGATAAAGTCTACCGGATAATAGAACTTTCCCACTTTCACAAAAATGTCTTTCGCCAATCCACATGCGGGAATTGTGGAATGGTCGGCCAACTCGATAGACATTAGTGAAGGAGTAAGATTAGGAAGATTGAGCGACTTGAAGATTGCAAGTGGCATCAAGTTAATACTAGCACCAAGATCGGCCAAGGCATAGCATTCTTCCATATCTTGGATTGCACAAGGGATCAAAAATTTACTGGGATCACCGACTTTTTGAGGTATGCGGTTAAGATAAACCGAAGAACAACTAGACAATTGTTGCAATTTCTCCTTATTGTTCAACATACTCTTAAATTTAGCGGCAAATCGAGGCATCATGACCAAAGCATCGGCGAAACTCACATTAAAATGAACGTCACGAAACATTTTCATAAAAAGCTCAAATTGGTAGTTATCGCGCTCTTGACGTTTCTCCTTTCTAAGTCTCGATGGATAGGGCAAAGGTGGTGTGGGTTGAGGCATAGGCATAGCCTTTGGAATCGCGGGTTCCAATTATGGTAATGGGTCAACCGTAGGTGTGACATGAGCGGTACTTCTTGGGATTGGGACATGCTCCTTTTCGACCACCACCTCGGGTTCTTCCTCAATTGCATCCTCCGTAGGAGCAATTGGTTGAGGAGTCGGTTCCTTAAGTGTCTTACCACTATGTGTGGTAATCACTTTCATCTCTCCTTTAGGGTTCGATATGGTGTTACTAGGAAGACTACTCGAAGATGGTTTGCACATAATAGCCTCAAGCATAGATGAAATTTTATCCTCAAACATGGATTGCCTCTTCTCGGCCTTAATCATCTCTTGTTTTATTTCATGTTGCCCTTGTTCCATTTTTTGTTGGTTTTGTTGTAACCTAGTTACATTTCCTTCCATTTTGTTTGTATGGATTTTAAGCTCATTTGCTAACTCATTTTTCAACTCCTTCTTCAAGTCGTTCTAAAACTCGGATCCTAGGCTAATGATTTCTCGTTGAATGTTGTCAAACCTAGCATCGTTTCCATTAGCGTATTCAACAAATTCATTTGGAAGATCTTTTAAAGTTTGCAAACCCTTGTTGTTGTTTTGAAAATCATTGTTTTGATTTTTGTTTGAAACTTGATTATTAGCCCATTGATTCCCATAGTTTCCTTTGTAATTGTTTCTAAAACCAACTTCATTGTTTCGATAGTTGTTATTAGCATTTTGATTGGGAGCAAAACCCGGTGGAGTCAATTGATTGGACCGGGTAACTTGACCATTTTGGTTGTAAGTTCACGTGGTAGCGTAGGCACTCAAAGTGTTACCATCGTTGGTAATGCACTCGGAGAAATCATGACCTCCACCACAGTACATGCATGAAACCTCAACCGCTTTAGCCGTAGCGGGAGCACTTTGTTCTCCAACTTTGAATTCAATTAAAAGTCCTTTAAGCTTATCAAATATTTTGTTTTCCAAGTTTGCCTCCATTTGGCAAGCATCGATGGTATTGGACAAAGAAGGTGAAGCCGATGACGAAGCCTTACGAACACTTGATGTGTTACGAGGACTATACACCTTAGATCTATTCTCAATTATCAACAACGCTTCCTCAACCGGTTTACACAAAAAATTACCACCCGCGGCGGCATTTAGATAATCCCTTTCATGATCATTTAGTCCATTGTAAAACGTGTCAATTTGATGCAAGTCGGAAAAACCGTGATGAGGACACTCATGTAACATTTCCTTAAACCTATTCCAAGCCGTTGAAAAATTCTCATTAAATTCTTGTGAAAATTTTGAAATCTCGTTTTTCAAATGCGTAGTCTTAGAGGGCGGGAAAAATTGGTTCACAAACTTAGAAACGAGATCCTTCCATGTCAATATAGAATAGGGTGGCTCTTTCTCTAACCAAATTTTAGCGGGCCCCGCTAAGGAATACGGAAAAAGCATCATCTTAATCGAGTCATTAGCAACATCCTTAAATTTGCAAGTGGCGGTAAGACGATTGAATTGGCAGATATGGTTGTGCGGGTTGTCCTTTTCATCACCACGAAATTTGTTGTTTTGGATCATCGACAACAAACCCGTTTTCACTTCAAAATTCTCCGCAAGGATAGCGAGAATCACAATAGCCTCTCCATAACCCTGGGTGGGTGCTTGAAGTAACTCCATCATAGTTCGATTCGCCATGGTTGGTTCTTCTCTTACGATAGGTTCGTGAATAGGAGACTCCTCACTAGAAAGATTAGGAGTAGGTGTTGACTCCTTTCGGTTTCTACGTTTACGTGCACGTCTTGCTTGGTTGCGAGTTTGCATAAATGTCACGTACAACGTGGGGATGAGCAAAGAAGATTCTTTTTGGTGTTTTGTATTTTTCCAATTTTTGTTTTGTGGTTTTTGATTGTTTTTACTTTTTTTGGATTTTTGTGATTGTATTAAGTAAACAAAAATCTACAAATCTCCTCCTTAATCAAATCTCTTGATTAAAGAAGCCTCAAGGAATGAAAACGATTACGTGAAGAGAACACCTTCGATGACTTTAGAACGTTGGTGGAACACCAAAACGTTCAAGAGGGTTTAATCAAATGAAACCAAGAAAATATATATGATACTTAGATAATACTTTGGTTGGCAAACCCTCGATTAGCCCTTTTTTATCTAAACACGCACAAGCAAGCAGGGAAACGAGGCGGCTCGAACCACTTAAGAGCCTTTTTCCTTAGGGTATATTTAACACCCCCAAATTACAATGCGCAGCGGAAATACACATTTTGGGTGCTAAATACAAACATTGTTACACAAGACATTTTGAACAAACTCAAAATGATAAATTTGAAATATAAATGGATTTAAATTAACCATTGTATAAAACTTTCAATCCCAAGTAAAAAAATTTTAGAAATATCAGAGTTACATTTAGGTCCCCCAAAGACTTTATCAAGTCCACAAACACTTTGCCAAAGTACTCGACCGTACAGTATTATTTTTATGACAAAAGGGAATGAAATCCGTTTTAGACCATCACCACAAAAGCAATCCCACAATCCTTCTCCAGCAAGCTCCGCAATTCATCATCTTCAATACCTGAAATACATGCTTAAAATCATTAACACAACGGTTGAGCGAGTCTATAGGTTTTCCAAATCAACATTTGAACACAAGAGAAAAATCAATCAAGATCATTTAATAGAATTGTGCGCATACAATCTATTAGCCAGGCATTCTGGTATACAGCAATAACTACTGAATTGTATTAAGCTCATGACACCGACCCCTTAACTTAGTCACCCACACCTAAAGCCGTCATGACTAGATGAAATTCCAGTGCCCCTACTAGGGTATCATTTGCAAGGATACCAATTCTCATTCTCGTAAAATTATCGTTCCCTGCGGGTTACTCAGCTTAAAGCCCTGGTCTCGGATAGGGTTGTCAGCCCAATAGTACTATTATTAGAATAAGCGGCTATTCCCAACTCACAACATCAAGTCAGAAGATAGTTAACAACTCATGAATTTATGGTCTTTTGCAAATAGGGTACTTATACAATCCAAACAACAAAGGAAACAAAGGAAAATTCGAGTCCAAACAATCAATCATGACTTGTCTTCATTTTACTTTCAAATAGCATGTATCCCCCTCGCGGGTTTTAAAATCATTAAAACAATTACAAAAGAGAGGCTATAGACTCACCTGGAGTAATAGCAGTAGTAAGACGATCTTCGACGATAGTTGATGCCCGATAAACACAAAAACCGCAACCTATCAAATAAGGCCCGTTCATCAATTATAAACTCGAAAAATAAATCATACATAACAACATCAAACTCAAACTCATAAAGTCACGATAAACTCGAGAGAAAATGATATAAATAACTTCATTATACTTTACTACACATTTACTTAACCATTTTACACTTTTTTTTACAAAGTCCGCCGGTACATACTACATGTACTAGCTTATTTTACCCCTTTTTAAACTTGTCAATCGTTTATGAAACGACTCGATAAACTAACTTACTATATATAGAAAGTCCTCTTACAAGTTTATCAAATGAAATTACTTTTAAAGTACTTTACCTAACTCATTTTTAAATTATAAAATCCGGACAGATTTACGTTAATTTTCATACAACCGTTTTAACTTATTTAAACGACTCCGTTTACAAAACCGACACTCGGGTTTTAAAGTAAACTCAACCTATAAAATAAAAACCTCAATATCTGTAGGTTACATTTTTCAAAACATCCATTTAGAGTCCCCGAGATTCAATCCAAATATCGACAACAACTACTTGTAGTGCCGATACTCGTCTCCCGGTACACGATCATTCAAAACATCATAACTTCGCGCTCGTTTGGAGCTAGAAGCTCTACCTTATATCAAATCGAAGCTAAAAAAATTATCTACAACCCTAGGCTATAAGTTAAGCTATTTAAAAATATAAAAATTCGGATTTTACACTTTACTTACTGTTATAAAATGACTATAAAAATCTTGTACAAAATTAACTTTTTGATAAAAACCAACCATAGAAATGGTCATTTCTATACCCTAATAACATCATACATCAACCATAACATAAAAATCATAATCAAAATAAAAATCTTAAGATCAAAATGAAGTTTCTAACAAGATTTTTAGCAAGAACCACCATGGATCATCATGAAAATGCCATGCATGATCATCGCTCCTACCTACCAACATCAAGAAAAAAATTTGCTTGCATGTAAGGAATTCTTACACCAAAATGATCCTTGATCAAATATAAGATTGGGTCTATGCTTGGTTTTGTTGGATTCAACCTCAAACTTGAGATAATTTGAAGTTTGTATGTGTTTGTGTGGTGGGTTGATGTTTCGGCAAACACAATAGAAAAAGAGAGAGAAAATGAAATTTTTAAATGAAGAAAATGAAAGTGTATGTGTTGTTTGTGGTATATATATATAGTGGGGTAGGGACCAAAGTTGCAATTTAGCAATAGTTGTGGCTAAAAATGTAAATAGTTAGCTAAAAAGCGGGAAATAACTATTAGTCAATTTTCAAAATATTTACGAGGCTCGGGTTTCATAAAGATACTTTTAAAAATTTAAAACGTACCTCAAAAATAATAATATCGACTCGACTTAATACGAACTTAAAATAAAAACGTCAAAAATATAAACATCGAGACAAGAATTGATAAAACATAAAATCTCGGGCATCCATCGATATCGTGGTCACTAATAATCCTCGCTATTAGTAAAAAGATAAAAATTAAGATCTCAAACGTCGGTTTTGAATAAAACCATCAATCGTCATTTCATTCAACTCATCAAAAATTTCAAAATTATTCATAAAAATAATAATATATAATATTAAATAAATGACCTCGGGTTTGGGTTGTCACATCCTACCCTCCTAAAAGAGAGCGACGTCCCGGCGCTCTGCCCCTCTTATACTCACATCCCATACCTCCAGAACAAACGAGAACTCTTTTCCTTAATGAAATCCTCATGCTTCTTTCATAATTTCAAATTCCACTTCTGGAATACTTGCATCTACACAATATAATCATTACTATGTTTCGAGCTCATAAGAACTCTTCAAAGTTCTTTCTATGAAAAGCAACTTATCTTCAAGTTGAATTCTTTCCTTGTTGTTGTTCTGAAAACAAATTTCACCCGTCATAACGACACCTTAAGCATAACCACGTTTCCCAATTTCAAACTCCATCGAATTCCTTCGGTTGCCAACATAACTCTTCTGAAAACTCCTTGTTACTAATAAACGGTCCTTAACACATACAATCTTATCAATATTGCCAATCTCACTTCTAGTCCAGTCATTCAATTCCACCTACATTTCTGCAATACACCGAAAAACTAATCTTATGTCCATAACTCACTATCTTTAACCTTCACAAATTGAAGTTCTTTATGTACCATCAATAGTACAGCCTCATTACTAGCATGACAACCATTGTGTTGAGTCTTAGGATCTAGACTCATCTGGGATATCATGATCATGATTGTAATAAGCACAGCGGAACATAAAGAACACAATCATAACCAAGAACAAGGCTTTCACTAATAAATATTACTATTAATAATGCTATTAACTACTGCTCCTGGTGCCTAATAGGCTTGACACCAGGAGAACGCACACACACCTCTGGTTTACATTGTTTGTGAATGAATGAATAACAACCAAGGTGGTAAACTCTTTATATAATAGAGGTACTAGGGTTACATCACAACCCTAGCTGACTATCTAAGCTAATATATTACTACTAGGTCCTTCATCTTGTTTTGTCATATCAACTCAAGATATCTAAGTCCCAACAATCTTCCCCTAGTTGATTTGACAAAACCAGTAAGCAAGAGCTTCCCCTGAAGCTAATATAGATGAAGGCTAAGCTTCCCCTCGATCCATGCATTCTTCCCCTTTTTGTCACATCAACTCAAAAAGGATCGTCTTCCCCTGAAGAAGTGCACGGCAAATCCAGTAGGTTCCATGGAGAGATCACTGATGAAGAAAATCAAGTATAACGAATTTGATGAAGAAGTGGAATCTCCCAAACTTGTGTCTTATGTCTTGCACTAACCACGTGACGTCGAGCTCGAACAAAATCCTCAAATAAATGAGACACTGAGCACAATAACGTAACCCCTTCAAGTGATAGCAAATGTACGCATAGAGCAAACTATCTTAAAAAGCTACTACTCCTTTTAAGATAGGAATAGATCGTACCCCTTCGCTAGATATGTCAAGTCTTCGTCACCATACAAACCAAGCAAGTTATCATAAAAGGTACTCCCTTCCTTTTAAGATATGATAAGAACACAAAACTTGTGAAAATCAACTACAACATAAAATAAGTGATAATCAAATGTCTTCGTCAATGAATCTCCACAACGAAATGATGATGGCTGAGAACTCCTCCTCCAGTAACAGTAGTGACATCAGACTAGTAACTAAAAGCAATCTTACTTGACTAGTAGGAACCAAACCCGGCCAAAGAAAATTAGTATACAACAAGCCAGCAGGAACCAGAAAAAAGTCAGCAAGAACATACACCTAGCAGTAGGAACAAACCAATAGGATCAAACCAGTGGTACGGACCAGTAGGAACCAACTAGTAGAAACCGACCAGTAGGAGGCGATGATTCAACCAGGAGGAACCATCGAATATTACTAGGAGGAACCGAGAACAAAACCACCACGATCAATAAATGACCCATAGGAACCATAATGCACCAGTAGGAACAACATAACCTACCAGTAGCATCTCAAACCCATTCTCTTTTTTTTCATTTTTTTTCATTTTTTTTTCTTTTTTTTTTTCTTTTTTTTTTTTTTTTTTTTTTTTAAAAAAAAAAAATTTCAACTAATAAACTGTCACCATACTGTCGCGAAAACCGTTGCTGTTGCTAACGTCAAACACATCTTCCCTTTATACTTTAGCGATACTACATCTGTCACTAGAAGTTTTGTTGTCATCCTGGCTGTACAAATACCATGAATAATGCAAGTAATCACCAGCCCATGTGCAAACCCAGGTCGTTCTCCTCGTGTGTATCAAGGCCATTCACAAGATTTTCTCAGAATAAAAGAGATCACATGTTTAATGAGAATATATGAAATCCCTAAAAGTCAGGATAACAAACCGTGTCCTCCAAAATCTCGTGCAACCGAATATCACATCCCAAATATAACTTCCACAAAATCAGCACTTTAAGTAGGATAAGTAGAAACTTATATATGGGAAGAGTTTATTCACAAACAAGAAAGTGTGAAGCCTACGAATCCCATTTGTGTATCCCACACGTTCAACAATTCTCCATAATATCATACATTGACCATATCAAATAATGAAAAGTGGAGAAACACATACCATATTTATCCAAAAATCATGCCGAATATAAATCAATTATGCGTTTCACCATGTAGAACATAACAGCTTCCATACGTTCTTAATATCCGTATAGACGTCTAGCACTTAGACCATATCAACCAAATATTGTTCTTATGCATAACAATCCCTACACATTGTCGTATAAGAATTCCAACAAGGCCTAAGTCAATCACACACGCACAAGTATACCGTTCGATGTTCGAAGCATCCTTTCACTCTGTCCATCAGTCTCTATATAACACACAGTACTCAACTCAACTTTCATCTTTATCCAAACCAAATCGTATCGATTACTTGACTTGTGAGATTCCTTCATCACTAAGTCTCACTCTCTCAACTTAGATATGTTAGGAGTGCTTAATATACCATGTCTAACTTGGCCTTACAACAAAATCCTTTCTATAAGTTGACAAAATGTCAAAATCACTTACCTTGACATCCTTCTCAAATCAGACCACTAACTTAAAATTTCATGTCCTTGTTATCAAGCCCACACTTCTTGTCATTACCGAAACTCAAATCTTAATAGATTTTCCCTTTCTTATTCCGGATAAGTGCATTAGCTACCACATTCGCCTTTTCTGGATGGCAGTGAATCTCGTAGTCATAATCACTCACAGTCATAATCATCAACATACTCAAATACTCGAAATATATAACTGGTAATCCTCTACTCATTTCCTTTATCATCCCAAGAAATTTATTATGGAGCAACATCTATGACCTTTTATTATTACTTACTTGATTCCATACAAGTAATATTTCTACCATCTCAAAGCAAACACCACAACTACATAACCCTTATGAAACGCATCACAACAAACTACAAACTATAATTACTTCAGATCCTTTCAATAATGATAACATCGGTGCAGAACACAACCTATTCCTCAGTGTTCAGAATACAGCTTCCTCGTCTGATAAGGATCAGATCTCGAAACTTACAATTTAGATGTATAAGTGGGACTCACACATCCAATTCTTCTTAGTCAGCTTAATCAATGGTTTAACAATCAGTGAAAACCTTTCGATAAACCTCCGATTATTCCCAGCTTAAACCAAGGAATTAACATATTTCCATCAGCGTCGTTGGTACCGACCAATCATTGATCGTTTCAATCTTGGCAAGATCTTCACAAATACTTTTGTTGTCAATCAAATTCCTTGGAAAACGCAAATATTTCAACCAACATTCACACCTTGAAAACTTTACATACAGTTTCTCTTTTTCCAACCATCCCAAAAATTTATCCTCATAGGCTACTTATGTTCCTCCTTTCCCCTTGGAATAAAATAGAATATCTTCAATAGATAAAATGACTAACTCATCCTAGCACATCTTACACACAAGGTTCACCCAATCCATTAATATGGAATACCCGTTTGTCCATTCCAAAAATATCACTTGCTACTTAAAGTACCCACATCAAGTACGAAAAACAACTATAGGAACATCTTCTTCTCTAACTCTCAGTTTATGTTAACCAAAACTCAAAGTGATCTTTGAGTACACACGGGATCCAGACAAAGTGCATGGATCAAACGAATCATCAATCCTCGGTAATGGATACCGATTCTTGGCTGTCAATTGATAAGCTCTCGATAATCAATACACATCCGAAACAATCCATCCTTCTTTGACAAACAACACAGACGATCATCACTGTAACGAAACTTAATTTAATACATATTTTATCCATCACTTCTCGCAGTTGATCAGATAACTCATTCCACTCTGACGGTGCCAAATGATAAGGCATACAAATACTACTCAACAAAACACAACATCACTACACAATGAAACGCAGAAGCACTACACCTATTGTTTACAATAATCAATCGACACGAACTCCACTTCATGAGCGGCAGCAACTCTACAAAACATCAGAAAAACTTCAGAATACTCTCAGGTCATTA
Organism: Glebionis coronaria; assembly: GCA_025667525.1. Taxonomy (NCBI): domain Eukaryota; kingdom Viridiplantae; phylum Streptophyta; class Magnoliopsida; order Asterales; family Asteraceae; genus Glebionis; species Glebionis coronaria. The sequence continues at coordinate 369,431,058 of CM046875.1, forward strand.
CCAGATCTCCCAACTTCTCCTCAACTACTCGATCACTAATTACCTGAGCTAGGAATACATCATATCCCTCTTTCACACACTTCCTTGTTTCCAAAGAAGATACTTCTCAAACGGAAGGTTCACTCATCACCTCTCATAGTCAAAACTCAGCTTCGCAGCATAATCTAAACCAACAGCTATCAATTTATAGTGAAGATTAGTCCAATCTCAAGCATCAAAAATTCGCACCACTAACCAATTCAGACCAATAATCCACATCTAAAGATTCCAACTCTTTGAGCATCAAGTCGATACTAAACACCTACCTTCCTAAATTCAAGGAACACACTCTCAGTGTAAAACTAACATTAGCAACCTTTCCATCGGTTAACTCCACATCATAGTTAATTGTCAATCTTATTGACTTTCCTTGATAAAACAATTGAATCTTTACAGTTATACCGTTTCTACCCGATCTGAAACCAAACAACATACTGACATAAAGAATCTCAAGTAAGAATATACCATTTACAACATTCAGACTTTAAGGTTTGTCATCATCACTCAAACGTAAACCGGAGCGGCAACATTCCTATCTTGTCAATTTCCTTTCCTTGGACAATTCCTTTGTTTGTATTCTTTCTCACCACGGCTAAAACATATCACTACTCCAGGGGTACTAATTACAATGACTAATCCTCTTGTTCTGCACTTAGCAGCTTTATGACCAGGTTTTCCTAACTCTAGTCGCAATTGTGTAAAATCACCTACATGGAATAGAGTATAGCAAACACACTTGAGATTTATTTGGCTACTTCCAGACACAGTGTCAACACGAATTCCATCATTCCTTCCAGGGTTTAAATACTTATTTCGGCTCATTCCTTCCAGGGTTTAAATACTTATTTCGGTTCTGTCTTTGGTTATTGTTATTACTGTAATCCACACGATTCTAACCTTGATTCGGGTTAGACTGAACAAATTACCACTTTATCTTATTGTTTCAACAATGCTATCTATCCTAACTTGCACTTTCAAGTCCATTAAATCAAACATCCTCTGAATAGCTTCATCTAAAGATTCAGGTTATGAAGAAATAATCTCACTCTTGGTATCACTAGACAATCCCCTAATGTACTGCTTCGTTACCGTACAGTCATTCACAAAAGTATCGGGACATAGCAATTATAGCTCAGAATATTTCACAATAAGCAGTAATATCATCGTCCCTTAGCACTAATTATCTCAATTCGGATTCCAGCTGTCCTAGTTCCTTCTCGGGACCAATCCTAGCAGTCAATAGTCCTTCCATCACGGTCCATGCCTTACTATTAGTCACAACCAATCCTAAAGTAGTCACTTGGTATTCCACCATCTTAGTGTACCATCCTGAAATATAGCATCAGCATATTTCACCTTATTAGTTTCTGAACATCCAATAATCTCAAAGTACTTTCTATCTTATCAATCCAACTATGCAATTCCAATGCACTACTAATACCACAAAACTGCGCAGAACCACACTTCTGAAAACTAACATAAGTACATTCTCTTGAACATGCATAACAGCAGCAATAATATCATCTGGATCAGCAGCATCCTCATTATTGTTAGCAACATCGCCATTATTTTCAGCAGCATCATCATTATTCTCAGCAGCATCATCATTATTCTCAGCAACATCATCAATATTCTCAGCAGGATCTTTTAATTCATGGTAGCACGATCAGATCCAAATGCTCTAGCAATAACTTGTTCGTTCAAAGTGTTCACAGTAGCAGTTGTTAGTTTTGGCAACATATTTCAAGAAACTTAGTCACGTAGCGATCTACTAATGACAAAAATATGATTCCCCTACTCCTTTTCCATTATCACGGAGGGAAGAAACATGTTAAGTATACATATCAAGATAACAGAAGGAATTCTTTATCAGGACATCTCATGGATACTACATGCACGAACAACATAAACTACAATGGTTCATCAACCAAAGCTCAAAAGAGATAATAAAGGCACATCATAGATCATGAGGGTAATTTAGATTGTGTTGAGGATTCAACAAGGCAGTGGCACTGTCTGTCACTACAATCATCTACCGAACAAACTTAAAGGATAATAAGTTCCATCACAATGCTACGACACAAGGGTTTAAATAAGTCCGATCACAAAAGAAAATAAGATACAAAGAAATCCATTACGCGATTAGTTCCTTAGACAGCAGCTCCTCATCCTCCTTAACATTGTTGTCAGCTTCATCACACTCGTCTATTTCCCTTTTCACACCTCAAGGTCAAATCCATAACCTGATGGCAGCTCATTCTCAAAATCCAAATACTCACTGCTACACGGCAGATTAATCACAAGGCAAGTCTCAGTACGACTTTCAACATTCATAAGCTTCCAAGCAATACTTAGAATCAATCTCACCTGAGGCTTCACTCACTCATCCTTTCAAAACTTACCTACTTCTCTTTAAATCATTCAATTTAAAACACACCAATTTATCACAATCGACCCAAGACTAGCAATCTCATCCATCTTCCAAGTCCTAACAAACTCAAATCTCCACATACCAGATACAACCTTTTAAAACCACCTTTCTTTCATATCAACCCTCTAATCACACCAATTTCAACCACATATCTATTATACATCAACTAATCAAACTTCCTCATACCCGATACAAGTCGCAAGAATTCATTTGTAAAATCGTTCAACATGTGGTCCACTGTCCCAGACTCTCGACAGTATATAAGGTCATTATTTAAAATTATATACATATTCATTACATAAAGGAAATTACGATAACAAGTACTGAATGTACTTTCAACAAAGTCAATACATCATAAATACATCATCAATACATCATCATAGTATTTACTTAATAAATACTCTAAAATCAATTCAATTTTAAGGGATACATCAATTATAAAACAATACAAAACAATAATCTTACCGGAGCCTTGCGGAGAAGTTGCGTGCTTTTGTAAAAATATTTTCGACAACAAAGTTATAGTTTAGGACATTTTTCAAAAATCGACCTAATTCGCTATAACTAAAAAGCTCTGATTACCAATCCTAAACACCCCCAAATTACAATGCGCAGCGGAAATACACATTCTGGGTGCTAAATACAAACATTGTTACACAAGACATTTTGAACAAACTCAAAATGATAAATTTGAAATATAAAAGGATTTAAATTAACCATTGTCTAAAACTTTCTATCCCAAGTAAAACAAATTTATAAATATCAGAGTTACATTTAGGTCCCCCAATGACATTATCAAGTCCACAAACACTTTGCCAAAGTACTCGACCGTACAGTATTATGTTTATGACAAAAGGGAAAGAAATCCGTTTTAGACCATCACCACAAAAGCAATCCCGCAATCCTTCTCCAGCAAGCTCCGCAATTCATCATCTTCAATACCTGAAATACATGCTTAAAATCATCAACACAACGGTTGAGCGAGTCTATAGGTTTTCCAAATCAACATTTTAACACAAGAGAAAACTCAATCAAGATCATTTAATAGAATTGTGCGCATACAATCTATTAGTCAGGCATTCTGGCATACAGCAATAACTACTGAATTGTATTAAGCTCATGACACCGACCCCTTAACTTAGTCACCCACGCCTAAAGCCGGCATGACTAGATGAAATTCCAGTGCCCCTACTAGGGTATCATTTGCAAGGATACCAATTCTCATTCTCGTAAAATTATCCTTCCCAGCGGGTTACTCAGCGTAAAGCCTTGGTCTCGGATCGGGTCGTCAGCCCAATAGTACTATTATTAGATAAAGCGGCTATTCCCAACTCACAACATCAAGTCAGAAGATAGTTAACGGCTCATGAATTTAGGGTCTTTTGCAAATAGGGTACTTATACAATTCAAACAACAAAGGCAACAAAGGAAACATTCGGGTCCAAACAATCAATCATGACTTGTGTTCATTTTACTTTCAAATAGCATGTATCCCCCTCGCGGGTTTTAAAATCATTCAAACAATTACAAAAGCGAGGCTATAGACTCACCTGGAGTAATAGTAGTAGTAAGACGATCTTCGACGATAGTTGATGCCCGATAAACACAAAAACCGCAACCTATCAAATAAGGCACGTTCATCAATAATAAACTCGAAAAATAAATCATACATAACAACATCAATCTAAAACTCATAAAGTCACGATAAACTCGAGAGAAAATGATATAAATAACCTCATTATACTTTACTACACATTTACTTATCCATTTTACACTTTTTTTTTACAAAGTCCGCCGGTACATACTACATGTACTAGCTTATTTTACCCCTTTTTAAACTTGTCAACTGTTTATGAAACGACTCGATAAACTAACTTACTATATATAGAAAGTCCTCTTACAAGTTTATCAAATGAAATTACTTTAAAAGTACTTTACCCAACTCATTTTCAAACTATAAAACCCGGACAGATTTACGTTAATTTTTCATACAACCGTTTTAACTTATTTAAACGACTCCGTTTACAAAACCGAAACTCGGGTTTTAAAGTAAACTCAACCTATAAAATAAACACCTCATTATCAGTAGGTTACATTTTTCAAAACATACATTTAGAGTCCCCGAGATTCGATCCAAATATCGACAACAACTACTTGTAGTGTCGATACTCGTCTCCCGGTACACGATCATTCAAAACATCATAACTTCACGCTCGTTTGGAGCTAGAAGCTCTACCTTATATCAAATCGAAGCTAAAAAAATTATCTACAACCCTAGGCTATAAGTTAAGCCATTTTCAAAACATAAAAATTTGGATTTTACACTTTACTTACTGTTATAAAATGACTATAAAAATCTTGTACAAAATTAACTTTTGATAAAAACCAACCATAGAAATGGTCATTTCTATACCCTAATATCATCATACATCAACCATAACATAAAAATCTTAATCAAAATAAAAATCTTAAGATAAAAATGAAGTTTCTAACAAGATTTTTAGCAAGAACCACCTTAGATCATCATGAAAATGCCATGCATGATCATAGCTCCTACCTACCAACATCAAGAAAAAAAATGTGCTTGCATATAAGGAATTCTTACACCAAAATGATCCTTGATCAAATATAAGATTGGGTCTATGCTTGGTTTTGTTGGATTCAACCTCAAACTTGAGATAATTTGAAGTTTGTATGTGTTTGTGTGGTGGGTTGATGTTTCAGCAAACACAAGAGAAAAAGAGAGAGAAAATGAAATTTTTAAATGAAGAAAAAGAAAGTGTATGTGTTGTTTGTGGTTTATATATAGTGGGGTATGGATCAAAGTTGCAATTTAGCAATAGTTGTGGCTAAAAATGTAAATAGTTAGCTAAAAAGCGGAAAATAACTATTAGTCAATTTTCAAAATATTTACGGGCTCGGGTTTCATAAAGATACTTTTAAAAATTTAAAACGTACCTCAAAAATAATAATATCGACTCTCGACTCGACTTAATACGAACATAAAATAAAAACGTCAAAAATATAAACATCGAAACAACAATTGATAAAACATAAAATCTCGGGCATCCGTCGATATCGTGGTCACTAATAATCCTCGCTATTAGTTAAAAGATAAAAATTAAGATCTCCAACGTCGGTTTTAAATAAAACCATCAATCGTCATTTCATTCAACTCATAAAAAAATTCAAAATTATTCATAAAAATAATAATATATAATATTAAATAAATGACCTCGGGTTTGGGTTGTCACAGTATATTTTATAATACTCGCCTTATAGTTTGTGATTTTCAAAATTAAGCTTCACGAAAGTATTTATCTATTTTGCCTTTGATTTCTTGATTGAGATTCGAATACAATGATTGAGTAATGACCTCCCGATCAAGGTTGTGTTTTCACACTTTTGGAGTACTTGTGAATTTACTGTTCTACGTATACAATATAGTAATAGTATTCACACAAAAACGAAAAACCGATAATACGTATTAGTAGAGTACTACTAATACAAATACTATTTATGGTTAGTATATAAAAACAACAATTGCCAAATCAAAACACAACACGCCTCCCCGGCAGCGGCACCAAAATGATGTAGATTTTTTTACTACTCTTTAGGAAAACAGAGCAAAATAGGGAAAGTATTAAGTGTCGGTTTAGGAAAACCAAACACTAATGACCAATGAAGTTCAAGTTCGTTTCGCAAGGAGGCTAGTGTGTTGTTCTAAGAGATGATTAACTTTTGTGATTATATTGACGAGAAAATAAAATAGAGGAGAGATTAGAAGAGAATGACGGTTACGATTATGGATTAAAACTAAGACGAAAATTCATACACGTAAAACCGTAAAAAGTGATAAAATTAAAAATTTACCCTAAAAAATCCTAGAAAATTGTAATAAATCCTATAAAAGGTAATTAGAGTTTACAAAAAATCAAAAATCATTCAAACCTTTTATTTAATTAAATAATAATTTTTTAATGCTAATTAAAGCCCAAAAAATCAATTTAATTAACAGAAAGTCCAAAATGAGATTTTTTCAATTGTAAACCTCTAAAATGACTTAAATAAATTTAAAACTATTTTTTCAAAACTTTAAAATTAATAAAAACTATTTAAAAACAATTAAAAACTATTAAAACTTAAACTAATTCTAAAAATTAATCTAATGACAATAAAAATATTCTAAAGATTGTAAAATTCCTATATGTATTTGATCTAAAAAAATGAAAAAACTTAAAAAAATCTATATTTTAATTTTTAATAATAAAATATTAATAAAAATCCAAAATTTATAAAAAATTCTAAAACGTTGAAAACTCTCTTATTTTAACCTAATAAACACATAAATGAAGTTGAAATTACAAAAATACCCCTATTGGGCCTAGAAATGGGCCAAAAGTCCAAACAGACCCCTTAATGGGCTATTTAAGGCCCAATAAGAAAACTGTTGTCCAGTTAAACCCAAAAGCTCCTATTTGACTCAAAATTTGATTTTAAGAACAAAACTCTGAAGGCCCAAAAGCTGAAAATGTGTTTAAGCTAGCTTATTTCAAAGCAGCTTGTTCTTAATGGGCTTTTTGGCCCATTAAGCTATAAGCTGATGCCATAAGCTCAAATTTGACACACAAGCTTCTTTTGAGTTACTTAAGAGAACTGTAAAAAGAAAATTGGAAAAAGCACAAGGAATAAGCCTGAATAAGCTAAAAGTTGTCTTCACAAAACGACAAAATAGTCGTTTTCGAGTTCTAGGCCACCCCAAGAGCTGATTCAACTTTCAAAAGCTTTTAAATGACTTAACTAAGCTTAATCAACAAAAAGTTTTCCAATAAGCACAATCAATAAGCTGAAATAAGCAAATAAGAACTTAATTAAAAGTCAACCTATGAGTTTTCTAGCAAAAAGTCAAAGCCAAGTTCTGATAAGCTCCAGATCAAATAAATGGGTCAAAGGAGGAAGATCTATTACAAAAAATAAGTTGTTGCAAGTCTGGATAAGCCAAATTGGCTTATAAATAAGCTGAAAGAGAATTAACACTAGTAGGGGCTAGTTTTGGGTGTTAAGCAGTGAGAACTTTTCCCCCTGCTAGACTTTCTTGACTATTTGTCTTATATGACTTTTGTTGGAATCAAGTTACAAACAAGGCACCCTTGTGATCAGTGAATCACAAGGAGTCAGAAACAACAAAGAAATCACACTCCCAATCAGCTAATCAGTGCAGTTAATTCAAAAGATCACCAGACTTCACACAGACATGAACAATAAGCAGATATTAACTTAATAAGTTGTTTAAGCAAAATTCAGCCAACCAAATTGCACCAAAAGCATACACAAGCTATATTTAATTCAAATGAACATACATTAACAAGTTACATGAATTGGTTCAAGGACTAAATCAAGATTCAAGCACAAAAAGTTACTGATGAACACTTAAACAAGCAAATTTTTCACTTTGCTGATATACTTGACCACAAGTCCAATTTCAAACACTCAAATCTTGTTAACAGGTTATATAAACTATGATTTAACACTTTTTAGCCCTAAGCATGCATATACTCTAGGTATTTCCAAAATCTTAGGTCAAAATCAGTTAAAACAAGTGAGATATAGCACAATATTGGATTCAAGGTTTTAAAGCCAACAACTTGCAGAAACTAGCATACAACCAAGTGAATAACAGATACCAACTTAAACAAGCAACTTCCAACAACACAATAGCAAGCTATGATCTTAAACAAATAATCCCAAACACCCCGTATCTTTTTCAAATCACAATTTAAACAAGTATAAGTGTATTCCAAGGTTACCCAAGCCCAATCAAACACAATATCAGTTATATCATGCAATATCAAACAAGATTAGACCATAAAAACAACAAGAACATAAGTAGAACACAAAATCACCAAACAAGCTTCCACAAACAACCCTGCTAAGATTCAACAAAGTTAGAAGCAAAAATCATAAACAGAAAGTTAAAAAAAATGGCAAAATGGATCTGATTGATGCAACCTTATTCCCACACTTGATTATCCCCAAACTATAAGCTCACAACACCTTGATAAGCTCCTTATCAGGGTGTATAGATCACTTATAGCCCAAGATTTCCAAGGTTAAACCAAGCCTTAGCAAAATATCATATTTTTCACTCTTGTGCAATTTCTTGCATAAGGTTTGAAAACAAGTTTTGAGATTCAAGATTTGCAAACATTAAGAGGGTGTTTGGTTAAGCTTATAAGTGGGCTTAGACTTATATTATATAAGCAAATTATGGCTTTTATATAATAAGCTTATAAGCCTTTGTTAAGTGTTTGGTTTAGCTTATATAACTAATATAGTAAAATGACAAAAAAATACATACAAATAAAAAAGATAGTTATTATTAAATAAGGGTATACAAGTCTTTTTAGGTAATATTTATATATAAACCCAATTAACCTTACATAAGCCACAAAAACTTGGCTTATCAAAACCTCTTTATATAAGCTTATAAGCCCACTTATATAAGCTTAACCAAACACTTGGTTTTGGCTTATAAGCTTATATAAGCTAATAAGCTTATAAGCCTACTATATAAGCTAAAACAAAGACCCTCTAAACATAAACAAGCGGTAATAAGGATTGGCAATTGAATTTTCTTCAAAATTTCAAACACATTTCATTAACTTGAAAATGAAAATTACAGAAAAGTGAACAAGGAAAAATTCAATAGCAGGGCTCAAAGTGAAACCCTAATGCCTTTATATAGGCTACAAACTAATGTTAAGAATCTAAAAAACGTAAACCCTAAAGCTGTGAAGTCCCCAATTTGCCCTTTGAGATTTTGAATATATGTTTGATCATGTGACTGAATTTGGCATTTTGTTCAGGTGTGAGTTGTTGTTATGTGATCAAATGATCCATAATAAGCTTAGAATATAAGCTTGTATGTGGGGCATTGGATTCCCTGGGCACATTTGTCTTCTTCCTCAAATGTGTAGCAAGGCACTATACATGTGAGCACATGAGAGACGTGGCAAGGAAAATGTGAGTTGGGTTTTGATAAAGGCATCATCAATCATAAATCTGGAGATTATGGGAGGTTAATTGTTGCTTAAACAAGAATGCCCAAAATTGTTCTTGAGTGAATAGTGGGTGAGTTTAATCCAGATTAGGGTGGGATAAAGTTTAAATATGTGTTAAGGCGCCAAGTTTATTAAATAAATAAGCCGGGTTAAGTGGATGATGAGGTGGAGGAAGGGAGGATTGTGATTGGTGGGATGGGGTGAGTGGGACACGTGTGGGATGGAGAGTGGTTAAGGTATATTCTCTTGTCTGCCAGGTTTAACCCCTCAATTCTCCTTTCTTTGTTAAATGAAGTTTAAACATGCTAAAATCCGTTTTCCTTTGTTAATGAAGTTTCCAACTTCACACTTTTGCCCCAAATACTTTTCCAAAGTATTTTCAGTGGTATTTCTTGCCATTTGTTGATTCTTGAAGGGCTGATTTGGCATTTTCTTCATAGATAATGGTCTTGACTTGTATGGTTGACTTCTTGGAGGACTAAAATTGACAAGTCATGATTTATGAGGGACCATTTTTGCCATTTCTTCAAAGTTAAGGGTCCTTTTTGCAATTTGACATATTTAAAGGACCAAACTTGTAATTTCTTGTAACTTGAAGGCCTTCATGGTATGTTTGACTTTGAGGAGGACTAATATTGACAATTTAGTTTTGTTGAGGGAATAAATTTGCCAATTCTTCAAAGTGGAGGGCCCTTTTTGCATAATCTTCAAATCATCAAGGGTTTGTCTTGGAAAATCTTCATTAGGGCTTGGTTCATTGTGTGGCTTCATTTCCCGTGTTTGTTTTTGCATGATTCTTGTGATCTTTTGTCATTTTCTCAATATCCGTACCTAAAATACACAAGTAACAAACACAAGCATATATTTGGCCATTTTCATGATATTTTATGCATTTAAAGCCCTTTTTGGACGATGAGACTATGTATAAAAGCAGTCTCATCACAATCCAATGTCAAAGGAGGGTGAACCCCAAAATTAATGATGTTATCAAAAAGGAAGTCCTTAAACTCCTTGACGCGGGAATGATTTACCCTATTTCTCATAGCCCTTGGGTGAGTCCTATTCATTATGTCCCTAAGAAGGGAGGAATGACTTTTGTGCCAAACAATGACAACGAGTTAATTCCAACTCCACTCGTGACTGGTTGGAGGGTGTGCATCGACTATCGTAAGTTGAATGACGCCACTCGTAAATACCATTTTCCCTTGCCCTTCATGGATCAAATGTTGGAGCGTCTTGCGGGATACGATTTCTATTGCTTTTTAGATGGTTTTTTCGGTTACTTCCAAATCCCCATCGATCCTCGTGATCAAGAAAAAACTACGTTTACGTGTCCCTATGGAACGTTTACCTATCGTAGAATGCCATTCAAGCATTGCAATGCACCGAGAACTTTTCAACGGTATATGATGGCTATTTTTCATGACATTATCGAGAAGACGATGGAAGTCTTTATGGATGATTTTTTCCGTGTTTGGTAGTTCGTTCACTTCGTGTCTAGGAAATTTGAAACATATGTTGAAACGTTGTGAGGAAACCAACCTTGTGCTAAATTGGGAAAAATGTCATTTTATGGTTAAGGAAGGAATCGTCTTAGGGCACAAGGTTTCGAAAGCAGGGATTGAGGTAGACAAAGCTAAAATTGACGTCATTGCTAAATTACCTAATCCCAAAACCGTCAAGGGAGTTAGGAGTTTCCTAGGCCACGCGGGCTTTTATCGTCGATTCATCAAGGATTTTTCAAAGAATTCTCGACCTATTACACATCTCCTTGAAAAAGATGCTCCTTTTTTCTTTAACGAAGATTGTGTACGAGCCTTTGAAATCCTTAAGAGGAAACTTACCAAAGCTCCCATTCTTGTTGCTCCCTATTGGAACCTGCCCTTTGAACTAATGTGTGATGCAAGTGATTATGCCATAGGGGCCGTTTTGGGGCAACGTCATGAAAAGCACTTCTTGCATGTTTACTATGCTAGCAAGACAATGACCGAGGCTCAACATAAGTATACCACAACGGAAAAGGAATTCCTTGCCGTGGTGTACACATTTGAGAAATTCCGACCTTACCTCGTCTTGACTAAATGCATAGTTTATACGGATCACTCGACAATCAAGTATCTCATGGCTAAGAAAGATGCAAAGCAGAGATTGCTTCGTTGTATGCTCTTCCTACAAAAATTTGATGTCATAATCCTTGACAAAAAAGGAGCCGAGAATCTAACGGCCGATCATCTTTCTCGCTTGGAAGATCCTCACCAAAGTGTGTACGAGAACAAAGAAATCACCAAAACATTTCCTCTCGAGACACTTGGTGTAGTGAATTATAAGGTTGACTCATCCACCCCATGGTTTGCGGACATCGCAAATTACCATGCGGGCAACTTCATTATTAAGGGTATGACGACTCAACAAAAATGTAAATTCTTTCGTGACGTCAAGTTCTACTTTTGGAACGACACTGACCTATTCCGGACTTATGCGTATCAAATTATTCGACGTTGTGTTTTTGGCACCGAAGCTTCTAATATCCTTAGAGCTTGTCACGAGGGGCCAACGGGTGGTCACCATGAATCTAGTCTCACGGCGAAGAAGGTCTTTGATGTCGGGTTCTTTTGGCCTACTATTTACCGAGATGCACATGCACTTGTCAACTCAAGTGACTCATGCCAAGGTCAAGGCAAAGCCTCACAAAACGATGAAATGCCATAAAACATCATCCAAGTGTGTGAAATCTTTGACGTTTGGGGAATTGATTTTATGGGGTCGTTCCCATCATCTCGTGGTAATAAGTACATCCTTGTCGCTGTTAACTACCTATCTAAGTGTGTGCAAGCTAAGGATTTACCCACAAACGATGCTCGTGTGGTAGTCAAGGTTTTGAAGCAATTGTTTTCTCTATTTGGAACCCCTCATGCTATTATAAGCGATCGTGGAACCCATTTTTGCAATGACCAATTTGAAAGAGTTTTAAAGAAATATGGGGTTACACATCGGCTTTCCACGGCTTATCACCCACAAACTAGTAGGCAAGTCGAGGTTTCAAACCGAGCGTTGAAGAGGATCTTTGAGAGATTGATAGGAGAAAACCGGCAATCGTGGCCGGATAAGTTAGACGATGCTTTATGGGCCTTTTGTACCGCTCATATGACGCCCATTGGGTGCACTCCTTACAAGCTTGTGTATGGGAAGAATAGTCACTTGCCAATTAAACTTGAACACAAAGTTTATTGGACCCTAAAGCATTGTAATGATGACATTGAGACCGCGGGAAAACACCAAAAAATGCAACTTAATGAATTAGATGAATTGAGAGACATTTCTTATGAAAATTCATTGATTTACAAAGAGAAAACTAAAAAGTTTCATGATTCTAAAATTAAAAGCCGGGGTTTTAACATTGGAGATCAAGTGTTGCTTTTTAACTCACGTTTGAAAATCTTTTCCGGCATGTTGAAATCCCGTTGGTCCGGTTCATTCACCATTACCAAAGTATTTCCTTATGGGACAATCGAGCTAGCTCAAAATGATGGTCCTAACTTCAAGGTGAATGGCCATAGGTTGAATCACTACTTTGGTGGGGAAGTTCCCTCTTTGAACTACCTCGACCAAGTCACCTTCCCTAATGATAATTGGTATTGAGGGGATCGAGTCGAGGTCATGACTCGGTAATAAAAAACGAGGTGCCTCGTGGGAGAGTCCCATATTTATCCATGTACATATTATTGCTTTCTAATGTAGTTTAACGTGAGGGGATTTGTGCCCTTCCAACCTTTGTTCCGTGGTTGTTTATGTATTGTAGTTTTTAGATGATCATTATCTTCACGATTGGAACCTCTCGTGTTCGTTTTATGGGAGCACTCGATCGTTTGCTTTGAAGAATTTCTCGATATCCATATGATATATCCTTGATTGTTCAAACCTTAGGTTTTTAGCACACTTCATAAACGGCTATTGATTTAATGGTTCCACCTGTGGAAACCATTATTCATGGATCGATTAAGCTTACTAGGATATGCATCTCGTTCATATGATAAACACATCGGAATTGAAGAAGACACATAAACAAGGTGTTTACTTTTCCAATGTTTACTTCTCATTAAATGTTAACTTCAAACCAACTAACCTAGGCATGTTTACAATGAACACACACTCCTAGAACACACGACTTTTGCTTTATGACTACATTGTGAATAATTGAATGAATAAAGCATGTAGGGTGTATGTGTTTATATACTACACATAACCCTCTTTACAAGAAATCTAATTACACTAGAAGTCCCTCCATCTTTTGCTAATAAGTCCTCCTTGTTGTATGAAAGGGCTCCATATTCTTGTAAATCTTGATATTGCATATAAGTCCTTCTTGTTTCATTATTCTTGATTTGTCTCATCAAATTAATTTCCAACAATCTTCCCCCATTTGATGATGAGAAAACCAATCTTCAATTCTTGATCTTTCACGAATGAAACAAGCTTCCCCTTAAAGTAAGATTTCTTGTAAAGACATATCACCACATAATAATAAGTTGCATACCTTGATCTTTGAATCTTATTCCCCTTTTTGTCTCATCCAATAGGGTAAAGATAAACAACTAATAAAGGCTTCCCCTTAAGTGGTGCAAGTAAATGAATCACGAAACATGTAGACTCTAATTGTAGATTACGAATGAAGAAAAACGAATATAACCTATTTGTTGAAGAAGTGGAATCTCCCAAGCTTGTACCTTATATCTTGCACTATTCACGTGACGTCGAACTTATATGATGAGAGTAAATATAAGCAGACCTCGATCTCTTGTAAAAATCCTCATCCTTTTGTGAGACACTGAGCACGATAATGTAACTCCTTCAAGTGATAGCAATGTCACCTAATTGCTAGATTCAGACAAGTCTTCGCCACCAACCATTAAAAGAACAAGCAAGTTATCTCAAAAGAGAGGAGAGTCTTTTGAGATATGTAAAATACAAACATGCGAAAAACAACTCCAAAACCAAAGAAGCAATAATCAATCTTCTTCATCGAAACCTCCAATTTGCAATGAAAATCATCTAAGTACAATATCATCCTCTTCTTTCATGCAACTGATGCCTCTGTCGGCGTTCTGCTTCTAATCCAAGTCGGTACGTAACCACAAGGTTAGCCTTGTCACATAATCAAATAATACTTTATTATAACAAACACAATCTTCAAAAACGAGCCATAAAATTTTAAACAGTCAGTTCTATCTGAGATCCTTTGTCATCCAATATATCATCAGTATGTACTGTCCTATATCGGACAATACGTGTCAGCGTTTGAAAACCAATATATCGGACAACACGCTGTCAGCGTCTAAATATAACGTGTTAGTGTCGTCTCTGTCAGCGTGTGTTTTATTCCTGTCAGCGCCTCGACTCAGCCACTGACACCATCTGTAGCTTGAACTCTTGAAAGTGGCTAAAAATATTACTCCACTGTACCACTACATGTCTTCGTCTTCTTGATATGTCACGATCAAATACTATCACTCATGACCTGCTGTTCAATCCTTACGTCCTTATTGCTGCCTTCCCTTTGCTAAAACCCCATGTGATATACTTAAACCACACAAACACATAACATGGGACCACAATGTGAGCACAGTAGCCATCAAAATTCTTGGCACCATTAATAGTATTCTTTTCATCTTATATCCCTCACGTGAAAACACTACACTTCTTTAATTCATATGATGCGTCCTTTTCTTCTTATAAAGCATCACATGACATTTAACCATAGTACTTTTAAATAGTACCACGTGATTCCACAAGCCAATCATATACATCACGTTAATAAAACCTAACGTGATAAAACTTCACATCATTGTTGGCTTCATTCGTGTAAACATAATTTAAACATTAATACTATTGGAAATCGTCTACTTTATTACTTTCCATAACATTCCCTTAATCTCCTCTCCATCAAATATTGCATTTCCATACAAACGTTCCATGATTATAGTGTTTCCATGTTTAGATCTTTTTCTTTCCTATATGTATGTAACTTTGTTGAATGAAAGAATCAACCTTTGATACCGATTTCTTCATGGTATCAGAGCGGTATCGATTTTAAACACACAAAAAAAAATCTTGTCGTTCTCCATGGCAGGAGATCAAGGAGGAGACAGTGGAAAGAAAACTCAAAATGAGGGAGAAGTAATCGATCATAATTCTCCCTACTACCTACACGCTTCTGACTATCCGAAACAAATGCACGTAAATGACGTGCTCACCGATAAAAACTATGGCGATTGGGAACAAGAAATGATGAACTTTATGTTTGCGAAAAACAAAACGGGTTTTATCGATGGCTCGATAAAAAGGCCAGAGATGAAATCAGACAAGTATCTACCTTGGATGCGCTGCAATGCAATGATTAAGGGCTGGTTGACAACAGCCATGGAAAAGGAGATTCGAAATAGCGTGAAATATGCTATAACGGCGGCCGAAATCTGGAACGATCTAAAAGAGAGGTTTGGTAAAGAAAGTGCTCCAAAGGCGTATGAATTGAAGCAATCTTTGGCTGCAACTCGACAAGACGGTATGACTGTTTCTGCTTATTACACAAGACTACGTGTTTTGTGGGATGAGACGGAATCTATTTTGCCTACTCCTCGATGCACATGTGACGGATGTGAGTGTGGAATCGGAAAGAAACTAGTCGAACTAAAGGGAAAAGAAAGAACTTTCGAGTTCTTAATGGGTCTCGATGATCAATTCGGGGTCATTAAGACTCAAATATTGGCAATGAAGCCCACACCAGATCTGAATGCAACTTATCACCTAGTGGCGGAAGACGAGCAACAACGAACTATCGCCTCGTCAAAGGGATCAACGCGTGAAGTTGCTGCATTCCAAACTAGTTTTCAAGGACGGCGAGAACAACCCCGGAACCAACAAGGAAAGGGATGGACGAAGAAGAAAAGGAACCTGCAAAACGATGAAACTGAATCATGCAGTGAATGTGGAAAGGATGGCCACAACAGAAATGGACGTTTCAAGCTAATTGGGTACCCAGAGTGGTGGCCAGGAAAGGGAAAGGGGGACAAGCCGAAACCAAGAGCATTAATGGTCGAAACTAAACCATGTCCTATACCGGGCATGACGGAGGACCAATATGCAATGTTTCGAAAATTCTTTGGTGAGAATCAAGAGGAACCCGCAAAAGCAAACTTTGCAGGTATTATTAGTGTTAATAGCGAATGGGTTGTAGATTCAGGTGCTACCGAACACATAACCCACCAAGGACATGTCCTTGGAAATTTGCACATGAACACTAATGAAAAACCCATCACCATCCCGAACGGTGAATCCATTCTCGTAAAAGGGAAAAGCGAAGTCGTTTTCAAAGGAGTCTTGAAAATCAAAGGAGTTCTCTTTGTACCAAACTTTCAATGCAACCTACTGTCGGTTAGGAGACTAACCAAAGACCACCATTGTGCTCTAACATTCTTTCCCGATTTCTTTGTTTTACAGTATCTCAAAGCGAGGAACTTGATTGGAGCGGGTGATTGTCGTGGTGGTCTCTATTGGATGGGAGGAATAAAAGAAGAAAGGAAGGCGATGGCGGTCTCTATCGATGCATGACACAAACGTCTTGGGCATGCATCTAATATGAAGCTATCTCATGTTAGTTTTCTCAAGGATGTGTCCTCTCATTTCCATGCAAAAGTTTGTGATTCATGAAACAAGGCCAAACTCACACGATTACCTTTTCAAAATAGTAGTATTAAAACTAGAAATTGTTTTGATTTAATCCATTGTGATGTTTGGGGCATGTACAGAAAACCATCATTAACTAGAGCGAGTTATTTTCTTACGATTGTCGATGATTATAGTAGAATGGTTTGGGTCTATTTACTCAAACATAAATATGAAGTGGGTTCCTGTTTAAACGATTTTTACAACATGGTAAGAACACAATTCGAAAAATCCATCAAGAGAATCAGGTGCGATAACGGTGGGGAGTTCGTATCAAATGACATGAACAAATTCTATAAGGAACGGGGAATTTTCATAGAAACTACTTGCCCTCATACCCCGCAACAAAACAGGGTAGTAGAACGAAAGCATAGACATCTTTTAGAAATTGCCCGGGCTTTATGATTCGAGGCTAGTCTACCCGTTACCTTTTAGGGGGAGTGCATTCTTACTGCCACATATATTGTTAATAGGCTACCATCCAAAGTGATAAACAGCAAAACACCATATGAAGTTATATTTGGACAAGAACTCGAATATAACCATATGAGAGTTTTTGGATGCCTAGTCTATTACAAGAACACAAAATCGAATGGCGATAAATTCGAACCAAGAGGAAAAACTGGAATATTTTTAGGCTATCCTCCGGGCAAAAAGGGATACAAAGTCTACGATATAGAAGAAAGGAAGATAGTGATGACTAGAGACACAAAGTTCATTGAAGAAATCTTTCCTTTCTCCAAGGTTGAGCAAGAACCTTTTGAACAAGAAGTCTTTGAGTACTTAAGGCCCACCTCACAATATGATGAACCACATGAAAACATTCAAAAGGAAATGGAGACAGAAGGATCCTCAATACATGACAATGAGGAAACACGTAGCTTGGATGAATTGTTGGAAAATCAACCAGAAGATTTAATCGAAGAAAATACGTAAGATGGCAACATGCATGATGAATCGATCATTCACCAAGAAATCGAAGAAGGAAGACCAAGGAGACAAAGGACAATGCCGAGACACTTAAGTGAGTATCAAGTCAAGCTCCCACCATCCATCGACCACACGCAATCCGCTGCCGATCAAGGGTCCTCAACGGTACACCCACTATCACAATATGTCTCTTATAATCATTTTTCTAACACTCACAAAGCCTTCCTATCGCCCATCAATAACCATTATGAGCCAAAGTATTTTTATCAAGCAGCTCAAAATGAAAATTGGAAGGAAGCAATGCGAAAAGAAATACAAGCACTTGAACGAAATGGGACGTGGACTCTCAAACAATTACCAAAGGGAAAGAAAACAATCGATTCAAAGTGGGTTTACAAGGTCAAGTTCAAACCGAATGGTAAGGTGGAGAGATACAAAGCGAGACTCGTCGCAAAGGGCTTTACGCAACGGGAGGGTGTGGACTACCATGACACATTTGCACCCGTTGCGAAGTTGGTCACCTTGAGAACGCTATTAACCATCGCCGTAAAACGAGGATGGGAGATTCAACAACTAGACGTTAACAACGCATTGTTGCACGGAGACCTAGAGGAAGAAGTATACATGAAGATACCTCAAGGTTTCTCAACCAAAGATGAAACAAGAGTATGCAAACTGAAAAAGTCAATCTACAGATTGAAACAAGCGTCCCGGAATTGGTACCACAAGTTTACAAAATTTCTAATTGGTCTTGGTTACAAACAGTCCAAATCCGACCATTCTTTGTTCATTTACAAAAATGGTAAGATTCATAAAGTGGCACTGATATACGTAGATGACGTGATACTCGTCGGAAATGATACAAAATGGATTGAAAGAACGAAGTTCCACCTGAACAAAGAGTTTAGCATAAAGGACCTAGGCACGTTGAAGTACTTCTTGGGCATCGAGGTGGCAAAGACATCAGAAGGCTTAGTCCTTAGTCAATATAAATACACCTTGGATATTCTTTAAGACAGTGGGTTACAAGGATGTCGCCCCAGTTCGTTTCCCATGGAACAAAACCTCAAACTTGATAACGGAGAAGACGAATAAAAGGTTGATGCAAGTCAATATAGAAGACTTGTAGGTCGCTTGCTATACCTACAAGTCACTCGCCCCGATATCGCGTACTCCGTAAGCATCCTCAGTCAGTTTGTTGGAGACCCAAGACGTATTCATATGGAAGCGGCAAATAGAGTTTTACGGTATCTTAAAACTACTATTGGTCAAGGTATCCTCTTACCAGCCACCAATGGAACTGAGCTTGTTACCTATTGCGATGCCGACTGGCTAGGATGCCCACTTACTAGACGATCGAGGTCGGGATATGTGCTCCTACTAGGGGGAGCGCCAATATCATGGAAATATAAGAAACAATCCATCGTTTCACGGTCATCAGCAGAGGCAGAATACCGATCTATGGCCGCTGTAGTTAGTGAGATTACATGGCTTCGCTGGCTATTGAAGGAACTAGATGTTGAAATCGTCGGTCCTACACCATTGTTATGCGACAACCAGGCTGCAAAGCATATAGCAAACAACCCCGTTTTTCATGAAAGGACGAAGCACGTCGAAATGGATTGTTACTTTGTTCGAGAACGAGTTGAACGAAAGGAAATTGAGCCCATTTACATCAATTCAAAGCAGCAAATTGCTGATTTACTTAACAAACCACTCGGTGCTCAGGCATTACAAATGTTGTTAGTCAAGCTGGGCATTCGTAACTTACATGCGCCAACTTGAGGGGGAGTATTGGAAATCGTCTAC
The DNA here is from genome assembly GCA_025667525.1 of Glebionis coronaria. Classification (NCBI taxonomy): domain Eukaryota; kingdom Viridiplantae; phylum Streptophyta; class Magnoliopsida; order Asterales; family Asteraceae; genus Glebionis; species Glebionis coronaria. The sequence goes on from CM046875.1 coordinate 369,451,047, forward strand.
TTTATTACTTTCCATAACATTCCCTTAATCTCCTCTCCATCAAATATTGCATTTCCATACAAACGTTCCATGATTATAGTGTTTCCATGTATAGATCTTTTTCTTTCCTATATGTATGTAACTTTGTTGAATGAAAGAACCAACCTTTGATACTGATTTCTTCATGGTATCAGAGCGGTATTGATTTTAAACACACAAAAAAAATCTTGTCGTTCTCCATGGCAGGAGATCAAGGAGGAGACAGTGGAAAGAAAACTCAAAATGAGGGAGAAGTAATCGATCATAATTCTCCCTACTACCTACACGCTTTTGACTATCTGAAAAAAATGCACGTAAATGACGTGCTCACCGATAAAAACTATGGCGATTGGGAACAACAATCACACGTCTTTTCATAGGATAACACTACCTGTTGTTGTTCACGATCTGCTTTCCACAAGTGATCCCTAAACCACGTTCCTTATTTAACTCGATGGCCACATAAACAAACAAACTCTTTTTATACATGGAGGCCTTTAATCACAACAGCTTTTATTTAAGCCCAAACAGCTATCAATTCCAAAACTACATAGCAATATATCCAAAAGATCTTATGTACCTTATGTCAAACTTTTCATAATCATGTGAACAAACTTGAAATAACCCTTTTTGGCTTCACGTGATGTCAAAAAAACAGATCCTTTGGCATCATTACAGCTTTTTCTTCTTTGTGCTCATCCAAATCTAGGGTTTAGAACAAAATAATAACATGACGAATCTGGACACTTTTTCTTCTTTAGAATCGATCTAGGGTTTAATAATTTATAAACCAAAACCCTAATATTAGGGTTTGTAAAACAACCTAGCTCGAATCTTGCATTACAAAAACCACATACCACGTACTTTTCTGCTTTTTATGTCGATCTAGGGTTCAGGGGATGAAACCCTAAATCTTATTTAATAAAAACAAAAACAGAAAATTTTATACCTTTACCAGCAGCCAACTTCGACGAGCTATAACTTTTTCTTGAGACATGAACTCGACGATCGCTCCGGTGAGATCGAAGACACATACCCTGAGCTTTCTTCGTTCTTCGACTCGAACACCTTGTTAGATCCTAGTATCGAGAGCCACCCGCTCTGATAACAATTGTGGAAACCATTATTCATGGACCGATTAAGATTACTAGGATATGCATCTCGTTCATATGATAAACATTGCGGAAATGAACAAGACACATAAACAAGGTGTTTACTTTTCCAATGTTTACTTCTCATTAAACGTTAACTTCAAACCAACTAACCTAGGCGTATTTACAATGAACACACACGCCTAGAACACACGACTTTTGCTTTATGACTACATTGTGAATAATTGAATGAATAAAGCATGTAGGGTGTATGTGTTTATATACTACACATAACCCTCTTTACAAGAAATCTAATTACACTAGAAGTCCCTCCATCGTTTGCTAATAAGTCCTCCTTGTTGTATGAAAGGGCTCCATATTCTTGTAAATCTTGATAATTGCATATAAGTCCTTCTTGTTTCATTATTCTTGATTTGTCTTATCAAATTAATTCCCAACACCACCCTTTCCATGCTAGATTAGGCATTAGACTACGTCTCTAGTATGGGGGTATCCTACTCTTAGACTCGAAACATTGAGGATAATGTTTAACTTTAGTATGGGGGTGAATAGATACTTGCCTTGCCAAACCTTCATGCTTTCCAAATTTTATTTTTTTGTTTATTTTTTGTTGCAAAATAAGGCTAAAAATGGCCAAATTTTAAAATTTTTCTCATGTTTCATAAGTGTTTGAAGACACGAATGTAGATTTGCTGATGGTGAGAATAAGAGTAATTTTTGACTCGACCGCGCGTGTTGAGCACTTAGCTTCGATTCCTTAACTTTATATTAGGCTAAGTCTCTTAAATGAGAACGAGAAATGATAGAGTTAATTATAAATTACTATGCTAAACGTAGAGTACTCGTATTCTTTCAAAAACTCATGTGTTCTCGTTCTTTGCTTATTCTCCCTTCGCTTGTATATATATTTTGCTAATAAGTATTGGCTTAGTGGTTTAGTCTTGATTGTTGGTTTCTAGTATTTTCTAGTAGCTTCCATGAAATTAAATTGGGAAGACATTAAGGTATCGCCATAGTCACGGTTTTGAAGTATCGGTAACCCGAATAATTTAAAGCTTCACCCAATAATAAGATTTCAAGTGCTCACCTAAATCAAGCAAACAATTTGAAGCTCACAAGTCTGAAAAATCGATGCGAAACTGAAAGTGAATCAAGCCTTAATCTTTGAATCTTTAATGATCCAAAATTCGCCTTAGCGTGAGGATATACGTCTTTGGCCATAATAAACACCTCATGGTGAGGTTAAATAAAAGGCAAGGCAAGACCGAAGTCATAATAAAAGCTTCATGGCCAAGTTGAATAAAAGATGGAGGTAAACCTATGATAATAAGGCCCATCCGGTAGGGGGCGTATAAAAGTCTTGGTAATAAGTCTCATGTTCAAAACCGTTATAAAACCGTGTTTATCCATCCTTCTTGTTGACTTAATTTTTTGGCATCGTTGTCTATTAGGGGGGTTATTAATTCGATGGTCTTGGTTACACCGTTATGACACTATTTTTAGACCTAAATCTCTATCATCGCATAAGTAAAAAATGTGTCCTCGTGATCATTTAAGACAAAAATAAAATATATGAGATACCACTTAGGATTATGGGAGTCTAAGTATGTGATTAGGGCATATGAGTAGTGTTAGCATTACTAACTTCTAATGACAATGATATTGTTACACGCTTGGCATGGAATTGGGTGAAAATCGAGGACGATGAAATTATTTCTAACGAAGCATTCACGTGTTCTTGTTCTATGAACCTAAACATCCCATTTTGCGATGAAAATCCTCCATTATGTCTAAAACACAAGTACTAGAAATAGTAGTAGTGTAGTAAGTTTATGATTCAATAAAAGTGCATAAAAATGAATTTTGGAGGTGCAACGATGCTTAATTATAGCATTACGTGAGGGCACGACAATGGTTTAGTATGGAGGAGTAATGAGACTGCTTTTATACATAGTCTCATCGTCCAAAACGGGCTTAAAATGCTTAAAATATCATAAAAATGTGCCAAATATATGCTTGTGTTTGTTCAATGTGTATTTTAGGTACGGATATTGAGAAAATGGCAAAAGATCACAAGAAACAAGCAAACACGAACACGGGAAACGAAGCCGTACAATGAACCGGGCCCTAGAGTTGATTTTCTAAGAAAAGTCCTTGAAGAATTGAAGATTGTACAAGAAGGGTCCTCCATTATTGAAAATTTGACACTTTAAACCCTTGTATATTCATACTTACAAGTTTCATCCTTAAAGTTTGTCAAAATTACAAAAAGGATCCTCAACTTTGAAGAATTGGAAAGAATGGTCCTTCATTTATGAAAACTTGTCAACATTAGTCCTCCACAAAGACAACAATACAAGTCAAGACCTTGAAGAATGAAGAAATACCAAAATCAGACCTTCATATATCAAGATATTACAAAACAAGTCCTTTGAAATCACTTTTGAAAAGTTTTGTGGCCAAAATAGGAAAAACAAAACTTGCTTAACAAAGGATTTGTAGTTTTGGCTGAATAAACAAAAAATGAAAGAAGAATGGAAGAAGGAGGGTATAATCTATCAAACATCCATACTTACCTAGACTAGTGTCATGTTGACTGAAATTGAGTATTTTGAAGTTCGTTTTCTCTCGACTCTTGACAAATTGAAAGTCTTAAAAATCTCAAGTCTTTTATTGTTCTTGATTGTTAGGGTATTTGGAAGTCTATGTCTATTTCAATCAACACGTAAAAAGAATGTAAAATATTAAGATACGTATCCGTAAAACACTTTACAACTACCAAGTATTATTCACAAAAGTCCAAAATGTAAATGCATGAAAGTAAAAGTGCTTGACAAGTAAGATAAATGAAAGTACAAGGGTTGAAATGTAAATGTTAGAAAGTAAAAGGACCAAAAGTGTTAAATCTAACAACTCGTAACAAATTTTAACTAACTTAACAAACTGCCTAACCAATTTTAGCAAAAACTGAAATTACAAGGACTAACAACTTGCAAACCCTAAAATCTTGAAAGATTAGCAACAAATTAACACAATAAGTTAATTCAAGGACCAAATTGCAATTAACTAGGAATTTTTTACAAAAACGGGTTAAGTAAATGAATAAGCTCGTTTGAGCTTAATAATGGACCAAATAAGCTCTAACTTGTTTCAAAATGCTTAAGAAGGAATTTTAGCTAGACATGCACAAGAAATCATCTTAAAAGCTTGTAAAACGAAAGATAGCTTATTCTAATAAGTCAAGAATAAGCAATCCAGCAAACCAGACTTCCACAACTTGATTTTAATGCTCAATCTTGTTAAACAGTTTACAATGAGTATGGAATGTCTTTCCAATTTGAAAATGATTAACTAGATAAGCTGGAATCTGAATTTAAGCTAAAAAGTGCTTATTTGACCAAGCGTTGACCAAAAATATGAAAAAGCTAAAAATGGCCAAATCTACTTAGGACATGTTTGTAACAAGGTTTGTGAAATAAAATTGGCACATTTGTGAAGTAGAAATGGAGATTCAAGAAAACTGATTGGACTTTATCATAGAAACATTCATTTGGTCTTGAGCTTATTAAAGAGCTGATTTCACACTCAATTTTGTAAACGATAGATTTTCCTTACACAAGCTAAAAGTTTGGATATTAAACTTCAACTGAGAACTGGTTTCAAGCAAAATGGTTAAGTAATGAAGACATAGCATTGATTTGAATCTAGCAAGTTTTCTGAATAACTGCTAATCAGATTTTGACCCAAACCTTTTTTCTAACCAATTGCCTTTTTGACCAACTATTTGACTTCAAAACTGAACAAATGTGTTACCACTATGTTATCAAGTATGAATAAGCAAATCTCAACTGAATTTACAGACTTGTATATCAAATATTCATCAAATCCAAACAACACTTTACAAGACTGTTAAGAACTTTTACAAAGCAATTTTGAGTTAAAGTTTGAATCCAGTTATGACTTCTATCCAAACTTTTTAAATGAGTGAAATGAAGAGTTGATAGGTGTGTAAACACCCATCCTTGTACCACTTAATTCTGGCTAAAACAAGACCAAAACACGTATTTAATATCATTTGTTTGGAATTATGCGTGGTTTTTGTGTTTATTGTGTTTTCAAAGCCAACCGGATGGATAATAGAGAAAACATGGGATTGCACAGGATTTATCGAAGAAAAAGACTCAAGATGAAGTCTATTGTCCAAAAGATGCAAAAGATTTGAAGTCACTGGGCCTATTCGAAGATTTATCGAAGAAAAGGACCAAAGATGGAAGATTTACATAAGTCGAAGAAACTCAAGTCTATTAAACGAAGAAATTAAAAGACGAGTTGGATTTAATCGACGACAAATCCCGAATCAGAATCGAAAACGTCAACTTTTACTAGAAAAGACGAGAAGACAAGAAGAACGGGAGAAAGCCCACTCACCAACCAAAGGGGACACCTATATAAAGGGATCCCCTCACACTTTGCATCCAGTTTTTTAGTTTTTCTTTTCCCCATCTTTTTCTCCCTTCTTGTTCGTAGCATCACCAACACCACTAGGGTGTTTGGTGATTTTGATCTTTGTTTTTTCAATCTTGTAATTTTAATCCTTGTTTTGTGATTGTTAAAACATTATTCTATCAATATATTAATCCTTGCATCTCATCTTGTTCATCTTCATTTATTTGGTTAAAAGTTCTTAAGTTCTTATTTGATTGATTTGATCTTTAAAAAGTTGTTGAATTTGTGTTTTTACTGTTTGGATTTGTTATTCATGGTAGTTAAATGATTATTGGTTAATTTGGTAAAATCTTTTTGCTTATTTAGCTTGATTTTTGATTAAAATCGTTTTCCCTGTTCTTCGGGTGAAGTTACTGTTCTTGAGTATTCCCAGAACTTCCGAATGAACTTAAAGTTCCGAATGAGCTGAAAGTTCCGGATGAACAAATCTTCCGAATGAACTGAAAGTTCCGAATGAGTTTAAAGTTCCGAATGAGCTGAAAGTTCCGGATGAACAAATATTCCGAATGAACTGAAAGTTCCGGATGAGTTTGAAGTTCCGAATGAATGTGTTTTTGAAAAGTTCTGAATAAACTTCCTTTTAAATTTTCCGAGTAAACTTCCGGACCAAAAGTTCTGGACGAACTTCCGGATCAACAACTTCCGGACGAAAGTTCCGAGTGAACTTCCGGACGAAAAGTTCCGAACGAACTTCCGAGTTAACTTCCGAATCAAAGTTCCGAGTGAAGGGTTTTTCAAAGTTCTGAATCAAGTTTCCTCAAAAGTTCCGGATGAACTTCCGAATCAATACTTTCGAACCAACTTCCGAGTGAACTTCCGGATCAAGGTGACTTCCGAATCAATTTTCTTTAAGTGTTACTGTGTTACTGTTTTACTGTTTCTTTATTTTTATTTTTATTTTTATTTTAATTAAAGTTTTATTAATTGTTATTAATTTAATTGCTTTTAAATTCAAGTTTACATTTTTCGTGCATTTAAACATTTAGTAGATTAAAAATCCAAACCCCCTTTTTAGTAACCAAGAACAATCATTCCACTTAGAACCGAGATCAATTCGAGAGGATTCCGAGAGACATAATCTGAACCCCATACAAAATGCAAGTATCAAATGGCGCCGCTGCCGGCTCTTCTCGTTAAGATCAAAAGTTTTTTTGTGAGAACTTGGATTTTGGGATCCGTTCCCCGTGAACGTTACTTTTTCATAAAAATTTTCAAAAAATCCTAAAAAATATAAAATTTTCAAAAATACAAAAAAAATTAAAAAACATAAAAACCAAAAATATTTTTGCTTTGTTTTTCTTTGTTCGTTCTTTTGCAGGTGTATGCGCACTCGATCCACGTCTTATCAAGAGCCCGAGCCTCTCGATCACTTAGACATGGCCGGTGTACAAAACAACAACATACCACCTCAAAACAACAATAATAACAACAACAACAACCCACCTTTCAACAACATGAATAATAATAACAACAATGACCCTCAACCGGATAATCGGCCGATGATTGAACTTCTGCAAGCTCATGTAGACGGCAACCATGATCCAATTGTCATACCTCCAATTGCCGCCAACAACTTTGAGCTCAAATCAGGCTTTATCCAGATGGTCTCCGCTCAACCATTCTTGGGGCGTACCATTGATGATCCACACGACCACATCAAGAGATTCTTGCAACTCACTAACACGGTCAAGTTCAATGGTGTTCCACAAGAGGTTATCAGGTTACAACTTTTTCCCTTTTCTTTAGAGGGACAAGCCCGGCATTGGCTTGCTAAGGAACCGCCACAGAGTATTCTCTCGTGGACGGATTTGGAAACCAAGTTTATCAATTACTTTTTCCCACCCTCTCGTACTACCGCTTTGCGGAATGAAATCATAAATTTTGAACAAAAGTACGATGAGTCGTTCAGTGAATCTTGGGATCTTTTAAAGATCTTTTAAGAAAATGCCCACAACATGGTTTTACCAAAGTACATCAAATTAATACTTTTTACAATGGTTTAAGCATGAGTGACCAAGATTCACTAAACAGTGCCTCGGGGGGTAATCTTTTGGCTAAGACTTCCAATGCTGCTTGGGATATCATTGAGAATAAGTCTCGTGTGCAAACCAAGAGTGTTCGGACCAATGTCGCTAGTGCTAGCACTAGTGACAGCGACAAGCGACTTGAAAAAATCACTACGCTTCTTGAATCGCTTGTTACCCACACCGTTAACAACACCAACAGCAACAATGCTAAAAACGCTCAAGTCGGTGTTGTTAGCCAACCATGCGAGATATGCGGGGGTCCTCACTCTTACACTACTTGTACTGCCACCCAACACTACCCTTCTGAGAATGTGAATGCAGCTTATGGCACCTATCCTCAACCTGCTTATCAAGCTAGACCTCAAGGTGACCGTAATTTGCTTAGCTACCGCTCCAACAATTATCTTTCTCCACCCGGTTTTCCTCCTACCAACCCAAACCAACAACAAAACCTCAACCTCCCTCCTCAACAACAACAACAACCTCGTACACCATACATCCCTCCTCACAAGCAGCAACAACTACCTCAACAAAACAACCAAGTATACGAGCAACCTGCTTATCAACCACCCGCATACAATGCTCCTCCCAACCAACCCACCGCTCTTCACCAAGAAGTGGAAACTTATATGAGGACTAACGATTTGATCGTGGGAATTCTTCAGCGGGAAGTGCTCAACCTGAAAGCAGACTTGGTCAAACAAGGGAACGATTTGAGAGCCGACATGAGAAATACTTTGGATAGTCAAACGAATGACTTGAAGAACATGATGGCTAGTTTCTTCCAAGGTAATCAACCCTCTTCTTCGGGTACTCTTCCGAGTAACACCGTTGCGAATCCAAGAGGGGATATGAAAGCAATCACCACTCGCAGTGGCAAAGGTACCAAGGAACCCGAGCTTCCTATACCTCCACCGGTGGTTGTGACTAAGGAGAACGAGTCACCTGCTACTATTCCTCATCCTTCTACTTCCCCAATTTCTCCGCCTCCTTCACCTTCTACCCCCATTTCCCCACCACCCGTGGTTGTGAGTGATCCTATTCCCCTAAAGCCTTCTTCTTCATCCAATATACCTTATCCTTCAAGGTTGAGGAAAGAGAAGCAAAAGAGCAAGGATGATATTCAAGTTTCAAACTTTCTCAAAATGTTTAAACAATTTAATTTTAACATCTCCTTTGCCGAGGCTCTCGCTCACATGCTCAAGTACGCTAAGATGTTTAAAGATCTTCTAAACGACAAGGAGAAGCTTCTTGATATTTCTAACACCCAACTTAATGAGAATTTCTCTGCAGTGCTCTTAAGGAAATTGCCAACCAAGCTTGGTGATCCGGGTCGTTTCCTTATCCCTTGTAACTTCTCGGGAGTAGAGAATTGCATGGCCCTAACCGATCTAGGTGCCAGTATTAATCTAATGCCTCTAAGCGTTTGGAAGCAATTATCTCTCCCTGAGCTAGTCCCCACCAAAATGACTTTGGAATTAGCTAACCATACGGTTGCTTATCCAGTGGGGATAGCCGAAGACGTCTTTGTAGGAGTCGACAAATTTACTTTTCCTGCTGATTACGTCGTTGTTGACTACGACATGGACCCTCGTGTGCCATTGATCGTTTGTCGTCCATTCCTAAGGACCGGTCGCACTGTAATCGATGTTGAAGCCGGTGAGCTTATCATGAGAGTGGGTGACGATAAGATCGTCTTCAACATGGGAAAGCTTTCTAAACAGCCTTATTCATACGAGAGTGTTAATTGTATTGACGTTCTTGATGAGGCTTGTGAAGAACACTTCAAAGATGCTTGTAAAAGTATTCCTACATCTCTTCCCAATGTTGAGACCGTTTCCTCTATCGACTCATCACTATCTCTATTTGGAGAAAGTGATTTCCTTTGGAAAGATTTGGAAGCTACCATAGGAGATGTGAACTTAGATCATGACGATTCTATCACCAATTGGGATGAAGATCTCCGCCTCATTGAAAACCTTCTCAAAGAAGACAATCTTTCTCCTCTATCTCCGACTGTTACTGCTATTGATCCTCCTTCTCCTAACGAGGTGACTAATGATGATCCATCGTTAGTTTCACCATCTATTGAGGATCCTCCCACTCTTGAGCTTAAGGACCTACCTCCTCATCTTGAGTATGTTTTCCTTGAAGACAACGAGAAGTCGCCCGTCATCATCGCAAAGGACCTAAAAGAAGAAGAAAAAGCCCGACTTGTCGCCGTGTTGAAGAAGCATAAAACAGCTATCGCTTGGAAAATCTTCGACATTCGTGGAATTGATCCTCACTTCTTCACACACAAAGTTCTCATGGAGGACGACTTTAAGCCCACAATTCAAAGCCAACGAAGGGTGAATCCAAAAATACATGAAGTCATCAAAACAGAGGTTATCAAACTTCTTGATGCAGGTATGATTTACCCTATTTCGGATTCACCATGGGTTAGTCCAATCCATTGTGTGCCTAAGAAAGGCGGCATCACCGTTGTGCCCAATGCAAACAACGAGTTGATTCCTACCCGTCTCATTACTGGGTGGAGAGTTTGTATAGACTACCGCAAACTCAATGATGCCATGAGAAAGGATCATTTCCCTCTACCTTTTATGGACCAAATGCTTGAACGTTTAGCGGGTAATGAATATTACTGCTTTCTTGATGGTTTCTCGGGTTATTTTCAAATACCCATCGATCCCCAAGATCAAGAGAAGACAACATTCACTTGTCCCTATGGCACATTTGCTTACAAAAGAATGCCTTTTGGCTTATGTAATGCCCCCGGGACTTTCCAAAGGTGCATGTTGGCTATCTTTCATGACATGGTTGAACAAACCATGGAAGTCTTCATGGATGATTTCTAGGTCTTTGGGGATTCCTTCTCTTCTTGCCTTGCCAATTTGGAACGAATGCTTAAGCGGTGCGAAGACACTCGCCTTGTTCTGAATTGGGAAAATTGCCATTTTATGGTAAAAGAAGGCATTGTGCTAGGACACAAAATCGCTAAATCCGGTCTTGAAGTCGACCGTGCTAAAGTAGATGTCATAGCCAAATTACTTCCACCTTCAACCGTGAAGGGTGTGAGAAGCTTTCTGGGTCATGCGGGCTTCTATCGTCGTTTCATTCAAGATTTCTCTAAAATCGCTCGCCCGATGACCCACCTCTTGGAAAACGATACTCCTTTTATCTTTTCCAAAGAGTGCCTTGAAGCCTTCAACTTGCTTAAAGATAAGCTTACTAAGGCACCCGTCTTAGTTACCCCTAATTGGGAGCTGTCTTTCGAGTTGATGTGCGATGCTAGCGACTTTGCTATTGGTGCGGTTTTGGGCCAAAGAGTGAATAAACACTTCCAACCAATCCATTATGCTAGCAAGACAATGACGGGAGCACAATTGCATTATACGACAACCGAAAAAGAGCTTTTAGCTGTTGTCTATGCTTTTGAAAAGTTCCGCCCCTATCTTGTCCTTTCCACCACTATCGTATACACGGACCATTCCGCGTTGAAGTACTTGATGACAAAGCATGATTCTAAGCCAAGACTTCTTCGCTGGGTTTTACTCCTTCAAGAATTCAACATTGAAATTCGTGACAAGAAGGGAGCCGAAAACCTGGCCGCGGATCATCTGAGCAGACTTGAGGACCATATCAAGGGGATCATCCGAACAAAGAGATCAATGAATCTTTCCCCCATGAGACCTTATTGTCTATAGATCTCAATCTCGATGGCACCCCGTGGTTTGCGGATATTGCAAACTACTTAGCGGGTGGTGTTCTCATCCAAGGGTTAACTTCCCAACAAAAAAAGAAGTTCTTGAACGATGTTAAGACTTACTTTTTGGATGACCCTTTTCTATTCAAACAATGCGCTGACTTGATTATTCGCCGATGTGTTGACGGACCGGCCGCTTTGGACATTCTCCAGGCTTGCCACAAAGGACCCACCGGTGGTCACTTTGGTCCCAACTACACTGCCAAAAAAGTGTTTGATTCGGGATTCTATTGGCCCACCATTTACCGTGATGCTCACGAGATGGTTAAACATTGTGATTCTTGCCAAAAACAAGGCAAGATCACACATAAAGATGAGATGCCTCAAAATTTCATACAAGAATGTGAAATCTTTGATGTATGGGGCATCGACTTTATGGGTCCATTCCCTTCTTCTAAAGGCAACAAATACATCCTTGTCGCTGTTGACTACGTTTCCAAATGGGTTGAAGCCAAGGCTTTACCCACTAACGACGCGAGGGTGGTTTGTAAATTCTTGAAACAACTGTTTGCTCGATTCGGCATTCCTCGTGCTTTTATCAGTGACCGCGGGACTCATTTTTGCAACGATCAATTTGCAAGAGTCATGGCGAAGTACGGTGTCAATCACCGTCTTTCCACCGCTTACCATCCTCAAACCAACGGTCAAGCCGAAATATCCAACCGTGGATTGAAAAGAATTTTGGAGCGTACTGTGGGAGAGCATCGCGCCGCGTGGGCCGATAAGTTAGATGATGCTTTGTGGGCTTTCCGTACTGTTTACAAGACCCCGATCGGCTGTACGCCCTATCGTCTTGTGTACGGGAAAGCTTGCCACCTCCCTATCGAGCTGGAACATAAGGCATACTGGGCCTTGAAGTGGGCTAACTTCGACATCAACAAAGCCGGTGATTTTTGCAAGATTCAACTCAACGAGCTACAAGAATTGAGGAATCAAGCTTACGAGAACTCATTGATCTACAAGGAGAAGACCAAGATGATCCACGATGCTAAAATCAAGAACCGAGAGTTCCACGTTGGTGATCAAGTCTTACTCTTTAACTCTCGGTTGAAGATCTTCTCAGGCAAGTTGAAGAGCCGCTGGTCTGGTCCATTCACCATCGCCAATGTTTTTCCCTATGGCACCATTGAGCTTTCTCAGCCAAATGGGCCCAACTTCAAGGTGAATGGCCAGCGTTTGAAATTGTACTTTGGTGAGGACATCTCTCAATAGATGATTCCATCCCTCACCACGTTCCCCATGAACTAATTTTGGCTCGAGTCAGGCTCGTGACTCGGTTATAAAAAACAAGCGCTCCTCGGGAGGCAGCCCGAGTATATATCCTTTTCCATTTAACCTCCTAAGTGTAGGGGGGCCTCTATAGGGTGTTTGTTTTTGTGTGGTGATGTGATTAAAGGGATAAGTGCACTCTTGGAATCTCTGAGGAACCGTGCTCCCGTGTTATCCGAAATCTGGTTCTATCTCTCAACTATCGTGATTCAATTTTCTTCATACTCACATTTGAAATTGATCACGTTAGTCGTCTCTTCCTTAACTTGATTTAACCAACGTGCACAATGTCATAAGTGTAGGGGAGAATTTTCCCAAATGCTTAAACATTGAGGACAATGTTTATCTTAAGTGTAGGGGGGACTTCTATCGAAGTTTTAAGTAGAATTTTCCATGAAAATGCCTTCATTTAACCGGAAAATCATCTTTTTCAACATTTTTCAAATTTTTTATTAACTTTGGCCATTTTGTCGTAATTTTTAAATTTTTATCGTTGCTTTCATATGTATATATCCCGCAATAAAGTCAAAAATATTAATAAAGTGGTGTAGCTAGTTGAGAAATCTTTGACATATTAGGCCTGTTGCGTTTATTTTGACTCAACCCGAATAGACTTATCCAAGTTTATTCTAGCTAGTATCCTTAACCATGTAGACCTTAATTGGTTTATTAGGCTAAGCATCCACGAGTCTCATTACTTGAGATTTTAAATTTTGGAGGACGAGAAATGATAGAGTAAATTATAAGTCGGTATTCTAGCACAAGCTCACTTGGTGTAATTATTTGCCTATTCTCCCATCACTTTCTAATAATTTATCTGCAATAAGTAAGGTCGTACGATTTGAAAAGTTACTTAGCTTCTAGCCCAAGATCGTTTAAAAGTTGCTCGGTAATGATAAGAGTTCATAGCCAAGGCATAACTTATGAAGCGGGGCGCGAAGATTGGCGAGTCCGAAAAGGCCCTAACAAGGCATGAGGATTCCATTTTATTGCTAAAGATCCAAGGTGATGTGAAAAGAATTATTCCCAAAATCGATATGAAGGATCAAGACTCACGACGAAAAGCAATCAACTCCCATGAAGATGATGGAGAAGTCTATCCGAAAAGACCCTAACAAGGTATGAGGATAAATAGATCCAAGTCCGAAAAGGAGGCGGATCGTTGTATCTCAAAATCCCAAATAAAGATTGAAGAAATAATCATGAAGTCGTGGTCAACAAAGTTGGAGTACCTCTCAAAAGTCTCCAAGTGAAGAAACTCTATGAACGATGAGAAGACCATTATCTCAAGCACGTCTCTCAAGATATGAAGTATGAAGTACATGCCAAATATCGGCCCGAGAAAGGTCTCAAATCGTGAACCGAGTTATGCCAAGATATGAACTTTTTGATATCCCGAGAAGCAGTTTTAAGAGATTTTGTCCTTTAGCTAACTATTGATCAAATCGTCCTACTTTGCTTTCAGCCTAAATAAACTATCGAAATAAGTCCAAAAATGTATCTTCATGATCATTCTAAGACAACAATAAAATATAAGAGACACACCTAGGAATAAGGGAGTTTAAGCATATAATTAAGCCATGTGTGTAAGTGTTTGATTTACTAACTTATAATAACAATGATCTCGTTTTTAAGCTTAGTTTGGGGAACGTGAAACTTGAGGGTGATAAATCTTCGCAGCACCAAAGCCCTAATGTAAGTCCTCGATTCCTTTGCAAGTTATTTCCATCCTTTTGTTTACTTTAAAGTTTTAATTTCTCTTAGTATTTTAATTTTTGTTTAAGTAGTATTTTAATAAGGCCAAGGTTGATTAATTATGAGAAAAGTGTAAAATTGCTTTATCACTAAGCATTGCATGAGGGCATGGCAATGGTTAAGTGTAGGGGATTTGATAGGTGTGTAAACACCCATCCTTTTACCACTTAATTCTGGCTAAAACAAGACCAAAACACGTAGTTAATATCATTTGTTTGGAATTATGCGTGGTTTTTGTGTTTATTGTGTTTTCAGAGCCAACCGGATGGATAATGGAGAAAACATGGGATTGCACGGGATTTATCGAAGAAAAAGACTCAAGATGAAGTCTATTGTCCAAAAGATGCAAAAGATTTGAAGTCACTGGGCCTATTCGAAGATTTATCGAAGAAAAGGACCAAAGATGGAAGATTTACATAAGTCGAAGAAACTCAAGTCTATTAAACGAAGAAATTAAAAGACGAGTTGGATTTAATCGACGACAAATCCCGAATCAGAATCGAAAACGTCAACTTTTCTGAAAAGACGAGAAGACAAGAAGAACGGGAGAAAGACCACTCACCAACCAAAGGGGACACCTATATAAAAGGATCCCCTCACACTTTGCATCCAGTTTTGTATTTTTTCTTTTCCCCATCTTTTTCTCCCTTCTTGTTCGTAGCATCACCAACACCACTAGGGTGTTTGGTGATTTTGATCTTTGTTTTTTCAATCTTGTAATTTTAATCCTTGTTTTGTGATTGTTAAAACATTATTCTATCAATATATTAATCCTTGCATCTCATCTTGTTCATCTTCTTTTATTTGGTTAAAAGTTCTTAAGTTCTTATTTGATTGATTTGATCTTTAAAAAGTTGTTGAATTTGTGTTTTTACTGTTGGGATTTGTTATTCATGGTAGTTAAATGATTATTGGTTAATTTGGTAAAATCTTTTTGCTTATTTAGCTTGATTTTTGATTAAAATCGTTTTCCCTGTTCTTCGGGTGAAGTTACTGTTCTTGAGTATTCCCAGAACTTCCGAATGAACTTAAAGTTCCGAATGAGCTGAAAGTTCCGGATGAAAAAATCTTCCGAATGAACTGAAAGTTCCGAATGAGTTTAAAGTTCCGAATGAGTTGAAAGTTCCGGATGAACAAATCTTCCGAATGAACTGAAAGTTCCGGATGAGTTTGAAGTTCCGAATGAATGTGTTTTTAAAAAGTTCCGAATAAACTTCCTTTTAAATTTTCCGAGTAAACTTCCGGACCAAAAGTTCCGGACGAACTTCCGGATCAACAACTTCCGGACGAAAGTTCCGAGTGAACTTCCGGACGAAAAGTTCCGAACGAACTTCCGAGTTAACTTCCGAATCAAAGTTCCGAGTGAAGGGTTTTTCAAAGTTCCGAATCAAGTTTCCTCAAAAGTTCCGGATGAACTTCCGAGTCAATACTTCCGAACCAACTTCCGAGTGAACTTCCGGATCAAGGTGACTTCCGAATAAATTTTCTTTAAGTGTTACTGTGTTACTGTTTTACTGTTTCTTTATTTTTATTTTTATTTTTATTTTATTTCAAGTTTTATTAATTGTTATTAATTTAATTGCTTTTAAATTCTAGTTTACATTTTTCGTGCATTTAAACCTTTAGTAGATTAAAAATCCAAACCCCCTTTTTAGTAACCAAGAACAATCATTCCACTTAGAACTGAGATCAATTCGATAGGATTCCGAGAGACATAATCTGAACCCCATACAAAATGCAAGTATCAAGAGTATTTGAGCTAAATTCAGACTTGTTAACACACTAAATCACAAAATGCACTCAAAGACTTTTAACTTATGAAAATGAAGACTAAGAACAATAAAACTCAGATTTAAGCTACAAGTTTACTCAAAGATGACCAAGCCAACACAATTACTCTAAAACAAGGCTAAACACATGATCATAGCAGCAAGTAATGTTTACTCTAAGAATTTAGCATGCATAACAATTCAGGGAAACCAAAAACAGAATTTCAAAACCTTTTAGCTTGAAGCCTCCATTGATGGAGTAGAGGAGTGTTGTACTCTCTAATCCTACTTCCTTCAAACCCAATTCAGCTACAATCTACAACCATATCACCTCCAAGTGCTATTTCTGAATCAAATCAACACATTCTGCTTCTATCTACTTCAACAGGAACTGGCATGAACTGAATAAGTTGTATCAAACTAGATTGCTTCCAAAACAACTCAGGAACACTTCATTGATCAGTTGTGATCAATGAATCCCCAACACATCAACAGTAATGCAGGAATGAATTAAGTGAGATAGAGATAAGAACTGAATTTTTGTGATTTTATTTATTTGGAGGGAAAAGAGGTTACAACAGCTAACTAACTATCTAACAAACTTCTAAGTGTGTGTTAATCACATTAGAGTTGTTATCTAACTGAATGTAGAAACAGATTTGAGAGGAAAACTAAAAGTGTATGTTTTTTCACACTTTAACTACTCACTAAAAATGAAGTAGCTAGTTTCTATTTATAGTGGTTGAATGATGAAATGTTGGAGTGGTTGACGTGTCTCATCCAATGGGAAGATGCCAAGTGTCAAGAACTGGTGAATTGTAGATTTGGCTCCAAGAACACCAAAGGGTGTTTTTTATTCCTCCACTTTCAGTCTAATTAAGTTGCATAGTTGAATTCGTCTTCACATTTGAAGCCTTTTTCATGTAGAAAGTTTTTCCTGAAATGCCTTGTAGCCCAAATTCGATACAGGGCTTGTTCTTTGTTGACGTTGACATGTGTAAATGTTTTACTGGATACTGGCCTCTCACACAGATCATTATCTTCTTCGGATATAATGGATTATTGGGTGTAGCTCTCTGATTGGTGGAAAGTGAAGTAAGTGCGCTCACTGTTTGGATTCGGTTAATAAATGAGAAAGTGAGCTGGCAAACTAGCTGGCAATCCGAACCCTTTATTTCTTGCATTTTTTATTGGTTCACAAGGTGATGACACAGATCAAGACCAAAGTATATGTAACTTTTTCATTTTCAATCCCTAAATTTAGCAGATTATTCAATTTAGCTCCTTTCTTCATTCTTTGGGCAATTTAGGTCCTTTGACTTGTATTCTTCACTTTTTAAGCCTATTGACTTGTTTGACTAGAAGTTTGACCATGTTTGAC
This sequence comes from Glebionis coronaria, assembly GCA_025667525.1. Classification (NCBI taxonomy): domain Eukaryota; kingdom Viridiplantae; phylum Streptophyta; class Magnoliopsida; order Asterales; family Asteraceae; genus Glebionis; species Glebionis coronaria. The sequence continues at coordinate 369,468,650 of CM046875.1, forward strand.
TTTAATCTTGACTTTTTCCAAAGTTTGCATTTAAGTCCCTCAACTTTTAAATGTTGTCAAGATAGGTCCTTCATCTTTAAATGGCTTGTCATCTTTGATCCTTCTTTTGTCTTTTCATCATAAATGAGCTTGATTTTCTCTTGTTTGCTTGAAATTGTATCCTTGTTACCTATTTAAGCACAAACACAAAACATACCACATAATACTGCTTTATAGCACAAAAGTTAGCTATTTTCTATGTGTTTTAGGGTAATTTGTTGATTAATTGATATGAGATTTTGCTCATATCAAATCCCCTACACTTGATCATTGCTATGACCTCATGCAATGCTATATTTTAAATCACAATTTTACATTTTTCTCATAATTAACCCACCTTGGCCAATATGAAATGCTTTTACACTACTCTACACTATATGATGCATGATTTTGAATTTGTACAATGCAATGCAAAGAAGAACAATTCTATTTATATATTTTTTATTTTTCATAAATGGTTTTGATGAAAAAACTCATAAATAAAATCAATGACTTAGATTAGGGTTTTGGTACCATGGACACTTATCACCCTCAAGTTTCACTTTCCCCATACCAAGCTTAAAAATAGGATCATTGTGTTCACAAGTAAAAAGTGCATCAACTTATTCATGACAATTAAATGTGGAACCGGTTATTATTTGAGCAAATTGCTTTTGGGCAGATTTGTCATTATTTGAAGCGTGAAATATAAGAAATGTAAAATCCAAAAATAAGGAAGCACGGTTTTAACCCTAAGTAATCCTCTCATCCAATACTTGAAAAACCGCTCACAAGTAAATAAGTCCGTTTCAAGAGTAATAAGTCATTCGCCTTATCTGTAAAATCCTCATGTCATGCATTAATAAGTAGCTACACACTCGCTAAGGAAAGAAAAATAAAACACACGCAATAATTTACATACGCCGCCTTTTTGAGACTTTGTATCTTCAATCCCGCAACCCGTCAAGGTAATATTAGATTGGAGCAACTATCAAATCCCCGAAACCCGTCAAGGTAATATTGGATTCAGTAGTTACTATAGTTAACACTTCACTGCCCCTCTTGGGAGTCTTGTATAATTATTATTTTTTTATTTTTATTTTTTTTATTTTTATTTTTTTTTTCTAGCCACTCATTTTTTTTCATAAGCCGCTATTATTTTTCTTTATTCCTGACAAAGAAAGTTGAAAAGAATAAAAGAAAAAACACCCGCTAAGTATTAAGCATGACATAACTCTAGTACACATAAACCGTTCTAACTTAGAATCTTAAGACGTACTTATACCAACCATTAATGATTAGACAAAAATGCATAAGAGACTACAAACCGATTAAAACCGGTCTTGATTATTTATTAACATATATACATGCGAAGAAAATAGAGGCAAAGAAGAGAAGGGTTTAGCCATAAGTAATTATCATGAAGTTTATCTAGCCCTTTTATACTTGCTTCAACTCTATCATCTCCCATTCTCCACAAATTTAAAATCTCAAATAATGAGAGTCGTGGATGCTTAGCCTAATAGACCAATAAAGGACTACATGGTTAAGGATACTAGCTAGAGAATGTTTGGATAAGAAAATTCGGGTTGAGTCAAAGTATCCATGGCGGGCCTAATATGTCAAAGATATCAAAACTTGTTAAACCATATCCTTTATTATTTTTTTCTTTTTATATATTTTTGATGAAAAATAAAAGAAGAAATATATACAAAGCAAATGTGTTATGCAAATGAAAAATGTTAATGCAAAAATTATGAATGCATATTTTTGGTGGCCAAAGTAGATCAAAAATTTGAAAAATGTTTGAAAAATTAATTTTCCAAGGTATCATGAAGGTCAATGACAAAGTCTAGGTAAGGTCACTTCGATAGAAGACCCCCCTACACGTAAGCTAAAGATTGTCCTCAATGTTTAAGAGCATGGACGTATAACTTCCCCTACACTTATGACAATGAATAGACTTTGCTTAACCCAAGCTAAGGAAAGATCAACTATAGTGAATTCATTTTTTAAAGCACAATCTGTCTATGAAAAATCACAATAGTAACAAAGTGAACCGGATACAAGGGCCTCCTCCATAAGCTCCAAAACACGTGATGAGTGAGCAACCCTACAAACAACATGAAGACAAAAGGAAGGTCTCCCATACACTTCTCATCAACTTTATACTCTTATTGATAACCTACCACACTCTATGTCTAAAAACTCTAAACCTAGTTATTCAAGCTTGATTTAAGGAGTCTCTAGCTCGACTCTTCCCTCAATGAATTAATTCATGGGGAAAATTGGAATCTCTTGGACCATTTCAACGGAAATTTCCTCCCCAAAATAGTGCTTAACACGGTGACCATTCACTTTGAAATTCGGACCATCGGGTTGTGACAACTCAATAGTTCCATATGGAAATACTTGAGAAATAGTGAATGGACCGGACCATCTCAACTTAAGACTGACCGCAAAGAGTTTCAACCTTGAGTTAAAGAGGAGAGCCGGCAATCCAACTTTGAACTCACGGTTCTTGATCTTAGCATCATGCAATTGCTTAGTCTTTACCTTGTAAAGCAATGTGTTTTCATAAGCATTGGCTCTCAATTCATCCATTTCATTGAGTTGGTCCTTTCTATGTGAGTCGGCTTGTTTTAAATCAAAGTTAGCCCACTTAAGAGCCCAAGAAGCCTTATGCTCTAACTCGAATGGGAGGTGGCATGCTTTTCCATAGACAAGCCTATATGGAGTATAACTAATTGGTGTCTTAAAAGCCGTCCCAAAAGCCCACAAAGCATCATCAAGCTTATCCGACCAAGAAGCTCGATGCTCTCCCACCGTTCTTTCCAAAATTATCTTTAAACCACGATTTGTGACCTCGGTTTGACCATTGGTTTGAGGGTGATACGCGGTAGAAAGTCAATGATAAACACCATATTTCTTCATAACTCTTGTGAATTAGTCATTACAAAAGTGAGTGCCACGATCACTTATAATGGCCCGAGGTACACCAAATCTAGCAAATAATTGCTTCAAAAATTTCACTATAACTCTAGCATCATTAGTAGGTAAGGCTTTGGCCTCAACCCATTTTGACACATAATCCACCGCTACGAGTATGTACTTATTTCCCTTAGAAGATGGAAAAGGTCCCATAAAATCTATTCCCCACACATCAAAAATCTCACATTCTTGTATGAAGTTTTGTGGCATCTCATCTCGTTGAGTAATTTTTCCTTGTCTTTGACATACATCACAAAATTTCACCATCTCTTGGGCATCTTTGTAGATTTAGTAACCCGAATCAAAGACTTTCTTGGCAGTATAGTTGGGCCCAAAATGTCCACCCATAGGTCCTTTATGACAAGCTTCTAAGATCTTAAATGCCTCGGGCCCATCTACACACCGTCTAATGATTGGTCCGCACATTGCCTAAAGAGGTAAGGGTCATCCCAAAAGTAGTATTTCACTTCCTTAAGAAATTTCTTCTTTTGTTGTGAAGTGAGACCCTCTATTAGCACATCCCCCATAAGATTGTTTGCAATATCCGCAAACCAAGGGGTGGCATCCTCCTGAGAAGAGATAGACATGAGCTCCTCTAATGGAAAGGATTCATTGATTTCCTTATGAGCCAAATCTCCTTGAAAAGGATGCCCAAGTCTACTCAAGTGATCCGCCACTAAATTCTCGGCTCCTTTCTTATCACAAATCTTTATCTTAAACTCTTGTAACAATAGAAACCATCTCAAAAGTCTAGGCTTAGCATCTTGCTTTGTCATGAGGTACTTGAGAGCGGAATGATCCGTATACACTATGGTTTTGGATAGCACAAGATAGGGTCTAAATTTCTCAAAGGCATAGACTATATCAAGCAATTCTTTCTCCGTGGTGGTATAATGAAGTTGAGCACCCTTCATGGTTTTAGTAGCATAATGTATAGGTTGAAAATGCTTATTCACTCTTTGTCCTAACACGGCCCCCACGACATAATCACTAGCGTCACAGATAAGCTCAAAAGGCAAATCCCAATTTGGAGAAACCAAAACGGGAGCCTTAGTCAATTTTTCCATAAGTATCTCAAACGAATCCAAACACTCTTGGGTGAAAATGAAAGGAGCGTCTTTTTCCAAGAGGTAGGTCATCGGTCTTGCTATCTTAGATAAATCTTGTATGAAACGTCCATAGAACCCCGCATGACCCAAAAAACTTCTAACTCCTTTCACCGTGGTAGGTGGGGGAAGCTTAGCAATCACATCTATCTTAGCACGATCCACTTCTAAACCTTTGTTGGATATCTTATATCCCAAGACTATCCCCTCTTTGACCATGAAATGGCACTTCTCCCAAATAAGAACAAGACGTGTTTCTTCACACCTCTTTAGCATACGTTCTAAATAGGAGAGACAAGAATTGAATGAATCTCCAAAAACCAAGAAATCATCCATGAAAACATCCATAGTTTGCTCAATCATGTCATGGAAAATTGTCATCATACACCTTTGAAATGTCCCCGGTGCATTACACAAGCCAAAAGGCATTCTCTTGTAAGCAAATGTACCGTAGGGACAAGTAAATGTGGTCTTTTCTTGATCCTTAGGGTCAATGGGTATTTGAAAATAACCCGAGAATCTATCTAAAAAGCAATAGTACTCATATCCCGCTAAGCGTTCAAGCATTTGGTCCATAAAAGGCAATGGGAAATGATCTTTCTTAGTTGCATCATTGAGCTTCCTATAATCAATACAAACTATCCAACCCGTAACAAGTCTAGTAGGAATAAGCTCATTGTTCTCATTGGGCACTACGGTGATTCCACCCTTCTTAGGAACACAATGTACCGGGCTAACCCATGGAGAGTCAGAAATGGGGTAAATCATGCCCGCATCAAGGAGTTTGATAACTTCCTTCTTAATGACCTCATGGATTTTAGGGTTAACCCTTCTTTGGCTTTGAATAGCGGGTTTGTAATCATCCTCTATAAGGATTTTGTGTGTACAAAAATTTGGATCAGTTCCCTTTATGTCAGATATTTTCCATGCTATGGATTGCTTATGTTTCTTAAGGACTTCTATGAGTTTTTCTTTTTAATCCTCTTTCAAATCTTTAGAAATGATCACGGGTAATTGGTCTTTTCCCTCTAAGAAAGCATATTCTAGGTGAGATGGAAGGTCCTTAAGTTCAAGGGTAGGTGGACTCTCTATGGAACGTTTCACTATGGATGGATCATCATTGGTAACTTCTTGTGGGATAGGTAAAGGAATGGGATCCTCATTGAACAACTTTTAGATAGTGAGAATGTATTCTTCCCAATTGATGGGAGAATCATCGTTACCAAGGAAGTTGGACTCAAATTCCTCCAAGAGGAAATCACTCTCTCCAAAAGGTGTTAAGGAGGGAGCAATTGAGGCAACGGTCTCTACATGAGGCATATCTTCACTATTACTCTTACAATCATCATGGAAATGCTCATCACACACCTCATCAAGTAAATCCACTATGTTGATTGTTTCACAAGCTTGAGACTTCTTAGTCACTTTTCCTAGCTTAAACACCACTTTCTCATCCTCAACTCTCATAATTAGTTCTCCCTCCGCCACGTCTATAAGAGTATGACTCGTCCTCAAAAATGGTCTTCCAACAATTAGAGGAACTCTCGGGTCCATATCATAATCAACCACTACAAAGTCGGTCAGAAAGGTAAACTTATCCACACCTACAAACACATCCTCCGCAATACCTACCGGGTAAGCTATGGTACGATTGGCTAACTCAAGGGTCATCCTAGTTGGAGTGAGCTCGGGAAGAGAGAGTTTTTTCCAAACCGATAAAGGCATGAGATTTATGCTTGCCCCTAGATCTGCCAATGCCATGCAATTTTCCATCCCGGGAAAATTACAAGGAATCAAAAAGTGCCTCGGATCTCCAAGTTTTGTAGGTAAGATTTTGAGCAACACGGCGGAGCAATTCTCATTAAGGGATGTGTTAGGTAAATCCACCAATTTTTCCTTGTTGGAGAGTAGATCTTTGAACATCTTAGCAAATTTTGGCATATATGCAAGAGATTCCGAAAAGGAGATGTTTATGTTAAGTTGCTTGAACATCCTCAAAAAGTTTGAGACTTGTATATCATCCTTGTTTTTCAATTTCTCCTTTCTCAATCTTGAAGGGTAAGGAAGGTTTAGTTTAGGTATGGGTGGAGTAGGTGTTGTGGTGTAAGATTTGTCTTTGTTAGCTTCTTCATTGGTAGATGTGGAAGGTAAATGAGAAGTGAGTATAGGTTGAGAAGGTGTAGGTGGTGAAGTGGTAGAGCTTGGAGGTGGTGAAGAAGATGTACAAGGCTTATCACAAGTTGGAATGATTGTAGGCTTAACAATAGAAGGTGTAGGAGGTGAAGGATCATTAGTCATTTTTACACTTTTTGTTGTGATAGCATTGACATTGGCCCTCGGGTTTGTTTGTGTGTTAGAAGGTAAAGCCTCTTGTGGTCTTTGATTAAATGCCATCAAAATCCTCTTGGTATTCTCCTCAGTTATAAGTCTCATTTGCTCTTGCATTCTTTTTTCACTTTCACGAATTCTCCTCTCAACATACTCATTATTATCATGTGGCCCATATCCTTGATTTTGAACTTGAGGTATCCTTGATTTGGGAAGGGTAGGGGTGGTGGGTGAAATCCTTGATATGGTGGATGAAAGTTATTTCCTTGATTGTGAAAGTTGTTGGGTGCTTTATAGTTGTTCCCTTGGTATTGTGGCCTTGGCCCTTGGTTCCTTTGTAAAAATTGAGGGGGATTGGGTTGTGTTTTCCCATATATTTAGATGAGATAACACGAATTTAAGAAAGAAAATATATGAAGAAGATGAATTCTAGAGAGAGAAAGTAGTGCTAGAAAGTAGAGAGAAGAGATGATTAACTTGGTGAATATTAGATTAGAAGTAAGAATAAAATGAACAACCAACCCTCCTAACATGCTAGGATGGTAGTATATATAGTCCACCCACATGCGGGCTTTAATGGGCTATATATTGGGTCTGGCTTGTCTTTTGGACTTTAATTAGTTTAAATCCAAGCCCGTAAACCACGACTAATTAACTACCTATTACAACGTTCTAACTAATGTTACAATAATAACCTATGACCGAGCATTCTTGTTTGACTCAATATTTTTTAGGCTAACAATCTCCCCCAATGTGAGGTCATACCCTTTTGATATTTGGAGATCAATGGAGATTACGAATCTCGTCATAAATGGGTCTTGAACGTGTAACAGTAGTTTTGTTCCTTCATGCTGTGATCTTTGAGCCTTTGGGATTGTCTTTCGACTTAGTCTTTTATCTTGAGATCTTCAAATCATTCTTGACTTGTCTTTGCCATCTCACGATCTTTTGTCTTCATCCACATGCTCACACTATTAATTGTTGAATAAGTCTTTGGGCATGAATATGTGGTTTTGAATCTTTGACTTTGCTGAGTACACCGTGACGCCACCTTTTAGAGACAAAACATAGACACAGACTCAATCGCTTTGACATTCGTCCTAAATCGGTATCGTTTTACCTCCGGTCGGTGAAGACCGTTATACGATATTAAATACCGTACCTGTGATTAGGTAGATTCAATTAATAATCTCCTTGACAGGGTTTCGCGGCTGTACTAGTCGTTCTCTTTAGTCGACCGTCTCAAAGCAAGACAACGAACATAAAGAGTGAATCAATTGGATAAATATCCGCTTGATTAAAGTCGTCAATTCAAAATCCTGGAACAAGTTTGATTCATTAAGAATCTTACCATTGTTGCTTTCTAGTTGACACAAGTTTGATTCATAAGAATCTCACAAGTCACCTACCGTAGGGCTGTTTGATGTTGACGCTAGAAGGATTTCCATTTGTCATTGTGGAAATTAATAAATATCACTCTGAATGTTCTGGCAAGACCATAAAAATATTGCGTAGAAACCTGAAACGAGTTTGAATCAATTCAGAATCAAACCACTGTTGCTTTTCAGTTTTACATATGTTTAATTCATAAAGAATCTTACACATGACATACCGCAGTGCTGTTTGATTTTAACACTGGAAGGATTTCCACTCATCATTGTGAATACTAAGTAGTATCACTCTGAGTGTTCTAGCAATATCGCAACGATATAGCGTAGGACTCTCTTGATCTTCATCCGTGTGTCCTAACAAGATTTGATTGAACTCTTGGCTCTAGACTCAATTTGTGCACTTTTAGTGGTCGGAGGCTGGAGCAGATGCCACCTATTCAATATCAACTATCTCGGAGTGAGAAAGTCAATAGAAGTCGTGTTGATCTCCGTGACAATAAAACAAACTTCTTTTGAGAGAAGCCTGAGTAGCTAGGAAAGGGTTGTGCACTTCATCAGTGGGTCCATGATGAGATTTTCTTCATGATTTGTTGACCCAGTTTCTGCCTAAGTTGTATGGAGGGCTTCTTTCATTAGACCCTTTATCCTTACATTTCTTTTTCATTCTACAACCCCTTCAATGCTTACCAAGATATCATTACTAGCACCTTGTTGTGATTGTTCCAGTGCTAGCATCAGTACTTAGTCGGCATTCAGCTTCGTTCACATTCTACTCCATCTTTCCTAAGGACTTCTAATAATCTATTGGATTGTCCCTGGGAAGATCCCTCCGGTTCTGGTTGGATCATATGACTTACACCTAACCACCCTTTTGACACCAATAACGTCGTGAATTAAAGATGTTGTTGGTATTTGATCGTAACCTTGAAAACCACTTTAAATTCTAACAAAGTGTTTCAAAAACATTTAACACCTTGCTAGTTTTGTCGTTTCAGAAATGCTCCCCCTTCACATGTGCATCAATAATCAAAAGTGTTTCGCACATGTAGGTAAGAGTTAAAGTGCTTGAGTCTTATATAAGATCACATTTTAATCACATTTTCTCCCCTATCTCTAATATATATGTGACAACCCAAAACCGAGGTCATTGCTTAATCTTATTTTACGATTATTTTTGAAATTTTTGGATGAGTTTGAACGATGTTTATTTTTGGAAGTTTAAGTTTAAACCGAAGTTGGAAGGTCTATATTTAATATTTATTAAGTATAAGGAGTATTAGCAAGCGTGATGTCAATGGATGCCAAATATTTTACGTCTTATTGTCGGTTGTTCGATTTTTGTCATTTTTGAGGTTTTATTTTAAATGACGTGTTAAGTCGAGTCGAGAGTCGATATTATTATTTTTGAGGTACGTTTTAAATTTTTAAAAGTATCTTTATGAAACCCGAGCCCCGTAAATATTTTGAAAATTGACTAATAATTATTTCCCGCTTTTTAGCTAACTATTTACATTTCTAGCCACAACTTTTACCAAATTGCAACTAGGTCCCTACACCACTATATAAAAGTTTTTTTTAAACACACAATTCCACTCACAATTTTTTTTTCTTTTCTCTCTCTTTCTCCGTGTTTGCCGTGACCTTCAAACCCACCAAAACCACCATTCAATCAATTTTAACTTGAGAATTATGATGTTTTGAGCTAAACAAACACTAGACCCAACCTTATTTTTTATCAAGGATCACATTGGTGTAAGAATTTTACACATGCAAGCAACTTTTTTTTTCTTGATGTTGGTAGGTAGGAACTATGATCATGCATGGCATTATCATGATGATCCATGGTGGTTTTTGCTAAAAATCTTGTTAGAAACTTCATTTTGATCTTAAAATTTTTATTTTGATTATGATTTTGATGATATGGTTGATGTATGATGATATTAGGGCATAGTAATGATCATTTCTATGGTTGGTTTTTATCAAAAAGTTGATTTTGTACAAGTTTTGAGTAGTCATTTTATAACAGTAAGTAAAAGGTAAAATCCGAATTTTTATATTTTGAAAATGGCTTAACTTATAGCCTAGGGTTGTAGATAATTTTCTTAGCTTCGATTTGATATAAGGTAGAGCTTCTAGCTCAAAACGAGCGCGAAGTTATGATGTTTTGAATGATCGTGTACCGGGAGACGAGTATCGGCACTACAAATAGTTGTTGTCGATATTTGGATCAAATCTTGGGGACTCTAAATGGATGTTTTGAAAAATGTAACCTACTGATAATGAGGTGTTTACTTATTAGGTTGAGTTTACTTTAAAACACGAGTGTCGGTTTTGTAAACGGAGTCGTTTAAATAAGTTAAAACGGTTGTATGAAAAATTAACGTAAATCTGTCCGGATTTTGTAGTTTGAAAATGAGTCGGGTAAAGTACTTTAAATGTAATTTCAATTGATAAACTTGTAAGAGGACTTTCTATATATAGTAATTAGTTTATCGAGTCGTTTCATACACGGTTGACGAGTTTAAAAGGGGTAAATAAGCTAGTACATGTAGTATGTACCGACGGACTTTGTAAAAAGTATAAAATGGTTAAGTAAAAGTGTAGTAAAGTATAATGAAGTTATTTATATCGTTTTCTCTCGAGTTTATCGTGACTTTATGAGTTTGAGTTTGATGTTGTTATGTATGATTTATTTCTCGAGTCATTATTAATGAACGCGCCTTATTTGATAGGTAGCGGTTCTCGTGTTTGAAAGGCATCCATTATCGTCGACGATCATCTCGCTAGATCTCTTATACTAAGGTGAGTCTATAGCCTCGCTTTCTATTTTTTTAATGATTTTTATACCCTCGAGGGGGATACATGCTATTTGAAAATAAATGAACACAAGTCATGAGTAATTGTTAGACCCGAATGATGCCTAAAGTTGATTTCATTTTGAGTAACTTGTTGCTAAAGACCCTAAATTCATGAGCCGTTAACTATCTTCTGACTTGATGTTGTGAGTCGGGAATAGTCGCTTATTCTAATGATAGTACTATTGGGTTGACCACCCTATCTGAGACCAGGGCATTACGTTGAGTAACCCGCTGGGAAGGATAATTTTACGTGAATAAGATTACGGTATTCTAGCAACTGATACCCTAGAGGGGCAATGGTTTATTCTAGTCATGTCGGCATTTGGCGTGGGTGACTATTTGGTTAAGGGGTCGGTGTCATGAGCTTAAATATAATGTTTGTTTAATAATATTATTATTATTACTGCCTTGAATATAGATTGTGTGTACGACAATTCTATAAATGATTATGATTGATTTTCTTCTTGTGTTCAAATGTGATTTGATAAACCTATAGTCTCGCTCAACATTATTGTTGACTAGTTTTATGCATGTATTTTAGGTAATAGGAAGTGATGGAGCATAGAGCTTTGCTGTGGAGGTTGTGGCTTGACTTTTGGAAGAATGTTGGTCTAAACTGTCTTCTACCTTTTAATGTTTGAACAATTTCCTTTATGTTGATGTACTATACTAAACTTGTTGGTTGTTGGTCGAGATCCATGGGGACTAAACGCTTTACTCTGGTATCGTGTCAGTACAATTTGGGTTGAAATCTATGTTTTAGACCATTTATGAAAATCATGTTTATATTTTGTGAAAACGTCTCTATTTGGAGTCGTTCATTATACCTTGTGTGATGATGCTTGTGTCTAGCACCCAATTTTGTATTTCCGTTGCGCAATCTAAATTGGGGGTGTTAGAGATTTGTAATCAGAGTTGCAAGTTATAGAGAACTGGGTCGATATTGAAAATTTTCCTAAACTATAACTTTGGTGTCGAAAGTATTTATTCTTCAAAAGCACACAACTCCTCTGCAACGCTCCGGTAAGATCACTTTTAGTTTTGTTTTGCATTGTAGATGTATCCCTCATAACTGAAATGATTTCCCGAGTATTTATTAAGTAAATACTACGATATTGTATTGGAATTAAAAAGTACGCTGAGTGCTTGTCAGTATCATATTAATTCTTTTTTTGCGAGCATTGCATAAACATCATTTGCATTGTGTTGCATAGCATGGATAATGTATGACTTTTTCATGAGCATTGCATACAAATTATTATTTTATTAACGATGACCTTAAGTATCCTTGAACCCTTATAATTGTAGAGAATGGCTGGTTTACCTCGTGAGGATGGATGGATTCATTTGACTAATGTAGTGGATGGTGAGGAAGTAGATAACTTTGGTACTAGTGACGATGAGGAGCCTTTTGAGTTTTTAGATGATGGGATACCACTTACTGCAGTTGGTCAGACAGAGCCTGAGTTGATACAAGGTAGTTATGTTCCAAGGGTTAATGTTGTGCCACAGACTGTTCTAGATTATCAACGACTGGTTGTTCGTTCTTCGACTCCTACTTGTGATGCTTATATTAGTAGTTTGCCTGGGATTGCATTTGCTAGGGGTGATGTTCCTGTTGAGTCGAGTAGGGCTGCTAGTGCTCGATCTATTCATGATGGTATTCCTAAGGTTTATTGTCCAGGTCCTAGGTCTTATGATGATATTTTCTAGTTTCTTAAGAAGTTTGATCGATCTTTGTTTGAGAGGTATTTGGTTGAGACTCGTGTGATTAGGAGGTTTGAGCAGAATGAGAAAAAGTTTGACAGGTTTGTTGGTAGTGTGAGGAGATCAGAGTTTGTTAGGGCAAGGGAAATGGATGAGGTTGTTAGATTGAGATCTATGCTGCTGAATTTGAGTGGGCAAGTTGAAAGGTTGCGTAGGGAGCAAGAAAGGAATGCTAGGTTGAGTGCGTGGGGTTTGCCGGTGAGATCTTTTCCTAGTCGTGGTGTTGTGATTCGTGATGTGCCGAATCAGGTTGAAGCTCAAGTTTTGGTGAAGCCAAGTGAAGGAGGTAGTCGTAAAGGGAAGTAAAAAGTGGAGGAAGAATCTGAAGATGATGATAGCAGCATTGATGACGAGCCGATGTACAAGAAGCTGCGGGGATGTGATGTTTAGTTCTTTTCTGTTGTTTTTATTTGGCTTTGTTGTAATAGAACTTATGTAGACTCGTACTCTAGCTTGTAATGAAACTTAATGACTTTAAGTTGTTGTGATGAAGGATTGTAGTGACATTACTTGTCACAATTTTGTGGAGATTTTCCAAAGCAATCCAAAATTACCTTCATGACTTATGATTTGTCTTATTAGTTCTTGTGTGAATTGGTTAATGATTCATTGTGAATTGTGTTGTTGGTGCATGTAGTATCCATGTTACATCTTGATAGAGAAATCCCTCTTCTTATCATGATATGAATACTTACTTGTTCTTTTTCTGTTATGGTTACACATGAAGGAGTTGGGAGGCATTTTTCTGACTTTACTAAATTATTGTTTGGTTAGTTTCCTGTAAACATGTCGCCTAGATTGACGACTGCTACTGTTAATACCATGATTGAGCAAGCTATCGCTAGAGCTTTGGAAGCTGAACGTGCTGCGAGGAACCAAGAGGCTGAGAATAGGAATGCTGCTGGTCAGGTTGGAGGGAATGCTGGAAATCAGGCTAGAGGTAATGCTGATGAACAAGCAGAAGGAAATGCTGCGGGACAAGTTGGAGGTAATGCTGCTGTTCAGCAGGTTCAAAAAGGAATGTTCTTATGCTAGTTTCATGAAATGTGGACCTACCCAATTTCGTGGTACTGGTGGTGCATTGGAATTAAGGAGGTGGATTGAGAAGATAGAAAGTACTTTTGAAATCAGTTGATGTTCAGAAGCCAGTAAGGTGAAATTTGTTGCAGCTACTTTTCAGGATGATGCGTTGAGTTGGTGGAATAGTCAAGTAACTACTGTGTGATTGGTTGAAGAGAATGCTAGAACATAGACTGTGACTAAGGGACTGTTGACTGCTAAGTTTTGTCCCGAGGAAGAGTTAGGTCAGTTGGAAGATGAATTGAGGCATTTGGTGCTAAGGAATAATGATATTGTTGCTTATACAAGGAGATTTTCTGATTTATGTTTGTTGTGTCCTGATGCGTTGGCTGATGACCGTAAGAAGATGAAGCAGTATATTAAGGGTTTATCTAGTAATATCAGGGGAGAAACTAATTCATTGAAACCCAAGTCATTTGATGAAGCTGTTCAAATAGCTCATGCTTTAATAGATGTAAAGCTGCAGGATCGGAAGGATAGTATTGCTGAAAGAAATAAGAGAAAGTGGGAAGCTGCACACTCAAGCCAATGGCAGAATCGTGGTGGTTATCGTAATAACAATAACCAAGGACCGAATAGGAATCAACAGTACAATTTGAGAAGGAATGATGGTGTTCGTGATGCTACAGGAAACCAAGGTAACAAGGTGAATCCGAAGTGTGGTCGGTGTAATCTGTATCATGTTGGAAATTGTCCACCTGCTTGCAACAAGTGTGGGAAGGCCAGACATAAGATGGCAGATTGTAGAAACAAGGGTGTAGCCACTAGGGCTAATGCTGTCAAGGTAGTTTACTATTCTGGATGTGGAGGCCGTGGACATAAGCAGGGGAGCTGTCCGAGGGTTGGCATACGACAGGGAGGCAATGTTGCTGCTGTTGCTGCTGGGATTGTTGGTCCATCCTATGTCGTGGGAAATGCTGACAAACCTCAAGGGCCGAATGTGGTGACTGGTACGTTCTTACTTGATGCTTGTTATGCTAGTGTGTTATTTGATTCTGGATCCGATAGAAGTTTCGTAGATGTTAGATTCAGTTATGCTAGTGTGTTATTTGATTCTGGATCCGATAGAAGTTTCGTAGATGTTAGATTCAGTCAGCTATTGGATAGAGAACCAGTGAGATTGACAACTAGTTATAATGTGGAGTTAGCTGATGGTAAGGTTGTAAGCACTAGTTCTATACTGAAAGGTTGTTCCTTGAAGTTAGGTAATTATGTGTTTAGTATTGATTTGATGCCCATAGAATTAGGATCTTTTGACGTAATTGTTGGAATAGATTGGTTAGTTGGTAATGGTGCAGTAATTGTTTGTGGAGAAAGATTGGTTCAGATACCACTAAGGAATAGGGTATTGACTGTGAAAGGTGATGAATGTACGTCTCGTTTGAGAGTTGTTTCTTGTTTAAAGATGATGATGTATATAGAAGCAGGTTGTGATGTGTTTCTTGCACAGATAAGTAATGATGGTGTGAATGAAAGGAAATTGTAGGATGTGCTTGTGATTAGAGAGTATCCTGAGGTTTTCCCTGAGGAATTGCCAGGATTACCGCCGCATCGTGAAGTGGAGTTTCGTATTGATTTAGTGTCCGGTGCTGCACCTGTTGCTCGTGCACCGTATCGTTTAGCTCCATCTGAGATGAAAGAATTATCTGATCAATTGAAGGAATTGATGGAGAAGGGATTTATTAGACCAAGTTCGTCGTCGTGGGGTGCGCCTGTTTTGTTTGTTCGGAAGAAAGATGGTTCTTTTAGAATGTGTATTGATTATAGAGAGCTTAACAAATTGACTGTCAAGAATCGGTATCCACTGCCGAGGATTGATGATTTGTTCGATCAGTTGCAAGGTTCTAGTGTATACTCGAAGATCGATTTGAGGTCTGGTTATCATCAACTGTGAGTTAGGGAAGAAGATATTCCTATAACAGCTTTCTGTACTCGATATGGACATTTCGAATTTCAAGTGATGCCTTTTGGATTAACAAATGCGCCTGCTGTATTTATGGATTTGATGAATCGTGTATGTAATATTTGGATGAGTTTGTTATCGTATTCATTGATGATATTCTCGTTTACTCCAAGAGTGAAGAGGAACATGAGAAGCATTTGAGAACATCAGTGCAATTTTTGGGGCACGTGATTGATAGTGAAGGTGTTCGTGTGGATCCTGCTAAGATTGAGGCAATTAAGGATTGGTCAATCACCAAAGACGCCGACTGAAGTTCGCCAATTTCTTGGTTTGGCTGGGTATTATAGAAGGTTTATTGAGAAGTTTACCTTGATTGCTAAGCCGTTGACTAAGCTTACGAAAAAGAATCGAGTGTTTGAATGGGGATTGGAAGAGGATTCTGCATTTAGTATGTTGAAGGATTAGTTGTGTTCTGCGTAGATATTGTCTTTGCCAGAAGGATCTGAGGATTTTGTAGTGTACTGTGACGCGTCTCATAAAGGTTTTGGAGCTGTATTGATACAAAGGGAGAAAGTAATAGCGTATGCATCGAGACAATTAAGGAAGCATGAAGAGAATTACTGTAACACCCCATTTTGATAAATGGAATGTCACGCGTAATTATGGCGTGTCATCAAAGCATGCAAGGTAATATGTAGTAAAACATACATGACCATAGGGAAAACCGGAATCAAACATCGGTCCCCAAACATAAGCCCAAAACATAAGAAAGTAAATGAACTGAATGAAAGACTAAACAAGCATAAATATAGGAAGGAAACAGGAGAAGAAGTCTATGGCAGCTTCCGTCCTATGCATGTCCTCCAAATGCTCGAGTCTTGGGTACCTGCCGTTTTGGGACATGGAAAGGAAAGTAACGGCTGAGCAAAACGCTCAGTGCACGGATATACAATATAGCATGAAATAGGATAAGCATGTAACATATAACAGCGGAAGACTAAGTACTGAGTAAACTGGTTAAGTATCAAGAAAACTGGTTTTATAGTTTGAAAAGCCTTATGTTCATCTTGTGAAAACTGTTTTAACATATATATACCATAGCCCATATAGGTCATGAAAAGGTCACGTGCATGAATACTTGGAGGGGTGACCTCATCATGCTGATTAGAGGGGATGCCTCTAATTAATATACTGGTTTGGGTAGGAGGGATCAGCTCCTTGTGAAGGGTGCAAGGCACACACCACATTCACCATGATAAACTGAATAAAACATGTAACTAGGATGCACCCATACGCCCCAACTGATATAATAATATGGCCAAACTGAAAAGGGACGCCACGAGCAATCACTCCGCCGTGGGGAAGTCATAACATCGGTGCCTCCAATGCTATGGTTATGGTACCTCCATAACTAGGTGAAACTGGTCATGCTTGTATATGGCTATAGTTTATGCTAAATTAACATAAGCAGTTCAAAACAATAAAACAAATGCTGGGGAAAACAGTTGGCTGCATACGGGGAAATCCTAATAAGGAAGGAATGTCCATACTGAAAGGACGGGAATCCGTACCTCTAGTCCAGTGAATGAACGGAAGAAAGACTCCTACTTCTGGATCACTAACGCTACATGAATACCCACGTGTATAAGTATCGATTTACTGATTACGTACTGGGTTTTATGTCTCACTTTAGCTGACTTGGTATATTTTAGGTCATGGTTCACTATTTAAAGCCTTAAACTGTGTTTATCTAGTATTCTGATTAATCTGATTAAGTATTACTGGTGTTTCATGTATTATTATACTTACTGTGTAATAATAAGTAACTTTCCAAAAATAGCAGGTTTCCAAAAATAGAAAGTTTCTAAAAATAGAAAGTTTCCAAAAATAGAAAGTTTCCAAAAATAGAAAGTTACCAAAAATAGAAAGTTTCCAAAAATAGAAAGTTTCCAAAAATAGAAAGTTTCCTAAAATAGAATTTACTGCTTAAAATAGATTAGTTTCTAAAAATAGAAAGTTTCCAAAAATAGATCAGCTGCCTTAATTAAATAAGTTTCCATATATAGAAGGTTTCCATGATTAGATTAGCTGCCTGAATTAGATAGATTTCCATATATAGAAGGTTTCCATAAATAAATTAGTTGCCTTATTTAATTAAGTTTCTATAAATAGAAGTTTCCATATTTAGAATTAAGCTGGTTACATAAGCTAACATATAAGTCTAAGTGTTTATAAGCTTGTTTCTTAAGTCATATGATATAGTGTATAGTTTAATTATTATTTCATGTATTTTAATTAAACTATAGGTTAAGCATTTTAATTAAAGTATAACATGTTTTAATTAAAATGAAATGAAAATACTTAGGTTAAAATGTGTATTATTATTATTAATAATATAACCTAAGTCATGTCTAAATTAATTAATTACAGGCATGTTTTAAATAATTAATTAATTATAACTTATAACATAAAATACTTAGGTTAAATTAATGTCATGTTAAACTAATAATTAAAATAACCTAAGTCGTGATTTAATTAATATTTCATGTTATTAATTAATTATATCCTAAGTTCATGATTCATAAAAATTAACATGTAACATAGATCATGATTTAACCAACGAACCATGAATCGGGCATGAATTCGACACCGTACCCCGAGCCAAACCCGGGGCACATGTGTCTCCTTGCTGCCGTGGGTCCCACATGAGCCAACCAAGACCAAAAATGGTCTTGGTGGTGGCGGCAATAGCAAACCAAACCCCCCCTCGGGTTTGTTTGCTAGGCGGCCAAAACAAACACCCCTTTTAAATCATTCTTTGATTTTAATTAATACCAAAACATGTTAGATCAATGATTAATTATCATGTTTAAATAAAAATAATAATGACATGTTCATAATAAAATCAAAGATTAAAAGAATTGAAAAAGAAAGGTTAAGAAATGATATACCAAACACGTGGATTGAAGAATGATGAACAAACACGGTTTCTATCACTTGTTTTAATGTCAAAAATCAATCAACACCCTCCTATGGTGTTGATGTAGGTGGCGGCACAAAGAGAACCAAAGAGGAGGAGGAGAAGACTTTTTAGGGTTTATGTTTTCTTTCTTGAAAAAATGAAAATGAAAACTAGTTTAACTCTTTACCCCCCTTTACTTGTAAAAGTCCATGGGCTAAGCCCATTTCTTGTTGTGTGTCGTGGGTATGGGGGCCCCACATGGGGTACCCGTACCTTTCTTGTGTCCCGATGTTTCGTGTTCGTTCGTGGTTAAACGTGCTCGTGTTTAAAGTGTTTCTGTTTATTCTATCGTGTCGTTTATCGTAAACTTAACGCTCGTAATTATATTATATGTATTTACGTAAGTGTTCTAATTTGTATTTTAAATGGTGATCATGATTTAATTATGTTCACGTGACATATTTATTAACTGTTTATCATGAGTTCGTACGTAATCGATACTTGTCATGTCATACACGTATGCATTTGCTTGATTATTAGCACATGAATGTGATCAATACTAAATGAGGTAAGTTTTAATCTAGGATGTACGATCTTAAGGGCACTATTCATGGTAAAAGCATGCGGGTTTTACAATTCTTCCCCCCTAAAAAGAATAATTCGTCCCCGAATTATAGATAACGTAACTGGAAGCGAAACATACCCGCATCAAACTGGAAAGGTATGCAAAAATAATGGAAATGAAGGTGACATGGTAGAAGGGAACGTGGGACGTGATACGTCTTGAAAAGACATGGAACGTGACGTGACTGAAAGGACATATCTAATCGATAAGAGAAAAATGGATAAGAAGTCCGGATGAACTTGTCCGTTTCCAAGTGGCCTCCCTCTTGGAACGGTTCCTTCAGAAGATCCTGACACTAATGATAAATCTTGGTCCTCCTGACCTTGACTTGGAATACGAAGAAATTCTTGATTATCAACGGAAGGTAGATCCCCTAAATTCGATCGAGGAAAATAAGAGTTAACGTGCAAGGGTAACTGAAACGTTACGGTGCAAGACCATCTGACTTAACTGATAATTAGAAACGATGCGCGAGACATAAAGAAACGTAGTACGTGAAAAATTTTGAACGTGATACGTGAAAAATTTCGAACGTGCTACGTGGAGATATGGCGAGTGTAGTATGAGTAAACATATCGTGATCCATGATACGTGTAACCTATTTAGATCATGATATGAGGAACATGGAATGAACATGACATGTGAGACATATCGTGATCATAGAATATAATGGCGGTAACGCCAAACACTACAAGGTGAGACGTGGAATATGACGTGAAACGTCTATCTGATGATGGAGAGTTATACTAAACTTGGGTCTGGTCTCACAAGTTCTTGCAAACTTCCCAGAATGAGAAAAGAAATGAACGTAAAATCGTAAGCCAAAATACAATCATGAACGTGAATAGTGTCATGAACGTGAGCGCGAAAACAAGTCGTGGAATAAGAATGAAGACGTGAAGTAAGTTAGGAGTACAATTACAAATCTTTGTCTGACCCGATAGCTGAGGGATTGCCAAGTGATCGGATGAGCCTTGGCTGGAATATGTTCGTTCAATCTGTTGGTTCTGAAATCCGTACGGATGTAAGGATTCTGCAGACTTGATCAAACTGTTGACAATAACCCAGATAGCATCATGCTTCTTTTGAGTTTGCTGAAATCTGGTAACTAAAATCCATGGAGATCTTGTCCCTTTTTGATTCACAATTTCATATGATGAAAACATCTCAGTTTGTTGGTGTCCTATCTTAACCTGTTGGTATGTCAGGTACCTAGATATGAACATAACTGTATCTTGCTTCGTAGAACTTGATACCTAGGAGTTTGCGAAACTCTGAGTCTCTGAATCTAGACTTCTCCTAGCGTATAATTTTCTAGAACACCTAATGTAGTGTAGGGTTCTCTCCTTTACGCATAAGCTGAGTCATGGTAAGATTAACCATAGAAACCCATGTGATTCAGTGTGTCACTGTAATTAAACAGAATTGATATTGGAAAAAAAAATTTCCAGGGTAGAATTTCTCTTGTCATAGAATTTGCAACAAAGTGCAGATATGGTCTTCCTGTTCTTCTCTAGGCTTAGAGGAAATCAGGTTATCCTCAATGAAAACGCTGATGAATTTGTTTAGGAGTTCATGGAAACTCAATTTATTAAGTCCATAATGCGGTTGGAGCATTGATGAGACTAATTCAAAATCATAAATCTAGCATGACCGAGTCGTGTATGAATAGCAGTCATGGACATGTCCTGCTTTTCCACTCGTCACAGTTGGCAGCATGATCGTGAATTCGATCTTGGAAAAGTGATTAACACCATACGGTTGATTGGACATGTTGTCAATATGTGGAGGAGAATAACGGTCATGAATGGTGATTTGTTTTAAGTCGACGGTAGTCGATACATAATCTCATGGTACCATCCTTCTCCTTGAAGGTTCTTCTGGAGTGTAAGGAAAAATTTTGGAATAATCCGTTGGTTATGCGTAAAAGGACCTTAGTAGTCGTGTGTTACTGACAGCTAGAAAATTTAGCAATTATGGCTAACAAAGCACGTGCTTGAAAAGCATAGATAATTTGTACAGATTTTCTTGATGGAAAATCAAGCCGAATGTATTCAGGAGCCTGAACATTACTGTACATAATTATGAATCATAGCATGGTGTGGTGTTCCTAGTACATAATTAGGATAAAATTCATCTCGTGTCTCTCCGAGGAAAATGCGTTAGCAGCTTGGATCTTATCATTAAGCTGAAGGAAGACCTTCGTATGCGTGGGAAAGCGAAAGGCGTCCTTCATGGTTATGAATATATGAACTATGGTGAAAGAAATGAAAGTGACATCGGCAACGTGACAGTTCTCACTGATGCGCTGATAATGGTATTGAAATTCTTATGGCCTGATTAATACATGGCACAACAAATAGATGTACCCTTGGAAGGTACCCTGAATTTCTTAGAAATGTTCCATAAATAGACGTGAGTCATGTGTCTTGACTCGTGTCTTGAGAAATGTAAGCGTGACATATGTCTTGATTGGTATCTTGACATGTGTCCTCAGAAAGTATACGTGAGACATGTGTCTTGACTGATGTCTTGACATGTGTCTCGAGATGTGAAACAATTAGAACTACAAATATTAGGTTAATATGCCAGAATTGGCGGATCGGTTGGACTACTAATCATTTGTATGTCTGTTCACGTCTGCGGCCAGAGCCTCGGTTGCAATTTCTAGGATATTTTATGTCATGGTAGTGGTTACTATAGTCCTGTCTGTCAGTTTCGTGACGGCCATTCTCATGACCGTGATTCATGTAACTATTCAGCTGAGTGGCCGGCTGGTACCGGTTTGCACTTATATGGCTGACATAACAGCCGAATGACGTGTGACATGTAACTATGAATTAGGGACAATGATTGATGGGAATCATCTGATGGTGAAGCATCTTCTCGTCCAATTGCTTTGATCCGACGCCTTTGTCTTCGTCTTTTAGGATCTCCAGGTTGTGAACAGCATCAGCATCAGCATCTCGTAGCGTCTCCCAACATCAGCAGCGTCAACCTTCAGTAACATCTCCAAGCTATGAGCGGCATCGAAAATCTTGTAGAATATCAGCAAGTGAACCTACGCCTGACATGATTTAGAATCGACTAGCGAATACTCGTGAAGTATTGCAAGTGGAATACACATGGATTAAGGTATATGTAATACACATGAAATACGGTACGTGGAGCACACATGGAATACACATGAAATGATCGGTATGGGGTCGGTCATTTATCATGATTTAAGGAAAGTATAACGGTTGAACAGTTAGAAAACCATCATGATAACCTGGCAGTATTAGCATAGACATCATTTTGGTTGCATAGAGAAACGCTAAAGTGTGGTTACACAAAATTCAACGATGATTTGCCTGACAACATGATCAATGAAAACCAACCATGACTATCATGAAAGCATGATTTAAGAAATCTAACAATGTCTTGCAGGACAACGTAAATAACAAAAGAGGCGTGAAACATAACCAACATGAAAATGGAATTATCATGAAGGAACATAAAACGATCTATCATAAAGGAGTGTATAACATATTCAGCATGAAACCGAAGTTAAACATGACAGGATGAAAACATACTTGACATAAAAACATAATAACTTATGAGGGGACATGAAAAACAATTTATGCCAATTTAAATCATGAGAAAAATTTTATGCATGAAAAACAGTGCATGAATGCGTAATGTAGTTTATAAAACCTTTATATGTGCGAGGGAACGCCTATGGGTCGGTTCCAAAACAAAAGACATGGTGAGGGGACGCCTATGGGTCGGTCCCAAAGTTAAAAGTTTCGATAAAAGCACATGCGACTAAATAGGGCCAGTCCTGTACCAACCATTACTTAGTCAAAATTCCTGCAACAGATGACATATGATATAAATGCATGAATGCATGAAGCATAATAATTAAAAGTCATTGTCAAAACTTAACAGAAAAAAAAAATAAATTTTTTTATTGTGAAAATTATGAACTACTGGGGTCAGTCCACATCGTCACAGTTCACGAGGAACATCATGCATAGACAATGACACGTAACTAAGTATGGATGACGGTTGTTCATTCCATATTAGTAAGACGATACTGGTGAAAACATCATGGTGAAAACAACAAGGTGCTGAAAACGTCATGGCTAAAACAAAAAGGTGCTGAAAAACGTCAATACGTGGAATAACAAGCATTGACTTAGGAAGCTCCTGGTGACTACCCACTAGTCACAGGTCAAGTTTTAGAGCCTACAGGTCGAAGCCTTGGCTCTGATACCATAATTGTAACACCCCATTTTGATAAATGGAATGTCACGCGTAATTATGGCGTGTCATCAAAGCATGCAAGGTAATATGTAGTAAAACATACATGACCATAGGGAAAACCGGAATCAAACATCGGTCCCCAAACATAAGCCCAAAACATAAGAAAGTAAATGAACTGAATGAAAGACTAAACAAGCATAAATATAGGAAGGAAACAGGAGAAGAAGTCTATGGCAGCTTCCGTCCTATGCATGTCCTCCAAATGCTCGAGTCTTGGGTACCTGCCGTTTTGGGACATGGAAAGGAAAGTAACGGCTGAGCAAAACGCTCAGTGCACGGATATACAATATAGCATGAAATAGGATAAGCATGTAACATATAACAGCGGAAGACTAAGTACTGAGTAAACTGATTAAGTATCAAGAAAACTGGTTTTATAGTTTGAAAAGCCTTATGTTCATCTTGTGAAAACTGTTTTAACATATATATACCATAGCCCATATAGGTCATGAAAAGGTCACGTGCATGAATACTTGGAGGGGTGACCTTATCATGCTGATTAGAGGGGATGCCTCTAATCAATATACTGGTTTGGGTAGGAGGGATCAGCTCCTTGTGAAGGGTGCAAGGCACACACCACATTCACCATGATAAACTGAATAAAACATGTAACTAGGATGCACCCATACGCCCCAACTGATATAATAATATGGCCAAACTGAAAAGGGACGCCACGAGCAATCACTCCGCCGTGGGGAAGTCATAACATCGGTGCCTCCAATGCTATGGTTATGGTACCTCCATAACTAGGTGAAACTGGTCATGCTTGTATATGGCTATAGTTTATGCTAAATTAACATAAGCAGTTCAAAACAATAAAACAAATGCTGGGGAAAACAGTTGGCTGCATACGGGGAAATCCTAATAAGGAAGGAATGTCCATACTGAAAGGACGGGAATCCGTACCTCTAGTCCAGTGAATGAACGGAAGAAAGACTCCTACTTCTGGATCACTAACGCTACATGAATACCCACGTGTATAAGTATCGATTTACTGATTACGTACTGGGTTTTATGTCTCACTTTAGCTGACTTGGTATGTTTTAGGTCATGGTTCACTATTTAAAGCCTTAAACTGTGTTTATCTAGTATTCTAATTAATCTGATTAAGTATTACTGGTGTTTCATGTATTATTATACTTACTGTGTAATAATAAGTAACTTTCCAAAAATAGCAGGTTTCCAAAAATAGAAAGTTTCCAAAAATAGAAAGTTTCCAAAAATAGAAAGTTTCCAAAAATAGAAAGTTACCAAAAATAGAAAGTTTCCAAAAATAGAAAGTTTCCTAAAATAGAATTTACTGCTTAAAATAGATTAGTTTCTAAAAATAGAAAGTTTCCAAAAATAGATCAGCTGCCTTAATTAAATAAGTTTCCATATATAGAAGGTTTCCATGATTAGATTAGCTGCCTGAATTAGATAGATTTCCATATATAGAAGGTTTCCATAAATAAATTAGTTGCCTTATTTAATTAAGTTTCTATAAATAGAAGTTTCCATATTTAGAATTAAGCTGGTTACATAAGCTAACATATAAGTCTAAGTGTTTATAAGCTTGTTTCTTAAGTCATATGATATAGTGTATAGTTTAATTATTATTTCATGTATTTTAATTAAACTATAGGTTAAGCATTTTAATTAAAGTATAACATGTTTTAATTAAAATGAAATGAAAATACTTAGGTTAAAATGTGTATTATTATTATTAATAATATAACCTAAGTCATGTCTAAATTAATTAATTACAGGCATGTTTTAAATAATTAATTAATTATAACTTATAACATAAAATACTTAGGTTAAATTAATGTCATGTTAAACTAATAATTAAAATAACCTAAGTCGTGATTTAATTAATATTTCATGTTATTAATTAATTATATCCTAAGTTCATGATTCATAAAAATTAACATGTAACATAGATCATGATTTAACCAACGAACCATGAATCGGGCATGAATTCGACACCGTACCCCGAGCCAAACCCGGGGCACATGTGTCTCCTTGCTGCCGTGGGTCCCACATGAGCCAACCAAGACCAAAAATGGTCTTGGTGGTGGCGGCAATAGCAAACCAAACCCCCCCTCGGGTTTGTTTGCTAGGCGGCCAAAACAAACACCCCTTTTAAATCATTCTTTGATTTTAATTAATACCAAAACATGTTAGATCAATGATTAATTATCATGTTTAAATAAAAATTATAATGACATGTTCATAATAAAATCAAAGATTAAAAGAATTGAAAAAGAAAGGTTAAGAAATGATATACCAAACACGTGGATTGAAGAATGATGAACAAACACGGTTTCTATCACTTGTTTTAATGTCAAAAATCAATCAACACCCTCCTATGGTGTTGATGTAGGTGGCGGCACAAAGAGAACCAAAGAGGAGGAGGAGAAGACTTTTTAGGGTTTATGTTTTCTTTCTTGAAAAAATGAAAATGAAAACTAGTTTAACTCTTTACCCCCCTTTACTTGTAAAAGTCCATGGGCTAAGCCCATTTCTTGTTGTGTGCCGTGGGTATGGGGGCCCCACATGGGGTACCCGTACCTTTCTTGTGTCCCGATGTTTCGTGTTCGTTCGTGGTTAAACGTGCTCGTGTTTAAAGTGTTTCTGTTTATTCTATCGTGTCGTTTATCGTAAACTTAACGCTCGTAATTATATTATATGTATTTACGTAAGTGTTCTAATTTGTATTTTAAATGGTGATCATGATTTAATTATGTTCACGTGACATATTTATTAACTGTTTATCATGAGTTCGTACGTAATCGATACTTGTCATGTCATACACGTATGCACTTGCTTGATTATTAGCACATGAATGTGATCAATACTAAATGAGGTAAGTTTTAATCTAGGACGTACGATCTTAAGGGCACTATTCATGGTAAAAGCATGCGGGTTTTACAATTACACTACGCAAGATTTAGAACTTGGGGTTGTTATTTTTGCTTTGAACCTGTGGAGACACTACTTGTATGGAACCAAGTGTGTGGTTTTCACTGATCATAAGAGTTTGCAATATATTTTGGATAAAAAGGAATTCAATATGAGGCAAAGGAGATGGGTTGAGTTGCTGAGTGATTATGACTGTGAGATTCGTTACCATCCTGGTAAAGCGAATGTGGTAGCTGATGCACTTCGTAGAAAGGAAAGAGATAAGTCTATAAGAGTTAGAGCTTTGACGATGTTGGAAAGTGTTGATTTAACAGAAGCGATATTGAAAGCCCAAACTAATGGTATGAAGGAAGAGAACGTTGAGGCAGAAAACTTAGGTAGAATGTTGAAGCCGTTGTTTGAAGTAAGGCTGAATAGATTGAGGTATTTTAAGAATAGGATTTGGTTACCGTTGTGTCCGTCTGAGAAAGATTCATTAGGGGTGCGAGATTTGGTGATGAATGAATCTCATAAGTCGAAGTATTCAATACATCCTGGATCAGACAAGATGTATCAAGATCTTAAGAAAGTTTATTGGTGGCCGAATATGAAGGCAGATATAGCACGATATGTTAATAAGTGTTTAACTTGTGCGAAGGTGAAGACTGAACATAAGAAACCGTCTGGATTATTAGTGCAACCTGAAATTCCTGAGTGGAAATGGGAGAAGATTACAATGGATTTTGTGACAGGTTTGCCAAGGACTGCAAACGGTTGTGATATGATATGGGTGATAGTAGATAGATTGACTAAGTCTGCTCACATTTTGCCGATGAAGAAGACAGATAGTATGGAGAGGTTAACAACAGTGTATGTGAAGGAGATTTTTTGTCGACATGGTGTGCCTTTGTCGATAATTTCTGATCGTGATAGTAGGTTTACTTCAGAATTTTGGAAGTCTTTGCAGAAAGCGATGGGAACGGAGTTATGTTTAAGTACAACATATCATCCAGAAACTGATGGACAAAGTGAGAGAACGATTCAAACGTTAGAGGATATGCTTCGTGCATGTGTGATTAATTTTGTAAATGGTTGGGATAAGCATTTGCCATTGGTTGAATTTTCGTACAATAATAGTCATCATTCAAGTATTAAAGCCGCACCATTTGAAGCTTTGTATGGACGTAAGTGTAGATCTCAAGTGTGTTGGAGTGAGATATGAGAAATCAATTGACTGGGCCTGAAATGATATTTGAGACGACTGAAAAGATTGTGCAAATTAAGAAGCGTTTGTTATCTGCCAGAAGTAGACAAAAGAGGTATGCTTATAATAGAAGGAAACTGTTGGAATTTGAAGTAGGAGACATGGTGATGTTGAAAGTATCTCCATGGAAAGGAGTAATACGTTTTGGGAAGAGAGGAAAGTTGAGCCCGAGATATATTGGACCATTTAAGATTATCCAAAGGATAGGATTGGTAGCTTATAAGTTAGGTTGCCTGATGAGCTTAAGGCGATTCATAATACTTTTCATGTGTCTAACATGAAGAAGTGTTTAGCCGAAAGGGATGTGGTGATTCCTTTGGAGGAAATTCAACTTGATGATAAGTTTAATTTTATAGAGGAACCTGTAGAAATAATGGTTAAGGAAGTTAAGAAGTTGAAACATAGTAGAATTCCGATTGTGAAGGTGAGATGGAACTCTAGACGTGGGCCAGAGTTTACGTGGGAACGTGAGGATTTCTTTAAGGACAAGTATCCTTATTTTTTAGGAAGGATTAAGCGCCGCGGATGTCGCTTCTTTTAAGAAGGGGGGGATGTGACAACCCAAAACCGAGGTCATTGCTTAATCTTATTTTACGATTATTTTTGAATTTTTGGATGAGTTTGAACGATATTTATTTTTGGAGGTTTAAGTTTAAACCGATGTTGGAAGGTCTATATTTAATATTTATTAAGTATAAGGAGTATTAGCAAGCGTGATGTCAATGGATGCCAAATATTTTAGGTCTTATTGTCGGTTGTTCGATTTTTGTCATTTTTGAGGTTTTATTTTAAATGACGTGTTAAGTCGAGTCGAGAGTCGATATTATTATTTTTGAGGTACGTTTTAAATTTTTAAAAGTATCTTTATGAAACCCGAGCCCCGTAAATATTTTGAAAATGACTAATATTTATTTCCCGCTTTTTAGCTAACTATTTACATTTCTAGCCACAACTTTTACCAAATTGCAACTAGGTCCCTACACCACTATATAAAAGATTTTTTTTAAACACACAATTCCACTCACAATTTTTTTTTCTTTTCTCTCTCTTTCTCCTTGTGTTTGCCATGACCTTCAAACCCACCAAAACCACCATTCAATCAATTTTAACTTGAGAATTATGATGTTTTGAGCTAAACTAACACTAGACCCAACCTTATTTTTGATCAAGGATCACATTGGTGTAAGAATTTTA
This sequence comes from Glebionis coronaria, assembly GCA_025667525.1. Classification (NCBI taxonomy): domain Eukaryota; kingdom Viridiplantae; phylum Streptophyta; class Magnoliopsida; order Asterales; family Asteraceae; genus Glebionis; species Glebionis coronaria. Next base: position 369,497,328 of record CM046875.1, read on the forward strand.
CACATGCAAGCAACTTTTTTTTTCTTGAAGTTGGTAGGTAGGAACTATGATCATGCATGGCATTATCATGATGATCCATGGTGGTTTTTGCTAAAAATCTTGTTAGAAACTTCATTTTGATCTTATGATTTTTAGTTTGATTATGATTTTGATGTTATGGTTGATGTATGATGATATTAGGGAATAGTAATGATCATTTCCATGGTTGGTTTTTATCAAAAAGTTGATTTTGTACAAGTTTTGAGTAGTCATTTTATAACAGTAAGTAAAAGGTAAAATCCGAATTTTTATGTTTTGAAAATGGATTAACTTATAGCCTAGGGTTGTATATAATTTTCTTACCTTCGATTTGATATAAGGTAGAGCTTCTAGCTCAAAACGAGCACGAAGTTATGATGTTTTGAATGATCGTGTACCGGGAGACGAGTATCGGCACTACAAATAGTTGTTGTCGATATTTTGATCGAATCTCGGGGACTCTAAATGGATGTTTGAAAAATGTAACCTACTGATAATGAGGTGTTTACTTATTAGGTTGAGTTTACTTTAAAACCCGAGTGTCGGTTTTGTAAACGGAGTCGTTTAAATAAGTTAAAACGGTTGTATGAAAAATTAACGTAAATCTGTCCTGATTTTGTAGTTTGAAAATGAGTCGGGTAAAATACTTTAAAAGTAATTTCAATTGATAAACTTGTAAGAGGACTTTCTATATATATTAAATTAGTTTATCGAGTCGTTTCATAAACGGTTGACGAGTTTAAACGGGGTAAATAAGCGAGTACATGTAGTATGTACCGACGGACTTTGTAAAAAGTATAAAATGGTTAAGTAAAAGTGTAGTAAAGTATAATGAAGTTATTTATATCGTTTTCTCTCGAGTTTATCGTGACTTTATGAGTTTGAGTTTGACGTTTTTATGTATGATTTATTTCTCGAGTCATTATTAATGAACGCGCCTTATTTGATAGGTAGCGGTTCTCGTGTTTGAAAGGCATCCATTATCGTCGACGATCATCTCGCTAGATCTCTTATACTAAGGTGAGTCTATAGCATCGCTTTCTATTTGTTTTAATGATTTTAATACCCGCGAGGCGGATATATGCTATTTGAAAACAAATGAACACAAGTGATGAGTAATTGTTAGACCCGAATGATGCCTAAAGTTGATTTCATTGTATTGAGTAACTTGTTGCTAAAGACCCTAAATTCATGAGCCATTAACTATCTTCTGACTTGATGTTGTGAGTCGGGAATAGCCTCTTATTCTAATGATAGTACTATTGGGTTGACCACCCTATCTGAGACCAGTGCATTACGTTGAGTAACCCGCTAGGAAGGATAATTTTACGTGAATAAGATTGTGGTATTCTAGCAACTGATACCCTAAAGGGGCAATGGTTTTATTCTAGTCATGTCGGCATTTGGCGTGGGTGACTATTTGGTTAAGGGGTCGGTGTCATGAGCTTAAATACAATGTTTGTTTAATAAGACTATTATTATTACTGCATTGAATATAGATTGTGTGTACGACAATTCTTTAAATGATTATGACTGATTTTCTTCTTGTGTTCAAATGTGATTTGATAAACCTAGTCTCGCTCAACATTATTGTTGACTAGTTTTATGCATGTATTTCAGGTAATAGGAAGTGATGGAGCATGGAGCTTTGTTGTGGAGGTTGTGGCTTGGCTTTTGGAAGAATGTTGGTCTAAACTGTTTTCTACCTTTTAATGTTTGAACAATTTCCTTTATGTTTATGTATTGTACTAAACTTGTTGGTTGTTGGTCGAGATCCATGGGGACTAAACGCTTTACTCTGGTATCGTGTCAGTACAATTTGGGTTGAAATCTATGTTTTAGACCATTTATGAAAATCATGTTTATATTTTGTGAAAACGTCTCTATTTGGAGTCGTTCAATATACCTTGTGTGATGATGCTTATGTCTAGCACCCAATTGTGTATTTCCGTTGCGCAATGTAAATTGGGGGTGTTAGAATATAAAATCTTCTGATATTAGAGATACCAAATTTGATTAAAGTATATTTTGAAAAATAGTCTTGAAAATCTTCGGGAGAAATATGTGTTAATCTTTTGCATGAAGTTAAAATTCTCCCCCTCAAAAATTGATCCAATTTAATTGTCATTGTGAGGATATAATCCACATTTCGCTTTTTGAGGATGGGAGTTGTTGAACACACAATTTTGAAAGACTTTGAATAATCATTGAGAAATTCTTGAAAAAATTATGTTCAACGCTTTTTGAAAAATCCTATTTCTTTTTGGCGAAGAGGTTTTTTCTAAAGCATAAACTTGAGTTCATAGACGTTGAATGTCTTGACGAATCCACTCAAGTGTAAGAAGATTTAACTTCTTTTGCTAAGGTAAGAGTACAAAAGCGTACACTCCCCCGTGAATTTAGATCTGGGTTGCAATCTGAAAGTGATTACAAGCCATTGTGTTGAGCTCAAAACGTTGAATGTTTTGTGACAAGCTCAACCCAAGATAGATTGCTCTACCCGTTGTTGGAAATATTGTCAAAAAGAGACAATTTCCTTTGTAAAAGATTGAAATGACATGTTTTGAAAAATATTTACAACTTTCATTCGAGCTTTATGTACACACCTGTGTCGTTATTGAGCGACATTTCTAGGTACGTCTATATTATCGACACTGAAAGATATGTCGAGAAGAATATTTTTGGATTATCAAAGATTTTTTAATTTTGTATTTTACTTTTTCATTAATATTTACAAGTAGATGTTTGATAGATGAATCAAGCAGGCTTCATTGCCAGAACCTCCAGTTCTGCTGGAGTCAAACATCTCATACCAATTTTCCTAACTAGATACGCAAACCTCTCTTTCGAAAGAGCTTTTGTAAACAAGTCAGCTAATTGGTAATCAGTTCCAACAAAGTATAATTCAACAATACCCTTTTCAACTTGTTCCTTAATGAAGTGATATCTGACATCAATGTGCTTCGTGCGGTAATGTTATACCAGATTGCAGGAGATGGCTATGGCAGACTTTGAGTCATAGTACAAAGGTACTTTATCAAAGTGGAAGCCATAATCCGTGAGTTATGTTCTCATCCAAAGAACTTGAGCACTACACGCAGATAAAGACACATACTCCGCTTCGACTGATGACAATGATGTGCAATCCTTCTTCTTGGAAGACCATCCCACAAGCTTATCTTGACCTAGAAATTGTGAACCACCAGAAGTACTTTTACATGTATCAAGACACCCTGCATGATCAGAATCTGAATAGGCCGTTGGAAAGAAACTGGTTTCCCTCGGATACTAGAGTCCCATGTGAATGGTATTCTTAAGGTACTGAAAGATTCGTTTAACCTCCTTGAGGTGCTTTTCAGTGGGGCGTGCTTGATATCATGCACAATAGCATGTAGCATGATGAATATAAGGTCTGCTTGCTGTCAAGTACATGAGGGACCCGATCATGGAATGACATCTCGTTTGATCTATGGGTAATCCCTCCAAATCAGCATCTAGGAATGTGGTTGATAATGGTGTCCCAACGGGGTCACATGATGCCATACCATGCTTTGTGATTATCTCTTGACAATACTTAGCTTGGTTAATGAAGATACCACTTGAGGATTGGTGAATTTGAATTCCTAGAAACAACTTTAGTTCGCCCATCATAGACATTTCAAATCTGTTGTGCATGACTTTTTCAAACCATTTTTAAAGTTTTGGGTTTGTAGACACGAAAATAATGTCATCAACATATATCTGCACAAGCAAAATATCATCCCCATATTTATAAGTGAACAAAGTTAAATCAATGGAACCTTTTGAGAAACCTTTGGAGACCAGAAATTTCGAGAGCTCGTCGTACCACGCCCTTGGAGCTTGCTTGAGTCCATATAGTGCTTTGTGGAGACGATACGCCTTGTCAGGATAATGAGGATTGACGAATCCTTTTGGCTGCGTGACATAGGCTTCTTCCTTCAAAGGACCGTTAAGAAACGCCGTCTTTACGTCCGTTTGGTAGACAATGAATCCCTTATGTGCAACATAAGCAAGAAAAATCATGACCGCTTCCATTCGAGCTACTGGTGCAAATGATTCTTCAAAATCAATACCCTCTTTCTTTCCATACCCTTTATCCACTAGCCTAGATTTATTCTTGATGATCGTGTTCTCTTCATCCATCTTGTTTTTTCAAATCCATCGAAGATTTAATGGAATTACATCGTATGGTATGTCAACAAGTTCCCAGACTTTAAGTCTTTCAAATTGTTGAAGTTCATCCGTCATCGATTCAATCCAAGCATGATCAGCCATGGCTTCTTTGATGTTTTTCGGTTCAGCTGAACTCATGGCGAGTGCGAACATACAAACATTGCCATCAGTGTTAAGCTGTCATCTTATGCAAACGGGCTGTGAAGGGTTTCCAATTACATGAACCAAAGGATGATCTCGGGGCCAATGATGTGTTGAAGGAGGTCGTTGATAGAATGTATGCATATTTGACGGATCAACATGGCGAGTAGAAGACTCTCTAGTTTCGAGGACCGGTGTACCGAATGGGTTGATAAACTCGTCTTCGTCAGATAATGCATCGTCTGCTTGATTCGTGTTCTCTGGAGCAATGACAGTAGTTGTGGATGTTGTAGGATCGATTGTTGAAATGATATTCTGAGAAGGTAAATCTTCAGCAACCAATGTTGATGTAGATGAAGTTGTATCCTTTTGTTGACGATGATCGGTATCATCATTCTTATCATGAGTAACAGCAGAAGAATTCGATACAACTTGTTTCTCCCCCGTGAAATATTCATCATACATTGGTCCATATAACATTTCCAACTCTTCAATTGTCGTGTCGACTGTCATATCAGCTCTAGAAACATTTTCTGGAACCAGCATTGAACTTGACGGTTCATTGATGTGGTCTTGAGTTCCGAGTTCCGTGCGGTTGTGAACGGAAGTCGTTTGTCGTTGTGGATCGGGACATAAACTGTTTTGTTCAAGTGCCATTTCTTGCAATTCATCAAATCTGATGTGAATAGTCTCGACTATCAGTTTTGTTCTCTTGTTGTACACTTTGTATCCCTTAGACTGAGTTGCATATCCCACAAGAATACATGCATCACCTTTCTCTTTCATCTTATCCAAATTTTCACCATCTCGAAATATGTAACAAGTACATCCAAAAACATGAAGGTGTTTGAGTGAAGGTTTTCGAGCATGAATTATGTGATATGGTGTCTTTTCGTGTCTTGGGATAATTAGGGAACGGTTTTATGTGTAGCATGCGGTTGACACGGCTTCGGCCCAAAAGTATAGTGGAAGTTTTGAAGCGGATAATAATGTTCGAGCAGCCTCAACTAAAGTACGGTTTCGTCTTTCAACAATGCCGTTTTGTTCGGGTGTTCGAGCAATAGATGTTTCATGTTCCATTCCTTCAGCTTCAAAATAGTTTCTCAGTTTTGAATTCAAAAATTTTGTACCTCTGTCAGTACGAACCACTTTAACTTGAGCTTCAAGACCATGTTGTATCAGTTTAAGAAAGCTGATGAGAACATCGGGTGTTTCATCTTTGGACCTCAAGAAGTGAGTCCATGTGTACCTTGAGTAATCATCGACAATTACCAGAATATATTTCTTTCCATTGATACTCTGAACACGCATGGGACCACACAGATCCATATGAAGAAGATCTAACCGTCCTTTGGAGCTCGGTGTAGTCTTTGTTTTGAAGCTACTTCGTTTAGCTTTACAAAGCTCACAAGAAGAACAAAGATGATCATTGATGAATTTCAAACTTGGAAGGCCTCTCACAATATCTTTCTTGTAAAGCAAGTTGATTGTATCAAAATTAAGATGAGATAAACGTTGATGCCATAACCATGCCTGAGTCGTTGAAGCTTTAGCCATGAAGCAAATTGGAGTTGATGAAGTTGTGTCTTGAAGTGAAATTGTGTAAAGATCAGTACCCCGTGTACCGGTAAGTAAGTCATTCCCATCATTATCACGAACAAAACATGTCTTCTTTCTGAAAGCAACCTCCAAATCCGCATCACATAATTGACCAACCGAGAAAAGATTGTGATTGAGCCCTTCGACATAGTATACCCTTTTGATTGTAATATTCCCCTAAACCAAATCTCCATATCCTAGGATCGGTGCAAATTGATCATTTCCAAATCGGACCGTACCCAGGAACTTCTCCACGAAGTTAATTAGAAGCTTGAGATTCCCCGTCATGTGCTTCGTGCATCGAGAGTCCAGTATGAAGAGAATTATTTGTATCACCTGCAGAAGAGTTAGAACACGATGGAGCATTTTCTAAATTGGATACCACATTAGTTGTGATAGTAGAATCATTAGTGTCCTTATCAACATTTAAAGGCAAACTAACACTCGTTTTCACATTTTCTGTCCTAGCTTTCGGCATCCATTTATATCCTGGAGGACATTGATTAGCAAACCACCATTTCCAAGACTTTCTAGCAGACTCATATAATTCCTTAATTTTGCTTCTAGGGTTCTTAGTGGTGGAGTCTGATTCATTACTTTTCTTAGTGGGGGTTGCACCAGAATGGTTCACTTTGCGTTTGGGTTTACTAGCTCTAATAGGCATTTCAACTTGCTTCTTAGTTCTAGTATCTACGCCTTTGACTTTATTCATAGCACACATAGAATGATTAGCATTAGCACACTTTCCAAATTTGACACAATCAAATTTCACATTCATAGCATTCAAATCATTCACAGCATTCAGATCGTCATTACATGCGATTACAGACTTTTTATTCTTAAAAACATTCAAATTCCTAGGGTGCTCTTCTACTTCCTTCATCTTCCCTTAATTCTTGTGTTTCCAGACCTTATTATTCACTTGAGTGCGCTTAAGCTGAGGCCGGCTAACACTAGTAGTGGAAACTATTCCTGTAGTAGAAGACACACGAATATTAGTGTATCTAGAAGTCTGAGGAGATTGAGTAACTTTGTTTGTGGGCTTAGTGGGCATTCTATACATCCCTGGTTTAATCACATTATTGTGCTTAACGCTTGGTGCTATAGTATTCCTTATGGGTTAATTTTATAGTAACCTTTCCTTTCAATCCATCTTGGGGGCAAACACAGGTTCTACAAACGAGGAATTTGATAAAGCAGATGGTTTTCCCAAGATAGAGGATCTATTCACTTTAGAGGCATTGGGTTGTCTAACATCTGGTTGCTTAATGCTAGGTTCCACGACTTTCCCACCCATTTTAGCAACGAGTTTCTGCAACTTTGCTATCGCTCTGTCCCTGTCTTGTAACTGAGCTTTCAACCCTTTAATTTCAAATTCTGTTCATTCATTTCTCGAAACGTTTGGGAAAGTTTTTCTTGCAATTTGTTATCTTGTGGAAAACTACAAACGTCTTTTTGCAAAGCAAGTTCAAGAGAATGACAATGTTTTTGAAGGAAATCAGTTTTGTGTTGAAGTAACTCAAAAGCCTTTTTATCAACATTTTCTTTACGTTTCGAAAGCTCAATTTTAAGACGTTCACAATCTTTGATCTTATCAAGATATTTGCATGTAACATCAGAATATTCATCAATATCAGCACAAGATGTAAAATAAGCACACATAACATCTTTAGAAACGCATTCTTGCAAGAGTAAATCATATTCATCTGAAAAATCAGACTTCTCCATTTGAAGATCATCAATGTGTTTCTCAAGAGACTCAACATATTTTAAATCATCATACATTCCAGTCCGAATGAACTCCTCAAGTTGAAGAACAGTTTCTTTAATCAACGCCGTGTTTGGAATTAAGAGTTCTTTCACAAGCAAGGTAATATCTTGAGGAATCGGGCGTTGCTACTCAACATTTTCACGTTTTGCCCAATCTCTTTCAACAATAGATTTAACATTATCTATGTGGTGTTTAAGAATACCTAATGTGTTCCTACTCTTGCTTTTAGATTCATCTAGATGGAGGTAGTTTATGTATTTGTAAACATTCTATTTCTTAGGGGCAAATGCTTTCTTCCATTGAATTCGCTTTTGTTTGGATTCTAGAAACACTTCCTCACGAGTTTTCTGAGCTTGTTTGTTGAAAAGACCATAAAGACTATTCTCATAAGCATAATTATATGGTTTTACAAACTCCTTATTGACAAGATGTCGACTATCATCATCCCAAAGGGCATTCTCTTCACTATCGGCACTTACAGGCATGCAATCAAGATCAGTCCTTTCAGTCTCATCAAGATAAAGACACGGGTTCGCAGCTTGAGCTTTGGTAAGGTACTCAGGACTTGAAAAGCTAGCTTGACCCTTAAGAATCGACGGAGGTGCTAGCATTCTTACGGATTGAATAGAATCATGCGTTTTATAAACAACTTTCTTCAAAAATTCGACTTGTTCTTCTAGTTTCGTTACTTTTTCGGTTTCTTTATCATATCTACTTTTGAAGTCTTGTTTTAACGCATCTACCTCTTTTTTCTTATCCTCGAGAACTTTAGCAGAATCGGTAGTGGTCATAGAGAGCTTTTGTTCAAGTTCATTAACTTTGGTATTGGCAAGGTACATTTTTCGACGTTCATCCATTAAGAAAACATTATATTGACGCTTCTCTTTGGCTAATAACTCAAGAGTTGTATTATATTTGTTTTCAAAATCGTCCTTTTGACTTTTTAACGCACTTCCGTTGTACCCCTCAAGGTCCTTGGTTTTCTGAAGGAGCTCATCTCTATAGCTTTCAGTCATATCAGTAGATTTGATAAGAGCAGCTTTGCATTCGTCAAAATTTTGAGTGAGCGTAGCCTTTGCCTTCTTTAATTGCTTTTGACTCTTGTTATTTTCAGTGACATCTTTTTGTAAAGTGGAAATTAAATTGGCAAGCGCAATACGTTCCTCTTCATCATACTCATTTGCATGTTGATCATCCTCAGACTCATTATTGCACATGTCTGATGAATCGGGTGTGGTATTGCTATCAACGGTTTCCATTATACACGTGTCATTAATGTCATTGGGTAGATCACTATGCTCATGAATATCACCAAACACATTATATTCATCAGTAGTGTGTACCTTATCGATTGGCTCAGTGTCAAAGATAGGACCGTTGTCATCTTCAGTGACTTTGATAACTTCTTCAACCTTTGCCATGTACGAGTAATGTGCATCAAGTTCTTGATCGAAATCTTCATCATCAGTGTCATCAAGCATTGCTCCTTCCTCAGCTGACAATTTAACCCCTTCTTCCATCTTCTTGCATAGCAGCATCATTTCCTTGTGATAGCTGGAGTCTCTAACCCTTTTCGGCTTCCTGCATTCCTTTGCCATATGCCCATAACCTTGGCAATTAAAACATTGAATCCCACTCTGCTGAACCACTTGACTTCCAACAGTTTCCCTTCCCAATAGCAGCAGCAATCCTCTGAGTATCATACATGGCAGTTTGTCGATCATACCTTGCAGAACCCTCCACATGCGTTGGATTATGTCGATCATACCTTGAAGGACTTTCACCACGTAGATGTGTGTCATACCTTGGAGGACTCTCAACATATTGATTCTTTATGTTAGATGATGTTCGAACATTGTTGTTGGTGGGTTTGTAGATTTTCTTGTAAGTCTTCATTATGAAAGCAATTTGTTGTTTCATCTCACGATTCTTTTGAGCTTGGTCTTCATCACTATCTTCTTCAGATGATGACTCAGATGGTGGTGATCGTGCTCTTGGCACTTTGCCTCGTGATCTTGTGGATGATGAAGACTTAGATGATGTGGAATATCGTGGTGAGGATGATGTAGTGGAGTATGGCTTAGGAGCACGAGAGTGATGGTCTTAAACATGTTGAGTGGTAGTCACTAAAGCAAGTGGATTAGCCGTCTTTGCAACACGTGTAGCTTAAATCTCATTTGCTTCATTCAAAAATTGCTTCAAGATATCAAAGAGTCGATGATATGAGGCCTCGTCTAACTTTTCTTGTTGTTTCACTAAACTGACGAATCGTGTCCACTCGGGTTGAAGTTGTTGAAGAAATTGAACATTAACTTGCATGGTGGAGACTTGCAGGTTATTTCTTGTCATGTCATTCATCATTTTATAAAACCTAGAGTAGTATGAATCAGTTGATTCTCCATCCCTTGAAGTAAACTTGCAAAATTCTAAAGCAAGTTTGTTTTGACATCTTGTTTGTTAAGTGATTCTCCTTGTTGCAAGCATTCAATAAAAGTCCACATTTCATGTGCTGTCGGGCATGCATCAACCGTGGAGTAAATATCATCTCCAATCCCACTTAAAACCATATAGATGGCTTCCTTCTCCGCATCATGCCAAGCATAATTTTCAGGTGTAAGATCAGCTCTTGTTTCATCACGTTCACTTGCGGGTATTGGATCAGTAGTATTTGTGGCTGGTCTTGGAGGAATTGAGATCTTCTTAAATATATATGGTCCATGAGTAATACATTTCCTCAAGGCATCACCATTAGGTCTTGTATCAAGGTATCGTATGAAACGTGATTGCCATTGAGCATACTGACCAGACAAAAGCATTGGTGGTCTCTCTTTGTTACCCGTCACCATTATGTTCTTGTTCGTCACACGATATTCGGCAGTAGAATCCATCTCAATGTTCTCTGAAATGATGAAGTGAATTGGATCTTAAGTAGATGTGTTGTGATTGTGGTTGTGGTTTAAATTCCGAAGATTGTAATCTTTCTTCAGTCCGACAATAAATTCTCCAGTCCGACAAAACGGTAGACCGAAAATTTTGTAAATCGCCAAATTTTGAAATCGAGCTAGAAATGTCCTAAAACTAATCTTCGTGTAAACTATTTTCCGGGACAAGTCTAGATAGTGGCTAAGTTTAAAAAATACTCAAACAAAATTTAACCAAACAAATCTCAATATCCCATCGCAATGTTGTCGCAATGTTGTCCCATCGCAATGTCTGTCGCAATGACCTGTCGCAATGTCTGTCGCAATGACCTGTCGCAATAACCCTGTCGCAATGACCCCTGTCGCAATGACCCCTGTCGCAATAACCCCTGTCGCAATGACTCCTGTCGCAATATTCCTATCGCAATATCAAAAACAACACCAATCGCAATATGAATCGCAATGTCGATCGCAATGATAAACCCTAGCGTATTGCGATGGAAGGCAAGGTTTTCTGTCGCATTAAGGGTACTTTTCCGAAATTTTAGGCCAAAAAATGAGATTTTTACCAAGAAAAAACGTGATTTTACCCAAACCAAAGCAACCAAATCCATACCACAACTATGTAGGAGATTTAGATCAAGGTTTAGAACATGGAAAACACAAAAAAATTGAATTCGAGAAATGAAATAGATATCAAAACAATCGAATCAAATAAAAACACCACAACCAATCACAAATCTACCCCATGGCGATTGATACCAATTGTTGTCCCATATATTTAGATGATATAACATGAATTTAAGAAAGAAAATAGATGAAGAAGATGAATTCTAGAGAGAGAAAGTAGTGAGAGAGTGTAGAGAGAACAGATGATTAACTTGGTGAATATTAGATTAGAAGTAAGAATAAAATGAACAACCAACCCTCCTAACATGCTACGAGGGTAGTATATATAGTCCACCCACATGCGGGCTTTAATGGGCTATATAATGGGTCGGGCTTGTCTTTTGGACTTTAATTAGTTTAAATCCAAGCCCGTAAACCACGACTAATTAACTACCTATTACAACGTTCTAACTAATGTTACAATAATAACCTATGACCGAGCATTCTTGTTTGACTCAATATTTTTGAGGCTAACAGGTTGAGTATGGGTGGGTGGATGGGGTGGGAATCCGGGTGGATCAAGGTAGTTTTGAGACTTGTAAGAAAGGTTGTTTTGATTGATGTTGGGTAATAACTGAGTTTTGGTTAGTTAATAAAAAGTTTTGTTGCAAGATCTTTCTTTGTGTTGCTCGTACCCAGTTATATATGTCGTTGTTTCGTTCTCGGTATCTTCTCGAATCGATCACGGTTCAAAGTGGAATTGTTTTAATTGGTAACTAAAAAGGGGGAGCTTTTGATCTATATCTACTAAAACGATAAATGCGGGAAGTAATAAAATTAAACTAAAAAGAAATTACTGAAAATAGAACTTGGATTAAGATTAAACCTAAAAACAGTAAGATACCTTAACTAAGAAAATCAGTTGATTCGGAATGATTCTGTTGATCCGGAATATATTAGCTCATGAGGAATAACCTAAATCTGCTTCATTTAGAACAATCAACAAAACATCCTTCATTCGGAAAAACTGCTTGATTCGGAATATATGGTGATCCGGAATAAGTGCTTGATCCGGAATATATTTCCTTTACTCGGAATATTGCTTTACTCGGAATAATATGCTCATTCGGAACAATTAATAGGACACTGATTCGGAATATCAACTGACTCGGAATAAATTGTTTATTCGGAATATATCATTTGACTCGGAACATTTGCTTCATTCGGAACAATTAATTAAAAGGGCTTGATTCGGAATGTTTACTGATTCGGAACAATAGCTTCATTTGGAAGATTGATTTGGTTCAGAATAAAAATTACAAAAATGCTCATTCGGAATATTTGGCAAAAAGCTTCACTCGGAACTTTTAAGAAAACTGACTCGGAATATTTGGCAAAACTTTGATTCGGAACTTACCTACTCATCCGGAATATTGATTATTCCGGATGAACTGCTGGTTCGGAATAATATGTCCAAATCCTTGATTCGAAACAATTAATTCATTCGGAATCTGGGGATGAGAAACAGTAACGAGAAACGAAGAACAGGGGAATAACAGATGAGAAACAGTAACGAGAAACGAAGAACAGGGGAATAACAAACACCACGAATTTAACCAAAATCCACCAAGTTTTTAACCAAAACTTAAACCAATTTAACCACTAATCATCTACTAATGATAAACATCAATCCAAATCAACAAAAACATAAAACCCACTTACTTTTGAAGATCAAACTCAATAAAATAAAAACTTAGAACTTTGGATTAACAAGAGAAGAAAGAAAGATTAAATGGAAACTTGTATTAATGATTAAGATTCAAACAAACAAAATGAAAGATTAAACTTACAAGATTGTGGAGGAATCAAAAGACAATAAAAATCACCAAACACCCTAACGGTGATGGTGTTTCCTACGAAACAGGAAAGAAATAACAGAAAGGAAAAACTAGTCTCCAAAATGTGAATGGGAAGGGTATTTATAGGGCTTGGCTTGGTTTGGTGATTGGGCTTTCTCCCTTTCTTTTTGTCTTCTCGTCTTTTCAGAAAAGTTGACGTTTTCGATTTCGATTCGGGATTTGTCGACGAATAAATTCAACTCATCTTTTAATTTCTTCATTTAATAGACTTGAGTTCTTCGACATATGTAAATCTTCCATCTTTGGTCCTTTTCTTCAATAAATCTTCAAATAGGCCCATTGAATTCAAATCTTTTGCATCTCTTGGACTATTGACTTCGTCTTTTCGTCTTTTTCTTCGATAAAACCCGTGCAATCCCATGTTTTCTTCAATATTTATCCGGTTGGCTCTGAAAACACAACAAACACACAAACCACGCATAATTCCAAACAAATTACATTAAATACGCGTTTTGGTCTTGTTTTAGCAAGAAATAAGTGGTAAAAGGATGGGTGTTTTCACACCTATCAAATCCCCTACACTTAACCATTGCCATGCCCTCATGCAATGCTATAATTTTAAAGCATGGTTTAAATTTCTCATCATAAATAACCCAACTTGGCCTTTATTAATTCTAAACACTAAGGAAACCAAAAGAACAAAACAAGTAAAGTATTTAAAGACTTACATTGGGGTTTTAGATTGCCATGGATGTTCATCATTCTCAAGTTTCACGTTCCCCATACCAAGCTTAAAAACGAGATCATTGTTATTATAAGTTAGCAAACTAACACGAACTCATGTGGCCCAATTATTCACTTAGACTCCCTTATTCCTTGGTGTATCTCTTATATTTTATTTTTGTCTTGAATGATCATGAGGATGCATTGTTTGTCTTATTTCGATAGTTATTTAGGCTGAAAACAAAGTGGGACGATTTAATCAATAGTTAGCTAAAGGACAAAATCTTTTAAAACTGCTTCTCGGGACCTCATAAAGTTCATATCTTGGGATAACTCGCTTCACGATTTGAGACCTTTCGCGAACCGATATTTGGCAGTGCTTCATACTTCGAATCTTTGAGAGACGTTCTTGAAATTATGGTCTTCTCTTCATAATAGGAATTTCTTCACTTGAAGTTTTGAGAGATTCTTCATCTTTGGACCACGACTTCTTTCATTTTTCTCCAATCTTTAATTGGGATTTTGATATACAACGATCCGCCTCCTTTTAGGACTTGGATCTATTTATCCTCATACCTTGCTAGGGTCTTTTCGGATAAACTTCTCCATGACTTTTGGGGAGTTTTTGCTTTTCGTCGTGTGTCTCGATCCTTCATATTAATTTTCGATAAATGATTCTTCATATCACTTTTGGATCTTTAGCAACAAAATGTAGCCCTCATGCCTTGTTAGGGCCTTTTGGGACTCACCAATCTTCGCATCCCGCTTCAATAAGTTATGCCTTGGCTATGAATTCTAATTAATACCGAGCAACTTTTAAACGATCTTGGGCTAGAAGCTAAGTAACTTTTCAAATCGTACAACCTTATTTATTGCAGATAAATTTATTAGCAAGCGATGGGAGAATAGGCTTATAATCAACTCACATAAATTCACTAAAGAATACCAAACTTATAATTGACTCTATCATCTCTTGTTCTCCACAATTAAAAATCTCAAGGAATGAGACTCGTGGATGCATAGCCAGTTAAATCAAAGTTTTGGGTTTTCGAGTCGCCTATAGGATCTTGCATTTTCTTAGACTCTTTCAAGTTTAGAATTTGCGTTTTAAAGTTCCCTTGATAAACGACTCTCTAGGATCAATTATAGGAACTTGCAAAAAGTTCTTGTTCTTAACCCGTGAGAGTTAAGACTTTCGCGTTTTAAAGCTCCCTATATAAAAGCCTAGAAAAACTTGACTTAAACACGTTAAGGATACTAGCTAGAGTAAACTTAGATAAGTAAACTCGGGTTGAGTCAAAATATTCAGACTTTGAAAAATTTAAAACCACTTTATTGAAATTCTATTCTAGCAAGGAAAGAGAATAAACATAACAAAGGAAAATACAACTATACAACTAGGCCAAAATAGATTAAAAATTTTGAAAAATGTCGAAAAATTGAATTTTCCGGTTAAATGAAGGCACTTTAATGGAAAAGTCCACTTAAAACTTCGATAGAAGTCTCCCCTACACTTAATATAAACATTGTCCTCAATTTTTAAGCATGTGGGAAAAGTCTCCCATACACTTATGACATTGTGCACGTTGGTTAAATCAAGTTAAGGAGGAGACAACTAAAGTGATCAAATTCAAATGTGAGTATGAAGAAGATTGAATCACGATAGTTGAGAGATAGAACCGGATTTGCGGATAACATGGGAGCACGGTTCTTTAAAGATTCCAAGAGTGCACTTATCCCTGTAATCACATCACCATACAAACACAAGCAACCTAGATAGCTCCCCCTAGACTTAGGATGAAAAACGGGAAAGGGGGATAGATACTCGGGTTGCCTCCCGAGGAGCGCTTGTTTTTGTTAACCGAGTCACGAGCCTGACTCTGTCCCGAACTAATTCATGGGAAACGTGGTGAGGGATGGAATCATCTCATGAGAGATGTCCTCACCAAAGTACAACTTCAGACGCTGGCTATTCACCTTAAAATTAGGCCCATTTGGCTGAGAAAGCTCAATGGTGCCATAGGGAAAAACATTGGCGATGGTGAATGGACCAGACCAGCGGCTCTTCAACTTGCCCGAGAAGATCTTCAACCGAGAGTTAAAAAGTAAGACTTGATCACCAACGTGGAACTCTTGGTTCTTAATTCTAGCATCATGGATAATCTTGGTCTTCTCCTTGTAGATCAATGAGTTCTCGTAAGCTTCATTCCTCAATTCATGTAGCTCGTTGAGTTGAATCTTGCGAAGGACACCGGCTTTGTTGATGTCGAAGTTAGCCCACTTCAAGGCCCAGTATGCCTTATGTTCCAGCTCGATAGGGAGGTGGCATGCTTTCCCGTACACAAGACGATAAGGTGTACAACCAATCGGCATCTTATAGGCTGTATGGAAAGCCCACAGAGCATCATCAAGTTTATCGGCCCATGAGGCACGATGGTCTCCCACAGTACGTTCCAAAATTCGCTTTAATCCACAGTTAGATATCTCGGCTTGACCGTTGGTTTGAGGATGGTAAGCGGTGGAAAGACGGTGATTGACACCATACTTAGCCATGACTCTTGCAAATTAATCATTGCAAAAATGAGTCCCGCGATCACTGATTATAACACGAGGAACACCGAATCGAGCAAACAGTTGTTTCAAGAATTTACAAACCACCCTTGCGTCGTTAGTGGGTAAAGCTTTGGCTTCAACCCATTTAGAAACGTAGTCAACGACGACAAGGATGTATTTGTTTCCTTTAGAAGAAGGGAATGGCCCCATAAATTCGATGCCCCATACATCAAAGATTTCACATTCTTGTATGAAATTTTGAGGCATCTCATCTTTATGTGTGATCTTGCCTTGTTTTTGGCAAGCATCACAATGTTTAACCATCTCGTGAGCATCACGATAAATAGTGGGCCAATAAAATCCTGAGTCAAACACTTTTTTGGCGGTGTAGTTGGGACCAAAGTGACCACCGGTGGGTCCTTTGTGGCAAGCCTCGAGAATGTCTAAAGCTGCCGGTCCGTCAACACATCGGCGAATAATCAAATCAGCGCATTGTTTGAAGAGAAAAGGGTCATCCCAAAAGTAAGTCTTAACATCATTCAAGAACTTTTTCTTCTGTTGGGATGTTAACCCTTTGATGAGAACACCACCCGCTAAGTAGTTTGCAATGTCGGCAAACCACGGGGTGTCATCCAGATTGAGATTTATAAACATTAAGGTCTCAAGGGGAAAAGAGTCATTGATCTCTTTGTTCGGATGATCCCCTTGATATGGATCCTCACGTCTACTTAGATGATCCGCGGCTAGGTTTTCAGCCCCCTTCTTGTCACGAATTTCAATGTTGAATTCTTGAAGGAGTAAAACCCAGCGAAGAAGTCTTGGCTTAGAGTCGTGCTTAGTCATCAAGTACTTCAACGCGGAATGGTCCGTGTATACGATTGTGGTGGATAAAAAAAGATAGGGGCGAAATTTTTCAAAAGCATAGACAACAGCTAAAAGTCCTTTTTCGGTTGTCGTATAATGCAATTGAGCCCCCGTCATTGTCTTGCTAGCATAATGGATTGGTTGGAAGTGTTTATTCACTCTTTGGCCCAAAACCGCTCCAATAGCAAAGTCGCTAGCATCGCACATCAACTCAAAAGGTAGCTCCCAAATAGGGGTAACCAAGACCGGTACCTTAGTTAGCTTATCCTTAAGAAGATTTAAGGTTTCGATACACTCTTTAGAAAAGATAAAAGGAGTATCTTTTTCCAAGAGGTGGGTCATCGGGCGATCGATTTTAAAGAAATCCTGAATGAATCGACGATAAAAGCCCGCATGACCCAGAAAACTTCTCACACCCTTCACGGTTGAAGGTGGAGGTAATTTGGCTATGACATCTACTTTAGCACGGTCGACTTCAAGACCGGCTTTTGAATTTTTGTGTCCTAGCACAATGCCTTCTTTTACCATAAAATGGCATTTTTCCAAATTTTGAACAAGGCGAGTGTCTTCGCACCGCTTAAGCATACGTTCTAAATTGGCAAGGCAAGAAGAGAAGGAATCCCCAAGGACCGAGAAATCATCCATGAAGACTTCCATGGTTTGCTCAACCATGTCATGAAAAATAGCCAACATGCACCTTTGGAAAGTCCCTAGGGCATTGCATAAGCCAAAAGGCATTCTTTTGTAGCCAAATGTGCCATAGGGACAAGTGAATGTTGTCTTCTCTTGATCTTGGGGATCGATGGGTATTTGGAAATAACCCGAGAAACCATCTAGAAAGCAGTAATATTCATTACCCGCTAAACGTTCAAGCATTTGGTCCATAAAAGGAAGAGGGAAATGATCCTTACTCGTGGCATCATTGAGTTTGCGGTAGTCTATAAAAACTCTCCACCCAGTAACGAGACGTGTAGGAATCAACTCGTTGTTTTGATTGGGCACAACGGTGATTCCGCCTTTCTTAGGCACACAATGGACTGGACTAACCCATGGTGAATCCGAGATAGGATAAATCATGCCCACATCAAGAAGTTTGATAACCTCTTTTTTGATAACGTCATGGATTTTAGGATTCACCCTTCGTTGGCTTTGAATTGTGGGCTTAAAGTCGTCCTCCATGAGAATTTTATGTGTGCAAAAGTGAGGATCAATTCCGCGAATATCGGAGATTTTCCAAGCGCTAGCTCTTTTATGTTTCTTGAGAACTTCAATGAGACGAGTTTTCTCATCGGCTTTTAAGTCCTTAGCAATGATAATGAGAAGTTGATCAATGCCTTCTAAGAAAACATACTCGAGATGAGGAGGTAGGTCCTTAAGCTCAAGAGTAGGAGGATCCTCAATAGATGGTGTAACTAACGATGGATCATCATTAGTCACGTCTTTAGGAGAAGGAGGAGAAAACGGGTCTTCATTGAGAAGTTTTTCAATTGTACAAATGTCTTCATCCCAATCGGTGGGAGAATCATCATACTTAAGATCGAGAGGACCCAAGCTAGCTTCAAAATCATCCAAGTCACTTTCTCCAAAAGGAGTCAATGACGGAGAAATTGAGGCAACGGTCTCAACATTGGGTAGAGAAGAGAGAGTACTTTTGCAAGCATCATGAAAGTGTTCTTCACAAACCTCATCGAGAACATCAATAGCATTAACACTCTCATATGAATAAGGTTGCTTAGAAATCTTACCCATGTTGAAGACAATTTTATCGTCACCAACTCTCATGATTATTTCGCCCGCGGCTACATCAATGAGAGTGCGACCGGTCCTCAAGAAGGGACGTCCAACGATTAATGGAACACGAGGATCCATCTCGTAGTCAACGACAACAAAATCCACCGGGAAGGTGAATTTGTCAACGCCAACGAATACGTCTTCGGCTATCCCCACTGGATAAGTAACCGTACGGTTAGCTAATTCCAAAGTCATTTTGGTGGGGACTAGCTCGGGGAGAGATAATTTCTTCCAAACACTTAAAGGCATTAAGTTTATACTGGCACCTAGATCGGCTAGGGCCATGCAATTCTCTACTCCCGGGAAGTTGCGAGGAATTAAGAAGCGACCCGGATCACCAAGTTTGGTGGGCAATTTCCTTAAGAGAACGGCGGAGAAATTCTCATTAAGTTGGGTCTGAGCAATGTCAAGAAGCTTCTCCTTGTCACTAAGAAGATCTTTAAACATCTTCGCGTATTTAGGCATGTGAGCGAGAGCCTCGGCAAAGGAGATGTTAAAATTCAGTTGTTTAAACATTTTGAGAAAGTTTGAAACTTGAATATCATCCTTGCTCTTTTTCTTCTCTTTCCTCAACCTTGAAGGATAAGGTATATCGGATGAAGAGGAAGGCTTTAGGGGAGTAGGATCACTCACAACCGCGGGTGGTGGGGGAATGGGGGTAGAAGGCAAAGGAGGTGAGGAAAGTTGCTCCTTTTCCTTGTTCACAATCACGGGTGGAGGTGTAGGAAGCTCGGGTTCCGTATAACTTTTCCACTACGAGTGGTGATTGCTTTCATCTCCCCTCTTGGATTCGCAACGGTGTTACTCGGAAGAGTACCCGAAGAAGAGGGTTGATTACCTTGGAAGAGCGAACCGATCATATCACGTATGTTTTCCGCTTGAGTGCTGAAAGAGTCTCTCATGTCTGCACGAATATCATTGCTTTGTTTTGACATGGCATTCCTTAGCTCGGCTCGAATATCGCTTCCTTGTTTCGCCATTTCTCCCTTCAAGTTGATGAATTGACTCTGAAGATTCATCACCATCTCTCTATTAGTCCTCATGAACGTCTCGACGTCTTGATTCAATGCCATCGGTTGATTGAGAGGTGGAGCTTGGTAAGCTTGAGAATTTCCTTGAGGTGGGTATGGGTTTCTTTGGGATTGATATTGATTGTTAGCACGAGGTTGAGATTGGTTATTTCGGTTATAGCTTTGTTGTTGGTTTTGGTTTGGAGGAGTAAAACCGGGTGGTGCAAGATAGTTGTTTGAACGATAACTTAGCAAGCTACGGTCTCCTTGAGGACGAGCTTGATAGCCTCCCGTAGGATAAGTACCGTATGCCGCGTTAACGTTTTCACAAAAATTGCCTTGAGTGGAAGGACAATCATTGTAAGAGTGAGGACCACCACATGTGTCACAAGAAATAGCAATGGCTTTAGCTTGTTGAGGTTGGTTAGAAGCCAAAATTTTCATACTTTTGTTAATTTCAAGAATAGCACGTTCCATGGCGGACATGTCGGTGGTGGAAGAAGTAGATGAAACATTGACTATCTGATTAGATCTTGAGGATGCGGATGAATCCCAATTCTTATGGTGAGTAGTCATGTTTTCAATCAACTCTCTACACTCCTCCGATCTCCTTTTCATAAAGGTACCACCGGCAGCGGCGTTGATCGTGTCACGATCACGAAAAGTGAGACCATTGTAGAAAGTATCAATGAGAGTGACGGGGAGCATGTTGTGATTTGGACAACGGTCGATCAAATCATTGTATTGTTCCCAAGCATCAAAGAGAGATTCATTATTGTCTTGCATGAATCCACTAATTTGGTTACGAAGGCTCGTGACCATGGATGGTGGGAAGTAGCGCGACAAAAAGCGTTGAGTCATGTCGTCCCAAGTATGAATAGAATTCTTTGGGAGACGGTCAAACCATTTTTCAGCATGGTGAGAAAGCGAGTGGGGAAATAGTTGAAGGCGAAGTTCATCCATAGAAACATCGGTTGACTTCATGCTTTGGGTGATGGTAATGAATTTGTCGAGGTGTTTGTTGGCATCATCATCCGGAATTCCGAGAAATGGATTAGTTTGCACTTGTTGGATCATGTGATGCTTCAATGAAAACTCCTGAGCCGTGGTTTGCATCGGTGCAATCGGGCCTCTACGTCCGTTCATCGTAGGTTGTCATAGCTCCTCCATGGTTCGTAGGTCGGGTAAGGGTGGATTATTCATGCTGGGGTGAGGTGGATTATTATTGTTGTTGTTGTGTACACCGGCCATGTCTAAATCTTCGAGAGTCTCGGGCTTTGAATAAGACGTTGATCGAGTACGCATACACTAAAAAGGAAATGCAAGAGAAAATATTTTTGGTTTTTATAGTTTTTTTAATGTTTTTGTATTTTTGAAAATTTTATATTTTTATGGGTTTTTGAAAATTTTGTGCTTGAAAATAACGTTCCCGAAAGAACGGATCCCAAAATCCAATTTTTCTCACAAGAGACCGTTGATCCTTACGAAAAGAGCCGGCAGCGGCGCCATTTTAATAACTGAGTTTTGGTTAGTTAATAAAAAGGTTTGTTCCAAGATCTTTCTTTGCGTTGCTCGTACCCAATTGAAATATGTCGTTGTTTCGTTCTCGGTATCTTCTCGAATCGATCACGGTTCAAAGTGGAATAGTTGTAATTGGTAACTAAAAAGGGGGAGCTTTTGATCTATATCTACTAAGACGATAAATGTGGGAAGTAATAAAATTAAACTAAAAAGCAATTACTGAAAATAGAACTTGGATTAAGATTAAACCTAAAAACATTAAGATACCTTAACTAATAAAATCAGTTGATTCGGAATGATTCTGTTGATCCGGAATATATTAGCTCATGCGGAATAACCTAAAATTGCTTCATTCGGAACATTCAACAAAACATCCTTCATTCGGAAAAACTGATTGATTCGAAATATATGGTGATCCGGAATAAGTGCTTGATCCGGAAGATATTTCCTTTACTCGGAATATTGCTTTACTCGGAATAATATGCTCATTCGGAACAATTAATAGGACACTGATTCGAAATATCAACTGACTCGGAATAAATTGTTTATTCGGAATATATCATTTGACTCGGAACATTTGCTTCATTTGGAACAATTAATAAAAATGGCTTGATTCGGAATGTTTACTGATTCGGAACAATAGCTTCATTCGGAACATTGATTTGGTTTGGAATAAAAATTACAAAAATGCTCATTCGTAATATTTGGCAAAAAGCTTCACTCGGAACATTTCTTTATTCGGAACATTTTAAACAAAAAGATTCATTAGGAACTTTTAAGAAAACTGACTCGGAATATTTGGCAAAACTTTGATTCAGAACTTACCTACTCATCCGGAATATTGATTATTCCGGATGAACTGCTGGTTCGGAATAATATGTCCAAATCCTTGATTCGGAACAATTAATTCATTCGGAATCTGGGGATGAGAAACAGTAACGAGAAACGAAGAACAGGGGAATAACAAACACCACGAATTTAACCAAAATCCACCAAGTTTTTAACCAAAACTTAAACTAATTTAACCACTAATCATCTACTAATGATAAACATCAATCCAAATCAACAAAAATATAAAACCCACTTACTTTTGAAGATCAAACTCAATAAAATAAAAACTTAGAACTTTGGATTAACAAGAGAAGAAAGAATGATTAAATGGAAACTTGTATTAATGATTAAGATTCAAACAAACAAAATGAAAGATTAAACTTACAAGATTGTGGAGGAATCAAAAGACAATAAAAATCACCAAACACCCTAATGGTGATGGTGTTTCCTACGAAATAGGAAAAAAATAACAGAAAGGAAAAACTAGTCTCCAAAATGTGAATGGGAAGGGTATTTATAGGGCTTGGCTTGGTTTGGTGAGTGGGTTTTCTCCCTTTCTTTTTGTCTTCTCGTCTTTTCAGAAAAGTTGACGTTTTCGATTTTGATTCGGGATTTGTCGACGAATAAATTCAACTTGAGTTCTTCGACATATGTAAATCTTCCATCTTTGGTCCTTTTCTTCGATAAATCTTCAAATAGGCCCATTGACTTCAAATCTTTTGCATCTCTTGGACTATAGACTTCGTCTTTTCGTCTTTTTCTTCGATAAAACCCGTGCAATCCCATGTTTTCTTCAATATTTATCTGGTTGGCTCTGAAAACACAACAAACACACAAACCACGCATAATTCCAAACAAATGACATTAAATACGCGTGTTGGTCTTGTTTTAGCAAGAAATAAGTGGTAAAAGGATGGGTGTTTTCACACCTATCATTGGGTTTGAAATGTTCCCTATGTTCTTCTTGGTAAGCATAACACTCAACTTGATAACCTTGAACTTTATCACATTGTTGGTAAGAATGGGGACCTCCACAAGTCTCACATGAAAGAGCAATAACATGCACATCATTGGTTGAATTGTTCAAGGAAAGGCCCTTAAGGGTTTGGATTAATTCTTGATTTGACTTAAGATTCATGTCTTGATTCCTTTCCATTATTTTGAGTATCTCTTGGTGACTTTTGAGGAATTGGTCATCACAAGGTGTTTGAGAACTATCTTGCACAACATGAACCCTTTCATCAAATTATGTGTTAGTTTGCACCATTGATTTGGTCTCAATAATGTCCCAAGCTTCTCGAATGGATTTAGAAAGAATATTTCCACCCGCGGAAGAGTTGAGTGAATCTTGGTGATGAGGTCTTAATCCATTATAGAAAGTATTGATTTGGTGAACTTCATTGAATCCATAATTTGGGCATTTTCTCAATAACTCCTTGAACTCCTCCCAAGCATCACTAAAGGTTTGACTAGATTTTTGTTGAAATCCTATAATTAAGTTTCTCAAACCCGTGGACTTAGATGGGGGAAAGAACTTGTTCAAAAACTTCTTAGTGAAATCATCCCAAGTAGTAATGCTCTCGGGTGGTTGTGTATCTAGCCAATACTTGGCATTGCCATCTTGTGAAAATTCAATCAATATCATCTTAATGGCATCATGGGGAACTCCATTGTACTTAATGGTGTTGCAAAGAGAAAGAAACTTCTTAAGGTGATCATGTGGATTATCATTAGATCTCCTAAAAAATGGTGTGTTTGAAACCAAGTTAATCATTGATGTCTTAAGCTCAAAGGTGTTTACGGGAATCTCGGGTATCTTAATAGCAACGACATATCCTTGCACATTGGATTGAAAGTCTCCATCAAAGGTCGAGTGTCAATGCTGGCCATGGCTTCTTGTTGTGTGTGGATCAAAGCACGATTCTCGGGATCGGCTTGATGGACGGTGTTGTTTTTACTCTTTCTCTTTTTCTTCCTTTTCGGAGGAAGAGGTTGTACACCAAATGGTATGTGTGCACGCCCACGGGTGAGCATGCAACTCAAATCAAGGAGTGAGAGAGAAGCTCTCGTTCGACTTGAAGAAGAAGGGATTATCCTCTTCGAGATTCAATATGAAAAATCCACAAGAAAGAATAAGATACGTAACTACTACTTAGGTGTAAGACCCCCAATCAAGCCTCCTTCTTAGAATACGCACTAGTGAACGAGGGGTTAGGTGGCGCGAATCACATAAGTACCTATTAACCTGTAGATGGCATTTTATAGCACGTCGCCTTTCTATTCACTTTGTTGTTTGTATTATTCGAATTCTTGCCTATTGGAAGTATTTATCTATTCTTGCTTAATTAAATTTGATCGATACACGTGTCAAAGACCAGAACGCTCCCTAACATGGTGTATTGCAAAAGCAATACTTATGGAGATATGTGTATTGATTGTTCGTATACGTATACGTATCTACATATAATAATATATGAAAAATATTTTTGTATTTATTGGTTTTTCAAAGAAAATACTATATGTACGTAAAAACCGAGGAAATCCAACAATATATATTTTTGGGTGCAATCTCTTATGAAAAAGATTGCTTTTTGAATTTTTTATTTTTTGGTCAATTCTTTAGGAAAAGAATTGTTTTTGTTGTTTTTTATTTTTTATATTTTTATATTTTTGATTTTTTATATGTTTTTTATATATGATACGTAAAAATAACGTTCACGAGGTGAACGGATCCTAAAAGCCAATGAAAACCGTCAATCAATAGTCTCTCGTAATGTCAAAGAACCGGCAACGGCGCCATTTGAAATTGAGTATTTTGAAGTTACTTTTCTCTCGACTCTTGACAAATTGATAGTCCTAAAAATCTCAAGTCTTTTATTGTTCTTGGTTGTTAGGGGTATTTGGAAGTCTATGTCTATTTCAATCAACACGTAAAAAGAATGTAAAATATTAAGCTACGTATCTGTAAAACAGTTTGCAACTACCAAGTATTATTCACAAAAGTCCAAAATGTAAATGCTTGAAAGTAAAAGTGCTTGAAAAGTAAGCAAAATGAAAGTACAAGGGTTGAAATGTAAATTTTAGAAAGTAAAAGGACCAAAAGTATAAAATCTAACAACTCGTAACAAATTTTAACTAACTTAACAAACTGCCTAACCAATTTTAGCAAAAACTGAAATTACAAGGGCTAACAACTTGCAAACCCTAAAATCTTGAAAGATCAGCAACAGATTAACACAATTAGTTAATTCAAGGACCAAATTGCAATTAACTAGGAATTTTGAACAAAACCGGGTTAAGTAAATGAATAAGCTCGTTTGAGCTTAATAATGGACCAAATAAGCTCTAACTTGTTTCAAAATGCTTAAGATGGAATTTTAGCTAGACATGCACAAAAAATCAGCTTAAAAGCTTATAAAACGAAAGATAGCTTATTCTAATAAGCCAAGAATAAGCAAACTAGCAAACCAGACTTCTACAACTTTATTTTAATGCTCAATCTTGTTAAACAGTTTACAAGGAGTATGGAATGTCTTTCCAATTTGAAAATGATTAACTAGATAAGCTGGAATCTGAATTTAAGCTCAAAAGTGCTTATTTGACCAAGCGTTGACCAAAAATATGAAAAAGCTGAAAATGGCCAAATCTACTTAGGACATGTTTGTAACAAGGTTTGTGAAAGAAAATTGGCACATTTGTGAAGTAGAAATGGAGATTCAAGAAAACTGATTGGACTTTATCACAGAAACATTCATTTGGTCTTGAGCTTATTAAAGAGCTGATTTCACACTCAATTTTGTAAACTGTAGAATTTCCTTACACAAGCTAAAACTTTGGATATTAAAATTCAACTAAGAACTGGTTTCAAGTAAAATGGTTAAGTAATGAAGACATAGCATTGATTTGAATCTAGCAAGTTTTCTGAATAACTGGTAATCAGATTTTGACCCAAACCTTTTTTCTAACCAATTGCCTTTTTGACCAACTATTTGACTTCAAAACTGAACAAATATGTTACCACTATGTTACCAAGTATGAATAAGCAAATCTCAACTGAATTAACAGACTTGTATATCAAAAATTCATCAAATTCAAACAACACTTTACAAGACTGTTAAGAACTTTTACAAAGCAATTTTGAGTTAATGTTTGAATCCAGTTATGACTTCTATACAAACTTATTAAATGAGTGAAATGAAGATTATTTGAGCTAAATTCAGACTTGTTCACATACTAAATCACAAAATGCACTCAAAGACTTTTATCTGATGTAAATGAAGACTAAGAACAATAAAACTATGATTTAAGCTACAAGTTTACTCAAAGATGATCAAGCTAACACAATTACACTAAAACAAGGCTAAACACATGATCATAGCAGAAAGTAATCTTTACTCTAAGAATTTAGCATGCATAACAATTCAGGGGAACCAAAAATAGAATTTCAAAACCTTTTAGCTTGAAGCCTCCATTGATTGAGTAGAGGAGTGATGTACTCTCTAATACTACTTCCTTCAAACCGAATTCAGCTACAATCTACAACCATATCACCTCCGAGTGCTATTTCTAAATGAAATCAACACATTCTGCTTCTATCTACTTCAACAAGAATTGGCATGAACTGAATAAGCTGAATCAAACTGGATAGCTTCCAAAACAACTCAGGAACACTTCATTGATTAGTTGTTATCAATGAATCCACAAGACATCAACAGTAATGCAGGAATGAATTTAGTGAGATAGAGATAAGAACTTAATTTTTGTGATTTTATTTATTTGAAGGGAAAAGAGGTTACAACAGCTAACTAACAATCTAACGAACTCTTAAGTGTGTGTCAAACACTTAAGAGTTGTTATTTAACTGAATGTAGAAGCAGATTTGAGAGGAAAATAAAAGTGTGTGTTTTTTCACACTTTAACTAATCACTAAAAATGAAGTAACTAGTTGCTATTTATAGCGGTTGAATGATGAAATGTTGGAGTGGTTGATGTGTCTCATCCAGTGGGAAGATGTCAAGTCTCAAGAACTGGTGAATTGTAGATTTGGCTCCAAGAACACCAAAGGGGGTTTTTTATTTCTCCACTTTCATTCTAATTAAGTTGCATAGTTAAATTCGTCTTCTCATTTGAAGCCTTTTTCATGTAGAAAGTTTTTCCTGAAATGCCTTGTAGCTCAAATTCAATACTAGGCTTGTTATTTGTTGACGTTGACATGTGTCAATATTTTACTGGATACTGGCCTCTCACACGGATCATTATCTTTTTTGGATAGAATGATATTGGGTGTAGCTCTCTGATTGGTGGAAAGTGAACTAAGTGCGCTCACTGTTTGGATTTGGTTAATTAATGAGAAAGTGAGCTGGCAATCCGAACCCTTTATTTCTTGCATTTTGATTGGTTCACAAGTTGATGACACAGATCAAGACCAAAGTGTATGTAACTTTGTCATTTTTAGTCCCTAACTTTAGCAAATTATTCGATTTAGCTCCTTTCTTCATTCTTTGGGCAATTTAGGTCCTTTGACTTGTTATTCTTGACTTTTTAAGCCCATTGACTTGTTTGACTTGATGTTTGACAAAGTTTGACTTTAATCTTGACTTTTTCAAAAGTTTGCATTTAAGTCCCTCAACTTTTAAATGTTGTCAAGATAGGTCCTTCATCTTCAAATGGCTTGTCATCTGTCATCCTTCTTTTGTCTTTTCATCATAAATGAGCTTGATTTCCTCTTGTTTGCTTGAAATTGTATCCTTGTTACCTATCTAAGCACAAACACAAAACATACCACATAATACTACTTTATAGCACAAAATTAGGTACTTTCTATGTGTTTTAGGGTGATTTGTTGATTAATTGATATGAGATTTTGCTCATATCATTGACACCTGTCCCACTCACCCTCCACAGCCAATCACACTCCACCATTTCTCATGTCACCTATCCACTCACCGGCTTTATAACTAATTAATTAGTTATAACTAATTACGCGCCTAAACACCCATTTAAAAACAAAAAAAGATCAAACCAGTTGTTCTTCATGTTCTTAACCAATTTTGGGGATTTCTTAATTACTTGGAATTAACGCTTAATCTCCTCCAGAATTAAGATTAAGGGATCACTAATCATAACCCAAACCTTAAACTATAACACCCCCAAATTACATTGCGTAGCGGAAATACACAATTAGGTGTTATTCACAAACTTCATTTCACAATACTCTTTACATGACCTTAATACAGTATATTTAGGAATAAATAAGGAAATAATTTAAATCAATGTCTAAAACCTTCAATCCCAAGTAAAATCAGTTTAAAATATATCAGAGTAGCGTTTAGGTTCCCCAAGGATCTTAACAAATCGACAAACCTTTTTACCAAAATACTGGACCACATACTATAAATTCATGACAAACGGAAAAGAAATATGTTTTAGACCAAATTACTACAAAAGCAATCCCGCAATCCTTCTCCAGCAAGCTCCGCAACTCAACAACTTCAAGTACCTGAAACACATGCTTTAAATCATCAACACAACGGTTGAGCAAGTCTATAGGTTTAACAAACATATTTGAACACATCGTAAAAATCATTCAGAATTGTTTAATAGCATTGTGGCCATACAATCTATTAATCAGACATTTCATCTTATAGCAGTAGCTAATGAATTGTATTAAGCTCATGACACCGACCCCTTAAATTAGTCACCCACGCCAAATGCCAGCATGACTATAAGAATTCCAGTGCCCCTACTAGGGTATCAGTTGCAAGTATACCACATTCTCATTCTCGTAAAATTATCCTTCCTAGAGGTTACTCAGCGTAATGCCCTGGTCTCAGATAGGTTCGTCAGCCCAATAGTACTATCATTAGAATAAGCGCCTATTCCCAACTCACAACATTAAGTCAGAAGATAGTTAACGGCTCATGAATTTAGGGACTTTTGCAATTTAGGTACTTATATAATTCAAATCAAAAAAGGCAACATTCGGGTCCAACAATTACTCATGACATGTGTTCATTTTGCTTCAAATAGCATGTATCCCCCTCACGGGTTTTAAAATCATTAAATCAAGTAGAAAGCGAGGCTATAGACTCACCTGAAATATTAACAGTAGTATGACGACTTTCAACGATCGCTGATGCCCGTCGAACACGAAATTCACAATCTATCAAAACAAAACGCGTGCCTTTAATAATACATCCAAGTAATGTTTCATACTTAATAAAATTAAATAAATATCTCAAAGTAAAAATCAAACTCACACCATACTCAATTTAATAAATCCTTCTTACATACACTTTTATATTTTTATTCTTTCAAAAATTGTCGATATATATATATATATTGATCGTCCAAACTGTTTTCCTTACTTAAACACGTCAATAGTTTACGATACTAATTAGAAACTTCACTTACTATATATAGAAAGACCTCCCAAAAGTTGGTTAAAATATTTTACTTTTAAAGTTCCCTGCCCGACTCATCTTCGAACTACAAAAATCGGACAGTTTTACGTCAACAATTCATATAGTCTTTTTAACTTATTTATTTGACTCCGTTTACAAAACCGACACTCGTATTTGAAAATAGACTCAACATAATCATGTTTATCACTTAACATCAGTCCTTGACCCATTTTAAAATCCTTTTTATATTCCCCGAGATTCGATCCAAATATCGACAACAATTATATATTGTGCCGATACCCGTCTCCCGGTACACGAACAATCAAACTATCATAACTTTTCGCTCGTTTGGAGCTAGAAGCTCTACCTTATACCAAATCGAAGCTTATGAAATGCTCTATAACAGTATCTAGTTAGTTCATATCATACTCAAACTTTTATTTTCCAAAAATCAACTTTTAACTGCTGGTCAAAACTACCCATTTAAAAATCACTCAAAATCAAAGTTTTACCCCATTTTAACATTATTTTTACCACTATAATCATCTTAATATTACTACTTTCAATCCTAACATGCTATATTATCCTAGATAATCAAATCAAATAATACCCAACTCAAAATTTCAAAATACAACAACTTTAAATAATATATAACATCATAAACACCTACATACAACAATCAAACAAGATCAAACATATAAGATTTTCATCAAAAATAGGTTTTTATAAAATGTTCATGCATGTAAGAGATTTTCATACAAAAATGTAGAGAATCAAAAGATAAAGATGGGTCTTTGATTAGATTTTGAGGATTCAAGTTCAATATTTATTAATGATGATTTTTAGGGGTGGAGGGGGTGACATAAAAGAAGAGGGGAGAGGAGGGGAGAAAAAGATTTTGATGGTGGAAGTGTTTGTGTGTTTATTTTGTGTAAAATTTTTCTTTTATATGGAAAAAGATTAGGATAGTTTTTGCCAATTGTAATTCTTGTGGACCAAAATATAAATACTTGGTTAAAAAGCGGGAAATGACTATTAGTCACTTTTGAAAATATTTACGGGTCTCGGGTTTCATAAAAATACTTCTCAACATCATCATGTTTATCACTTAACATCAGTCCTTGACCCATTTTAAAATCTTTTTAATAGTCCCCGAGATTTGATCCAAATATCGACAACAATTATATATTGTGCCGATACCCGTCTCCCGGTACACGAATAATCAAACTATCATAACTTTTCGCTCATTTGGAGCTAGAAGCTCTACCTTATACCAAATCGAAGCTTATGATATCCTCTATAAAAATATCTAGTTAGTTCATATCATACTCAAACTTATATTTTCCAAAAATCAACTTTTAGCTGCTGGTCAAAATTACCCCTTTCAAAATCACTCAAAATCATTTTTTACCCCATTTTAACATCATTTTTACCACTATAATCATCCTATTATTACTACTTTCAATCCTAACATGCTATATTATCCTAGATAATCAAATCAAATAAAACCCAACTCAAAATTTCAACATGTAACAACTTAAAATAATATATAACATCATAAACACCTACATGCAACAATCAAACAAGAATAAACATACAAGATTTTCATCAAAAATGGGTTTTTATAAAATGTTCATGCATGTAAGAGATTTTCATACCAAAATGTAGAGAATCAAAAGATAAAGATGGGTCTTTGATTAGATTTTGATGATTCAAGTTCAATTTTTGTTGATGATGATTTTTAGGGGTGGAGGGGGTGACGGAAAAGAAGAGGGGAGAGGAGGGGAGAGAAAGATTTTGATGGTGGAAGTGTTTGTGTGTTTATTTTGTTTAAAATGCAAATACTTGGTTAAAAACCGGGAAATGACTATTAGTCACTTTTGAAAATATTTACAGGTCTCGGGTTTCATAAAAATACTTTTCAAAACTTAAAACGCACACAAAATATGATATTATATAGTCCCGACACGACTTAATACGACATTAAAAATAAAATCGTTAAAATATTAAACATCGACATGTTTAAAATAAAACGTAAAATTTCGGGCATCCGTTGATATCGTCATTACTAATAATCCTCGCAACCCGTCAAAACATAAAAATATAACTTCCAACATTCATCCAAATCAAATCACCAATCGTTATGAAAATAAACCTCGTCAAAAATTTCAAAAATATACATAAAATATAATTAAATAATGACCACGGGTTTGGGTTGTCACATCCTACCCTCCTAAAAGAGAGCGACGTCCCGGCGCTCAACCCGCCTCACACTCGCACATACTCACTTCTAGAGTCAACGTGACCTCTTATCCTCAAGAGATACTCTCGTCTTTCACACCAGTTCAACTCAATTCTTATGATATTACCATACAACCAAATATTACTACACTTCAACTTCCAAATTTCACTTTCCAATATGATAATATTCTTTCCTCATTCTTACCCCTTCTTCATCACTTTCTCAGTTTTATTCCTGCTTCAATACTCTGATAACTTAACCCACGACTATGCAAGTTCTCAAATTAAGATGTGCAATTATCACCGCATAAAGATTTCATCTTCACTAGGTTCCATTAGTCCTCATAGTGAAATATTTAAGATATCATCATCCCAAGTTTCAATCACATCAACACAAATTCAATTGCCATCGTTTAAATCATCCTGTCACTCTGTCCGTTTTCACTAGATTTCTATTAATGATGGAATCTATTTCCGTAAATACGCAATATTCTTTCTTGACTCAATTCTTCTCACTTTCTGTAAAGACCTCTAATATCAAAAGTCAATCTCAGTCTCTGGATTACATATATTATGTTCAAACCTTATTCAATGCTCATACCTTATTACAGCGATTTCCAATATTCAAAGATACTGACACTATGTTCCGAGGTTACACTAAGCTAAACACAATGAGATTATCAATATATCTGACCAGTCACTTATATACCTCCTATGCTCATCTTCCACTTTCATTCATTCTAACAATCACTATACTGAAGTACTGTACCTTCCATAGTACATCATTACATCTTCCTGATCTCATATATTGTTCAGACAACTCCGTTAGTCTCATATATTCAAATCTGAAATTTATAATGGTCAGATCACTTCTTGATATCGTAATACATTTTGGTTCCGGAATCAGACTGTATCAATACTTCAACTTGTGAAATTCCTTCAATACTACGTGCGACACTCTCAGCACTCTTAGAATAATTGAATTCTCGTTGATCTGAAAAATTCATTCACCACCGGTCCTTGCATTCTTAACACATTCTCTGATCTAATGGAAGGAGAATTAGATAATCACAATAACTTTTTTTGTTCCACAAAAACATACATCTCAACTCTCTCATCTCCATTACCGTTCTATTTCAAAATTTCCGACAATCTGTTGATCTTCTTTCTTTGGCATTCCTTTTCCATTAGTTTATCAATTTAATTCTAACTTTCTTTCTGTTCTATCCATTCGGCTTGTTGTTACCAATATTCTAAAAATCTCAAGACTCAATAGTCAATTCTTAATTACTTTAGAAATCTTATAAGCCCTTTTTCCTTCTCCTCCTTACTAAATACTCACTAGTTGATAGTGAATGTATCCACACTCATCCTCCATAATCTGGAACACACTTCGTAATACAGAACTGTAACATATATCATCTATAATTTACTGATTATTATTCCCTAATCATCATTAGGTAATCCTTAGCTCCTTTCTTTTGAAATTCCTGAATGGCATTTATAATTAAGTCCTTATTATCCTTATTTTCTTCATACTTGATTCCATACAAGTAATACTTTATAATCCCAAAATAAATACCACATCGTCGAAACTCATGATCATATAAATCGCGTTATACTTCTTTATTCAAGTCAACACACTACTATTACTTTCTCTTCCATTTGATATTATCAAAATATCATCATCGTAGCTCTATAATTCCTCAGATTCCTCCAATGCTAACTATACAACATAGAACTTCAATCTATCCTCAGCGTTCATAAACAACTTCCTCAACTACAAAAATTAGATCTCAAAACTACAACTTATATGCATGAGTGGATTTCACAAATTCAGTTCTTCTTTGTCAGCTTTATCAATGGTTCAACAATCAGTGAAAACCTTTCGATAAACCTCCGATAATACTCAGCTTACACAAAGGAATTGACAAGCTCTAGTCGGTTTCGTCGGTATCGACAAAGCCTCAATCGTTTCAATCTAGTCAAGACTTTCACGATCACTTCAGCCATAGATATCACATTCTAAAACGTCTATATTAACTTTAGCTGGAGTTCATACCCAAAGAACTTCACACATCATTCCTCTTTCCCTAACAATTTTTCAGTTGTTATTAAATACCTTCCTTTCCTTCCTTAATATTCATCAGACAAAACATCAATCATCAGTAATGGATACTGATTCTGGTACTCAGCTTGTTCAATCTCACAACAATCATCTTATCCCCAAAACATCCAGCTTCTTTCCTTACTTCCATTATTACTTCTCTGATGACTTACCCTTTCAGTCTAATCAGATTATCCTTATTGTCTCATCTGCCAACCCTTACAATTAATTATATTACCATCCTTAACTTCCTGACAATGCCATATAACAAAATATACAATCAGATTACATAACTCCCATCACTAAGCTAACACAAAGCTTCTTCTTCCCAAGACGACAATGAACTCTACGATTCCGCAGAACAATCACAAAATACCCTTAAATACTAACTCATCTTCTCATTCCCTTCCGACTACTATTGGTAAAGCGCATAGAAAATTCGATCTATTACTGTTTCGTCCTACATACCTTCTCATCATTGACCAATAAAATCTTCAAATAGAAATTCCACTGATTACTTCCTGAAATCAGTAATCAATACTCAACAACATTCCAATTAATGCTTTCCACTTTTACTTATCATATCCTGTGACATTCATCCTTATCTCGGTTAACATTCTCACAAATCTAGTTCAGTTAAGTACGCGATACCTCTTAATTCCATAAGTTCAGAAAAATATTCCCTTAATATATATATATATATATATATATATATATATATATATATATATATATATATATATATATATATATATATATATATATATATATATATATATATATATATATATATATATATATATATATATATATATATATATATATATATATATATATATATATATATATATATATATATATATATATATAGTTATTAACAATCCTTCCATCGGTTAATTTCTCATTTCAACCAATCGCTAATTCTTGTTGATTTCTCGTCCTCAGGTCAACTAAAATCTAACATCTTCAAATCTCAATATATCCTCAATAACACCTTCAAAATTTCAATACACCATCAATAACACCTTCAGAATTCCAATGAAATTCTAACTCAATGATTATCAGATAAGAATATGCAAATTACAACATCTGAATCTCAAATCTTATTAGTATTTCCAAAATATAGGCTGTGATAGCAGCAACATTCCTTTCATATTGATTTTCCATTATCTGAATAATTCTTTTATTCAATCTCCTTTACCGAAATGAAAACATCTCATTACCACAGAAATACCAATTCCTATACCACACTCCTTGTTATTCCTTCAGCAGTCCGACCTCCAGCTAGTCCATACTTACGACAAGTAAATAGATAATTGCTTAAGTGGTATAAAATATATGTGGTCTACACATTATAATTCCTCCTGCTTATTCGATTTATAGTAACTGCTTGAATACCATCTCTTCTTATCTTGGATTGTTAAATTCTAAGTTTACCTTCTATTAGAGGAAATAAATTCCTATTCCTTATTGTCATTCGCAGCAATACCGTTCCTTTACCCTTTTCTGCCACACTTAATTTCGAATCAGGATCAATCTTTAAATTATTACTATCTCTTTTCGTCTAGTTGAACATTCCCAAATGACTATTGATATATCAAAACATTCATCAGTTACTCGAACTTATTCATATAGTTGCACCTTTCCAATTACCATTAATATTCGTACGACACTCTTCACCGCATCTCTTCTCATTACTAGGAATCTAACATACAGACATCCTTTTAAAATCTTACAGGATAGCAGCAACATCTCCAAATGGAACAGCAACATCTTCAACTGGAACATCAGCATCTTCAGTCTCAACACCTCGTCTCCTCGCAGCACAATCAGCTTCGAACATTCTAACAACTATTCCCACGATCATATAATCTAACCTAAAGGTTGTTAACTCTGGAGACATATTTCAAGAAACTCAGTCACGTAGAATCCCACTAATGACAGAAACATATCTCACTCAACTCTTTCTACTGTTATCACAAATTAAAGAAACATGATAAGTATTCACATCGAGATAGAAAGAAAAGGATCTTTTCATCAGGATATATCATGAATACTACATGCGCCAACAACACAATACTACCTAAATTCCACAATCATCTCACAAAAGAGAAGATAACAAAGACACATCAAAATACTAAAGGGTAATAGTAGATTTCATCCATAAATCCGAGAAAATCGCAACAAAATCTTGTCACTACAGTCAGTTACCCTTATCATCCTAAACAACAACAATAATAATAATCCATCACAATACTACCTCACAATGTCTAAATAATACAAATACAACACAACAATACATAAACTGAAATACAACAAAGATCCATCACTCCATCACTCAATAGGATGTGGCACATCATTTTATCCTACTTGGCTCGTCCCTGCTTCATCTTTATCTGGTCCTAACTTGCAGCACCTCTATTTTGGATCAAAGCACGGCGGTTCCTCAAATCCATACCTCAAATGCACTCCTTGACACGGTGGATCTATCATATAATGAGAATCAACATACATCTCACTATCCTGGAACTTCCAATGCGGTCCAAGATACGGCCCAAGGTGAGCTACATATTCACTTAACCTACGAAGCCTATCTCTCTCTTCCTGATATTTCTTAAAATCAGTTCCATAACTTCTTACCTCAGCTCTAACCTCAGTTCTTCCAACTTCACTCTCAGTCCTATAATTATCACTTTCAGATTCTACAACATTTTTCTTATCGTCCGTATCATCCTCATAATCTAACCATCCACCTGAATTCTTATGATTACATCCTTGCTGACATTGCATACCCCGTTGACCTACAGCATATCCCCGCCTATTGTTGTTATGTGGTATGTCGGACATTTACTGAAATTACAGAAAATTCAAAGCTACATAAGGTCATTATTCAAAAATATATATGAAATGCATAATCATGCAAATGCAAATGATTTACGTATGCCAAATATATATGTATGCAATGCAATGCAAATGATAATTATACAATACTCATAAAAGAATGAAATTATAATGAAAGCACTCCACGTCCTTTCATTTATACCAATACCTTATCGTAGTATTTACTTAATGAATACTCAGGAATTCAGAAAAGTTTTAAGGAATACATCTATAATAACAAAGCATAACAAAAATAAATAATCTTACCGGAGCCTTGAAGAGAAGTTGTTTTGCTTTTATAAAACACCTTTGACAACAAAGTTATAGTTTAGGACATTTTAAAAAATCGACCTAATTCGCTATAACTAAATAGCTCTGGTTACCAATCTATAATACCCCCAAATTACATTGCTTATCGGAAATACACAATTGGGTGTTATTCACAAACTTCAATTCACAATACTCTTTACATGACCTTAAAACAATATATTTAGGAATAAATAAGGAAATAATTTAAATCAATGTCTAAAACCTTCAATCCCAAGTAAAATCAGTTTAAAAATATACTAGAGTAGCGTTTAGGTTCCCCAAGGATCTTAACAAATCGACAAACCTTTTACCAAAATACTAGACCATATACTATAAATTCATGACAAACGGAAAAGAAATTTGTTTTAGCCCAAATTACTACAAAAGCAATCCCGCAATCCTTCTCCAGCAAGCTCCGCAACTCAACAACTTCAAGTACCTGAAATACATGCTTTTAATCATCAACACAACGGTTCAGCAAGTCTATTGGTTTAACAAAACATATTTGAACACATCGTAAAAATCATTCACAATTGTTTAATAGCATTGTGGCCATACAATCTATTAATCAGGCATTTCATCTTATAGCAGTAGCTAATGAATTATATTAAGCTCATGACACCGACCCCTTAACTTAGTCACCCACGCCAAATGCCAGCATGACTATAAGAATTCCAGTGCCCCTACTAGGGTATCAATTGCAAGTATACCACATTCTCATTCTCGTCAAATTATCCTTCCTAGAGGTTACTCAGCGTAATGACTTGGTCTCAGATAGGGTTGTCAGCCCAATAGTACTATCATTAGAATAAGTGGCTATTCCCAACTCACAACATCAAGTCAGAAGATAGTTATGGATCATGAATTTAGGGACTTTTGCAATTTAGGTACTTATACAATTCAAATCAACAAAGGCAACATTCGGGTCCAACAATTACTCATGATATGTGTTCATTTTACTTTAAATAGCATGTATCCCCTCGCGAGTTTTAAAATCATTAAAACAAGTAGAAAGCGAGGCTATAGACTCACCTGAAGTATTAACACCTTCAACGATCGATGATGCCCGGCGAACACGAAATTCACAATATATCAAAACAAAACGCGTGCCTTTAATAATACATCCAAGTAATATTTCATACTTAATAAAATAAAATAAATATCTTAAAGTCAAAATCAAACTCATACAATACTCAATTTAATAAATCCTTCTTACGTACACTTTTATATTTTTATTCTTTCAAAAACTGTCGATATATATATATATATATATATATATATATATATATATATATATATATATATATATATATATATATATATATATATATATATATATATATATATATATATATATATATATATATATATATATATATATATATATATATATATATATATATATATATATATATATATATATATTAATCGT
Organism: Glebionis coronaria; assembly: GCA_025667525.1. Classification (NCBI taxonomy): domain Eukaryota; kingdom Viridiplantae; phylum Streptophyta; class Magnoliopsida; order Asterales; family Asteraceae; genus Glebionis; species Glebionis coronaria. The sequence continues at coordinate 369,536,105 of CM046875.1, forward strand.
CCAAACTGTTTTCCTTACATTTAAAGTTCCCTGCCCGACTCATCTTCGAACTACAAAAACCGGACAGTTTTACGTCAACAATTCATATAGTCTTTTTAACTTATTTATTTAACTCCGTTTACAAAACCGACACTCGTCTTTGAAAATAGACTCAACATCATCATGTTTATCACTTAACATCAGTCCTTTACCCATTTTAAAATCCTTTTTATAGTCCCCGATATTCGATCCAAATATCGACAACAATTATATATTGTGCCGATACTCGTCTCCCGGTACATGAATAATCAAACTATCATAACTTTTCGCTCGTTTAGAGCTAGAAGCTCTACCTTATACCAAATCTAAGCTTATGAAATCCTCTATAACAATATCTAGTTAGTTCATATCATACTCAAACTTATATTTTCCAAAAATAAACTTTTAGCTGCTGGTCAAAATTACCCCTTTAAAAATCACTCAAAATCAATTTTTTACCCCATTTTTACATCATTTATATCATTATAATCATCCTAATATTACTACTTTCAATCCTAACATGCTATATTATCCTAGATAATCAAATAAAATAAAATAATATATAACATCATAAACACCTACATACAACAATCAAACAAGATCAAACATACAAGATTTTCATCAAAAATGGGGTTTTATAAAATTTTCATGCATGTAAGAGATTTTCATACCAAAATGTAGAGAATCAAAAGATAAATATGGGTCTTTGATTAGATTTTGATGATTCAAGTTCAATTTTTGTTGATGATGATTTTTAGGGGTGGATGGGGTGACGGAAAAGAAGAGGAGAGAGGAGGGGAGAGAAAGATTTTGATGGTGGAAGTGTTTGTGTGTTTATTTTGTTTAAAATTTTCCTTTTATATCAAAAAAGTTTAGGGTAGTTTTTGTCAATTGTGATTCTTGTGGACCAAAATGCAAATACTTGGTTAAAAAGCGGGAAATGACTATTAGTCACTTTTGAAAATATTTACGGGTCTCGGGTTTCATAAAAATACTTCTCAAAACTTAAAACGCACACAAAATATGATATTATATAGTCCCGGTACGACTTAATACGACATTAAAAATAAAAACGTTAAAATATTAAACATCGACATGTTTAAAATAAAACGTAAAATTTCGGGCATCCTTTGATATCGTCATTACTAATAATCCTCGTAACTCATCAAAACGTAAAAATATAACTTCCAACATTCATCCAAATCAAATCACCAATCGTTATGACAATCAACCTCGTCAAAAATTTCAAAAAAATACGTAAAAATATAATTAAATAATGACCACGGTTTTGGGTTGTCACATAAACCCCTTGCCACATCACCACAAGTGTCACATGAGACACCCCTGTTACACATTTTTGGGGAAGATGACAAAACTTGGCAGCAAATCAACAAACCACATTCTAGCTTGCAACCAAAGCTTACTTGGAGCCCTTGGATCAATTTTGCACCAGCTAGCATCAACAAGAGTCCAAAATTCCATCACATGTGCTCAAGAAATTCAAAAACCTCAAGGGCAATTCTGGAACTTTATACACTAGGATTTCACTTTATTTTCAGCATTTCTAGTTTCATTGTAGTCTATATAAAGGCGTAGGATCACACCTTTGTAGCTTGTTCTTGGATTCCTTGGTCAAAAATCTTTAAAGCCTTATTTTCAAGTGAATGAATTAAGAGTTTGATTTTGTGACGAATTCCAAGTTCCAATCTTTATATCTTATTGTTATTGTTATATGTTTGTGATTTTGAAGTCTCAAAGTTTGGTTTTAAGGATTGTGCAAGTGTTTGTCAAAAGTTTTCAAAATCTGATTATTTTTCTAAGTCTTAGTTCAAACACTTGAACTTTTGGATTATAAGTGATTATAACACCCTGATAAGGAGACTATCAAGGTGCAGTGAGCTTGTGGTTTGGGAGGATTCAAGGAGTGGGGAACAAGCTTGAATCAAATCAGTTTCATTTTTCATTTTTCATTTTTTTATATAATCTGTTGATTTCTCACCTTGTTGTTCTTAGCAGCTATTGGAAGCTTGTGCCTTGTTTAGCTAGGCACATAAGCTCAACAATTCATTAGTGTGGATGTACATTCATGAGGTTTGAGCCTTCTTTCCAAAAATCTGTTTGAAAAGTGGTTTTATGTGATTTTGTGATCTGCTATTCTATGAAGTGTTCTTATGGCTTGAATCTTGTTAATACTGCATGATATTGTTGGTATGATGCTAGATTAGGCTTGGGTAAACCTGTTATTCACTTTTACTTTGTTGAATCTTGGATTAAAAACTGAAAGGTGTGTATGGGTCTACTGTTTTAAGGGTATAATTTGAGTTTGAGTTAGTGTTTAGGGTTGTTAAGTGCTTTTATCTGATTTTGACTTGGTTGAGTGCTTTTATCTACAATACTTTAGCTTTTAAACATCAAATCTGAATTGTGCCATAACTTCTTTGATTTTGCATGTTTTGACTTGAAATCTTGGGAAAACCTAGAGTGTATGCATGTTTAGGGTTAAAAGGTGTTTAAACAAAGTTTATGTAAGCTGATAAATAGATTTGAGGGTTTAAATTTGGATCTGTGGTCAAGTATATCAGCAAAGTCATTTTGTGTTCTTCATTTGTTCATCAGTAAGTAGCATAAGCTCTAATCTTTGTCTAATCTTTAATTAAGTGTATGAAACAAGTTCATGTATACTTATTTTAGTTTATTATAGCTTGTGTATGCATTTGGTTCAATTTGGTTGGCTTAATCTTGCTTAATCTGCTTATTTGTTTAAAACTACTTAATGTTCATGTCTGTGCTAGATCTGGTGACTATTTGATTAAACTGTATCAATTGGCTTGGTGAAATTGTGATTTCTTGCTTGTTATTGACTCCTTATAACCACTGGTTATAAGGGTGCCTTGTTTGTTTATCAATTCTAACAAAAGTACACTAAGGACAAAATGTGAAGAAAGTCAAGCAGTGGGAATCCTTTCCCACTAAAACTAGCCACTGCTAGTGTTAATTTGTGAACAGCCTATCAATAAGCTATAATAGCTTATTTAGACCTGCAACAACTTTGTTTTTGTAATCAATCTTCCTTAATTGACCCATTTGACTATTCTGGAGCATTTGAGACTTTGACTTTTAGGTTTGACTAGAAAACCAACTTAGTTGACTTTTAAATAAGTGCTTATTTGCTTTTTCCAGCTTATTCTGTGTGCTTTTTGGAAATCTTTTTAATTATTAAGCTTAGTTAAGTGATTTGAAACATTTTGCAAAAAGAATCATCCCTTAAATTGGTCTAGAACTCGAAAACGACTATTTTGTCGATTTGTGTAGAGAGCTTTTGCTTATTTCAGGCTTATTTCATGGGCTTATTCAAAATTTATTTTTACAAACAACTTTAGAATGTCATTAGAAGGATGTGTGTCAAATTAGAGCTTATGGCATTAGCTTATGGCTTAATGAGCCAAAAAGCCCATTAAGAATAAGCTATTGCTTATTAATCTGTGATAAGCTCACTTTCAGCTTTTCGGCCTTTAGAGTTTTGTGTTTAAAATCAAAATTTTCTTATTGGGCCTTAAATAAGCCCATTAAGTGGACTGTTTGGCCTTTTAGCCCATTTTTGAGGCCCATTAGGGGTATTTTTGTAATTTCAAGTTCATTTTCTATTAATTTAAGTTAAATTAAACAAGTTTGCAAGTTTTTAGATTTTTTTTTTATTTTTGGATTTTTATTAATATTTTATTATTATTTTATTATTAAAAAGTATTTTTAGTATTTTTGCTAATTTTTCATTTTTCTTAGGTTAAAATCATTAATTTAGGATTCTTAAAATTTTTAGATTAATTTTCTTGTCATTAATTTAATTTTTAGGATTATTTTAATATTTTTATAGTTTTTAATCATTTTTAATAGTTTTAATTAATTTTAAATTTTTCAAAAATAGTTTGTAATTCACGTAAGTTATTTTAGAGGTTTACAAATTGAAAAATCTCATTTTTGGCTTTTTGTTAATTAAATTGATTTTTTTGGCTTTAATTAGCATTAAAAAATTATTGTTTAATTAAATAAAAGGATTGAGTGATTTTTGATTTTTTATAAACTCTAATTACATTTTTTAGAATTTATTGTAATTTTATAGGAATTTTTAGGGTAATTTTTAAATTTTGTCACGTTTTACGGTTTTACGCTCACGACTTTCGTCTTAGTTTAATTTTAATCGTAACCGTCATCCTTTTCTCTTTTCTTTCTTCATAATCTTAATCACAAACATTTAATCAAGTTTTAACACAACATATAAGCCTCCTTGAGAACGATCCCTCACAAAAGGGTCATAAGTGCATACGTTTTCCTAAACGTACACTTAATTCTTACCGCTTTTACCTCGTTTTCCTAAACAAGTGTAAAATTACAACTATCAGTATGTGATAGCAGGATTTGTAGGTGGTTGATAAGGAGAGTATGGTTGTTGAGCATATGGTGATTGATGTGAGTCACGTTGCGATGATGATGTTGGTAGCTGATATTGTTGCTGATATGATGTAGGTGGTTGTGGTAATATCGAATACTGTGGAAAGCTTGGAGTTTGATACATGGGCTTGTGATAAGATTTTTGTCCCATAGCATACGGAGCGTTGTTATATGACTATATTGGATGATTTTCCATTAACGCCAATGGTTCGGAATAAGATCCTTGAGACATACGTTTCTGGAGCACATGCTTCTCGTGTTGCTGCAAGAAAGCATATAGTTGAACTAAATTTGATTTGAGCAAATCCCGAATCAATTTAACGTCAGTGACGTATTGGCTCCACTATGGGGGTAACGTGTTCAAAAACTTAGTGTTGAGCTGAAATTGAGCAATCGTTAGATTATACACATTCAAATCATTCATCAATGTAGTGAATCGCCAATAGTAGTCATAAAGAGTTTCCCCTGGAATGTATGAGAACCTATCGAACAAGTCATAAAATTGACACTCTTGATCCTGCTTGGAATGTGAAGTCCCTTGTAACAAAACCATTAAGCGATCCCAAAGCTCCTTTGTTTCCTTGTGTTTACTTACCATACGATAAATATCAGGTGGAAGATCTTGAAGAATAGTCTGAACGGCCTTCTCATCCGCATTGGCAATTAGTTGGTTGGCAGGCGTTAAATCAGAAAATTCCCTTGGCCGAGTCACATTGTCTACAGTAACTTTGCCCCAATCAAGTGGACCTTGCTCAATGGATTTAGCCATAAGTCAGCCACTGGGTCTACCAATAATATAAGACATCATGCGACCCTGCCATGCTTCAAACAGCTCTTTGATAAGCAACGGTGGACGGGTATCGGTACCCGAGATGATAGAAAGGTGAGTCAGCGATGTCATTGTCGGCATGAATCAATGAGGATTCATTTTGTATCACCTGAAGAAAAATATTATCTTTTGATCGTCCAATGAAATAAAGTTGAGATACTTGTATTAGTGATGTGAGAAGTCAACATGATAATGCCTAAGTCCAAAAAATAGTAAAACCTCTGCAATGTTATAATTCCTCAAAGTTAACAAAGTAACACAATCCCGCAATGTTAACAGTGTATGATTCCGCAATATTTAGGATTCAATTCCGCAATGTTTAAAGTGATTCAATTTCGCAATGTGCTAAAATGTTTCAATTCCGCAATGTTTGAAATTGATTCAATTCCGCAATGTACTAATAGTGATTCAATTCCGCAATGTTTGCAAAGTGATTCAATTCCGCAATGTTGCAAAATGATTCAATTTTGCAATGTTGCAAAATGATTCAATTCCACAATGTTGCAAAATGATTCTGTTGGAAATACGTTTTTCATATTTAGAAAGTCTCGGTTACTCCAACAATATAGTTAAGGGCTCGTAGTATAAGTTAGTTACATTTTATGTTAGCCCGACCCATGAGCATGTTCATGGGCCAGAGGCCCAAGTCCACTAATGGACTTGGGTATATAAACCCCTTTCTTTCATGGAAAGGGGTGTTGGTCGTTTCATTTATTTCATATATTTCACACATTTTCTCTCATCTTTCTCTCTCTACTTTCTCTCACTAGAAACATCAACCCTCTTGTTAGATCATAGATTACCAAGATTCTACAATTGGTATCAAGAGCCATAGGATGAAATAGAGGTTGGTTTTGTGTTGTTCATGCTTATTTTAGTGTGTTCATGTGTCTTTGATTGATTTTTACCCATGTTAGAAATTTTTTTCGGGTTTTTGTTATTCCAAGTGATCCATATATCTTCTACATAGTTGTGGTAGAGATTTGGGTTCTTTGGTTTGGTTAAAATCACGGATTTCTAGTAAAAGATCTCAATTTTTCCCTAAAGTTTCAGAACAGTACACTTGTTGCGACAGAATTGCCTTGATTTCCATTGTAAAGGCTAGGGTTTTTGTATTGCGATCAATATTGCGATAGACTCAGTGTGTATATTGCGACAGAACTAGTTTGTGGTATTGCGACAGATTCTTCTTTGTGGTATTGCGACAGAACTAGTTTGTGGTATTGCGACAGAACTAGTTTGTGGTATTGCGACAAGTTCATCTTTGTGGTATTGCGACGGAAGTTGTTTGTGTATTGCGATAGAATCATAGAGTGCATTGTGATAGAAGCTTTTGATACATTACGACGGTTTGAGTTTTGGCATTGCGACAGATTGAACTTTTTGGGTATTGTGAAGAATTTGCATAACTTAGAGGATTTTTCGACTTTGCATTTAGTTGTAGACTTTAACAAAAACACACAACCAAAAGATAACAACATCTTGTTTAAACAACACTAAAACATTTAACCTTATTTCATTGCTCGATCATTTTGGTAATCTTTCTTCAAGTGATCAAAAATGAATTCACATTCATTCATGCCTACAATGATATCGCTTACTGACCTTTCTATCATCTCGGGTACCGATACCCGTCCACCGTTGCTTATCAAAGAGCTATTTGAAGCCTGGAAAGGTCGCATGATGTCGTATATTATGGGTAGACCCAGTGGGAGGCTTATGGTTCAATCCATTGAGCAAGGACCACTCGATTGGGGCGAAATTACTGTAGACAATGTGACTCGGCCAAGGCAATTTTCTGATTAAACGGCTGCCAACCAAATCATTACTGATGCAGATGAAAAGGTTGTTCAGACTATTCTTCAAGCTCTTCCACCCGATATTTATCGTATGGTAAGCAAACAAAAGGTAGCAAAGGAGCTTTGGGATCGCTTAATGGTTTTGTTACAACAGACTTCACTTTCCAAGCAGGAACGAGAGTGTCAACCGTATGATTTGTTCGATAGGTTTTCATACATTCCAGGGGAAACTCTTCATGACTACTATTGGCGTTTCACTACGTTGATGAATGATTTAAATGTGTATAATCTAACGATTGCTAAGTTTCAGCTCAACACCAAGTTTTTGAACATGTTACCCCAGAGTAGAGCCAATACGTCACTAACGTTAAATTGATTCGGGATTTGCAAAAATCAAATTTAGATCAACTCTATGCTTTCTTGCAGCAACACAAGAAGCATGTGCTCTAGAAACGCATGTCTCAAGGATCTTATTCCGAACCATTGGCGTTAATGGCAAATCATCCAACATTGTCATATAACAACACTCCGTATGCTATAGGACACCATCTTATCACAAGCCCATGTATCAAACTCCAAGCTTTCCACAGTATTCAATCTTACCACAACCACCTAGATCATATCAACAACAATATCAGCTACCAGCATCATCATCACAACGTGACTCACATCAATCACCATATGTTCAACAACCATACTCTCCTTATCAACCACCAACAAATCCTGCCATCACCTACCAGCAACAAGAAGTTCCTCAACCCCACTATTCACAACATGTCAGTACTCCTTCAAGTGTGTATGTAGCTCCACCAGCACCAGTTTTCTACTGCGATGATGAGGTTCCAGTTCATGAGTTCAAAGAAGGGGATAATCCTATTGATGTACTAGCACAAATGTCTGCCGACATAACTCAAACGTGAACAAAAGAGGTTACAGAGGACCATCTCCAACAAACAATCAATTGAAAATTTATGCTAACTCTCATCAACAAGCGACAATTCAAGATGGTCGAGTTACGGTGCAACCACTTCAGGGGAGACCAAGTTCATCCAATACCGGTGCACGCCCAGTTAATACTGCTCCAAGAGGAAACAATACTGGCAAAGTGAAGATGATCATCTGCTACAACTGCAAAAGGGAAGGACATATGGCTCGGGATTGTAAGAAACAAAAGAGGAAAAGGGATGGAACATGGTTTCAAGAAAAGATTTACTTGGTTAATGCTCAAGCACAAGGTCAAGAGCTCGATGAGGAGGAGTTAGTGTTTCTAGCAGATCCAGGAGTTGCGGAAAATGAGGGACTCACAGCATCTTTCACTCAAAATGCAACATATCAATACGATGATCTTGATGCATATGATTCAGACTGTGATGACCTCAACGCCGCCAAGGCAGCTCTTATGGCAAATCTCTCGCTCTATGGGTCTGACCAAATCGCTAAGGTACCTAATACTTCCAATGATACTAGTATTGTACCTTATCAAGTTGAGCAAGCGTCTCAGTATCCGGAAGAGCCTCTGGTGGTTAGTAATTCAAATGAGGAGACAAACAATGATAGCAATATCAATGCAAGTCCTCATACTTTGAGTGAAACACAACCGAGAGCTATTACAAATACGAATTCTCCTGCTCAACAAGATTTGGTAATGGTTTCGGCATCTATGTTAGGCCAAATGAATACTGCGGTTCTTGAAACCCTAAGTGTTAATCAGACCTTAGTTGTCGAGCTTGCTTTGTATAAGAAAAAGGTTCAAACCTTGGAATTAACTCCTTCGACCAATACCTTAACTAATATAAAGTTTGATAAGTTTAGGAAAATTCAAATGGATAACCTGCTAGAGATGAACATTTAAGAGCAAATCTTTCAAAATAACTTAAAAAGAAAGAGTCAGTCGTTACTGATTTTCAAAAATAGCAAACGAATTTCGAAATTGTCGAGTCTAAAAGGGTTTAAACGGAAATTAATGCGTCTGAGAAAATTAAAAAGACTGAAGTTTCGCTTTTAAAATAATACTCCGCTTCACATTTAGTACACTTGTTTCATTCATCTTTTATGGAATTTACTTTATCGCGTCTAACATACCTGCCACCTAACCCGAGTTATGAAAAGCAAGCTCTTACCACAACCCGAGACTTTATGATGCTACAAAATAAGGTTTGGTCTTAGACCCGATTGGTAATACGAATGATTCCGAGTATATATCATTAATTAACAAAAATCGGTCAAAAATGCTTTTGGAATATCCTAAGTTTGATTATGCTAAACAAAATCAAGAGAATGCAAAAAGGATTTTAGAACTCGCTTTAATATACAAAGGGAATTTATCCATACACTAAATTCCGTGTCTACTAGAGAAAACCCTGGTATATTTCCTACACTTGTCAATCCGAATGAACCTAAGGACATTCCTAAGGGTCTTCCACCGGTAAGTACAGTATTGGAAAGCTAGAAAGAGATTAGATGATACTTTACCGGTTTTGACAAGGTCATTAAGGAACGTACGACTTCAACGGCTCAAACCGCCGGAGAATGGGCTTTCGAACACATGAAATCGGTGTTTGAGAAAGAGATCGTTCAATTTGTAAACAATCTTAAAGAAGGCTTTCTATATCTCGGAGATAATCTTAATTTTGAAATGGATGAAGCTCAAAAAGTTTTCTATGAAACAGATTATGCTTATGAGCAATATTTAATTGAGAAAGAAAAGATTTTCTCCGGATATGACCGATTCTTTGAACAAGTGGTGTCTATCGATGTGATGCAAGTTGTGACTATTAATTGTGCTAGTGAGATCACATCTGCTGTGAATAAATGTGATGATGTGCATGATATCTCGGTGAATATAGATGAACTTGTAAATGATGTAGATAATCATTCTTGTCACGAATCTAACACTGAATTTTTAAAGCTTCAAGATTATAACTCACTTTCAAAACGTTTTGACGGGCTTCAACAACATTGTATATCTCTTAAAATTGAACACCAATCTAAAAATGAAACTCTTTCAAAAACAAATGATTGTGAAAACAACGTTGAGACAAGAGACAAGATGATTCAGGTGGTTCAGGCATTAGAGGAAGAAATCATGAGACTTAAGAGAGAGTCATTAAAAGAGAGAAAGGAACTAGAGGCTGCAGAGAATAAAAACCATGCCTTAGAAAATAGAATTACTTCTATGCTAGGGAAGTTTGATAAAATAAGACATGGTTTTTGACAAATTTATGGTTCACTAGAAGAACGCTTCGCTTTTAATGTGGCAGAGCAAAAGTCACTAGTTGACAAACTAAACTAAAAGTGTGAGGAAATCTCTGACTTAAGTATTCATCTCATAGACCAAAACATGATTTTAGCTGATTTAAAGGAGACACTTCAACTCAAAAGACAAGAAGTTGTTGATAATTCAGCTACCATGTCTGCACCGTCCTCTAGTACTCCTACACCCAACCTACGTGTACTTTATCGGGACCCAAAATTTAAGCATAGTCCAACCAAGTTTGCCACTTACATGAAGAATGCTTTAGAACACGCTGAGCTCGCTAGAGATGTCATTGATGACATGCGTACATTAGATCCCTCTAGTCAACTTCTTTATGAGCTTTGCCTATATGTAGATCGTATTCAAGATTGTTTGGTGAACATAGAATACATTGGTCAATCGATATTAGCACCAATTAAACAACAACCTCCCACCATTGCCTTGACTCCATTCAATAAGATCCGAGGAGCTAAACCTATTTTAAGTACACCCATCAAGGCTAAATCAAAATATGTCACTAATGCTCCATTGCCTTCTACAGGAGTAACTGCGTCTGAAGAAGAAAGTAGAAGCTCACCCTAGGAATGTTATTTCAGATTTGAATAAAAAGAATCATGTAGCTAAGACAAAAGGCTCTGTTGCTATGCAGAAGCCTAAGCAAAAGGTGAATTCTAATTTGAGATGTTGGAATTGTAATGAATGCATGTTTTCTCATCGTCATGATTTATGCCTTGTTGACCATGCTAATGAAATGTATGCTATTAGGAACAACCTTGAATGGAAACCAACGGGGAAGAAATTCACCCAAGTTGGATGGTGGTTGTGGTAAAATATGACCTTTTAGGGAAAAGGCGTAAAAGCGGTAAGTATTGAACAAATGACTTTAGGAAAAATCAAGTGTTAATGACTCTTATGATGTGAAATGAAAGTTCGTTTCCCGAGGAGGTATAAGTGTGTGAAAAACTTGTTAAATGTTTGTGATTAATGATTGGTTTAGAAGGGGATGAGAAAAGAAGGTGACGAAGACGTAAAAATAAAAATTAATACTACTAGAAAGTTAAAACGTAGAACCTTAAAAACCACAAAAATAAAAATTAATTCCAAAAATTACCAAAAATTCACCAAAAATCAAAATAAATAAACTAAGAGTTTACCAATGATCAAAACTTTTTCAATCCTTTTAAATAATTAAATATTCAATTTTTAAATGCTAATTAAAGCCCTAAAAATCAAATAAATTATCAAAAAGCCCAAATAAAGATTTTTCAATTGGTAAACCTCTAAAATGAACTAAAAAGATTTAAAATTATTTTTAGAAATTTTTAAACTAATAAAAACTATTTAAAATGATTTAAAAACTATTAAAACTTAAAATAATTATAAAAATTAATCTAAAAGAGATAAAATTATTCTAAAAGTTGCTAAATTCCTATTTTAATGTATTTAACCTAAGAAAAATGAAAAAAGTTGGAAAATGTGAAATTTGAAAAATAATAATAAAATAATATTAAAATAATATTAAAAATCCAAAATTTATAAAAATTTCTAAAAACTTGCAAACTAGTTTATTTTAACCTAAATAATCAGAAAATCAAAGTGAAATTACCAGAATACCCCTATTGGGCCCTCAAATGGGCCAAAACCAAAAACAGTCAACACAATTGGGCTTTTGGGCCCAAAAAGTCAAACTTGGCCCAATTGACTTGGAAATGCCCTATCTGACTCAAAATTCAATTCTAAGAACAAAACTTTAAAGGCCCAAAAGCTGAATATGAGCTTATCATAGCTTATTGAACACTCAGCTTATTCTTATTGGGCTTTTCAGCCCATTAAGCAATAAGCCAATGCCATAAGCTATAATTTGACACACAACCTTCTTTTGGGATACTTATGAGATCTGTAAAAAGAAATTTTGAAAAAACTCACTCAATAAGCCATAAATAAGCAAAGTATTATTTCACAAAACGACAAAATAGTCGGGTTTGAGAAATAAGGAACCTCAGAAGCTCTAGTTTGTTGCAAAAGCTCACAAATAGATTAACTAAGAATAATCAATCAAGAAAATCACAAAAAGCCAAGTAGAATAAGCTGTATGAGCAAATAAGCTGGCTGAAAAAGCCAAATAAGCTAGTTTTCTAGCAAAAGCTTAACCAAAAGACTTGTAAACTTCCAGATATGATATTAAGCTAAGAAAAATGATTTCTATTACAAAAGATAAGTTGTTGCATTTACCAATAAGCAAAAAAGATTCAAATAAGCTTGAAACCAAGTTTGACCAAAAGTTAAACGTTGATAAGTTGAAATCAAACGCTGACAGGAACAAAGTAGACGTTGATAGACTTAATGAAGTGTAAGGACTTGTTTTTCACCCTGCTGGTCAAGGTTTGAGTGCAAACCTTGTGAATCAAAGCTTACCAGTTGAGTAAACTTGATGTGTTTTGGCACAAATAAGCCAATAAGCCAATGGGCTTATAAGTTATGAACAAAACAATCCAAATAGCCAAATAGTCTCACAAGCAGCATACAAATATGATTCAAGCAACAAAACAGCAATCCTTAAACTATAATTCAAAATGCAACACCAAATGAGGTGGTCACTTTGTTGATGCAAATGACCACTTCAGCAACTTTTGATAAGCTATAGAATCCACAATAAGCCACCAAATTCAACAACCAGACAACCAATAGATAGCTTATCACCTAAACTATTCCCAAACCAGATTTCAGACCTTAGATCCAACAAACAAATAAGTTATTGGATCTGATGTGTTTGACCAAATTCAAAACCACTTTTATCAGATTTTTGCAAAACTTAGAATCCCTTTTCCAAACTTTCAGAAACTTAACCAATGACTAAAACATGTATATTTAGACTTGTTTAGACCACCCAAACCCTAAGAACCAAGGGCACAAGGCCACAAGGCCTTATGAACCAGTAATCCCAAACAACCCTTAATCAACCACTTTTTAAACAAACTTTTGATTTTCAAACACAACTTACTGATTTTAATGATCAAATAGCTACACTAGGTGACAACTAACAGAAACCAGTCATAAAACACAAAGCACAAACACAAGAATACCAAATCATATACCAAGGTACAAAATAAGCAGAAATATGAAATTTTTAGAGGAATCTTAATAAGGGGTTATACCTACCTTCCACAATATCCTAGGAAGGCCAGCTATGCTCCTTGGACCTTGTTCAACAACTAGAACAAGACCAAGGTACTTCAATAAGAAAGATGATGAATGCCTTGGTTGATGTTTCAAAGGAGAAACTCAAGGACTTGATGTCTTCAACACAAGCAGCAAACAACTCAACCAAGGGCTCTAATCCCTTCGCAAGCTTGGTGTCAACAAGCTTGCAAGAGCTTATAGCTTATGGTTAAGGGTTAGTACACAACAATAAGCAAAATCAGAACCTCTTTTCAAGCTTTTTTCAAACTTGAAAAATCTTACCAAACATAAACGTCCTTGATCCAAAAGGTTCAAGCACACTTATAACAATCAATGGAACTCAGAATCACCTTAAAACTATACCAACTTTCAAAAACATAAAAAGGAATTACAATTTTCTCAAAATACCAACTTTTATAAATTTTAAAAAGGAATTACAAGTTTTAAAGGCAAAGACTGGAACAAAGGGACTCTCACATGTTGAGGTCTCCTTTTATAGGCAAATGCCAGGCTACACTATTCACAAACCCTAGCACTAAATTCTCTGAAATGCCCTTGAGGTCTTCTAGGCGTTTCTTGTTGATGAGCTGTCCAAAGTGATCAAGGCTGTTCATTTTAGCTTTGGAATGAAGCAAGGATCCTAGGCTGTTGATTTGGACACGTCAGATTACTTGGAGAGTAAGTTGCATTCTCATTGGTTAAACGGGAATTAGGGTGGGGTCCATTGTGAGTGGGAGTGAGGGTTTTGTGTGTGGGATGTGTTTCTGAATGTGTGAATCACACATGTGCAAAGGGAATTGATTTTTACCCTATGTTTAAGTGGAGTAAAAACTGGGGGTGAAGAAGGGTAAACAGTAGTACTTTTGATCCGAAATTGGGGGAAAAGAGTTGTTTGGCGCATTTTTTAGGTTTGAATGTTTCAAATATACAACTTTGGCCCTTCTTTTTCTTCTTTCCTTTCATTTGTGTTATAAAACGTGTCAGCTTTCAAATCCTTTGTAACAACTTTCAGACTTTGGCAAATTTGGCACAAAACTTTTCAAAAAGTGTTTCAAGGGTTGTTTTTGCCACTTTTGCATATTTGAAGGACTGATCTTGGACTTTGTTGATCTTCAAAGGTCTTAAATGTATATTTGGCTTGATGAGGGACCATAATTGACAATTTGGAATTGTTGAGGGACTAATCTTGCTATTTCTTCAAAGTTGAAGGACCATTTGTGTAATTTTGACAAACTTAAGGGACCAAACTTGTAATTATGAATATACAAGGGTTTTAAGTGTCATTTCTTCAATAAATGAGGATCAATCTTGTATGTCTTCAAGTCTTCAAGGGTATTTGTTGAATTCTTCATGAATTAGGGCCCGGTTCTTCGTACGGCTTTGTTTCTCGTGTCCGTTTTTCCTTGTATCTTGTGATCTTTTGTCTTTTTCACGATATCCATACCTAAAATACACAAGTAAACAAACACAAGAATATATATGGTATATTATGACATTTTTATGTATTTAAAGCCCGAAAAGAACGATGAGATCATGTATAAATGCCATCTCATCACTCCCCCATACTAAGCCATTGCCATGCCCTCACGCAATGCAAGAATAAAGTATCTAAGCATCACCAAAGTTCAATTTATTAACCTTTATTGAAGAGTAAAAGACTTGCAACATACTATGAAGATGTGTAAAGACATAATGTATGATTTTCATCACAAAAGTGACTTTTAGGGTCAAAGAATAGAAACAAGCCAATGTCCCTTAGAGTAAACTTCGTCATCCTTGATTGTCATACATTCCATGCTAAGTGCAAAAACGAGATCATTGTTGGTACAAGTCACAATGCTAACACTACTCATACGTCCAAATTGTGAAATACTTTTTCTCCCCGCAATCCTAGTTATTATAAAAGGAAATGGGTTATTAGCATTTTTTATCTATTTGTCATGGATCACAAGTGATTCATATTGACTTATTTGAGTAGTTATTAGTCCGAAAGCAAAGTAGCACGATTTGATCAATAGTTAGCCGAAGGACAAAATCTTTTAAAACGGCTTCTCGTGTATCTCCTTAAGTTCATATCTTGGCATAACTCGTTTCACGATTTGAGACCTTTCTTGGACCGATATTTGGCATGTACTTCATACTTCAAATCTTGGGAAGACGTTCTTGAAATTATGGTCTTCTCTTCATATATTTGGAATTTCTTCACTTGACGTTTTTGAGAGATTCTTCATATTGGACCACGACTTCATCATTTTTCTTCAATCTTTACTTTGGATTTTGATATACAAGGATCCGCCTCCTTTTCGGACTTGGATATATTTATCCTCATACCTTGTTAGGGTCTTTTTGGATAGACTTTCTCCATGATCTTTAGGGGAGTAATTGCTTTTCGTCGTGTGTCTCGATCCTTCATATTGATTTAGGAATAATGATACTTCACATCATCTTTGGATCTTTAGCAAAAATAGAGCTCCTCATGCCTTGTTAGGGCCTTTTTGGATAATCGCCAATCTTCGCGTCCCGCTTCAATAAGTTATGCCTTGGCTATGAACTCTATTCAACCCCGGGCAACTTTTAAACGATCTTTCGCTAGAGGCTAAGTAACCTTTCAAATCGTACGACCTTACTTATTGCAATTATGATTTATTCCTAATGCATTGATCTTATGGGAAGAAAAAGCCACAATTAAAAACATATGAGTTTTTGAAAGAACATTTTCATGTTCTACGTTTAGCATGATCACTTGTCTAACTATATCATTTCTCGTTCTTCATTATATAAAGACCTCTAATTATAGAGACTCGTGAATACTTAGCCATGCAAGTCAAAATTAAGCTAAATTTGGATTAGATTTCATTAAGACTATATCAAATCAAAGTTTTGGGTTTTCAAGCCACCTATAGGATGTGACAATCCGTCAATTTATGATTGATATTTTATTCTCAATATTTATTTAAAAACATTATTTTAATGTTACAATATGAACTCACTTATTTTTGGGAAGAAATTTTGATTTACGTCTTGAAGTAGCATCGACTACGTCTAAACCGGAGGATTCAACGTTACGTGCTTACGTTTACATACACCTTCTTTTGTGACAGTCCGACATTTCAGAAAATAAATTTATCCGTGAATATTATTTTGGAGTTTTAAATTTGTGTTAGTTCATAAACTCACAAATTTACGAGAAGAGATTAGGACTTACGATTTTATTTTAACGTCCTTTACGACTAAACCGGAAACCTTAGGATTACGTATTTACGTTTTCGAACTCCGTTTTTGATGAGACAATTTTTATTGGATTCGTTTTATGACGTTGATTCATAATTTATAAAAACGTTTTTCGTAAAACGACCCGAGGGCACGCAAATCGAGGAAACTAGAATCGAGGAGTACCCGTAAATAAATGGGGATGAGACAAGTGGGACACTTGTCCCACCCCTAAAACCGGCCAACACTTAGCTACAACACCTTATATGAGGTGTCAAAGTGTTAGCTTAACACTTACATGTGTAAGCTAAGCTTACAAAGTAAGCTTCCACTACATCAAAACAACCTTCACAAAACCATTTCCTCACTTCTCACCATGCAAACAACTTCATTTTCTCCTCCCTATCTCTAAAAATGCCGTCCCATATCTCCACCATAACAACCCTTTTTGATCAATTTCATCCATGAACTCATGTGTTATTCATACACATGTTGAAGCCCTTTTGAAGCTCTCTTGAATGGTGGTGATTATAACATCCATGGAGGAGTTTCCTTGGTGTCTTGAGGCTGATTTTCCACAAGGAGTATATGAAGAATGGTGGTCTTGAAGATGGTCTTGGCTATGCACAAGTTTCTCCATCCAAATCCATGTCAAACTCATAACCTACATCAACTTGGTGGTATAAAGATTGTCCTCCTCATCTTCTTGTTATTTTGATTATGTAAACATGTATTTTATTTCCTATTATATATGTATATGATGATTATATGATGATAAAAATGTTATGTGGGGATTTGGTGTTGATAAATATGATTAAAAAGGTGAAAAACTATAAAGAACAAGGTTAAAATCTTGGTTAAAAGTGATGGCTGTATAAAACAGTAAAGAAACAGGTCATGGACTGATAAAATGATGAAGTAGAATCCATTTACAGTAAGCTATATGTCTTGTACACATGTGAGAGTTGGCCAGGCAATGGAATCAAAATAATGAGTGAGATATGATCAAAACAAGTTTAAGGTACAAATCTGAGTTCACTGTTTTGGACGATTTTTAGAAAATACTTAGAAGATGATCCAACAGTAGCTATACAAGAGTTAAATGTAGCACATATCATATAGTTTATGTGATAAAAATTTGAGCTTCTATCTCCATATAGAACTCAAGATATGGCAGTTTTGGTGAAAGTGAAGTTAAAAATCAGATTTTTGAAAAATAAAGTATAATACTATTATATAAGCACTCAAAATTATATTGTATAAAATGTAAAGTTAAAACCCACTAACTCATGAATTTTATTTATATAAATATGTTAAAGGTTAAATAAGTGGACATTCTATAAAAATGGTAACTTGTTATGTCTTAAAAGATATAAAACTAAAAACATGATTTTTACGACTTTTTCGGCTATTGCCGTAAAATTAACGTTTTTGTTAAATAAAACTTAGATGGTTGGACCCTAATACTAGGCTTTGATACCCCGTATAAAAATTAGTTCGTTTAAGTTCGTTGATGTGTTAGTCTAATCGAATTGATCTAGGTTCTCTATGTGACTCAATTTTATTTTGGTGAAAAAGAATATTTTTGGTTGGTTTTTAATTTAAATGTGCAAGACTTAAAAGTAAATGTCGTTAAAGTAAAGGGCAAGTATTAAAAGAGCGTGAAATTATCTAGTTCTAATTAAACGAAAAGTGCGATATTTAAAACGTGACGGAAAGTAAATTGATCAAATGATTAAAAATAAAAGCGTGACAAGAATTAAAATTAGACAAGTATTAAAAACGTAAACTAAAAATTAAACAAGATAAAATAAGAAAAATACCCCAATCGGAATATATTCCGATCAGGCTCACCTCAGATCGGAATGATGGCCGGCCCCAAATCGGAATGCTGTCACTCACCCAATCGGAATAACCAACTCCTTCAGATCGGAATGTTTGCCTTACCTTGATCGGAATATGGATGGACCTGGTCGGAATGTTAATCGGAATCACTGATCGGAATAGCTGTCACCTTACCCACGATCAGAATACCAACTAACACCTCGATCGGAATGTGAAGAATCAAACTAGATCGGAATAAGGACTAAACTACCCATCGGAATATTGTCACCTTATCCGATCGGAATGTAGAACTTACCTTTGATCGGAATGATCAAAACCTTGCTGATCGGAATACCAAGATGTCCACCAATCGGAATGTAGATAAATTCCCCCCCAATCGGAATACAGATAGGAATGTCAAAACCCTTTTCTGATCATGCCAATCGGAAAGATAAACCCTTTTCCGATTGACCCCAATCGGAATACGGCAAAAGGAAATGGAAATAAGCTAGAAAAATAAGCTATGAATCTAATAAGCACTAGACGAAAAACTTAGTTAAAACTGTATAAAAATAAGCTACGAAACTGAAAGTTAACAACTTTTAGGACACGAAAAAAGATAAACTTTAAGAAAAACAACTTTATATATAAAAATAACTTTTGTAAAAACTATATAAACTTGAAAATAAATCAAATAAGCTATGAAAATAAGAGATTTAAAACAATCAAAAGCATAAAAATGAAATCTTTAAACAACTTAACAAGATAAAAACGTGTAAATCAAAGAAAGGTAGAAGAAGATTAACAAGATAAAGTAAAGGTGCAATTAATTAAAAGAGACACTTACTTGAAATTAAAGGTAATGAAAGGTGCAAAACATGTATTTAAATGACAAGTAATTAAAGGTGCATAAAATAAAGGTGGAAGAACTAGTTTGTCAATCTAGCCAACAAAATGAAAAGTGATCAGCTAATGACTATATATAGGGGATTAGGGAGGAGGTTAGAGGAAGCTTCCTCCCCTCCTTCCTTTCTTCCTTAATTGCATGCTTAGGTCCCTCCTCTTCTTTTAATCTTTTTGTTAATTGCGCCATTAGTCCTTAAGCCTTCAAATCTTCTTTAATCTTGGACTTTAACGACTTTTGGCTCGGGATTTCTTTGGACTCGTCTTTTAATTCTTTGATAGATAAGACTTGAGTTCCTCGGCTTTTAAGTAACTTCCGTCTTTTGACTTTTTCTTCGATAAATCTTCAGAATTGGTCTTGGACTTCCGTTCTTTTTTCACTCTTGACTTCTTGACTTCTTCTTTTCATCTTTTTCTTCAATAAGAGTCCGTAAATGCCCGTGAATTCCCGTTTTTTCTCCGCTTTTCACCTTTTCGTCCTAAATCACAACAAAAACACAAACCACGCATAATTCCGACATAAAAGACATAAAATACACGTTTTGGTCCGGTTATTATTGCAATTAAGTGGTAGAAAAGATGTGTGTTTTCACACATATCAAATCCCCTACACTTGACCATTGCAATGTCCTCATGCAATGCATTAGTTACAAAGCACGATTACATTTTTCATCAAAATTAATCCACGTTGGCCTTTATTAAAGAGATAGAAAATTAAAAAAATTCAAAGCAAAGAAATTAAAAAGCATACCTTGGGTTTTGGAAATGTCATGAATAATCGTCATCCTCAACTTTTCACTTTCTCCAAACCAAGCTTAAAAACGAGATCATTGTTATTATAAGTTAGTAAACTAACACGAACTCATGTGGGCCAATTATTCACTTAGACTCCCTTATTCCTAGGGGTATCTCTTATATTTTATTGTTGTCTCGAATGATCACGAGGATGCATTGTTTGACTTATTTCGATAGTTATTTAGTCTGAAAATAAAGTGAACGATTTCATCAATAGTTAGCTAAAGGACCAAATCTTTTAAAACTGATTCTCGGGACCTCATAAAGTTCATATCTTGGCATAACTCGCTTCGCGATTTGAGACCTTTCTCGGACCGATATTTGGCAGCGACTTCATACTTCAAATCTTGAGAGACGTTCATGAAATAATGGTCTTCTCTTCATAATGGAATTTCTTCACTTGAAGTTTTGAGAGATTCATACTTGGACCACGACTTCTTCATTTTTCTCCAATCTTTATTTTGGACTTTGATATACAACGATCCGCCTCCTTTTGTGACTTGGATCTATTTATCCTCATACCTTGTTAGGGTCTTTTCGGATACACTTCTCCATGACTTTTGGGGAGTATTTGCTTTTCGTCGTGTGTCTCGATCCTTCATATTGATTTTCGATAAATGATTCTTCACATCAATTTGGATCTTTAGCAACAAAATATAGCCCTCATGCCTTGTTAGGGCCTTTTTGGACTCGCCAATCTTCGCATCCCGCTTCAAAAAGTTATGCCTTGGCTATGAACTCTAATCCATACCGAGCAACTTTTAAACGATCTGGGGCTAGAAGCTAAGTAACTTTTCAAATCGTACAACCTTATTTATTAGCAGATAAATTTATTAGCAAGCGATGGGAGAATAGGCTTATAATTAACTCACATAAATTCACGAAAGAATACCGAACTTATAATTGGCTCTATCATCTCTCGTTCTCCACAGTTTAAAATCTCAAAGAATGAGACTCGTGGATGCTTAGCCTATTAAGTCAAAGTTTTGGGTTTTCGAGTCGTCTATAGGATCTTGCAAATTCTTAGACTTTTTCAAGTTTAGAAATCGCATTTTAAAGTTCCCTTGATAAAAGACTCTCTAGGATCAATTATAGGAACTTGCGAAAAGTTCTTGTTCTTAACCCGTGAGAGTTAAGACTTTCGCGTTTTATAGCTCCCTATATAAAAGCCTAGCAAAAACTTGACTTAAACACGTTAAGGATACTAGCTAGAGTAAACTCGGATTGAGTCAAAAAATTCACAACGTTTGAAAATTAAAACCACTTATTAAACATTTATTCTAATAAGGAAAGAAAATAACTATACAAAGGGAAGAACTAATAGGCCAAAATAGATCAAAAATTTTGAAAAATGTCGAAAAATTGATTTTCCAGTTAAAATGAGGACAAAGACAAGGAAAAGACCACTTAACTTCGATAGAAGTCCCCCCTACACTTAAGATAAACATTGTCCTCAATGTTTAAGCATGTGGGAGTAAACTCCCCTACACTTAGGACATTGTGCACGTTGTTTAAATCTCGCTAAGGAAAAGACAACTAAAGAGATTCCTATTTTATTATTGAGAAAATATATAAAATAGTGAATCGAAAAGAGTTTAGAATAGAACCGGGAAGAAGTAGAACACGGAATCACGGGTCGTCAAGAATCATCAAGAGTGGATCATTGAAGCTCGAATCCCTGATTAAGATGTGAGGAGAGGAAAGCAAACCAAAGGGTCCCCCCTACACTTATGGTAAAGAAAGCGAAAAGATAGATGCATGGGTTGCCTCCCAAGAAGCGCTTGTTTTTGTTAACCGAGTCGTGAGCCTGACTCGACCTTGATCATCAACGGAAGAAGCATGAAACATATCCACCAGGATCAAAGACATAGTTTTCATCCATCAATAAGCAAGAGCTTAAGGCGAACAAGGCAAGCCAAAAGAGAAGTGGCAAGGTTCCCTTAAGCAGTGATGGAGCACAGTAGAAGCAAGGATGAAGTGGTGCAAGCATGTCTTCAATGGGTCCAAAGATTTTTCCTTTTATTTCATCAGGTGGATACTGAGATGGCTTAAAGACTTCAATACCGGGGTCGAACACCTTTTCCTTTAAGGGAAAATAGCACTCAGGCTCAGCCGAGTGTGAAGAAGATCCGCAAAGAAGCACAACCTCGTCCTCAGAAGGGGGACAAAGAGGTGTCAAATCATAAGTGCAACGGATTTCGGTGTCGACCGGTTTCTTCTCCTTGGACAAAATGCTCTTCAAATCCAAAGTAGGATCAAGATGATAATCTTCAAAGTCCAAAGGAGGAGCATCACTCTCATGAGGGAAGTATGTGTTCAGAAATTCAGAGAAATCTTCCTCAAATGAATAATCGTCCAAAGTAGGATCGAGTGATGGTGGAGGATCTTCATCATGTGAAGAATCGCTCGATAGAGTATCAGCCTCATCAAAATCATCGAAAGTGGGCAGCTTGGGATACTCAGAAGTACAATCAAAATCATCCGAGTCTGAGCTAGAATCATCATCATCATAAGCATCAAAGACCGGTTGAGAATCATAAATGGGAGAAGCTTCCAAATTGGGGCGAGAATCATCCACATTATCTTCAAAGAGTGGATTATCAGTGGAAGACTCGAATAGAGGATTGTTATAGACGGTAAAGTCATCGAGCACATTTATCATATTCACTGATTCTCGACCTCCAAAGGATTTGCCTGTAAGCTTCCCCATTTTAAAAACTTTAGAATCATCCCCGACTCGTAAGATTAACTCACCTTCCGCCACATCTATTAAAGCACGTCCGGTTCTCAAGATTGGCCGACCAAGTATTAAAGGAATACGAGGGTCCATTTCATAATCAACTACGACAAAATCGACCGGGAAAGTAAATGTGCCAACTTTGATAAACACGTCTTCGGCTATACCAACGGGGTAAGCAAGAGTGCGGTTTGCAAGTTCGAGAGTCATCTTTGTAGGAATAAGATCGGGCAATGATAGTGTTTTCCAAACACTCAGTGGCATCAAATTAATACTAGCCCCAAGATCAGCAAGGGCAGTAAATTCTTCAGTTTTGTTGAACACGCAAGGCAACACAAAACGACCGGGATCTCCAAGCTTTTCCGGAAGTTCTCTAAGAAAGACTACAGAGCAGTTTTCATTTAAGCGTGTGTTGGCGAGTTCAATCAGCTTCTCCTTCTTGCTAAGCAATTCCTTGAATGCTTTGACAAATTTCGGCATGTGGCAAAGTGCTTCAACAAGGCTAATGTTGATGGTCATTTTAGATAGCATATCCACATATTTCGATACTTGGCAGTCATTCTTGGTTAGATCATTGGTCTTGCCTATGCGAGAAGGGTATGGGATTCTAGGTTGATAAGGGTTAGGTGAAGGTGTAGGTGGTGAAGGTTGTGATGTTGAAGGGTCCTTCCGAGATACATCGTCATGACGAGGCGGAGACGGTAATGGTGTACTAATACTAGGTGTAGGTGGAGTAGGGATACATGGTGGTGGAGGAGGTGTAGATGATGGTGGTGGGGTAGGTGGATTGACAATGGTAATTCCACTACGCGTAGTTATAGCACTCACATTAGCTCGCGGATTAGTGACGGTGTTTGAAGGTAGAGAACCCGAAGAAGAAGGTTGAGCTTCGGGCAAGAAACTAGCCAACAGATTCTTTAATTCAGTTGTCTGAGTGATGAAGGAGGATTGAAGATTATCACGAACCTCGGTTATGATGTCATTACCTTGCTTCAAGATATCTCCTTTCAAATTGATTATTTGGCTCTGTAGATTCTTGATTTGCTCACCTTGAGTTCTCATGATGGTGTCAACATCGGGATTAATGGGTGGGTGTTGTTGGGTGGGTGGTTGATAAGGGTTAGAAGCACGAGGTGGGATTTGGTTGCTTCTATTGTAGTTGTTGGCGGGATTTTGGTTTTGAGGAGAAAAACCAGGTGAAAGGTAATTGTTTGAACGATAGCTCAGCAGATTTCTATCCCCTTGTTGTCTAGCTTGGTAATTTTCCAGTGAATAATTACCGTAAGCTGCATACACATTTTCCGGATTTCCTTGTGTTGAAGGACAATCGGTGTATGGGTGAGGACCGCCACATGTTTCACAAGGATTAGCAACCGCTTTAACTTGTTGTTGTTGTTGGTTTGAAGCGAGAAGCGTAATACTTTTGCTCATTTCGGCCATCATGCGGGTGAGTTCGGTCATATCAGGGTTTGCTGAGGTGGAAGAAACATTGACTCTCGGATTATTCCTTGAAGAAGCAGAGGAATCCCAGTTCTTATGATGAGTAGTCATGTTCTCAATTAGCTCTCTACACTCCTCGGGTCTCCTTTTCATGAATGTGCCACCGGCGGCCGCATTGATCGTATCACGATCGCGAAAAGTCAAACCGTTGTAGAAAGTATCTATTAAGGTCACAGGTAGCATGTTGTGGTTTGGACATCTATCGATCAAGACATTATATCTCTCCCAAGCATCAAAAAGAGATTCATCGGGATCTTGCATGAAACCGCTGATCTGATTGCGAAGGCTTGTAACCATGGATGGTGGAAAGTAGCGCGACAAAAAGCGTTGAGTCATATCATCCCAAGTGTGAATAGAATTCTTCGGGAGACGATCAAACCATTTCTCGGCATGATGTAATAGAGTGTGTGGAAAGAGTTGTAGGCGAAGTTCATCCATAGTGGCCCCAGCCAACTTCATGCTTTGGGTGATTGTAATGAACTTGTCGAGGTGTTTGTTGGCATCATCATCAGGCAATCCACGGAATGGGTTTGTTTGCACTTGCTGAATCATGTGGTGCTTCAACGAAAACTCAGGAGCGTTGATTTGCATCGGCGCAATCGGTCCTCCTCGTCCAAACATGGTTGGTTGACAAAGTTCCTCCATGGTCCGAAGATCGGGCTGTGGAAGAGCATTGTTGTTATTATTATTGTTCGGTGGAATGTTGTTGTTGTTAACACCTGCCATATCTAAATCTTCTTGAGGCTCGGGCTCTTGATAATTAGAAGATCTAGTACGCATACACCTGAAAATGCAAAAGAAAACAAAAACAAACACAAAGACAATATATATACACAATAAAGATAAAATCTTTTTGGATTTTTGAAACTTTTAATTTTTATGGTTTTTTATCAATTTTTAATTTTTATGATTTTTTTTTTGAATTTTTTATGCAAGAAAAATAACGTTCACAAGTAAACGGATCCCAAAAAGCAACGTGTCTCTCACAGAAAACTGTTGATCTTTACGAAAAGAGCCTGCAGCGGCGCCATTTAATACTAGGCTTTGATACCCCGTATAAAAATTAGTTCGTTTAAGTTTGTTGATGTGTTAGTCTAATCGAATTGATCTAGGTTCTCTATGTGACTCAGTTTTATTTTGGTGAAAAAGAATATTTTTGGTTGGTTTTTAATTTAAATGTGCAAGACTTAAAAGTAAATGTCGTTAAAGTAAAGGGCAAGTATTAAAAGAGCGTGAAATTAAATCTAGTTCTAATTAAACGAAAAGTGCGATATTTAAAACGTGACGGAAAGTAAATTGATCAAATGATTAAAAATAAAAGCGTGACAAGAATTAAAATTAGACAAGTATTAAAAACGTAAACTAAAAATTAAACAAGACAAAATAAGAAAAATACCCCAATCGGAATATATTCCGATCAGGCTCACCTCAGATCGGAATGATGGTCGGCCCCAAATCGGAATGCTGTCACTCACCCAATCGGAATAACCAACTCCTTCAGATCGGAATGTTTGCCTTACCTTGATAGGAATATGGATGGAACTGGTCGGAATGTTAATCGGAATCACTGATCGAAATAGCTGTCACCTTACCCACGATCGGAATACCAACTAACACCTCGATCGGAATGTGAAGAATCAAACTAGATCGGAATAAGGACTAAACTACCCATCGGAATATTGTCACCTTATCCGATCGGAATGTAGAACTTACCTTTGATCGGAATGATCAAAACCTTGCTGATCGGAATACCAAGATGTCCACCAATCGGAATGTAGATAAATTCCCCCCCAATCGGAATACAGATAGGAATGTCAAAACCCTTTTCTGATCATGCCAATCGGAAAGATAAACCCTTTTCCGATTGACCCCAATCGGAATACGGCAAAAGGAAATGGAAATAAGCTAGAAAAATAAGCTATGAATCTAATAAGCACTAGACGAAAAACTTAGTTAAAACTGTGTAAAAATAAGCTACGAAACTGAAAGTTAACAACTTTTAAGACACGAAAAAAGATAAACTTTAAGAAAAACAACTTTATATATAAAAATAACTTTTGTAAAAACTATATAAACTTGAAAATAAATCAAATAAGCTATGAAAATAAGAGATTTAAAACAATCAAAAGCATAAAAATGAAATCTTTAAACAACTTAACAAGATAAAAACGTGCAAATCAAAGAAAGGTAGAAGAAGATTAACAAGATAAAGTAAAGGTGCAAGTAATTAAAAGAGACACTTACTTGAAATTAAAGGTAATTAAAGGTGCAAAACATGTATTTAAATGACAAGTAATTAAAGGTGCATAAAATAAAGGTGGAAGAACTAGTTTGTCAATCTAGCCAACAAAATGAAAAGTTATCAGCTAATGACTATATATAGGGGATTAGGGAGGAGGTTAGAGGAAGCTTCCTCCCCTCCTTCCTTTCTTCCTTAATTGCATGCTTAGGTCCCTCCTCTTCTTTTAATCTTTTTGTTAATTGCGCCATTAGTCCTTAAGCCTTCAAATCTTCTTTAATCTTGGACTTTAACGACTTTTGGCTCGGGATTTCTTTGGACTCGTCTTTTAATTCTTTGATAGATAAGACTCGAGTTCCTCGGCTTTTAAGTAACTTCCGTCTTTTGACTTTTTCTTCGATAAATCTTCAGAATTGGTCTTGGACTTCCGTTCTTTTTGCACTCTTGACTTCTTGACTTCGTCTTTTCATCTTTTTCTTCAATAAGAGTCCGTAAATGCCCGTGAATTCCCGTGTTTTCTCCGCTTTTCACCTTTTCGTCCTAAATCACAACAAAAACACAAACCACGCATAATTCCGACATAAAAGACATAAAATACACGTTTTGGTCCGGTTATTATTGCAATTAAGTGGTAGAAAAGATGTGTGTTTTCACACATATCAGACCAGTCTAATGAAAACTTTATAAAACTTATATACTGATATATAGACATGTATAACAAGTAAAAACCGATAAAACCCGAACTATAGGGCATACGGACATTAACGAGCTAAGTAAACATATTGGACTAATACTTGGGCTAATAATTGGACTAAATAAGATAAACACTCATAAAAAGAACTTATTGGGCTTAACCCATTTGGGCCCAACTTGAAAGTTTAAATACTGATAATATAAGTATGAAATGGATTAATACAAGTTAATAAACTTATAATAGGCTTATTGGACCTAAAACACGTAAAAGGGTAAAACTAGTAAACTAGTATAAAAGTTATCGACATATAGCACTAAAATGAGTAAACGAGAATATGTAAACCCACTTGATCATCATATATATATAATCATCATATGTATACATAATTGTTATTTCTATAAAGTCATTGCACAAAATTCTAAGACGAGTATTATTTGTCGAGGTTTCCATGATTGAAGCACGTACCGTACGTCCGAATTGCCGATAACCCGCCTTCCCATATCAACGTGAGTTCATAGCCTCGCACTCTTTTAAATGTTTTATAAATGTTTTGTAAACCCGCGAGGGAGATAACATGTTAGTTTTTATAAAATAGGACACCATTTGTCCCGATTGTTTGTTTATTGATTTTGGACCCGAATGATTGAATGACCCGATTGTATGACCCGATAAATGATTAAAGGACCCGATAGATGAAATAAAATGGATTATTAAAGTTAGGTTATGTCACTAAAAGTCCCATTAGCATGAATTGTGAACTACCGGGATTTGGTAGACGCTTATGCATTTAATAGTACTATTTGGGGACGATCACCCCAGTTCGCGCCTTGACGGTTGATCCCCGTCGTGCCACATTGATTGGTAAGCGAATTTATGTATGAGAAGATTTCCATAGCGTGACCTTTGTGACGACACGCTACTTTAGATGGGCAAAATTGGTATCGGGTTAGCTACCCGTTGTTGGTTTAGTAAGGTAACAATGTCATGCGGCTTATAATAATCCAAAAACTAACGAAATACTATTAGACACACCGAATTACGAAGTATTGCCTGACTAGCAATACGGGGTCATACTATTGATATTATGTTCGTGTTTTGGTTTTCATAACCATATTCATATAACGGTTTTTATTTTCATACAACGTCATAAGGCGTATTGTATGGTGTTTTTAACCACAATGATTCGTATAATGGTTTTTAAGGCAAATGCCTATATTATGATTTTGATGACGATTTGTATAAAATGACTTTGGCTATTTTATGGCCTATCAAAACGATTTGTACAAAATGATTTACAGTAATACTTTTATACTGATATTATATTGATGGAATTTATTAAACTCTATGAATTCACTCGGCGTTATCGCTGACCTTTTCCTTTAACATATTTTATCTCAGGTACTTGAAGGTAATTCTCGGGAAGACGACAAGAATTCATGGCCCGCACTTAAACAATATTTTCCATTCAAATACTTTGTAAAACTTTGTATGAAATAATATGACTTGGGACCGATGTAACTTTGATATTTATGAATGGAAATGCTTTTATTATTAAACGACGCGATTTTTATGCGTTGTCTATGATGTGAGTAATGTGCTATCCCGTAACACCAACGAGTCTTCCGCTGTATTGAGTTGTATAAATTTGGGGGTGTTACAGTTTGGTACCAGAGCTCTCTTTATAGAGAACGAAAGATTTTTAAAACCAAGGTTTTGAATAAAACATTTCAAAATCTTTTAACTATAAACATTTTTCTAAAAATGTCTAAAAATCTTTTGACTATAACGGTGCCGAAGAATTCCCGAGTTACCGACAAGGCCAAGATTGAGAAGTGTTATTTTAATATATATATATAACTTGGATTATATATATATGATGTAATTTTATTACATGATTGTTTGATGATTATTTCGATTTTTATACGAGGTATTTACGACGTAGATTGTCACAAGTAACCCTAACTCCCCTAGTAAATTAATCGAAGCTATTCTCGTAGGAATTCTAGCTATCCTAGATCTAAACCAAGTTGTGGATATTTATGATCCCAACAAATGGTTGATATTCGTAGAAATGTAGATATTAGTTGATTGTGATATTGAAAAAGAATTGGCGAGATTAAATCTGATATCGATGTCATGACGATCTTTCCTTATAGAGTGAAGTTTGACAAAACGTTACCGCCTAGAAAGATGTCATCTTATTCGTTGTCATCTAATTCTTAAATTGAAATCGAAAGGGTGAATGTTGCACTTGAGGTTGTCATTGGAACCATTACCCAAAAGCCTCATGCCACTAATACTTTTCCGAGAAGTCTAATTGAACGTATGAGTCATCTCATACTAGTGACTCATTTGATAATTGTTGTTGTAAGAGCTATAGGATCGGAAAGTAAGTGTTGATCATATCGAGCTTTTATTGCCCTAATAAGGTTTATGAATAAGGTTGAAAGTGTTGGAAAATGAGGTAGGATATTGAATTGAGTATAAAATTGGTTGAAACTTGAACAAAGTAAAATTTAACCCGTATGGAATAAGAAACTATTAAGAGGAAGTCGTTAAGTTTTGTGATTTAATTATAAGGTTTTAAATGATTATTGAATTCGTGTTAAGTGTTGTTCCTAGGCCATTGTCCACTAACGAGGATGCCCAGTGTCCAATAAATAAATTGAAGAAATCTTCTTCTGAATTAGGACCGATAGATCTTCTGGGACAGGTGGGACACCTAATGACTCTTGTAGATTAGTATTCATTGTGGTATCTTTTAAAAATCCCTAACTTAACTGAGATATCAGTTGGTAGGATGAGTTCTGAGAATTGTATGACATAGTGACGCGTAATGTGTTACGGTACAATTTTGACTTGTTTGTGATTAATGAAAAGACTACCTTTGATTGCTAAATCCTACATGTATCGATGTTAACTATCTTTTATTGCTTCATCCTAATGTTCGCATTAGTGATGCAACCATTGAACAAGTACTCATCTTGATTTGAGTTACGTTGTGAATCGTTCTTCGTGAGTGCCATCGAGGTCATGAACCTCATGATTATTTGGCTAAGCTCATTTCCTATCATATCGTAGTTAGTTCTTGGTGAACAACTTTTCATCACTCTTTTGCAGATCACTAATTGTTTTTATAAGTTAAAAAGGTATCCCTTGAGAAAAATTGGGTTTTCAATCACCGTATGGATTATTTAAAGTAAGATTTATAAGTAATCATTATCAAAATGAAGTTGTTTATGAAACACCTTGGAAAACTTAATTGTTTTCATAACAAGGAAAATCTTTGTAAATTTATTTTGATTCTTATTTAAGAATTAAGCATGAAAATGTTTTTATTATAAACATGATGATAAAATTTTGACGAACTGAGTATTGTATCGTTAATCTTGAAATTGTATATAGTTGCGCGCCTACATACAATTTGGAATGGACCATGCAAGGCTGATTAGTAGTCACCATAAAACTAATGAATAAACACTACATTTTCCTTGAAGATTGTGAAAGATTAAATTTTATGAGATCTGCAAGAAGTGAAAAATAGGGACATAGTGTTAGGGACACCTACATATGTGCCTGTAGCATCTATTCTTCTGAGTTGAATTTACTCATCTGTGGAAATTGTCTTATTTGACAATTGACAATTATTTCTTGTCCAATTCTCCCGTAGCGAGATTCTTAGGAAAAGTATCTGATTACCGAGTGTTGATACCCGACTGGAAGTATTGACGTTCTTATCATTTCTTATGATTTGATTTCATTTGAACGACCTGGGTAACGATCCGAGGAGCTTTCGAATGCGTACTCAAATTATGAAAACATGGGATATATTCATATTCGTTAAATGTTTTCGTCTGTGTCCGATTTGAAATTCTCTCGCATAGATTATGCGTTGACCTTACTCTTTTAATAGTAGTTGTGTCTCCATATATCCCTGAATTTGTGAAGGATCATGAGTAATTATTAGTATTTTGAGAAGTTCACATCTTATCGACGGCAATAAAACTGGAAAGTTGATAGTGCCAGTAGAATGGATTGATTGATTATGACATGACGACATTGTCTTAATTGATGGGAACTCGAGTAGAATTCCCTAAATGATAAGATGTTGATTATCAAAAGTGATCTAAATAATTCTTGGTGGATGACGATATCCTGCATTTAGACTTGAAATTATACCATGAATGGTTGTGAATTAGTCATAGATATTATAATCTAGAAAGAACCTAATATGAATTTATTAAAAGATGTTTTCGTTATCTGAAACTTTAGTAAGTATTTGTTAATGAATTACTTAGACTTTCGCCATTAAGGCAAGTTGAATTTGGTATTGATTACATTTTCAGTGCTTCACTTGTGGCTTGTACACTATACGTCAGCGCCATCTAAATTAAAGGAATTACCGTACAACTGAGAGAGTTGTCGGAGAAAGATTTTATTATACCAAGCCTGTCATCCTGAAGAGCTATGGTGTTATCATTCCTTATATTTATAGATTACTGTGACTGAGTAAATTGACAATAGAAAGCGATATCCATAACTCGAAATGGAAGATTTGTTCGATCATTTACAAGGTTCTAAAAATTTGATCCACGGCATGGTTATTATCAACTTCGCATCTGCGAAGAAGATTATCTATTCCAATCATCACATCCCGAACTTGTGATGAACGTTATGAGTTTCACGTGATGTCGTTTGGATTGACAATGCACATGTAGTATTCATAATTATGATGAATCACGTGTGTAGGCTGTAATTTGATAAATTCATGCTCGTGATCATTAAGGACTATATATTTGTTTATAAGAATAAGAATGAGTTAATAATTATTTATAGATTGCCCTGAATGGGCCGAACGATAAAATCTGTACTATGAATATTTAACATAAGACTTAAGACTTAATTCTTTACATGATTTAACCGTGTGATTAATAGATAATGGAAGCTATATTGACTTTTCAAAGATTAGAACCATTAACGCTTAGGGAAAAAAAAAACTTGATCCTTTACATAAAATGACCGTTGGATTAATAATGGTAAGATGTATGCATATAGACTCTTCAAAAATTAAGAGCCCTTTTCAGACTTTGGAATTACCAAAAAGAAAATGCAAATGTGTTTTGACAAATGTTTTAACAAAGGATTTTTAAAGGGATTATTCCCTTATACACAAACCATTTAACTAAACTTCTGTTTAGGGGTAAATGTTTGTGTATACCTCAAGATAACTTAAGAAGGACTGAGTAAAACCATTTATACCATAACCTGAAAACTTAAAACGACAATTTTTGCTTTTCAAACTAAGAAAAACTTTGACCAAAGTATAAACAAAGGTTTTTCGAACATTTATGAATCTTATTAATTATTATTTTCGATAAATCAACAAAAATCGTGTTAATTAAATTCAAATTTATTTTTGAACATTTTACATAATTGGTCGAACTAAGAAATTTAAAACTTTTATGTTTACGCTTCATAAAAAGTAACTAATAATAATTTAATTAGTTATAATAATTATCGACGCTTTAAACGCCGGATTGAGAAAAACTAATAAAAAAATAATAGTTGAGATGAAACTAAAACATAGAAGATATGAAGAAAGAATATCTGAGTGAATTGTGGACATGATAATTATATCATAATGAGAAGTGAATATAGATACCGACGCATTATGTATAAAAGATAAAGAACTTATTAGAATGTATTTCTTAATAATGAATGTGCAAATTGCCGAATAATTTAAAATATAGCCGATGTTTATAAGAAGGATAAAGAATCCATTAGGACGTGTTCCTTAATAATGAAGGTGCAAAATAAATTGCCGAACGATATAAAAATAAACGATGTTTGTAAGAAGGATAATATAGATAATAAAAAGGGGTTCGCGGCTAATGTGAACCATCAGAATTGAGAAGCCGATAGCGTTAAATATTTTAAAAGGCCGTTTATGGTTGCCTAAATATGGGAAATTGTGAGATATAGTTATGTTGGAATTTGTAAGTATAAGTATTCTATTTATGTCATTTATGACTAAAAGTATCTTTGTCTGAAGAAGTTGTACTGATGGAAATTATGAAGGCAGACATCGCCTCATACATTAGTAAACGTCTAGCTATTGCAAAGGTCATCATCTGAATTTGATTCGATTTGGGTCATCGTCGACAGACTGACCAAATATGCTAATATCATTCTCGTTAATGATAGAATATTGATGAAGGAAATAGACTCTTTTATTTAAAGGAAGTTATATAAACATAGTGTGCCTGTATCGATCATCTATATATCAAGATCCTCGCCTCGCATCGAATTTCTAGAGGTTTGCTCAGAAGTCATTGAGAACGAACCTTGATGAGAGTACTATGTACCACCCCAATCGAAGGGACGAGGTAAAGTAACGATACAAAATACTATAAGCGCTGTTCTATGTTTGAATGATTAACCTTTGGTTATAGACCGCATAATCATTTTCCTTTGGAAAGATTATCTTTGATAATCATCGTATTAGGATTAAGATTGAATCTTGTTAGGATCTATAATAGAGCATCTGTAAGCAAGAGATGAGACGAAGACACCCGACATACACCCATTGTGAGTTGGACATGTCTTTTAGGTTTAAGGTTTCCTATGATGGCGAACCTAACCTTACAAAATACCCGACCCACGAGATCTGAATTGATTGTTGAAATTAGGATTTGATTATTAACTGCCGATAGTGGGCAGGAGGTTATGTGAATATGAAATGTAGATCTTGAAGTGCCAGATGGGTAGCAAAGTTATGCCATAATTTTTAAACTTGGAAAAATGAATTAATGATCTGACAAATCATGGGATATAAGTCCCCGTTGTATGGCACCATAGAGATGATGTAAAAAGATTTGTTTGAAAGGCATACAAGCTGGATCTACCCTAGGACTTCAAGAGCTGCGTGAATTATGTTTCATAAATCGAACTTGATGGAATATCTATCAAGTGAAAATCTGATTGTTCTTTGTAAAGCTTAGATTGGCAAAAATTTGCATTCATCAGAAACCCGTGAACATCATGGATAGAGAAAGTAAGTCAACATTTAGCCTGATCTTATTCTCGTAGTTATGTTTGATGAAACTCGCGTATTGTAATGAATTACACTTGTGAGAAAAGACTGAATGTGGAGGAAATACCCACATGGCTTTAACTCTATAAGAAGCGAGTAGTAAGATGATCTTTGAGGACAAAGATCCTGTTTAGGGGTAAATGCTGTGACAATCCGTCAATTTATGATTGATATTTTATTCTCAATATTTATTTGAAAACATTATTTTAATGTTACAATATGAACTCACTTATTTTTGGGAAGAAATTTGGATTTACGTCTTGAAGTAGCATCGACTACGTCTAAACCGGAGGATTCAACGTTACGTGCTTACGTTTACATACACCGTCTTTTGTGACAGTCCGACATTTCAGAAAATAAATTTATCCGTGAATATTATTTTGGAGTTTTAAATTTGTGTTAGTTCATAAACTCACAAATTTACGAGAAGAGATTAGGACTTACGATTTTATTTTAACGTCCTTTACGACTAAACCGGAAACCTTAGGATTACGTATTTACGTTTTCGAACTCCGTTTTTGATGAGAAAATTTTTATTGGATTCGTTTTATGACGTTGATTCATAATTTATAAAAACGTTTTTCGTAAAACGACCCGAGGGCACGCAAATCGAGGAAACTAGAATCGAGGAGTACCCGTAAATAAATGGGGATGAGACAAGTGGGACACTTGTCCCACCCCCAAAACCGGCCAACACTTAGCTA
Source organism: Glebionis coronaria (assembly GCA_025667525.1). NCBI lineage: Eukaryota > Viridiplantae > Streptophyta > Magnoliopsida > Asterales > Asteraceae > Glebionis > Glebionis coronaria. The sequence goes on from CM046875.1 coordinate 369,571,332, forward strand.
CAACACCTTATATGAGGTGTCAAAGTGTTAGCTTAACACTTACATGTGTAAGCTAAGCTTACAAAGTAAGCTTCCACTACATCAAAACAACCTTCACAAAACCATTTCCTCACTTCTCACCATGCAAACAACTTCATTTATCCTCCCTCTCTCTAAAAATGCCGTCCCATATCTCCACCATAACCCCCCTTTTTGATCAATTTCATCCATGAACTCATGTGTTATTCATACACATGTTGAAGCCCTTTTGAAGCTCTCTTGAATGGTGGTGATTATAACATCCATGGAGGAGTTTCCTTGGTGTCTTGAGGCTGATTTTCCACAAGGAGTATATGAAGAATGGTGGTCTTGAAGATGGTCTTGGCTATGCACAAGTTTCTCCATCCAAATCCATGTCAAACTCATAACCTACATCAACTTGGTGGTATAAAGATTGTCCTCCTCATCTTCTTGTTATTTTGATTATGTAAACATGTATTTTATTTCCTATTGTATATGTATATGATGATTATATGATGATAAAAATGTTATGTGGGGATTTGGTGTTGATAAACATGATTAAAAAGGTGAAAAACTATAAAGAACAAGGTTAAAATCTTGGTTAAAAGTGATGGCTGTATAAAACAGTAAAGAAACAGGTCATGGACTGATAAAATGATGAAGTAGAATCCATTTACAGTAAGCTATATGTCTTGTACACATGTGAGAGTTGGCCATGCAATGGAATCAAAATAATGAGTGAGATATGATCAAAACAAGTTTAAGGTACAAATCTGAGTTCACTGTTTTGGACGATTTTTAGAAAATACATAGAAGATGATCCAACAGTAGCTATAGAAGAATTAAATGTAGCACATATCATGTAGTTTATGTGATAAAAATTTGAGATTCTATCTCCATATAGAACTCAAGATATGGCAGTTTTGGTGAAAGTGAAGATAAAAATCAGATTTTTGAAAAATAAAGTATAATACTATTATATAAGCACTCAAAATTATATTGTATAAAATGTAAAGTTAAAACCCACTAACTCATGAATTTTATTTATATAAATATGTTAAAGGTTAAATAAGTGGACATTTTATAAAAATGGTAACTTGTTATGTCTTATAAGATATAAAACTATAAACATGATTTTTACGACTTTTTCGGCTATTGCCGTAAAATTAACGTTTTTGTTAAATAAAACATAGATGGTTGGACCCGTCTAATGAAAACTTTATAAAACTTATATACTGATATATATACATGTATAACAAGTAAAAACCGATAAAACCCAAACTATAGGGCATACGGACATTAACGAGCTAAGTAAACATATTGGACTAATACTTGGGCTAATAATTGGACTAAATAAGATAAACACTCATAAAAAGAACTTATTGGGCTTAACCCATTTGGGCCCAACTTGAAAGTTTAAATACTGATAATATAAGTATGAAATGGATTAATACAAGTTAATAAACTTATAATAGGCTTACTGGACCTAAAACACGTAAAAGGGTAAAACTAGTAAACTAGTATAAAAGTTATCGACATATTGCACTAAAATGAGTAAACGAGAATATGTAAACCCACTTGATCATCATATATATATAATAATAATATGTATACATAATTGTTATTTCTATAAAGTCATTGGACAAAAGTCTAAGACGAGTATTATTTGTCTAGGTTTCCGTTATTGAAGCACGTACCGTACGTCCGAATTACCGATAACCCGCCTTCCCATATCAACGTGAGTTCATAGCCTCGCACTCTTTTAAATGTTTTTATAAATGTTTTGTAAACCCGCGAGGGAGATAACATGTTAGTTTTTATAAAATAGGACACCATTTGCCCCGATTGTTTGTTTATTGATTTTGGACCCGAATGATTGAATGACCCGATTGTATGACCCGATAAATGATTAAAGGACTCGATAGATGAAATAAAATGGATTATTAAAGTTAGGTTATGTCACTAAAAGTCCCATTAGCATGAATTGTGAACTACCGGGATTTCGTAGACGCTTATGCATTTAATAGTACTATTTGGGGACGATCACCCCAGTTCGCGCCTTGACGGTTGATCCCCGTCGTGCCACATTGATTGGTAAGCGAATTTATGTATGAGAAGATTTCCATAGCGTGACCTTTGTGACAACACGCTACTTTAGATGGGCAAAATTGGTATCGGGTTAGCTACCCGTTGTTGGTTTAGTAAGGTAACAATGTCATGCGGCTTATAATAATCCAAAAACTAACGAAATACTATTAGACGCACCGAATTACGAAGTATTGCCTGACTAGCAATACGGGGTCATACTATTGATATTATGTTCGTGTTTTGGTTTTTATAACCATATTCATATAACGGTTTTTATTTTCATACAACGTCATAAGGCGTATTGTATGGTGTTTTTAACGACAATGATTCGTATAATGGTTTTTAAGGCAAATGCCTATATTATGATTTTGATGACGATTTGTATAAAATGACTTTGGCTATTTTATGGCCTATCAAAACAATTTGTACAAAATGATTTTCAGTAATACTTTATACTGATATTATATTGATGGAATTTATTAAACTCTATGAATTCACTCGGCGTTATCGCTGACCTTTTCTTTTAACATATTTTATCTCAGGTACTTGAAGGTAATTCTCGGGAAGACGACAAGAATTCATGGCCCGCACTTAAACAATATTTTCCATTCAAATACTTTGTAAAACTTTGTATGAAATAATATGACTTGGGACCGATGTAACTTTGATATTTATGAATGGAAATGCTTTTATTATTAAACGACGCGATTTTTATGCGTTGTCTATGATGTGAGTAATGTGCTATCCCGTAACACCAACGAGTCTTCCGCTGTATTGAGTTGTATAAATTTGGGGGTGTTACATAGGATCTTGCACTTTCTTGGACTTTTTCAAGTTTAGAGAATGCATTTTAAAGTTCCCTTGATAAGTGACTTTCTAGGATCAATTATAGGAACTTGCGAAAAGTTCTTGTTCTTAACCCGAACGAGTTAAGACTTTCGCGTTTTAAAGCTCCCTATATAAAAGTCTAGCAAAACTTGAAATGAGCGGGTTAAGGAATGTAAATGGCTCCAAATGCCCATCAAGTCAAAAACTAACTCTTATTCTACCCATCGGAAAATATACATTCGTGTCTTAAAAACACTTATGAAAACTAAGAAAAATTTTAAAATTTGGCCATTTTTAGCCTTATTAGCAATAAAAACAAAACATTGAAGATTGGAAAGCGTGAGGGCGTAGCAAATCAAGTACCTATTCACCCCCCCCATACTAAAAGTAAACATTATCCTCAATGTTTCGAGTCTAAAGGTGGAGCACCCCCATACTAGAGACGAAGAATCGAATGCTTAGGATCTAGGATGGAAAGGGTGATCAACAATATATCTAAAGCCATTTATTAAGTATGCTAAAAGATAATTCTTAGAACAATAAAGGATATGTCATGGATTCGTGAAAAACTTCTTCAAGCAAACGATGGAGGCTCACGTAAACGAACACGAGAGTCTTCAATCGTAGATGATGATGATGATCTAGATAACACAATCACAAACAACCACGAGACAACGAGTTGAAAGGGTACAAATCCCCTTATTAGTGAATAGTAAGCATAAAGGATAAGCATGTGATCTCCCCCACGAGGCACCTCGTTTTTGATTACCGAGTCATGAGCTCGACTCGATCCCCTCAATGCTAATTATCATTGGGGAAGGTGACTTGGTCGAGGGCAACCATTGAAGGAATTTCCCCACCAAAGTAGTGCTTAAGCCTATGTCCATTCACCTTGAAATTAGGACCATCATCTTGAGCTAGCTCAATGGTCCCATATGGAAACACTTGTGTAATGGTGAACGGACCCGACCAACGAGATTTCAATTTCCCGGAAAATATCTTAAGACGAGAGTTAAAAAGCAACACTTGATCACCAACGTTAAAAACCCGGTTTTTAATCTTTGAATCATGAAACTTTTTAGTCTTTTCTTTAAAAATCAATGAATTTTCATAAGCGTTATCTCTTAATTCATCCAATTCATTCAATTATATTTTCCGGTGATCTCCCGTGGTCTTCAAGTCAAAGTTTGCATGCTTAAGGGCCCAATATGCCTTGTGCTCCAATTCAATGGGCAAATGACAATTCTTCCCATAGAATAACTTATAAGGAGTGAAACCGATAGGTGTCTTATAAGCGTTCCTAAAGGCCCATAAAGCGTCATCAAGTTTGTCGGACCATGAAGCACGGTTTTCTCCAATTGACCTCTCTAAAATCCTCTTCAAAGCTCGGTTCGAAACCTCGACTTGCCCACTCGTTTGCGGGGTGATAAGCCGTAGAAAGACGATGAGTAACTCCATATTTCTTTAGAACCTTTTCGAATTGGTCATTACAAAAATGGGTTCCACGATCGCTTATAATAGCACGAGGGGTTCCGAACCGATAGAATAGTTGCTTCAAAAACTTCACTACCACACGAGCATCATTAGTAGGCAAAGCCTTAGCTTCCACCCACTTAGAAAGGTAGTCCACCGCGACGAGGATATATTTGTTGCCATGAGACGATGGGAACGGCCCCATAAAGTCTATTCCCCATATGTCGAAAATCTCACACACTTGAATTATGTTTTGCGGCATTTCATCACGTTGAGACGATTTTCTTGACGTTGGCACGAATCACACGACTACACAAGTGTGTGTGCATCACTATAGAAAGAAGGCCAAAAGAAGCCGGCATCGAACACTTTCTTAGCCGTGAGATTAGCACCGTGATGACCACCCGTGGGTCCCTCGTGACAAGCTCTAAAGATATTAGAAGCTTCGGCACCAAAAACACAACGTCGAACGAGTTGATCCGCACAAACCCGAAAGAGATAAGGGTCGTCCCAAAAATAGAACTTGATGTCACGAAAGAATTTTCGATTTTGTTGTGTCGTCATACCCTTGATTATGAAATTGCCCGCATGGTAATTTTCAATGTAGGCAAACCATGGGGTGGTGTCTTTAGAATTCACTACACCGAGAGTCTCGAGAGGAAATGTTTCGGTGATTTCCTTGTTCTCGAAAACATCTTTGTGAGGATCTTCTAGACGAGAGAGATGACCGGCTGCTAGATTCTCGGCTCCTTTTTTGTCAAGCACGGTGACATCAAATTCTTGGAGGAGGAGCATCCAACGAAGCAATCTCGGCTTAGCATCTTGCTTAGCTAAGAGATACTTGATAGCCGAATGGTCGGTATACATGATGCTTTTAGTCAAGACGAGATAAGGTCGGAATTTCTCAAAAGCATAGACCACGGCAAGGAATTCCTTTTCCGTTGTGGTGTACTTTAATTGAGCCTCGGTCATCGTCTTACTAGCATAGTGGATAGGACGGAAATGCTTGTCATAACGTTGCCCTAAGACGGCCCCTATAGCATAATCACTTGCATCACACATGATTCCAAAGGGTAATTCCCAATTAGGAGCAACAAGAATGGGAGCTTCGGTAAGTTTCCTTTTGAGAGTTTCGAAAGCCTTAACACAATCCTCATTGAAGTTAAAAGGAGCATCCTTCTCGAGAAGGTGTGTCATAGGTCGAGAGATTTTCGAAAAGTCCTTGATGAAACGACGATAAAAGCCCGCGTGGCCTAGGAAACTCCTAACTCCCTTAACGGTTTTGGGATGAGGTAACTTGGCGATGACGTCTACCTTAGCTTTATAGACCTCAATCCCCACCTTCGACACCTTATGTCCTAAGACGATTCCTTGTTTACACATAAAATGACATTTTTCCCAATTAAGCACAAGATTGGTTTCTTCACAACGTTTTAACATTTGCTCGAGATTAGATAAACATGACGTGAACGAATTGCCAAACACCGTGAAGTCATCCATAAACACTTCCATCGACTTCTCGATCATATCGTGAAAAATTGCCATCATACACCGTTGAAACGTTCCCAGTGCATTACAAAGTCTGAAAGGCATCCTACGATAAGCGAACGTTCCATAAGGACACGTAAACGTAGTCTTCTCTTGATCATGAGGGTCGATAGGGATTTGAAAGTAACCGAAAAAACCATCTAAAAAGCAATAGAATTCATTTCCCGCAAGTCGCTCCAACATTTGATCCATAAAGGGCAAAGGAAAGTGGTCTTTACGAGTGGCGTCATTTAACTTTCGGTAGTCAATACACACCCTCCAACCGGTCACAACACGAGTGGGAATTAACTCGTTGTTTTCATTAGGCACAACGGTCATTCCTCCCTTTTTAGGGACACAATGGATTGGGCTCACCCATGGGCTATTAGATATAGGATAAATCATTCCCGCTTCAAGGAGTTTAAGGACCTCCTTTTTAATGACATCGTGAATTTTGGGATTCACCCTTCTTTGACTTTGAATTGCGGGTTTGTAGTCCTCCTCCATTAAAATCTTGTGAGTACAAAATTTTGGGTCAATTCCCTTAATGTCGGATATTTTCCACGCAATTGCCCCTTTATGAGCCTTAAGAACTTTCAAGAGCTCGATTTTTTCATTATTAGCAAGATCTTTTGCAATAATAACCGGCAACTTGTCATCACCTTCCAAGAATGCGTATTCAAGGTGAGAAGGAAGATCTTTCAATTCAAGGATAGGTGGTTCCTCGATTGAAGGTTTTGGTTCAACACTCATAACTTCCATCGACGGAAGAAATGGTGGAATAGAAGTATCATCACTAATCAACACCTCATCTTCATTGTCGATTTTATTTGAAGTGAGATCGCCTCCTTGGAATGGAGTGAGATTTGGTGTGGAGTTAGCAAGAATCGGATCCAAAATAGTGGGATTGCCACTTGACGAGCTATCGGAAAAACCTAACACTTCTTGTGAAAACTCATCGCAAACCACATCAACGATGTCAATGTGATTGATGGTAGCGATTGCATAAACATGAGAAGGTTTTGAGTTTTGAGTAGCGTTTATAACAAGTTCCTCTTCGTTGAATCTCAAAGTGATAGTTCTTGCATGAACATCGATAAGCGATCTCGAAGTGTCTAAAAATGAACGACCTAAAATTAGAGGAACTTGAGGATCCGCGGGGATGTCAACTACTATAAAATCAACGGGATAGTAGAACTTCCCCACTTTCACGAAAACATCTTCGGCTACTCCACATGCCATAATCGTAGAATGATCAGCCATCTCGATAGACATGTTCGAAGGAATGAGAGCCGGAAGCGAAAGCGATTTCCAAATGGAAAATGGCATCAAATTAATGCTCGCACCAAGATCGGCCAAGGCGAGGCATTATTTCATATCTTGTATGTCACAAGGAATGAGAAACTTTCCGGGATCACCAACTTTTTCCGGTATGCGGTTAAGATAAGCCGAAGAACAATTAGCAAGCTTTGAAAGCTTTTCCTTATCGCTCATCATACTTTTAAAAGTGGAAGCGAAACGAGGCATATACAACAACGCGTCGTCTAAACTCACATCAAAATGCACTTGTTGAAACATTTTTATAAAAAGCTCGATTTGTTGTTTGTTACGTTCTTGCAACTTCTCTTTGTTTCGTCTCGAAGGGTAGGGTAAAGGTGGTGTGGGTTGGTCATTAGGCAACGGCCTTGGAAACTCGGGTTCCACAATAGGTATTGGTTCAACCGTAGGTGTGGTTTGAACGGTACTTCGTGGGATTGTAATGTGCTCCTTTTCGACCATCACCTCGGGTTCTTTCTCGATTTCCTTCTCCGTAGAATTACTTGGACGAGAGATTGGTTCCTTGAAAGTTTTACCACTTCATGTAGTAATAACCTTCCTTTCTCCCTTCGGGTTTGCAATGGTATCACTAGGAAGACCACCCGAGGAAGAGGGTTTACACATGATTGCTTCAAACATCTTAGCCATTCGGTCCTCAAATTTTGATTGCCTAGCATCCGCTTTTAATAACTCTTGCTTAATCTCATGTTGTCCTAATTCCATCTTTTGTTGATTTTGTTGAAGACGTTGGACATTTCCTTCCATTTTGTTTGCATGAGTTTTAAGTTCATTAGCAAGTTCATTTTTTAGCTCGTTTTTCAACTCGGATCTTAAGCTAATCATCTCACATTGCATATTATCAAATTTATCATCATTTGCTTTAGCATAGTCCAAAAATTCTCCTTGCAAATTTTTAGTGTGAGCATTTTGAAAACCTTGTGTAGTGTTTTGAAAATCACGGTTTTGGTTTTGATTAGAAATTTGTCCATTCCCATTTTGATAATTCCCTTTGTTGTAATTGCGTGAATTGCCTTGGTAATTACCTTGGTTGTTGTTTCGATAATTATTAACATTTTGGTTTGGTGGAGCTTGATTTTGGCGGGAACCTTGACCGTTTTGGTTATAAGTTCCCGTTGCTACATAAGCACTCGAAGTGTTACCATCCGCGGTAATGCACTCGGAAAGATCATGAGCTCCCCCACAAGACAAACAACTCTTAGCAACCGCTTGAACCGAAGCAGAATTTGAAGCTTCTTGAGCTTTCCAATGGGACATAAGATTAGCAAATCTATCAAAAAACCGATTTTCCTCATTAACTTCATCATGTAAGGCATTAATGCTACGAGACGATTGTGACGATGATGACGAACCCAAATTGGCAACACTCGATGTGTTACGAGGGCTATAAACCTTAGATCTATTCTCGATGATTTGTAAAGCCTCATTTGTCGTCTTGCACAAAAAATTACCACCCGCGGCGGCATTCAAATAATCTCGTTCATGATCATTAAGCCCATTATAAAAAGTATCAATTTGATGCAATTCCGTAAAATCATGGTGTGGACATTCATGTAACATTTCTTTAAAGCGTTCCCATGCCATTGAAAAACTTTCATTATTTCTTTGCACAAATCGTGAAATCTCATTTTTCAAATGTGTTGTTTTAGATGGTGGAAAAAACTTGTTCACAAACTTAGAAACGAGATCGGCCCATGTCAAAATCGAATTTGGCGGTTCTTTCTCAAGCCAAATTTTTGCGGGTCCATCTAAAGAGTATGGAAACAACATCATCTTAATGGCGTCATGTGGAACATCCTTAAACTTACTAGTGGTGGTGAGACGATTAAAATTCCTAATGTGGTAGTGCGGGTTGTCTTTCTCATGACCTCTAAACTTATTTGCTTGCAACATAGACATTAAACCCGTCTTAATCTCGAAATTCTCCGCAAGGATGGCGGGAATCACAATACCCTCTCCAAAACCCTCGGTGGGTGCTTATAGCAACTCCATCATAGTACGATTAGCCATGACGACTTCTTGTTCTACAATAGGTTCAACAATTGGAGGTTGTTCAACAATCAACGTCTCTTGATTGGCTTGCTTTTGAAGACGTTTACGAGCTCGTTTTGCTTGATTACGAGTGATCATAAACTTCACGAAGAATGGGAGGTGAGCAAAGAAGATTCTTTTTGGGTGTTTTGTGAATTTTCAATTTTTTTGTGTTTTTGATGATATTTAATTTTTTTTGGATTTTGGTGTATCTTCGTAGACAACAATCTACAAAATCTCTCCTCGAATCAAACTCTTGATTAAAGAAGCCTCAAAGGAATGAAAACGATCACGTGGAGTGAACGCCTTCGAATGACTTTAGAACTTTGGTGAAAACCAAATTGTTCAAGAGGGTTTAATTACAAAGAAACCAAGCAAATATATTATACGTAATAATACTTTGGGCGGCAAAACCCTCGATTAGCCTTCAATCTCAAAATACTCACAAGCAAGCGGGGAAACGAGGCGGCGCGAAGCACTTAAGAGCCTTTTTCCTTAGGGTATATTTTATAATACCCGCCTTATACCCACCTTATAGTTTGTATTTTTCAAAATCGAGCTTCACGAAAGTATTTATCTATTTTTGCCTTTTTCTCTTTGTTTGAGATTCGAATACAATAATTGAGTGATGAAATCCCAATTAAGGTTGTGTTGTCACACTTTTAGAGATATTGTTTATTTGTTGTGATACTTAATACAATATAGTAATAATATTTTTACAAGAAAAACCAAGAAAACCGATAATACGTATTAGTAGAGTTCTACTAATACAAATACTATTTATGATTAATATTAAAAACAACAATACAAATTAATCACGACACACCTCCCCGACAGCGGCGCCAAAATGGTTGTGGTAGAGTACGACCTTTTAGGGAAAAGGGTAAAAGCGGTAAGTATTGAACAAATGACTTTAGAAAAAATCAAGTGTTAATGACCCTTATGATGTGAAATGAAAGTTCGTTTCCCAAGGAGGTATAAGTGTGTGAAAAACTTGTTAAATGTTTGTGATAAATGATTGGTTTAGAAGGGGATGAGAAAAGAAGGTGACGAAGACGTAAAAATAAAAATTAATACTACTAGAAAGTTAAAACGTAGACCCTTAAAAACCACAAAAATAAAAATTAATTCTAAAAATTACCAAAAACTCACCAAAAATCAAAATAAATAAACTAAGAGTTTACCAATGATCAAAACTTTTTCAAACCTTTTAAATAATTAAATATTCAATTTTTAAATGCTAATTAAAGCCCTAAAAATAAATAAATTATCAAAAAGCCCAAATAAAGATTTTTCAATTGGTAAACCTCTAAAATAAACTAAAAAGATTAAAAATTATTTTTAGAAATTTTTAAACTAATAAAAACTATTTAAAATGATTTAAAATCTATTAAAACTCAAAATAATTATAAAAATTAATCTAAAAGAGATAAAATTATTCTAAAAGTTGCTAAATTCCTATTTTAATGTATTTAACCTAAGAAAAATGTAAAAAGTTGGAAAATGTGAAATTTGAAAAATAATAATAAAATAATATTAAAATAATATTAAAAATCCAAAATTTATAAAAAATTCTAAAAACTTGCAAACTAGTTTATTTTAACCTAAATAATCAGAAAATAAAAGTGAAATTACCAAAATACCCCTATTGGGCCCTCAAATGGGCCAAAACAAAAAAACAGTCAACACAAGTGGGCTTTTGGGCCCAAAAAGTCAAACTTGGCCCAATTGACTTAGAAAAGCCCTATTTGACTCAAAATTCAATTCTAAGAACAAAACTTTAAAGGCCCAAAAGCTGAATATGAGCTTATCACAGCTTATTGAACACTCAGCTTATTCTTATTGGGCTTTTCAGTCCATTAAGCAATAAGCCAATGCCATAAGCTCTAATTTGACACACAACCTTCTTTTGGGATGCTTATGAGATCTGTAAAAAGAAATTTTGAAAAAACTCACTCAATAAGCCAGAAATAAGGAATGTATTATTTCACAAAACGACAAAATAGTCGGGTTTGAGAAATAAGGCACCTCAGAAGCTCTAGTTTGTTGCAAAAGCTCACAAATAGCTTAACTAAGAATAATCAATCAAGAAAATCACAAAAAGCCAAGTAGAATAAGCTGTATGAGCAAATAAGCTGGCTGAAAAAGCCAAATAAGCTAGTTTTCTAGCAAAAGCTTAACCAAAAGACTTGTAAACTTCCAGATATGATATTAAGCTAAGAAAAATAATTTCTATTACAAAAGATAAGTTGTTGCATTTACCAATAAGCAAAACAGATTCAAATAAGCTTGAAACCAAGTTTGACCAAAAGTCAAACGTTGATAAGTTGAAATCAAACGCTGACAGGAACAAAGTAGACGTTGACAGACTTAATGAAGTGTAAGGACTTGTTTTTCACCCTGCTGGTCAAGGTTTGAGTGCAAACCTTGTGAATCAAAGCTTACCAGTTGAGTAAACTTGATGTGTTTTGGCACAAATAAGCCAATAAGCCAGTGGGCTTATAAGCTATGAACAAAACAATCCAAATAGCCAAATAGTCTCACAAGCAGCATACAAATATGATTCAAGCAACAAAACAGCAATCCTTAAACTAGAATTCAAAATGCAACACCAAATGAGGTGGTCACTTTGCTGATGCAAATGACCACTTCAGCAACTTTTGATAAGCTATAGAATCCACAATAAGCCACCAAATTCAACAACCAGACAACCAATAGATAGCTTATCACCTAAACTATTCCCAAACCAGATTTCAGACCTTAGATCTAACAAACAAAGAAGTTATTGGATCTGATGTGTTTGACCAAATTCAAAACCACTTTTATCAGATTTTTGCAAAACTTAGAACCCCTTTTCCAAACTTTCAGAAACTTAAGCAATGACTAAAACATGTATATTTAGACTTGTTTAGACCACCCAAACCCGAAGAACCAAGGGAACAAGGCCACAAGGCCTTATGAACCAGTAATCCCAAACAACCCTTAATCAACCACTTTTCAAACAAACTTTTTATTTTCAAACACAACCTACTGATTTTAATGATCAAATAGCTACACTAGGTGACAACTAACATAAACCAGTCATAAAACACAAAGCACAAACACAAGAACACCAAATCATATACCAAGGTACAAAATAAGAAGAAACATGAAATTTTTAGAGGAATCTTAACAAGGGGTTATACCTACCTTCCACAACATCCTAGGAAGGCCAGCTATGCTCCTTGGACCTTGTTCAACAACTAGAACAAGACCAAGGTACTTCAATAAGAAAGATGATGAATGCCTTGGTTGATGTTTCAAAGCAGAAACTCAAGGACTTGATGTCTTCAACACAAGCAGCAAACAACTCAACCAAGGGCTCTAATCCCTTCACAAGCTTGGTGTCAACAAGCTTGCAAGAGCTTATAGCTTATGGTTAAGGGTTAGTACACAAAAATAAGCAAAATTAGAACCTCTTTTCAAGCTTTTATCAAACTTGAAAAATCTTACCAAACATAAACGTCCTTGATCCAAAAGGTTCAAGCACACTTACAACAATCAATGGAACTCAGAATCACCTTAAAACTATACCAACTTTCAAAAACATAAAAAGGAATTACAATTTTCTCAAAATACCAACTTTTATAAATTTTAAAAAGGAATTACAAGTTTTAAAGGCAAAGACTGGAACAAAGGGACTCTCACATGTTGAGGTCTCCTTTTATAGGCAAATGCCAGGCTACACTATTCACAAACCCTAGCACTAAATTCTCTAAAATGCCCTTGAGGTCTTCTAGGCGTTTCTTGTTGATGAGCTGTCAAAAGTGATCAAGGCTGTTCATTTTAGCTTTGGAATGAAGCAAGGATCCTAGGCTGTTGATTTGGACACGTCAGATTACTTGGAGAGTAAGTTGCATTCTCATTGGTTAAACGGGAATTGGGGGTGGGGTCCATTGTGAGTGGGAGTGAGGGTTTTGTGTGTGGGATGTGTTTCTGCATGTGTGAATCACACATGTGCAAAGGGAATTGATTTTTACCCTATGTTTAAGTGGAGTAAAAACTGGGGGTGAAGAAGGGTAAACAGTAGTACTTTTGATCCGAAATTGGGGGAAAAGAGTTGTTTGGCGCATTTTTTAGGTTTGAATGTTTCAAATATACAACTTTGGCCCTTCTTTTTCTTCTTTCCTTTCATTTGTGTTATAAAACGTGTCAACGTTCAAATCCTTTGTAACAACTTTCAGACTTTGGCAAATTTGGCACAAAACTTTTCAAAAAGTGTTTCAAGGGTTGTTTTTGCCACTTTTGCATATTTGAAGGACTGATCTTGGACTTTGTTGATCTTCAAAGGTCTTCAATGTATATTTGGCTTGATGAGGGACCATAATTGACAATTTGGAATTGTTGAGGGACTAATCTTGCTATTTCTTCAAAGTTGAAGGACCATTTGTGTAATTTTGACAAACTTAAGGGACCAAACTTGTAATTATGAATATACAAGGGTTTTAAGTGTCATTTCTTCAATAAATGAGGATCAATCTTGTATGTCTTCAAGTCTTCAAGGGTATTTGTTGAATTCTTCATGAATTAGGGCCCGGTTCTTCGTACGGCTTTGTTTCTCGTGTCCGTTTTTCCTTGTATCTTGTGATCTTTTGTCTTTTTCACGATATCCATACCTAAAATACACAAGTAAACAAACACAAGCATATATATGGTATATTATGACATTTTTATGTATTTAAATCCCGAAAAGAACGATGAGATCATGTATAAATGCCATCTCATCAGATGGCAATGGCAACCCACTGGTAGGACCTTCACTTCAAATTGAACTAAGTGCCCTTTAACTAGGATCATATCCACTGACGTTAGGTCTCTGCGTCCTTTAAATAAGAACTATAACACTAAGAAATGGAAAAAGTGCCCTTTAACTAGGTTTGTGTCCACTATTGTGCCTACCAGTGAAGAAGTACCTCAGGATGTTAGACAACTAGAATCTAAGCCGACATCTAGGAAGAAAATTTGGAAGCCTAAGAACTCTTCTGATAGCAAATCTAAGATAATTATATCTGTACCTCATAACTCAGAGGAATAATTAGATTCTGATACATCGTCTTTGTCTGGTGATACTTTTAGGTGGTCTAAATCATCCTTTGGTACATGGACTCTGGATGCTCCAAGCATATGACCGGAGATCGCTCGATGCTCAGAAATTTCGTCAGTAAGTTTCTAGGAATGGTGAAATTTGGTAACGACCATATTTGAAAGATCATGGGTTATGGTGAATATCAAACTGGGAATGTTACGATCTCAAGGGTGTATTACGTGGAGGGACTCGGTCATAACTTATTCTTAGTAGGACAATTTTGCGATTCAAACCTTGAGGTTGCTTTTCGACAACATACTTGCTTCATTCGTAATCTTGTAGGAAATGACTTGTTAAAAGGTTCTCGAGGGGATAGTCTCTATACACTGTCCATTCAAAACATGATGGTCGCCTCTCCTGTATGCCTTCTCTCCAAAGCATATAAGACCAAGTCATGGTTGTGGCATCGCCGGTTATCTCATCTTAACTTTGATGCTATTAACCATTTGGCTAAAAACGAGCTTGTTCGTGGTAATCCAAAACTCAAGTTCAACAAGGATCATTTATGTTCCGCGTGTTCATTGGGGAAAAGCACCAAGAAATCTTACAAACCTAAAGTTGAAGACACCAACCAAGAACCACTTTATCTTTTGGATATCTATCTTTGCGGGACAATGCGTACGGCTAGTATGAGTGGTCGAAAATACATCCTCGTCATGGTGGGTGATTTTTCAAGGTTTACATGGGTTAAATTCTTAGCAACCAAGGATCAAGCACCAACATATATTATTACTTTTCTTAAGAAGATCCAGGTGCGTCTTAATGCTACTGTTCTCCGCATTAGAACTGATAATGTCACTGAGTTCGTTAATCTGGCTCTACGAGATTATTATGAAGAGGTCGGTATTTCACATGAAACTTCAGCTGCGCGCATTCCACAACAAAATGGTGTCGTGGAAAGACGTAAACGTACACTTATGGAAGCTGCTAGAACTATGTTAATATATGTGAATGCTCCTTTATTCTTATGGGCTGAAGCAGTGGCAACCGAATGTTATACCCAAAACAACTCTATCATTCGTAAGCGCCATGGAAAAACACCATATGAGCTGCTTCATGGACACAAGCCCGATATTTCCTTTCTTCATGTGTTTGGTGCACTGTGCTATCCAAATACTAATAGTGATAATTTGGGCAAACTTCAACCGAAGGCTAATATTGGAAATTTCGTAGGTTATTCACCCGCAAAGAAAGATTACCGAATTTATAATCGTCGTCTTGGCAAGATAGTAGAAACATTGGATGCCCATTTTGATGAGCGGACAACGATGGCTTCTGAGCAACGCAGCTCTGACCCCTCACTTCATGAGATGGGAACCGGTACAATTAGTTCCGGATTAACTACCA
This sequence comes from Glebionis coronaria, assembly GCA_025667525.1. Classification (NCBI taxonomy): domain Eukaryota; kingdom Viridiplantae; phylum Streptophyta; class Magnoliopsida; order Asterales; family Asteraceae; genus Glebionis; species Glebionis coronaria. The sequence continues at coordinate 369,587,086 of CM046875.1, forward strand.
AAAATCGTACTTCTCCATCATTTACACCACCTACAAGGCCCGAGTGGGATGAGTTATTTCAACCTATGTTTGATGAATTCTTTGATCCTCCTAGCGATGATTCTCCAACACCTGCAGTAGTAGCTCCGATTCCCGAAGTTGTTGCTCAAGATAATGGAAATCAATCTGATGCATCTACAGTTACTACTGAACCGGATGCACCATCCCCCAGTAATTCTTAAACTACACCCGAATCAACACCCCCACTCGTTCCTGATGATGTTGAAGAGGATTATAATGGTCACGATTTGGAATTTTCTCACTTACAAGAGCTTCCATTGTTTGGTTCTCCAATACACGAAAACCCTAACGATGCGTCTACCTCAGAGGAAGCTCCTACAACCGTTTACTCCAGACCACCACGGATTGAAAATCCCAACACCAAATGGACAAAGGATCACCCAATCCGCAATATTATTGGTGACATCAATCGACCAGTCTTAACACGCCATCAACTACAAGAGTACGCATTATATTGCTACTTTGATGCGTTTCTCTACGAGAAGGAACCTACATCTTGGCAACAAGCCATGACACAATCATTTTGGAGTAAAGCCATGTAAGAGGAACTTAATGAACTTCAACGCCATGAAGTATGGGAATTAGTTCCTCTACCCGACAACGTCAACATCCTTACATTGTTGTGGGTATATAAGGTTAAACTTGATGAGGTGGGTGGTGTGTTAAATAACAAAGCTAGATTGGTTGCTCGAGGTTATAAACAAGATTTAGGTATTGACTTTGAATAATTTTTTGCTCCTGTTGCAAGATTGGAGCCATTTAGACTATTCCTTGCTTATGCTGATCACATGAACATGATCGTCTACCAAATGGATGTTAAGACGGCATTTCTCAATGATGAATTAAGGGAAGATATCCATGTAAGCCAACCGAATGCATTTTTCAACTCGGAGTATCATAATCATGTGTACAAGCTTAAGAAGGCTCTTTATGGGTTGAAACAAGCTCCACACGCGTGGTACGATCTCCTATCGTCTTATCTCATCTCGGAAGGCTTCTCAAAAGGTAAAGTGGACCCGACATTGTTCATTCTCAAGGAAGGCAACGACATGATACTGGTACAAATTTATGTTGATGATATAATATTTGCTACCACTACTCAAAGACTGTCTGACCATTTTGAGAAAATCATGTCCACACGCTTTACGATGTCGATAATGGGAAAATTTTCATTTTTCTTCGGGTTAAAAATTTCTCAAAATCCCAAAGGCATCTTCATTAATCAATCCAAATATGCTCTTGAATCATTGAAAAAGTATCACTTCGAAAACTGTCACCCCATGGATACTTCAATGGTGGAGAGATCCAAGTTGGATGAAGATAGGGATGGGATTGCTGTCGATCCTAAACTTTATCGTGGAATGATCGGCACCCTTCTCTATCTGACTGCTAGCAGGCCTGATTTGCAATTTGCTATATGCATGTATGCCCGGTATCAGTCTAGGCCTATTGAAAAGCACTTACATGTTGTAAAAAGGATCTTTCGGTACCTTAAAGGAACACTTCATCGTGGTCTATTGGTATCCGAAGGACTCCTCTATTGCTCTAATATCATATGCAGATGCGGATTACGCTGGGTGTCAAGATACTAGACGTAGCACTTCTGGCAGTGTGCAACTTCTTGGAGATAGATTGATTAGTTGGGCATCTAAAACGCAGAAAAGCGCTATGATATCAAGTACAGAGGTTGAATACATTGCCATGTCCGGTTTTTGTGCTCAAGTTTTATGGATGAGATGACAATTAACTGACTACGATCTTGGCTTCAACAAAATTCCGATGTACTGTGACAACAAAAGCGCAATTTCCCTTTGCTACAACTACGTTCAACACTCCCGGGCGAAGCATATTGACATACGCTACCATTTTATCAAAGACCATGTGGAAAATGGAGTGATCGAACTGTATTTTCTCAACACTGAGTATCAGCTGGCTGACATCTTCACAAAGGCTTTAGATCGAGGACGTATCAAGTTTTTGATCGACAAGCTTGGTATGAAATCATTCTCACCAGCGACTCTTCAGGAGTTGGCAGAAGAATCTACAGAACAGTGGTGGTAAATTATTCTCGAGTATCCTTTTATCGTGATCATGTATATTATCGTATATAAATAAACCAACAAAATAAAGATACAAAAATATAAAACCTACAAAAACCATAAAATATATAAAATCAAGAAAATCCAAAAATATTTTTCATTTTAAATCGAGTATATCTTTTAGTACGGTAATATTTACGGCCTTGGAAATGTCGATTAAAATTGACACGGCGCAATAAATAGAGTCCGTAAGAAAGTTGTACATATTTTAAAACATGCCCATTATGGCTTGTAGTTATTTCTGACTGCAACCCGCTTTTCGCATTAAAGTCACGTATGTATTTTAAAAACGTTGGCTCACAACGATAATGAATTTTCTCGAGCAAGGTTTAATTTAAAACCTTGTAAGGGATCAAGTTTACTTAATAACTTGGTCTAACACAAATTTATGTACACTTCAGTGCACTTATTTTGTAAAAATAAGAGAAATCTTATTGCCACCAGAATCGTTTCTTAAAATCACTTAATGGAAAATGTCTTCATAGGTGTTCGACTCTTTAAACAATGACTACATCTCTTTAAATAGAAAACGGGTCAGAGTTTAAGTGGAGAGAAAATGCCTTTTCGTCTTGGATCTCAAATTGGTCTTCAAAATGTACTTTCAGATATATGCTTTATGTGTGCCTTATGTGCTATGTGTGCCTTACGTGGAATTGAATTAGCCATAGGTATCTTCTTACATGCCTTAAGTTATAACGATAAGAGCGTTAGTCGTGTGTTCGTTTTTTTCATGAAAGATAAGAGGTAATGGGGTAATTTTTTTGTTTACTTGTCTATACAAGGTTCTAACAGAAAATACTTACAAAATGGGGGACCAAAATGTAATTTTGCAAAAAGGTTTTGTGTTGACCAAGTCAAAACACTCCCCTTCCCTGTGTCTCACTCTCATCGCAAACACACACACTACTCCCTATTATTGCCACCATTTGTTATTCATCCCAAGATTCGTGTTTCTTCTGATTAATTGCTGATATCTATTATCCAATTCTAGGTATATATCTATTATTGCTTATCTATATATCATATGTGCTTATTCATTGCAAACGAACCTCTTATCTCGATTCACTCAAGATTAGGGTTTTGAATTTTCAACTGTTATGAAAGATGAAATTGATTGAGGGGATTCGTTCCTATGTCTTATATAAACATATGTTTTAAATGTTTTTGCTTTAATCCCAGTATCGAACTCGTAATCGAACTTAACAGCTTTGCATCGTAAACTCCGCCTTATATTGCGATGGCACATTGCCACATGTCACTAGTGACACTACGATAATGCATGTATTGTGATGGTGAATGTATTGTGATGAATAGATATTGCGATGAATAATGACATCACGATGGTAAATGTACTGCGATGGATAGACATTGTGATGGATATGTATTTAGATGGACATTGCGATATTCACTATCATCATCAAGTGATTCACTTCAAAGGTTCGTGGATCAGACACAATGAGACCCCCTCAGGCTCATATATGTTGGTGTCTCTACATTGTAGCTAAAGTGGATTACGCCCTACTACTTTGGGACGAATTTTGCTACCAGTTCACCAGTACCAAGAAGAAGTCTATGCATCTTCCATTTCCATGGTTCACAAAGCTAATCATCAATCATTAAATGAAGAGTTACCCATACATTGATAAGCATGGGAACTTTTTCTACCATTCACCAGATAGAGACTACGTGATGGAGCATATGAATGAAGATGGTTATTCTACTAAGTACTCATTGCGTCCAGCTCTAGTGCCCGATGTAATGATTAATGATGGGATCAAGGAGAGTGAACCATACAAACAAATGCTTAGGGATATTGAATCATAGATAAAAAAATCAAAGGAAGATCCATCTGCTAAGCAAAAGGGTAAAAGGAAGAAAATCGTTGTGAAACGCCAAAAGACTTCTTCCTAAAAAACTAAAGGCAAGGATAAGGGTAAAGAGCAAATCTATGATGAAGATGAAGAGGAAGAAGATACTACAACATCCTTGTCTGAAGCCAAAAGGATAAGAATAGCACGTCAGAAGAGCAAGTTGGATGCACTGGTTAAGAAAAAGGGTAGTGGTTTTGGATCAAAGACTCCTGAGGAATTAGCCCTGGAAGCTTTTGGAAATCCAGACAACTCAACTGACGAAGAAGACCAAAAGACAAGAAAAGAAGAAGGCCCAATAGACAAATCAATCCAAGATGATGATATCGTAGATGATTTTATAAACCATGATTATGAAGACCAAACTCTAGGAGGTGGGGGAGAAGAAGACATGGAAACACTTTTGTACGATGACGTCAACCTTAGAAAACCACTTCCTACTCCTTCACCAATGATTGCATCAGACGATGCTCATCTGACGGTGATTCCTACCAAACAACAAACACCTCCTTCGCCACCAGTGTTTAGCACTGTTGTGAAAATCTTTCCCCAGATTGAACACACAATCGAAACCCTACAACCAGTACCAACCACCGCCCAAACGACTGTCCCAACACCGCCACCAATCCTCGAACAACATGTACTAACTACCACCCCACAACTTGTACCATCCACAACCCCTCTAACACTTGTGGTAACACCTCCACCATCAATTGTACAACAAGTACCATCCAGCTCCAATCCATTTCTCACGGTAAATGATCCACTTATTCAGCACCTTCAAATATAAATAGAGGTTCAGGAAAAATAGATTGCAACTCTAAAAACATCGATCACCAATCCTGGTACACGAGTCCTTAGAGCACAGCAACGCGATGATTCTAAACTTCAAGATACATACGTCAGCGTCTTAAGACTTACAAAGCAGCATGAGGAGTTCATTGCCTAAAAGGAAGAACGTGACAAAGAAAACATTGCCTTCATTGACTTCATTAATGATACTATGACTAACATCATTCAAAGTGAAGTCAAGTCATGTGTTAATCAGGAGCTTCTAGCATTACTAACAAAATGCCTTACCAACCTTGAGTTTATAGGTCCTCGTAATCCTTGGATTGTCTATGTGTTGTAATGATCTAAAGAAAAGGAGAGATGAAGAACTAGAGAGAGAAAGTTAGAGAGAGAAAGGAGAGGATGAGAGAAAGGAATGTTTTATTGAATTGTGAAATGAGAACCAACCCCTCCTAACATGGTAGGAGGGGGTATATATAGCCCACCCTACATGTGGGCTTGATGGGTTATATGTTTACATACTAGATACATCTTATTCGAGTGACCGATTCTTCCTAAATACGTAAAAACGTATTTCCAACAATCTCCCCCTAAGGGAGGTAGCTCCAAGAGACAAAGTCCTAAATAGTCTATAGCTCTTGATCTATGCTAACAATGATGTGACCGAGACTTTCTTTGGAAAAACGTATTTCCAACAATCTCCCCCTAAGGGAGGTCACACCATTTTACAAAATCTTAAACCTAGCATACTATGCTTGAGTCTTCGATCTTGTTCTTGTGAATATGCTGATGAGATCTTTGACTTTAGTCTTGAGCATGTGTCCATCCCTTGACCTTGTGCATTCATCACTTGTGAAATTTGCCTCCTCGTGACTTCATGTTCCACATACTTACACCTTTATAAATTCTTGAAAGCTTCAGAGTTTGATACAGCGGAAGACTTGACTTTTAGGCTTTCTTTAATCTGCTAAAGTATTAAGTGCAGAAAGTATAAGCATGCGTGGATGACTTCTTCTCAGATACCGCAATGCCACCTTCTTGTTACGCTGCATAAGATAATTAGCAACAAAACAAAGACACGGATGAAATGGCTTTGAACATTTCAACCTAATTAGGTAGCATTTTACCTCCGGTCGGTGAAGACCGTTGGACGATATTAAATATCGTACTTGTGACAGGTAGTTTCAATTAAGAACCTCCTTGACAAGATTTCGCGGGTAAACCCGTTCTCTTTACTCGTCCATCCAAAGCTGACTGCGAACATAAAGAGTGAATCATTTGGAAAACATTATCCGCATGATTTGAAGCCGTCAAATTCGATTCCTAGAACAAGTTTGATTCATTAAAGAATCGCACCATCGTTGCTTTCTAGGTGTCACGAGCTTGATTCATATAGAATCTTGCAAGTTACCTACCAAGTGTTGTTTGATATTAACACTAGAAGGATTTCCATTCGTCACTATAAATACTTAATCGTATTACTCTAAATGTTCTGGCAAGATCATTGAGATTTTGTGTAGAGGCCTGGAACGAGTTTGAATTCATTTAAGAATTAAACCACTTTTGCTTTCCGGTTATCACAAGCTTGATTCATAAAAAATCGCACAAGTCACCTACCATGAGCTTTTTGATATTCGCTCAAGAAGGATTTCCATCTTTATTGTAAATACTTTCGTATTACTCGGATGTTCAGGCAACATCATCAAGATTTTGCGTAGGACTCTTAAGATCTTTCTTACTTTTCACAGTGTGTGAAGAAGCAAGGAATTATGAAATTGTGTCCTAATGAGATATTTGATGATCTCAAATGGCTCTAGACTCGATCGTGCACTTTGGATTTTAGTGATCGGAGACTGGAGAGGAGTGCCACCATTTCAATATCAATATATTCGGAGTGATGATAGTTTTAAATTCAAACTCGTTTAGGAAAACGAGGTAATTAGGGTAAGTATTAAACAAGTGGTTTAGGAAAACCAAGTGTAAATGACCCAATGAGTGAGTTTGTTCTCAAGGAGGCTAGTGTGTTATGTAAAAGATGATTAATATTTGTGATTATGATTATGAGAAAAGAAAAGAGAAAAGGATGACGGTTACGATTAAAGTTAAACTAAGACGAAGGTCGTGCACGTAAAACGGTAAAATATGACGAAATTTAAAAATTAACCTAAAAATTCCTAGAAAATTGCAATAAATCGAAAAATATAATTAGAGTTTACAAAAAAATCAAAATTCACTCAAACCTTTTATTTAATTAAATAATAAATTTTTAATGCTAATTAAAGCCCAAAAAATCAATTTAATTAACAAAAATGCCAAAATGAGATTTTTCAATTTGTAAACCTCTAAAATAACTTAATTAAACTAAAAACTATTTTTGTAGAATTTAAAAATAATTAAAACTATTTAAAAATGATTAATAACTATAAAAATATTAAAATTATCCTAAAAATTAATTAAATGACAAGAAAATTAATCTAAAATTTTTAAAAATCCTAACCTAATGTTTTTAACCTAGGAAAAATGAGAAAGTTTCAAAAATATTAAAAACCAATTTTAATAATAAAATAGTAATAAAATATTATTAAAAATTCAAAATTTATAAAAAATTCTAAAAACTTACAAACTAGTTTAATTTAACCTAATTTAAAAAGAAATGAAATTGAGATGACAAAATACCCCTAATGGGCCTCCAAATGGGCCAAATAGTAAAACAGACCCTTAATGGGCTAAATAAGGCCCAATAAGAAAAAGTTCACAAAAATGGCCCAAAACTTCCAGTTAAGCTTCAAAATTCAATTTTAAACACAAAATTTCAAAGGCCCAAAAGCTGAATGTGAGCTTATCACAGCTTATTTCAAAACAGCTTATTCTTAATGGGCTTTTTGGCCCATTAAGCTATACGCTGATGCCATAAGCTGAAATTTGACACACAACCTTCTCTTGACCTAATTAAGCTGTTTGTAAAAATAATTTTTGACTAAGCCCAAGAAATAAGCATGAAATAAGCAAAAGCTCTCTACACAAAACGACAAAATAGTCGTTTTTGAGTTCTAGACCAATTCAAGGGATGATTCTTGTTGTAAAATGTTTCTAATGACTTAATTAAGCAAAATCAACAAAAAGGTTTCAAAAAGAACCACTCAATAAGCTGGAATAAGCAAATAAGCACTTATGAAAAAGTCAAGTCAATTGGTTTTCTAGTCAAACCTAAAAGTCAAACCCTAAAAAGCTCCAAAATAAACAAATGGGTCAAATGATGAAGATTGATCACAAAATCAAAGTTGTTGCAAGTCTAAATAAGCTGTTATTGCTTATTGATAAGCTGATTGAAAAATTAAACTAGCAGTGGCTAGTTTTGGGTGTCCAGCAGTGGGAAAAGTTGCCACTGCTCGACTTGTTTGACTTTTTGTCTTATATGGATTTTTGTTGGAATCAAAGAACACCAAGGCACCCTTATAACCAGTGGGTTATAAGGAGTCAATAACAATAAAAAAAACATAAATCCAACCAGCCAATTAGTACAGTTTAATCAATTAAGCATCAGATATTGCCCAAACATGAACATAAGCAGTTTTGAACAAAACAAGCAGTTTAAGCAATATTGAGCCAACCAAATTGAACCAAATGCATACAACATCTTAAATAAATTCAAATGAACACAAATCAACTCGTTTCATACACTGGTTCAAGGTTTAGAAAAAGATTCAAGCTAATGAATGTTGCTGATGAACACAAAGATGAACTCAAAATCCTTTTACTGATGTTTTTGACCACAAGCCCAATTTAAAACCTTCAAATATGTTAAACATGTTACACAAACTTTGTTTAAACACTTTTTAACCCTAAACATGCATACACTCTAGGTGTTTCCAAAATTTTAGGTCAAAACAATAAAAAACAAGCAAGTTATAGCACAATCCAGAATTTGATGTTTAAAAGCAAGACTTGCATACAACAGAACTTAAACACTTATATATCAGATACAAGCACTTAAAAACACTTAGCACCTACTCAAACTCAAACAAGAACCTTAAATCAGTAGACCTAAACACCCCTTTCACTTTTGAAAATCAATATTTTGCAAAGTAAATTTTTTTCAGGTTTACCCAAGCCTAGCATCATACCAATAATATCATGCAGTATAAACCAGATTTAAGCCACAAGAACACCTCAAATAACAGCAGATCACAAAATCACTTAATATCACCTTTTTAACAGATTTGTGGTAAGAGAACTCAAACCTCATTAATGTACATCCACACTCACGAATTTTTTAGCTTATGTGCCTAGCTTAACAAGGCACAAGCTTCCATAGCTGCTAAGAACAACAAGGTGAGAACAAACAGATTATATGAAAAAAGAAAATGTAAAATAAAAGATGATTAATTCAAGCTTGTTCCCACTCCTTGAATATCCCTAAACCACAAGCTCAGTACACCCTGATAAGCTCCTTATCAGGGTGATATGACCACTTGTAATCCAAAAATTTCAAAGGTTTGAATCAAGACTTAGAAAAATATCAGATTTTAGAAAAACTTGCAATTTCTTGCACAAACTTTGAAAACAGGTTTTGAAACTTAACAATCACAAAAACATAACAGTAACAAGCATAGAATAAGATTGGAACTTGGAATTCGTCAACCATATCAAACACTTTTTCATTCACTTAGAAAATAGGATTTACAGATTTGTTACTAAGGAATCAAAGAACAAAAAATAAATGTTTCAGTCTAAACCCTTTATATAGAGGGTGAACATAGTCCTAGAAAGCTGAAAAACTGAAAACCCTAAGCCTTGAACTTCCATAAATGCCCTTGTGGAATTTTGAATTTTGCTAAGCATGTGAAGTTATCTTGGCGTCTTGTAGAGTTGCTAGCTGGTGGAATTTGATCCAAAGGCTCAAAGGAAGCTTAAAATGTAAGCTTCAATTTGGATGGTTGATTTGCTGGCACATTTTTGGCTTCTTCCTCAAAAGTATTTAGCAGGGTGGTTCATGTGAGCTTTGAGGTGAGGTGGCAAAAGTTTTATGAGTTGGGTTATGTTTATTAGTCCCTTAATCTTAAATCTGGAAAAGATTAAGGGTTAATTCATTAAGAAATCCCCAAATGTGTTCTTATGATGAATAGTTGAAGGTTTGATCCAGTTTATGTTTTTGAAAAGTGTTTAGCGCGTGTTTTAGTAACTAATTAAATTAGTTATTAAACTCGACTGAGTGGGATTGTGACATGGCAAGTAGGAGTGTTGTGATTGGCTGAATGGAGATAGTGGGACACATGGCATGTTGTCACTGGTCTATGTATCGTTGGATGTTTGACAACTTACATCCTCCTTCTTTCTCCCTTCTTTCATTCCTTTTTTAATAGCACAAAACTGAAAATCCTTTGTTATTGAAGTTTCACTTTTTATACTTTTGCCCCAAAAAGTTTTGTAAAGTATTTTCAGGGGTATTTCTTGCCATTTGATGATATTTGAAGGGTTGTTTTTGGAATTTCTTTATTTTTCAATGTCTTGACATGTATGGTTGACTTTGTGGAGGACTAAAAGTGACAAGTCTTCATTTGTTAGGGACCATTCTTGCCAATTCTTCAAAGTGGAGAGTCCTTTTTGCAATTTGACAAACTTTAAGGACCAAACTTGATATTATGAAAATACAAGGGTTTAATGTATCAATTATTCACTATTGGAGGACCCTTCTTGTACAAAATTCAAGTCTTCAAGGGTTTTTCTTGGAAAATCAACTCTAGGGCCCAGTTCATTGTGCGGCTTCGTTTCCCGTGTTCGTTTTTGCTTGTTTCTTGTGATCTTTTGACATTTTCTCAATATCCATACCTAAAATACACATGGAACAAACACAAGAATATATTTGGCACATTTTATGATATTTTATGCATTTTAAGCCCATTTTGGATGATGAGACTATGTATAAAAGCAGTCTCATCACTCCCCCATACTAAACCATTGTCGTGCCCTCACGGAATGCTAGAATAAAGTATCGTAGCACCTCTAAAATTAATTTTATGCATTTTTATTGAATGATAAACTTGCTACACTACTACTATTACTACTACTTGCGTTTTAGACATAATGTATGATTTTCATTGCAAAATGGGACGTTTAGGTTCATAGAATAAGAACACGTGAATGATTCGTTAGAAATAATTTCGACGTCCTCGATTTTCACCCAATTCCATGCCAAGCATGTAACGAGATCATTGTCATTATAAGTTAGTAATGCTAACACTAATTATATGCCCTAATCACGTACTTAGACTCCCATTTTCCTAAGTGGTATCTCTTATATTTTATTTTTTTCCTGAATGTTCACGGGGATACATTTTTTACTTATGCGATGATAGAGATTTAGGTCTAAAAGTAGAGTCATAGCGGTGTAACCAAGACCATCGAATTAATAACCCCCCTAATAGACAACGATGTCAAAAAATTAAGGAAACAAGAAGGATCGATAAACATGGTGTATAACGGTTTTGAACATGAGACTTATTACCAAGAATTTAATACGCCCCCTACCGGATGGGCATTATTATCATAGGTTTACCTCCATCTTTTATTCAACTTCGCCATGAAGCTTTTATTATCACTTTGGTCTTGCCTTGCCTTTTATTATCCTCCTCATCGGTGGTTTTATTATGGCTAAAGACGTATATCCTCACGCTAAAGGCGAATTTTGGATCTTTAAAGCTTCAAAGATTAAGGCATAATTCGCTATCAATTTCGCATAGATTTTTCGGCCTTGTGAGCTTCAAATTGTTTGCTTGATTTAGGTGAGCACTTGAAATCTTATTATTAGGTGAAGCTTCCGATTATTCGTGTTGCGAATACTTCAAAACCGTGACGTTGGCGATACCTTAATGTCTTCCTAATTTAATTACATTTAAGCTACTAGAAAAGACTAGAAACCAACAATCAAGACTAAACCGCTAAGCCAATACTTATTAAGCAAAATATATATACAAGCGAAGGGAGAATAAGCAAACAACAAGAACACATGAGTTTTTGAAAGAATACTGTTAGCCTCAAAATATTGAGTCAAGCAAGAATGTTCGGTCATAGGTTTCTATTGTAATATTTATTAGAACGTTGTAATAAGTAGTTATTTAGTCGTGGTTCACGGGCTTGGATTTAAACTAATTAAAGTCCAAAAGACAAGCCCGACCCAATATATAGTCCATTAAAGCCCGCATGTGGGTGGACTATATATACTACCCTCCTAGCATGTTAGGAGGGTGGATGGTCATTTGTAACAAATTCTTTTCTCTAATCTAATCTCACAAAGTTAATCATCTCCTCTCTACTTTCTCTCACTACTTTCTCTCTCTAGGAATTCATCTCTTGTTCATCTATTTTCTTTCTTTCTTCATTGCTTAATCAATCACAAATATATGGGACAACATTTGGTATCAATCGCCATGGGGTAGTTTTGTGATTCGTTGTTCATTTTACTTGGTTCGTGTGATTTTCTTTTATAATCATCTCGAATTCAAGATCTTTTTGTGTTTTCTATGCTCTAAATCTTGATATAAATCTTCTACATAGCTGTGGTAGGGATTTGGTCGCATTTGGTTGGTTAAAATCGCGGATTTCTTGTCGAAAAATTCAATTTTTTACCCCAAAATCTCGTAACAGCACTATTATTCCGATTGGTGTAATCAGAAAAGGGATTACAGATTCCGATTGTGATTCCGATCAGTATCATCGGAAAAGGTTTACACATTCCGACCAACTTTCCGATCATCATTCCGATTGGACAAAATATTCCGATTTGCATTCCGATCAGCTTTCCGATCATCATTCCGATTGCACATTCCGACAAGCTGATTCCGATTAGATCATTCTGACAAGGATTCCGATTAGTACATTCCGATGACATCATTCCGATTGTATTCCGATTAGGGGACATTCCGATAAGTGATTCCGATTTGACATTCCGATCAGTGATTCCGATGATGTGTTTTGCTAAATTTTGTTTGAGTATTTTTTAGACTTAGCCACCATCTAGACTAGTTTCGGAATATCGTTTCCACGAAGATTAAATTAAAAAAAAATAAAAAAAAAAAATTTTGGTCTACCGTTTTTGTCGGACTGGAGAATTTATTGTCGGACTGGAGAAAAATTGCAATTTTCGAAATTTAAACCACAACAACAATCACAACAAATCTACTTAAGATCCATATTCACTTCATCATTTCAGAGAATATTGAGATGGATTCTACTGCCGAATATCGTGTGACGAACAACAACATAATGGTGGCGGGTAACAAAGAGAGACCACCAATGCTTGTATCTGGTAGGTATGCTCAATGGCAATCACGTTTCATACGATATCTTGATACAAGACCTAATGGTGATGCCTTGAGGAAATGTATTACTCATGGACCATATATATTTAAGAAGATCTCAATTCCTCCAAGAGCAGCCACATATACTACTGATCCAATACCTGCAAGTGAACGTGATGAAACAAGAGCTGATCTCACACCTGAAAATTATGCTTGGCATGATGCGGAGAAGGAAGCCATCTATATGGTTTTAAGTGGGATTGGAGATGATATTTACTCCACGGTTGATGCATGCCCGACAGCACATGAAATGTGGACTGCTATTGAACGCTTGCAACAAGGAGAAACACTCAACAAACAAGATGTTAAAACAAACTTGTTTTGGAATTTTGGCAAGTTTACTTCAAGGGATGGAGAATCGATTGACTCTTACTACTCCAGGTTTTATAAGATGATGAATGACATGACAAGAAATAATCTGCAAGTCTCCACCATGCAAGTCAATGTCCAATTTCTTCAACAACTTCAACCCGAGTGGACACGGTTCGTCACTTTGGTGAAACAACAAGAAAAGTTAGACGAGGTCTCATATCATCGACTCTTTGACATCTTGAAGCAATTTCAGAATGAAGCAAATAAAATTCGAGCTGAACGTGTTGCCAAGACGGCTAATCCACTTGCTTTAGTGACTACCACTCAACATGTTCAAGATCCTCACTATCGTGCTCCTAAGCCACACTCCAATACATCATCTTCACCACGATATTCCACATCATCTAAGTCTTCATCTTCCACAAAATCTCGAGTTAAAGCGCCAAGAACACCATCACCACCATATGAGTCCTCATCTGAAGAAGATAGTGATGAAGACCAAGCTCAAAAGAACCGAGAGATGAAACAACAAATTGCTTACATAATGAAGACTTACAAGAAAATCTACAAACCCACCAACAACAATCTTCGGACATCATCTAACACAAAGAACCGATATGTTGAGAGTCCTCCAAGGTATGACACACGTCGACGTGGTGAAAGTCCTTCTAGGTATGATCGACATAATCCAACGCGTGTTGAGGGTTCTGCAAGATATGATCAACAAACTACAAAGTATGATACTCAGAGGATTGCTGCTGCTACTGGGAATAGGGAAACGGTTGGAAGTCAAGTGGTTCAGCAGGGCGGGATTCAATGTTTTAATTGCCAAGGATATGGGCATATGGCAAAGGAATGCAGGAAGCCGAAAAGGGTTAGAGACTCCAGCTATCACAAGGAAAAGATGTTGCTATGCAAGAAAATGGAAGCAAGGGTTAAATTGTCAGCTGAAGAAGGAGCCATGCTTGATGATACTGATGATGAAGATTCTGATCAAGAGCTTGATGCACATTACTAGTACATGGCAAAGGTTGAAGAAGTTCTCAAAGTCACTGAAGATGACAATGGCCCTATCTTTGACATTGAGCCAATCGATAAGGTACACACTACTGATGAATATAATGTGTTTGGTGATATTCCTGAGCATAGTGATCTACCCAATGCCATTAATGACACGTGTATGATGGAAACGGTTGATAGCAATACCACACCCGATTCATCAGACATGTGCAATAATGAGTCTGAGGATTATCAACATGCAAATGAATATGATGAAGAGGAACGTATTGCGCTTGCTAATTTAATTGCTACTTTACAAAAAGATGTCACTGAAAATAAAAAGAGTAAAAAGCAATTAAAGAAGGCAAACGCTACGCTCACTCAAAGTTTTGAAGAATGTAAAGCTGCTCTTATCAAATCTACTAAGATGACTGAAAGCTATAGAGATGAGCTCCTTCAGAAAACCAAAGAGCTTGAGGGGTACAAGGGAAGTGCGTTAAAAAGTCAAAAGGACGATTTTGAAAACAAATATAATACAACTCTTGAGTTATTAGCTAAAGAGAAGCGTCAATATGATGTTTTCTTAATGGATGAACATCAAAAAACGTACCTTGCCAATACCAAAGTTAATGAACTTGAACAAAAGCTCTCTATGACCACTACAGATTCTGCTAAAATTCTTGAGGATAAGAAACAAGAGGTAGATGCGTTAAAACAAGACTTCAAAAGTAGATATGATAAAGAAACTGAAAAGGTAACGAAATTAGAAGCACAAGTCGAATTTTTGAAGAACGTTGTTTATAAAACGCATGATTCTATACAATCTGTGAGAATGTTGGCACCTCCTTCGATGTTTAAGGGTCAAGCTAGCTTTGCAAGTCCTGAGTACCTTGCCAAAGCTCAAGCTGTGAACCCACATCTTTATCTTGATGAGACTGAAAGGACAGATCTTGATTGCATGCCTGTTAGTGCCAATAGTGAAGAGACTGCCCTTTGGGTTGCTGATAGTCAACCACTTGTTAATAAGGAGTTTGTGAAACCTTATAATTATGCTTATGAGAATAGTCTTTATGGCCTGTTCAACAAACAAACTCAGAAACCTCGTGAGGAAGTGTTCTTAGAATGCAAACAAAAGAGAATTCAATGGAAGAAAGCTTTTGCCCCTAAGAAATCTAATGTTTACAAATACATAAACTACCTCCCTCTAGATGAATCTAAAAGCAAGAGTAGGAAAACATTAGGTATTCTTAAACACAACATAGATAATGTTAAATCTATTGTTGAACGAGACTGGGCAAAACGTGAAAATGCTGAGTGGACACGTCCGATTCCTCAAGATATTACCTTTCTTGTCAAAGAACTCTTAATTCCAAACACGGCATTGATTAAAGAAACTGTTCTTCAACTTGAGGAGTTCATTCGGAATGAAATGTTTGATGATTTAAAATAGGTTGAATCTATTGAGAAACACATTGATGATCTTCAAATGGAGAAGTCTGATTTCTCAGATGAATATGATTTACTCTTGCAAGAATGCGTTTCTAAAGATATGTGTGCTTATTTTACATCTTGTGCTGATATTGATGAATATTCTGATGTTGCATGCCAATATCTTGATAAGATCAAAGAATGTGAACGTCTTGAAATTGAGCTTTCGAAACGTAAAGAAAATGTTGACAAAAAGGCTTTTGAGTTACTTCAACACAAAACTGATTTCCTTCAAAAACATTGTCATTCACTTGAACTTGCTTTGCAAAAAGACGTTGGTCGTTTTCCACATGATAATAAATTGCAAGAAAAACTTTCCCAAACATTTCGAGAAATGAATGAACAGAATTTGGAAATTAAAGGGTTGAAAGCTCAATTACAAGACAGGGACAGAGCGATAGCAGAGTTGAAGAAACTCATTGCTAAAATGGGTGGGAAATTGTGGAACCTAGCATTAAGAAAAATGTTGTTAGACAACCCAATGCCTCTAAAGAGAATAGATCCTCTATCTTTGGAAAACCATCTGCTTTATCTAATTCCTCGTTTGCAAAACCTGTGTTTGCCCCCAAGATGGATGGAAAAGAAAGGTTACCACAAGCTCAACCTATAAGGAATCCTATAGCACCTAGCGTTAAGCACAATAATGTGATTAAACCAGGGATGTATAGAATGTCCACGAAACCCACAAAAAAAGATACTCACTCGCCTCAGACTTCTAGAAACACTAATATTCGTGTGTCTTCTTGATGAGACAGCTTTTATACATGGTCTCATCGTTCTTTTTGGACTTAAAATGCATTAAATATCATCAAAATACCCAAATATATGCTTGTGTTTGTTGCTTGTATATTTTAGGTACGGATATTGAGAAAATGACAAAAGATCACAAGAATCACGCAAAAACGAACACGGGAAACGAAGCCGCACGATGAACCAAGCCCTAGTGAGGAATTTTCCAAAGAAAACCCTTGAAGATTTGAAGAATATTGAAGATTGGTCCTCCAAGTTTGAAGAATTGACACTTTATACCCTTGTATCTTCATAATTACAAGTTTGGTCCCTAAAGTTTGTCAAAATTGCAAAAAGGACCCTTAACTTTGAAGAATTGGCAAATTTAGTCCCTCAACAAATCTAAATTGTCAAAAATGGTCCTCCAAGAAGTCAACCAACAAGTCAAAGCCTTAAAGTTTGAAAACATGGCAAATTCAGTCCTTGGAATATGAAGAAATTGCATGTTTAGTCCTTGTTTCAAGATTACAAAAAGATTGTGCCAAAAATGACAAATCTACAAAGTTATTTACAAGGGGAGTTGAGTTTTGAGCTGATTAAATCAAAGAGACAAAGGAGAAAGAGTTAAGGGGGTGTTTCTGCCAAGACACCACAAGTATTCCCAGCCTATCATTGTGACACATCATCACCCTCCACCAATCAAACCCCTCCATCCCTCCACGTCAACTTCCACTCTCTTGTTTAAAACTGATTTATTTAATCAGTTTAAAAAATTGGGGGCAAACACATAATTTAAAACATACTTAACCCTAAACGGATTAACCCTTTCCTGCTAATCCCCTCATCATCATAAACCCTAAATTTCTATCTCTCTCAAATCAAAGGGGAAAGTGCTAATTATTTCCAGATTGCTGATTAATGACAAGTTAATCACAACCCACATCCCAAAACCCATCACCTTCAACTCCTGGACCCCCCCACGTGGCTCCCCTGCTACGTCACTATCCCACAAAACCCCATGGGGAGACAAAACCAACGGCTGGATAAAATTACTTGGTCCCAAAGGTTAAACAAACGTTCCAGATGCATCCAACACAGCTGGAATCTCAACATCAAGACCAGAAGATCACATGGGTCACTTGAACACTTTTTCAAGTTTGAAAATCCAAGGGCACAATAGGAAATCCGTCTGCTAGGGTTTCTTAGTCTAGAATAGTCCATAGACTAGTATTTAAAGACCTCTCAACTTGTGAGAAGGCTGTTCCAGTTTTTGCATAACATTTGTATTTCCCTTTTATAAAATTAAAAGTTTCGTATTTGTTATATGTAATAGTAATTCCTTTTTAATCTTGATAAAAGTTTGGTGTATGTTATATGCAAAGACTGAGTTCCATTAAAATTTGTGAAAGGTTTTGTGTGTTTAAGTTTTTTCAAAAAGGTTTGGAAAGATTTTTTATAAACTTCAGAAATCAAGTGTGTTAGGAAGTGAAAGTGGAATAGCACCCTTTGATTTGTGGATTATAAGAAGTTTTCAAACAAGTTTTCAAGGTTTGTGTTAAGGTTTTTCAAAAAGGTTTAGAAAAATCAGATTTTGCCTATCTTGTACTTGTTTTCTGTTTTTCTTTTCTAAACAGGTTTGGAGATTGTGTTGATCAAATTCAGCATACACCCGGGTGTATAAGGAGGTGGATTTACATCCACTAGAACCTTGGATGTAAGGTTCTAAGGTAAAAGTCCTTTTCCCTTTTTGAAATTTCAGAAAAAGTGAAGTTTGAGTGATATGCATGATTGTTTGATTATTGTTGTTTAAAATGGTTTGTATTGTGTTTTATGTTGTTATATGCATGTTAGATGCTAAGAGAATCATTTTGATTAAGATTTAAGGTGCCTTGATTTGATAAAAGTAGTAAACAAAAGTTTTAAGGGGTGTTTGGATTTAAGTGTTGCAGGGGAATTTTTGAGAAATTTGTGATTTTAAAACGTGTTAGAGTCACTGAAATAGGTTGATATAGGTTACAAGTTAGTTGGTAAGTAAATTTGGTGAAGTTTTGTAACAAGTTTAAGAGTCATAAAGGAAAAAGTGAGCTTAAAAATCTGCTTAGGCCTATTCTGCTTATTTTTCATGAATTTTGGTGCTAGATCTTGTAATCTGTTAAGAGTTAGAGTAATTTAGAGTTTGAGTTTGTCTGTGCATCAGTTTGTGAAGTTGTATGCATAATTTGGGGCTTTGAAGATCACTAGTGTGCAAGTAATAGCTCAATAATACCACCAGACTCTAGGATTTTCATCAGAAACTTATATGTGCCTTGTGTGCTTGGTCCTTTGATTATTTTGCTTGCAAGGTGTTTAATTTTTGCTTATCATTGACTCCTTGTGCTTCAAAGAGCACAAGGGTGCCCACCTGTCCACCAATCAACACCAAACAAGCACTCTAAGCTCCTCTTGGAGGATTATTCAGTTGTGAAGAAACAAAGAACAAGCCAAAAAAAATCTGCTTGTGTTCAAGTGTAAGACCTGGCCACGTTTTGAGTTTAATCCTGCTTAATCTTGCATAAAAAAAGAAATTGGTTTGTGTTTCTAGCTTATTAAAGGTGTCAGTTTGGATTGTAAAAAGAAAAAATAAAAAAAAAGAAAAAAAGAGCAAAAAGTCGCCCGCAACAGACTCGAACACGCGACCTCTCGAAGGAGGAGTAACGTGTTCTACCGTTGATCTAGACGCTTTTTTACGTCTAAGTTTGTTTTCAAACGTTATTTAACCCATTTTTATTTTGTTAGCTTAATAAAAAGCCGTAGCTTTTCAGCTTAATTCTAGCTTATCTTTCCAGCTTTTTGTTTCCCTTTTATTTTTCCTAGGACCTTTATAAGTGTTAGGATTTTTCTGATTAAAAAAAATTATTTTTCCTTTTATTTAATTAATTTTTAGGATTATTTTTAGTTTTATATTTAGAAAGTCTATTAAAAATATTAAACAGTAATTAAAAAATACAAAAAAATAGTTTTTAGGTTTTAATTTGTATTTTTGAGGTTTACATATCAAAAAGTTTTCAAAAACTTTAATTTTTAATTTTATTTGATTTTAGGTTTTTTAGACAACTTTAAAAATTAATATAAAATTAATTAAAAGGTTTTAGGAACTTTAATTTACATTTTCTTCTTAGTTAGAATATTTAGGATTTTTGAGAATTTTTTAGAATTTATTTAAGAACTTTTTATTTTTTAGAATATTTTATTATTATTTTATTCATTAAAATAAAAAGTTTTATTTTTAACTTTTTTTCATTTTTCCTAGATTCTAGATTCTAAAAAATTCTCAAAAATCCTAAATATTCTAACTAAGAAGAAAATGTAAATTAAAGTTCCTAAAACCTTTTAATTAATTTTATATTAATTTTTAAAGTTGTCTAAAAAACCTAAAATCAAATAAAATTAAAAATTAAAGTTTTTGAAAACTTTTTGATATGTAAACCTCAAAAATACAAATTAAAACCTAAAAACTATTTTTTTGTATTTTTTAATTACTGTTTAATATTTTTAATAGACTTTCTAAATATAAAACTAAAAATAATCCTAAAAATTAATTAAATAAAAGGAAAAATAATTTTTTTTAATCAGAAAAATCCTAACACTTATAAAGGTCCTAGGAAAAATAAAAGGGAAACATAGCTGGAAAGATAAGCTAGAATTAAGCTGAAAAGCTACGGCTTTTTATTAAGCTAACAAAATAAAAATGGGTTAAATAACGTTTGAAAACAAACTTAGACGTAAAAAAGCGTCTAGATCAACGGTAGAACACGTTACTCCTCCTTCGAGAGGTCGCGTGTTCGAGTCTGTTGCGGGCGACTTTTTGCTCTTTTTTTCTTTTTTTTATTTTTTCTTTTTACAATCCAAACTGACACCTTTAATAAGCTAGAAACACAAACCAATTTCTTTTTTTATGCAAGATTAAGCAGGATTAAACTCAAAACGTGGCCAGGTCTTACACTTGAACACAAGCAGATTTTTTTTGGCTTGTTCTTTGTTTCTTCACAACTGAATAATCCTCCAAGAGGAGCTTGGAGTGCTTGTTTGGTGTTGATTGGTGGACAGGTGGGCACCCTTGTGCTCTTTGAAGCACAAGGAGTCAATGATAAGCAAAAATTAAACACCTTGCAAGCAAAATAATCAAAGGACCAAGCACACAAGGCACATATGAGTTTCTGATGAAAATCCTAGAGTCTGGTGGTATTATTGAGCTATTACTTGCACACTAGTGATCTTCAAAGCCCCAAATTATGCATACAACTTCACAAACTGATGCACAGACAAACTCAAACTCTAAATTACTCTAACTCTTAACAGATTACAAGATCTAGCACCAAAATTCATGAAAAATAAGCAGAATAGGCCTAAGCAGATTTTTAAGCTCACTTTTTCCTTTATGACTCTTAAACTTGTTACAAAACTTCACCAAATTTACTTACCAACTAACTTGTAACCTATATCAACCTATTTCAGTGACTCTAACACGTTTTAAAATCACAAATTTCTCAAAAATTCCCCTGCAACACTTAAATCCAAACACCCCTTAAAACTTTTGTTTACTACTTTTATCAAATCAAGGCACCTTAAATCTTAATCAAAATGATTCTCTTAGCATCTAACATGCATATAACAACATAAAACACAATACAAACCAGTTTAAACAACAATAATCAAACAATCATGCATATCACTCAAACTTCACTTTTTCTGAAATTTCAAAAAGGGAAAAGGACTTTTACCTTAGAACCTTACATCCAAGGTTCTAGTGGATGTAAATCCACCTCCTTATACACCCGGGTGTATGCTGAATTTGATCAACACAATCTCCAAACCTGTTTAGAAAAGAAAAACAGAAAACAAGTACAAGATAGGCAAAATCTGATTTTTCAAAACCTTTTTGAAAAACCTTAACACAAACCTTGAAAACTTGTTTGAAAAACTTCTTATAATCCACAAATCAAAGGGTGCTATTCCACTTTCACTTCCTAACACACTTGATTTCTGAAGTTTATAAAAAATCTTTCCAAACCTTTTTGAAAAAACTTAAACACACAAAACCTTTCACAAATTTTAATGGAACTCAGTCTTTGCATATAACATACACCAAACTTTTATCAAGATTAAAAAGGAATTACTATTGCATATAACAAATACCAAACTTTTAATTTTATAAAAGGGAAATATAAATGTTATGCAAAAACTAGAACAGCCTTCTCACAAGTTGAGAGGTCTTTAAATACTAGTCTATGGACTATTCTAGACTAAGAAACCCTAGCAGACGGATTTCCCATTGTGCCCTTGGATTTTCAAACTTGAAAAAGTGGTCAAGTGACCCATGTGATCTTCTGGCCTTGATGTTGAGATTCCAGCTGTGTTGGATGCATCTGGAACGTTTGTTTAACCTTTGGGACCAAGTAATTTTATCCAGCCGTTGGTTTTGTCTCCCCATGGGGTTTTGTGGGATAGTTACGTAGCAGGGGAGCCACGTGGGGGGTCCAGGAGTTGAAGGTGATGGGTTTTGGGATGTGGGTTGTGATTAACTTGTCATTAATCAGCAATCTGGAAATAATTAGCACTTTCCCCTTTGATTTGAGAGAGATAGAAATTTAGTGTTTATGATGATGAGGGGATTAGCAGGAAAGGGTTAATCCGTTTAGGGTTAAGTATGTTTTAAATTATGTGTTTACCCCCAATTTTTTAAACTGATTAAATAAATCAGTTTTAAACAAGAGAGTGGAAGTTGACGTGGAGGGATGGAGGGGTTTGATTGGTGGAGGGTGATGATGTGTCACAATGATAGGCTGGGAATACTTGTGGTGTCTTGGCAGAAACACCCCCTTAACTCTTTCTCCTTTGTCTCTTTGATTTAATCAGCTCAAAACTCAACTCCCTTTGTAAATAACTTTGTAGATTTGTCATTTTTGGCACAATCTTTTTGTAATCTTGAAACAAGGACTAAACATGCAATTTCTTCATATTCCAAGGACTGAATTTGCCATGTTTTCAAACTTTAAGGCTTTGACTTGTTGGTTGACTTCTTGGAGGACCATTTTTGACAATTTAGATTTGTTGAGGGACTAAATTTGCCAATTCTTCAAAGTTAAGGGTCCTTTTTGCAATTTTGACAAACTTTAGGGACCAAACTTGTAATTATGAAGATACAAGGGTATAAAGTGTCAATTCTTCAAACTTGGAGGACCAATCTTCAATATTCTTCAAATCTTCAAGGGTTTTCTTTGGAAAATTCCTCACTAGGGCTTGGTTCATCGTGCGGCTTCGTTTCCCGTGTTCGTTTTTGCGTGATTCTTGTGATCTTTTGTCATTTTCTCAAAATCCGTACCTAAAATATACAAGCAACAAACACAAGCATATATTTGGGTATTTTGATGATATTTAATGCATTTTAAGTCCAAAAAGAACGATGAGACCATGTATAAAAGCCGTCTCATCACTTCTACTACAGGAATAGTCTCCACTACTAGTGTTAGCCGGCCTCATCTTAAGCGCACTCAAGTGAATGATAAGGTCTGGAAACACAAGAATCAAGGGGAGATGCAGGAAGTAGAAGAACACCCTAGGAATTTGAACGTTTTGTAAGAATAAAAAGTCTGTAATCGCGTGTAATGACGATTTAAATGCTGTGAATGATTTGAATGCTATGAATGTGAAATTTTTTTGTGTCAAATGTGGAAAGTGTGCTAATGCTAATCATCCTATGTGTGCTATAAATAAAGTCAAAGGCGTAGATACTAGAACTAAGAAGCAAGTTGCAATGCCTATTAGAGCTAGTAAACCCAAACACAAAGAGAACCATTCTGGTGCAACCCCCACTAAGAAAAGTAATGCATCAGACTCCGCCACTAAGAATCCTAGAAGCAAAATTAAGGAATTATATGAGTCTGCCAGTAAGTCTTGGAAATGGTGGTTTGCTAATCAATGTCCTCCCAGATATAAATGGATGCCTAAAGTTAGGACAGAAAATGTGAAAACGAGTGTTAGTTTGCCTTTAAATGTCGATAAGGACACTAATGATTCTACTATCACAACTAATGTGGTATCCAATTTAGCAAATGATCCATCGTGTTCTAACTCTTCTGCAGGTGATACAAATAATTCTCTTCATAATGGACTCCGGATGCACGAAGCACATGACGGGGAATCTCAAGCTTCTAATTAACTTCGTGGAGAAGTTCCTGGGTACGGTCCGATTTGGAAATGATCAATTTGCACCGATCCTAGGATATGGAGATTTGGTTCAGGGGAATATCACGATTAAAAGGGTATACTACGTCGAAGGGCTCAATCACAATCTTTTCTCGGTTGGTCAATTCTGTGATGCGGATTTGGAAGTTGCTTTCAGAAAGAAGACATGTTTTGTTCGTGATTATGATGGGAATGACTTACTTACCGATACACGGGGTACTGATCTTTACACAATTTCACTTCAAGACACAACTTCATCAACTCCAATTTGCTTCATGGCTAAAGCTTCAACGACTCAGGCATGGTTATGGCATCAACGTCTTTCTCATCTCAACTTTGATACCATTAACTTGCTTTCCAAGAAAGATATTGTGAGAGGCCTTCCAAGCTTGAAATTCATCAAAGATCATCTTTGTTCTTCTTGTGAACTTTGTAAAGCTAAACGAAGTAGCTTCAAAACAAAGACCACACCAAGCTCTAAAGGACGGTTAGATCTTCTTCATATGGATCTGTGTGGTCCAATGCGTGTTCAGAGTATCAATGGAAAGAAATATATTCTGGTAATTGTCGATGATTACTCAAGGTACACATGGACTCACTTCTTGAGGTCCAAGGATGAAACACCCGACGTTCTCATCAGCTTCCTTAAATTGATACAACATGGTCTTCAAGCTCTAGTTAAAGTGGTTCGTACTGACAGAGGTACATAATTTTTGAATTCAACACTGAGAAAGTATTTTTAAGACGAAGGGATTGAACATGAAACATCTATTGCTCGAACACCCGAACAAAACGGCGTTGTTGAAAGACGAAACCACACTTTGGTTGAAGCTGCTCGAACATTATTATCCGCTTCAAAACTTCCACTGTACTTTTGGGCCGAAGCCGTGTCTACCGCATGCTACACACAAAACGGATCCTTAATTATCCCAAGACACGAAAAGACACCATATCACATAATTCATGATCGAAAACCTTCACTCAAACACCTTCATGTTTTTGGATGTACTTGTTACATCATACGAGATGCTGAAAGCTTGGATAAAATGAAAGAAAAAGGTGATGCATGTATTCTTGTGGGATATGCAACTCAGTCTAAGGGATATAGAGTGTACAACAAGAGAACAAAATTGATTGTCGAGACCATTCACATTCGATTTGATGAATTACAAGAGATGGCACTTGAACAAAACAGTTTAAGTCCCGATCCACAACGACAAACGACTCCCGTTCACAACCGCATGGAACTCGGAACTCAAGACCACAGCAATGAACCGTCAAGTTCAACGCTGGTTCCAGAAAATGTTCCAAGAGCTGATATGACAGTCGACACGACCATTGAAGAGTTGGAAATGTTATATGGACCAATGTATGATGAATATTTCACGGGGGTGAAACAAGTTGTATCGAAGTCTTCCGCTGTCACTCATGATAAGAATGATGATACCGATCATCGTCAACAACCAGATACAACTTCATCTACTTCAACACGGGTTGCTGCAGATTTACCTCCTCAGAATATCACTACAACAATCGATCCTACAACATCCACAACTACTGTCATTGCTCCAGAGAACATAAATCAAGCAGACGATGCATTATCTGACGAAGACGAATTTATCAACCCATTCGGTACAGCGGTACTCGAAACTGGAGAGTCTTCTACTCACCATGTTGATCCATCAAATATGCATACGTTTTACCAACGACATCCTTCAACACATCATTGGACCCGAGATCATCCTTTGGTTCATGTCATTGGAAACCCTTCACAGCCCGTTCGCACAAGACGACAGCTTAACACCAATGCCGATGTTTGTATGTTCGCACTCGCCGTGAGTTCAGCTGAACCGAAAAACATCAAAGAAGCATTAGCTGATAATGCTTGGATTGAATCGATGACGGATGAACTTCAACAATTTGAAAGACTTAAAGTCTGGGAACTTGTTGACAGACCATACGATGTAACACCATTAAATCTTCGATGGATCTGGAAAAATAAGATGGATGAAGAGAACACGATCATCAAGAATAAATCTAGGCTAGTGGCTAAAGGGTATGGACAGAAAGAGGGTATTGATTTTGAAGAATCATTTGCACCAGTAGCTCGTATGGAAGCGGTCATGATTTTTCTTGCTTATGCGGCACATAAGGGATTCATTGTCTATCAAATGGACGTAAAGACGGCGTTTCTTAACGGTCCTTTGAAGGAAGAAGTCTATGTCACGCAGCCGGAAGGATTCGTCAATCCTCATTATCCTGACAAGGTGTATCGTCTCCACAAAGCACTTTATGGACTCAAGCAAGCTCCAAGGGCGTGGTACGACGAGCTCTCGAAATTTCTGGTCTCCAAAGGTTTCTCAAAAGGTTCCATTGATTTAACTTTGTTTACTTATAAATATGGGGATGACATTTTGCTTGTGCAAATTTATGTTGATGACATTATTTTCGGGTCTACAAACCCAAAACTTTCAAAATGGTTTGAAAAAGTAATACACAGCAGATTTGAAATGTCTATGATGGGCGAACTAAAATTCTTTCTAGGAATTCAAGTTCACCAATCCCCAAGTGGTATCTTTATTAACCAAGCTAAGTATTGTCAAGAGATAATCAAAAAGCATGGTATGACATCATGTGACCCCGTTGGGACACCATTATCAACCACATCCCTAGATGCTGATTTGGAGGGATTACCCATAGATCAAACGAGATATCGTTCCATGATCGGGTCCCTCATGTACTTGACAACAAGCAGACCTGATATTCATCATGCTACGTGTTATTGTGCACGATATCAAGCACGACCCACTGAAAAGCTCCTCAAGGAGGTTAAACGGATCTTTCGGTAACTTAAGAATACCATTCACATGGGACTCTGGTATCCGAGGGAAACCGGTTTATTTCTAACGGCCTATTCAGATTCTGATCATGCAGGGTGTCTTGATACACGTAAAAGTACTTATGGTGGTGCACAATTTCTAGGTCAAGACAAGCTTGTGGGATGGTCTTCCAAGAAGCAGGATTACACGTCACTTTCATCAGCCGAAGCGGAGTATGTGTCTCTATCTGCGTGTTGTGCTCAAGTTCTTTGGATGAGAACACAACTCACGGATTATGGCTTCCATTTTGATAAAGTACCTATGTACTGTGACTCAAAGTCGGCCATAGCCATCTCCTGCAATCCAGTTCAGCATTCCCGCACGAAGCACATTGATGTCCGATATCACTTCATTAAGGAACAAGTTGAAAGAGGTATTGTTGAATTATACTTTGTTGGAACTGATTACCAATTAGCTGACTTGTTTACAAAAGCTCTTTCGAAAGAGAGGTTTGTGTATCTAGTTAGGCAAATTGGTATGAGATGTTTGACTCCAGCAGAACTGGAGGTTCTAGCAAAGAAGGCTGCTTGATTCATCTATCAAACATCTATCTGTAAATATTAATGAAAAAGAAAAATACAAAATTAAAAAATCTTTGAAATTCCAAAAATATTCTTCTCGACATGTCTTTCAGTATCGATAATATGGACATACCTAGAAATGTCGCTCAATAACGACACGGGTGTGTACATAAAGCTCGAATGAAAGTTGTATATTTTTCAAAACATGTCATTTCTATCTTTTCAAAAGGAAATTGTCTAATTTGGACAATACTTCCAACAACGGGTAGAGCAATCTATCTTGGGTTGAGCTTGTCACAAAACATTCAACATTTTGAGCTCAACACAATGGCTTGTAATCACTTTCAGATTGCAACCCGGATCTAAATTCACGGGGGAGTGTACGCTTTTGTACTTTTACCCTTAGCAAAAGAAGTTAAATCTTCTTACACTTGAGTGGATTAGTCAAGACATTCAAAGTCTATGAACTCAAGTTTATGCTTTAGAAAAACCTTTTCGTCAAAAAGAATTGATTTTTCAAAAAGCGTTGAACACAATTTTTTCAAGAATTTCTCAATGATATTCAAAATCTTTCAAAAATTGTGTGTTCAACAACTCCTATCCTCAAAAGTTCAATGTGGATCAAATCCTCGTAATGACAATTCCATTGGATCAATTTTTGAGGGGGAGCAATTCAACTTCATGCAAAAGATTAACACATCTTTCTCCCGAAGATTTTCAAGACTATTTTTCAAAATATATTTTAATCAAATTTGGTATCTCTAATATCAAAAGATTTTATATATTAGAGATAGGGGAGAAAATGTGATTAAAATGTGATCTTATATAAGACTCAAGCACTTTAACTCTCACCTACATGTGCGAAACACTTTCGATTATCGATGCACATGTGAAGGGGGAGCATTTCTGAAACGACAAAACTAGCAAGGTGTTAAAAGTTTTTCAAACACTTTGTTACAATTTAAAGTGGTTTTGATGGTTACGATCAAATACCCACAACATCTTTAATTCACGACGTTATTGGTGTCAAAAGGGTGGTTAGGTTTAAGTCCTATGATCCAACCAGAACCGGAGGGATCTTCCCAGGGACAATCCAATAGATTATTAGAAGTCCTTAGGAAAGATGGAGTAGAATGTGAACGCAGCTGAATGCTGACTAAGTACTGATGATAGCACTGGAACAATCACAACAAGGTGCTATTAATGATGTCTTGGTAAGCATTGAAGGAGTTGAAGAATGAAAAAGAAATGTAAGGATAAAGGGTGTAAAGAAAGAAGCCCTCCATACAACTTAGGCAGAAACCGGGTCAACACATCATGAAGACATCTCATCATGGACCCAGTGATGTGAAGCACAACCCTTTCCTAGCTACTCAGGCTTCTCTCAAAAGAAGTTTGTTTTATTGTCACGGAGATCAACACGACTTCTATTGACTTTCTCACTCCGAGATAGTTGATATTGAATAGGTGGCATCTGCTCCAGCCCCGACCACTAAAAGTGCACAAATCGAGTCTAGAGCCAAGAGATCAATCAAATCTCGCTAGGACACACGGATGAAGATCAAGAGAGTCCTACGCTATATCCTTGCGATATTGCTAGAACACTCAGAGTGATACTACTTAGTATTCACAATGATGAGTGGAAATCCTTCCAGTGTTAACATCAAACAGCACTGCGGTAGGTCATATGCAAGATTCTTTATGAATTGAACATATGTAAAACTGAAAAGCAACAGTGGTTTGATTCTGAATTGATTCAAACTCGTTTTAGGTTTCTACGCAATATCTTTATGGTCTTGCCAGAACATTCAGAGTGATATTCATTAATATTCACAGTGACGAATGCAAATCCTTCTAGCGTCAACATCAAACAGCGTTACGGTAGGTGACTTGTGAGATTCTCATGAATCAAACTTGTGTCAACTGGAAAGCAACAATGGTAAGATTCTTAATGAATCAAACTTGTTCCAGGAATTTGAATTGACGACTTTAATCAAGCGGATATTTATCCAATTGATTCACTCTTTATGTTCGTAGTCTTGCTTTGAGACGGTCAAGTAAAGAGAACGGCTAGTACAGCCGTGAAACCCTGTCAAGGAGATTCTTAATTGAATCTACCTAATCACATGTACGATATTTAATATCGTATAACGGTCTTCACCGACCGGAGGTAAAACGCTACCGATATAGGACGAATGTCAAAGCCATTCAGTCCGTGTCTATGTTTTGTCTCGAGAAGGTGGCGTCACGGTGTACTCAGCAAAGTCAAAGATTCACAACTACATATTCATGCTTAAATACTTATCCAACAATTGATAGTGTGAGCATGTGGATAAAGACACGAGATCGCAAGATGGCAATGACAAGTCAAGGATGATTTGAAGATCTCAAGACTTAAAGACAAAGTCGAAAGACAACGACAAAGGCTCAAAGATCACAACATGAAGAAACAAAACTACTGTTACACGTTCAAGACTCATTTATGACGAAATTCATAAATCTCCATTGGAATCCAAATATCAAAGAGGAATGACCTCACATTGGGGGAGATTGTTAGCCTCAAAAAATTGAGTCAAACAAGAATGTTCGGTCATAGGTTTCTATTGTAATATTTATTAGAACGTTGTAATAAGTAGTTATTTAGTCGTGGTTCACGGGCTTGGATTTAAACTAATTAAAGTCCAAAAGACAAGCCCGGCCCAATATATAGTCCATTAAAGCCCGCATGTGGGTGGACTATATATACTACCCTCCTAGCATGTTAGGAGGGTGGATGGTCATTTGTAACAAATTATTTTCTCTAATCTAATCTCACAAAGTTAATCATCTCCTCTCTACTTTCTCTCACTACTTTCTCTCTCTAGGAATTCATCTCTTCTTCATCTATTTTCTTTCTTTCTTCATTGCTTAATCAATCACAAATATATGGGACAACAAATACGAGTACTCTAAGTTTAGCATAGTAACTTATAATTAACTCTATCATTTCTCGTCCTCATTTAAGAGACTTAACCTAATATAAAGTTAAGGAATCGAAGCTAAGTGCTCAACACGCACGGTCGAGTCAAATATTACTCTTATTCTCGCCATCGGAAAATCTACATTCGTGTCTTCAAACACTTATAAAACATGAGAAATTTTTTAAAATTTGGCCATATTTAGCCTTATTTTGCAACAAAACGATAATCAAAAAGATAAAGTTTGGAAAGCGTGAAGGTTTGGCAAGGCAAGTATCTATTCACCCCCATACTAAAGTTAAACATTGTTCTCAATGTTTCGAGTCTAAGGGTGCAAACACCCCCATACTAGAGACGTAGTCGAATGCTTAATCTAGCATGGAAAGGGTGTAACCATTATATTAATAGCCGTTTATGAAGTGTGCTAAAAACCTAAGGTTAGAACATCAAAGGATATATCATGGATATCGAGAAATTATTCAAAGAAAACGATCGAGTGCTCCCATAAAACAAACACGAGAGGCTTCAATCCCGAAGATCATGATCATCTAAAAACCACATATCACAAACAACTACGGAACAACGGTTGAAAGGGCATAAATCCCCTCACATTAACTACATTAGAAAGCTCTAATATGTACATGGATAAGCATGGGACTCCCCCACGAGGCACCTCGTTTTTTATTACCGAGTCATGAGCTCGACTTGATCCCCTCAACACTAATTATCATTGGGGAAGGTGACTTGGTCGAGGTAGTTCAAAGAGGGAACTTCCCCACCAAAGTAGTGCTTCAACCTATGTCCATTCACCTTGAAATTAGGGCCATCATTTTGAGCTAGCTGCCAGAAAAGATTTTTAAACATGAGTTAAAAAGCAACACTTGATCTCCAATGTTAAAAACCCGGTTTTTAATTATAGAATCGTGAAACTTTTTAGTTTTCTATTTATAAATTAATGAATTATCATAAGCAATGTCCCTTAATTCATCCAATTCATTTACTTGCATTTTCTGGTGTTTTCCCGCGGTTTTAATGTCATCATTACAATGCTTTAGGGCCCAATAAGCTTTGTGTTTGACATCTATTGGCAAGTGAAAATTCTTCCCATACACGAGCTTGTAAGGAGTGCACCCGATAGGCGTCTTATGAGCGGTACGAAAGGCCCATACAACATCGTCTAACTTATTCGACCATGATTGTCGGTTCTCTCCTATTGATCTCTCCAAGATCCTCTTCAACGCTTGGTTTGAAACCTCGACTTTCCCACTCGTTTGTGGGTGATAAGCCGTAGAAAGCCGACGTGTAACCCCATATTTACTTAGGACCCTTTCGAATTGGTCATTACAAAAATGGGTTCCACGATCGCTTATAATCGCACGAGGGGTTCCAAACCGAGAAAACAAATTCTTCAAAAACTTGACTACCACACGAGCATCGTTTGTGGGCAAAGCCTTAGCTTCCACCCACTTGGATAGGTAGTCAACGGCGAAAAGGATGTACTTATTACCACGAGATGATGGGAACGACCCCATAAAATCAATTCCCCAAACGTCAAAGATCTCACTCACTTGGATGATGTTTTGTGGCATTTCATCGTTTTGTGAGGCTTTGCCTTGACGTTGACATGAGTCACATGACTTGACAAGTGCATGTGCATCTCGGTAAATAGTAGGCCAAAAGAATCCAGCATCAAAGACCTTCTTCGCCGTGATATTAGCACCATGGTGACGACCCGTGGGTCCCTCGTGACAAGCTCTAATGATATTAGAAGCTTCGGTGCCAAATACACAACGTCGAATAATTTGATCCGCATAAGTACGAAAGAGGTAAGGGTCGTTCCAAAATTAGAACTTGACGTCATGAAAGAATTTTCGCTTTTTGTTGAGTCGTCATACCCTTAATCATAAATTTGCCCGCATGGTAATTTGTGATGTCCGCAAACCATGGGGTAGATGAGTCAAACTTAGAATTCACTACACCAAGTGTATCGAGAGGAAATGCTTCAGTGATTTCCTTTTTCTCGTACACACTTTGGTGAGTATCTTCCATACGAGAAAGATGATCGGACGCTAGATTCTCAGCCCCTTTTTTGTCAAGGATTTCGACATCAAATTCTTGTAGGAGGAGAATCCAACGAAGTAATCACAGCTTTGCATCTTGTTTAGCCATGAGATACTTGATCGCCGAGTTATCCGTATACACTATGCATTGGGTCAAGACGAGGTAAGGTCAGAATTTCTGAAATGCATACATCACGACAACGAATTCCTTTTCCGTTGTAGTGTATTTAAATTGAGCCTCGGTCATCGTCTTGCTAGCATAATGAATAGGCAAGAAGTGATTTTCATGACGTTGCCCCAATACGGCCCCAATAGCGTAATCACTTGCATCACACATAAGTTCAAAGGGGAGGTTCCAATTCGGAGCAACAAGAATGGGAGCTTCGGTAAGTTTCCTCTTAAGGATTTCAAAGGCTCGTACACAATCTTCGTTAAAGACAAAAGGAGCATCTTTTCGAGGAGATGTGTAATAGGTCGTGAAATATTTGAAAAATCCTTGATGAATCGACGATAGAAGTCTACCTTAGCTTTGTCTACCTCAATCCCCGCATTCCAGAACTTGTACCCTAAGACGATTCATTCCTTAACCATAAAATGACATTTTTCCCAATTGAGCACAAGGTTGGTTTCCTCACAACGTTTTAACATTCTCTCAAGATTTGACAAACACGAAGTGAACGAACAACCAAACACGGAAAAATCATCCATAAAGAATTCCATCGTCTTCTCGATCATGTCATGAAAAATAGCCATCATACACCATTGAAAAGTTATCGGTGCATTAAAAAGTCCGAATGGCATTCTACAATAGGCAAACGTTTCATAAGGACACGTAAACTTAGTTTTTTCTTGATCACGAGGATCGATGGGAATTTGGAAGTAACCGAAAAAACCATCTAAAAAGCAATAGAAATCGTTTCCCGCAAGACGCTCCAACATTTGGTCCATGAAGGGCAAAGGAAAATGGTATTTACGAGTGGCGTCCTTCAACTTACGATTGTCGATACAGACCCTCCAAACGGTCACGAGTCGAGTTGGAATTAACTCGTTGTCATCGTTTGGCACAACGATCATTCCTCCCTTCTTAGGGAAACAATGAATAGGACTCACCCAAGGGCTATCAGAAATAGGGTAAATCATTCCCGCGTCAAGGAGTTTAAGGACTTCCTTTTTGATGACGTCGTGAATTTTGGGGTTCACCCTCCTCTGATATTGGATTGCGGGTTTGTAGTCTTCCTCCATTAAGATTTTTTGGGTACAAAATGTTAACATCATAAGATTCAAGCTAACAAGAGGTGATCTGGAGGTCGGGGAGGATAAAAGAAATGTTTAGACATTTTAGAGAGAGAAAGTAAAGCTTGAAATGTAGTGTTTGTATTTAGAGAGAGAAAGGGAAATACACAAAATAAGAAAAGCCTCACCCTCCATGGAAGTATGGAGGGGTATATATAGCCTTGACATGCACGAACTATTCTAACTTAACAAAACTAGTCCCTGCGTGTGTGGCTATATCAAACTAATGTAATTCCGTAAATGGCGCTCACATTTTAGGGCTAACACAAAATTTGGGATCGATCCCCTTAATGTCGGATAATTTCTACGCAATTGCCCCTTTGTGGTCTTTTAGAATATCGACAAGTACGGGTTTTTCATCATTCGAAAGATCTTTAGCAATAATCACCGGTAACTTATCATCTCCTTCCAAGAATACGTATTCAAGATGAGGAGTCAAATCTTTTAACTCGAGGATTGGTGGTTCCTCAATTGAAGATTTGGGTTCGATACTCATAACCTCCTCGGGCGGAGGAAATGTGAAATCGCTAAGAAAATACTTGATAATTGAGAAGTCCTCATCGTTGTCGAGGTCTTCATTACAAGTACGAGGAACATCAAATTCTTCCAACGTAAAACAACCACCTTCAAATGGAGTGAAGGATGGTGTCGAATTATCAAGAATAGGATAGAGCATAGTGGGATTGCCACTATTTTCATCGTCACAAAAACCTAAAAATTCTTGTGAAAACTCCTCGCAAACCACGTCGATCATATCAAATAGGTTTATAGTCGCGACGGAATAAACATGAGAAAGTTGAGAGTTTTGTGTTGCATTTATAACAAGTTCCTCGTCGTTGAAACGTAAGGTGATTTTTCTAGCATGCACATCAATCAACGCCATTGGCGTATCCAAAAACTAACGACCTATAATAAGAAGAACTTGAGGATCTGTGGGAATATCGACACCGATAAATTCTACCGGATAATAGAACTTTCCCACTTTCACAAAAACGTATACGGCCAATCCACATGAGGGAATCGTGGAATGATCGGCCAATTCGATAGACATTAGTGAAGGAGTAAGATTTGGAAGATTGAGCGACTTGAAGATTGCAAGAGGCATCAAGTTAAAACTAGCACCAAGATCGGCCAAGGCATAGCATTCTTCCATATCTTGAATTGCACATGGAATCAAGAATTTACCGGGATCATCGACTTTTTAAGGTATGCGGTTAAGATAAACCGATGAACAACTAGACAATTGTTTCAATTTCTCCTTGTTGTTCAACATACTCTTAATGTTAGCGGCAAATCGAGGCATCATGACCAAAGCGTCGGCAAAACTTATGTTGAAATTCAAATCACGAAACATTTTCATAAAAAGCTCAAATTGGTAATTGTCACGCTCTTGTCGTTTCTCCTTATGAAGTCTCGATGGGTAAGGCAAAGGTAGTGTGGGTTGAGGCATAGGCATAGCCTTTGGAATCTCGGGTTCGAATGATAGTAATGGGTCAACCGTAGGTGTGGCTTGAGCGGTACTTCGTGAGATTGGGATATGCTCCTCTTCGACCACCACCTCAGATTCTTCCTCAATTTCCTCCACCGTTGGAGTAATTGGTTGAGGAGTGGGTTCCTTAAGGGTCTTACCACTTCGTGTGGTAATCAATTTCATCTCTCCCTTAGGGTTCGATATGGTGTTACTAGGAAGACTACTTGAAGACGGTTTACACATTATAGCCTCAAACATAGATGAATTTTTATCCTCAAACATAGATTGCCTCTTATCAGCCTTAAGCATCTCTTGTTTTATTTCATGTTGCCCTTGTTCCATCTTTTGTTGGTTTTGTTGTAACCTAGTCACATTACTAATGTTAAGGTTTTACTAGTTGAAAAGTTCGTTGTTCCAGTCTTAACGAATTGATTTCCGGCTTAAAGTACGACTCAGTTGATTTTGGTAAAACAAATATTTTTGGTAGTTTATAAATAAAATGTGCAAGACAATTAATTTAAAGGACTTTAAAGTAAATCTAAATCTAATTTAAAATAAATGGTGCAAGTAATTAAAAGCAAGACGAGAATTAAAAGGCACTAAATGAAAATAACGCAAACTTAAATTTAACTAAGGCAAACTTAAAACGCGACTAAAACTAAAACTTAAACTAAGGCAAGACTAAATTAAATCTAAGGCAATTAAACTTAAAGTGCGATTAAAGAAAAAGGCGGGAAAAATAAAGCTTGAAATAAAAAGGCAGAAAATTTAAAACTGAAAATAAAGAAACTGAAAATAACCCTATCCGGAATAAACCCCTACTCGGAATAAATGGCTATTCGGAATACAAAAGCTATACGGAATAAATTAAGCTATGCGAAATAAAACTCCCTATTCGGAAAACCAGCACTATACGGAATAAAGAAGCCTATTCGGAATACTCCCCTTATGCGGAATAACAGGCTATTCGGAATATACTTCTTACTCGGAATAAAGAAGCCTATGCGGAATATTACACCTACTCGGAATAACACCCCTATTCTGAATATTGCCCTATGCGGAATGTAAGCCTATTCGGAATATTGGATATTCCGAATAGAGTACAATGGTCTAATCCTATTCGGAATGTTCCCCCCTATGCGGAATAATAAATATTCCGGATAAACCACGACTCCAATGCTTACTCGGAATATTGCTGGGCTTGGTTGTTTCCTGGGAAAGGTCAGTAACAAGAAACCGAAGAACAAGGAAAACTAAATAACCTCGAATCTAATCAAAACAAAGCTAAACCAAACATAAGATTAAATCGAACGCATAAATAAACAACTATTAAGCATAAACAATCAATACAAAACAATCAAACTCACAAAACTAAATCAAAATAATCAAAACCACTTGATCAAAATAAGAAAGAATAAGAACGTGAACATGAACATAAACAACAAGAATCAAAGATTAAGAAAGGTAGAATGAGATTAACAAGATAAAGATAAAGATTAACACGAATTAAAAGAAAAACTTACTTGAAATTAAATGATAATTAAGGTGCAAGACAAGGTAATTAAATGGACAAGTATTTAAATGACAAGTTAATTAAAAGTGGAAGAACTAATTGTCACTATTAGCCAACCAAACTTAATGAAATGAAAATGAGAGGTATATATAGGAGATTAGGAGGGTGGTTAGAGGAAGCTTCCTCCCCTCTTTCCTTTCTTCTTAATTGCGCCATTAAGTCCTTCCTTCTTAATCTCTTTGTT
Source organism: Glebionis coronaria (assembly GCA_025667525.1). Lineage (NCBI taxonomy): Eukaryota > Viridiplantae > Streptophyta > Magnoliopsida > Asterales > Asteraceae > Glebionis > Glebionis coronaria. The sequence goes on from CM046875.1 coordinate 369,623,952, forward strand.
AATCTTGGACTTTGATGACTTTTGACTCGGGATTTCTTTGGACTCGTCTTTTAATTCTTCGATAAATAAGACTTGAGTTCCTCGGCTTTAAGTAAACTTCCGTCTTTTGACTTTTTCTTCGATAAATCTTCAGAATTGGTCTTGGACTTCCGTTCTTTTTGCACTCTTGACTTCTTGACTTCGTCTTTCATCTTTTTCTTCAATAAAAGTCCGTAAATGCCCGTGAATGTCCGTGTTTTCTCCACTTTTCACCATTTCGTCCTAAATCACAACAAAAACACAAACCACGCATAATTCTGACATAAAAGACATAAAATACACGTTTTGGCTCGGTTATTATTGTAATTAAGTGGTAAAAAGGATGGGTGTTTACACACCTATCAAATCCCCTACACTTGACCATTGCAATGTCCTCATGCAATGCATTAGTTACAAAGCACGTTTACATTTTTCATCAAAATCAATCCACCTTGGCCTTTATTAAAGAGATAGAAAACTATAAATATTCAACGTAAAGAAAATAAAGAAATCAAAAGCATACCTTGGGTTTTTGGAAATGTCGTGAATGATCATCATCCTCAAGTTTTTCACTTTCTCCAAACCAAGCTTAAAAACGAGATCATTGTTATTATAAGTTAGCAAACTAACACGAACTCATGTGGGCCAATTATTCACTTAGACTCCCTTATTCCTAAGTGTATCTCTTATATTTTATTGTTGTCTTGAATGATCACGAAGATGCATTTTTGACTTATTTCGATAATTATTTAGTCCGAAAATAAAGTGAACGATTTGATCAATAGTTAGCTAAAGGACAAAATCTTTTAAAACTGCTTCTCGGGACCTCATAAAGTTCATATCTTGGCATAACTCGCTTCGCGATTTGAGACCTTTCTTAGACCGATATTTGGCAGCGACTTCATACTTCAAACCTTGAGAGACGTTCATGAAATAATGGCCTTCTCTTCATAATAGGAATTTCTTCACTTGAAATTTTTGAGAGATTCATACTTGGAACACGACTTCTTCATTTTTCTCCAATCTTTATTTTGGACTTTGATATACAACGATCCGCCTCCTTTTATGACTTGGATCTATTTATCCTCATACCTTGTCAGGGTCTTTTCGGATACACTTCTCCATGACTTTTGGGGAGTTTTTGCTTTTCGTCGTGTGTCTCCATCCTTCATATTGATTTTCGATAAATGATTCTTCACATCACTTTGGATCTTTAGCAACAAAATATAGCCCTCATGCCTTGTTAGGGCCTTTTTGGACTCGCCAATCTTCGCATCCTGCTTCAATAAGTTATGCCTTGGCTATGAACTCTAATCCATACCGAGCAACTTTTAAACGATCTTGGGCTAGAATCTAAGTAACTTTTCAAATCGTAGAACCTTATTTATTAGCAGATAAATTTATTAGCAAGCGATGGGAGAATAGGCTTATAATTAACTCACATAAATTCCTGAAAGAATACCGAACTTATAATTGGCTCTATCATCTCTCGTTCTCCACAGTTTAAAATCTCAAGTAATGAGACTCGTGGATACTTAGCCTATTAAATTCAAAGTTTTGGATTTTCGAGTCGCCTATAGGATCTTGCAAACTCTTAGACTTTTTCAAGTTTAGAAATTGCATTTTAAAGTTCCCTTGACAAACGACTCTCTAGGATCAATTATAGGAACTTGCGAAAAGTTCTTGTTCTTAACCCGTGAGAGTTAAGACTTTCGCGTTTTATAGCTCCCTATATAAAAGCCTAGCAAAACTTGACTTAAACACGTTAAGGATACTAGCTAGAGTAACTTAGATAAGTAAACTCGGGTTGAGTCAAAAGATTCACAACGTTTTGAAAATTAAAACCACTTTATTAAAGATTTATTCTAATAAAGGAAGGAAAATAACTATACAAAGGGAAAAACTAATAGGCCAAAATAGATCAAAAATTCTGAAAAATGTCGAAAAAATTGATTTTCCGGTTAAAATGAGGACAAATACAAGGAAAAGAGCCACTTAACTGCGATAGAAGTCCCCCTACACTTAATATAAACATTTTCCTCAATGTTTAAGCATGTGGGAGTAAACTCCCCTACACTTAGGACATTGTGCACTTTGTTTAAATCTCGCTAAGGAAAGGACAACTAAAGAGATTCCTATTTTAATATTGAGAAAATATAAAATAGTGAATCGAAAAGAGTTTAGGATAGAACCGTGAAGAAGTGAACACGGAATCACGGGTCGTCAAGAATCATCAAGAGTGGATCATTGAGCGCTCGAATCCCTGATTAAGAGATGAGAGAAGAGGAAATAGCAAACCAAAGGGTATCCCCTACACTTATGATAAAGAAAGTGAAAAGATAGATGCATGGGTTGCCTCCCAAGAAGCGCTTGGTTTTTGTTAACCGAGTCGTGAGCCTGACTCGACCTTGATCATCAACGGAAGAAGCATGAAACATATCCACCAGGATCAAAGACATAGTTTTCGTCCATCAAATAGCACAAGCTTAAGGCGAACAAGGCAAGCCAAAGAAGAATAGGCAAGGTTCCCTTAAGCAGCGATGGAGCACGGTGGAAGCAAGGGTGAAGTGGTGCAAGCAGATTTACATAAGTTCCAAAGATATTTCCTTTTATTTCATCAGGTGGACACTGAGATGGCTACAGAATATCGACACCGGGGTCGAACACCTTTTCCTTTAGGGGAAAATAGCACTCAGGCTCAGCAGAGTGTGAAGAAGATCCGCGAAGAAGCACAACCTCGTCCTCAGAAGGGGGACAAAGAGGTGTTAACTCATACGTGCTGCGGATATTGGTGTCGACTGGTTTCTTCTCCTTAGAAAGAATGTGCTTCAAATCCATAGTAGGATCAAGACGATAATCTTCAAAGTCATAAGGAGGAGCATCACTCTCATGAGGGAAGTAAGTGTTGAGAAATTCAGAGAAGTCTTCCTCAAATGAGTAATCGTCCAAAGTAGGATCGAGTGATGGTGGAGGATCTTCATCATGTGAAGAATCGCTTGAAAGAGTATCGGCCTCATCAAAATCATCATATGTGGGCAGCTCGGGATACTCGGAAGTACAATCATCAAAATTATCCGCATCTGAGCTAGAATCATCATCATCATAAGCATCAAAGACCGGTGGAGAATCATAAATGGAAGAAGCTGCCAAAGTAGGGAGAGAATCATCCACATCATCTTGAAAAAGTGGATTATCAGTGGAAGAAGCGAATAGCGGATTGTTGTAGACAACAAAATCATCATGCACATTAATCATATTCACTGATTCTCGGCCTCCAAAGGATTTTCCTGTAAGCTTCCCCATTTTAAAAACTTTTGAATCATTCCCGACTCTTAAGATTAACTCACCTTCGGCAACATCAACTAGAGCTCGTCCGGTTCTCAAGAATGGCCGACCAAGTATTAAAGGAATACGAGGGTCCATTTCATAATCAACTACGACAAAATCGACCGGGAAAGTAAATGTGCCAACTTTAATAAACACGTCTTCGGCTATACCAACGGGGTAAGCGAGAGTGCGATTTGCAAGTTCGAGAGTCATCTTTGTTGGAGTGAGGTCAGGTAATGATAGTGTTTTCCAAACACTCAGTGGCATCAAATTAATACTGGCCCCGAGATCAGCAAGGGCAGTAAATTCTTCAGTTTTGTTGAAAACGCAAGGCAACACAAAACGACCGGGATCTCCAAGCTTTTCCGGAAGTTCTTTAAGAATAACTGCAGAGCAGTTTTCATTTAAGCGTGTGTTGGCGAGTTCAATAAGCTTCTCCTTCTTGTTAAGCAATTCCTTGAATGCTTTGACAAATTTCGGCATGTGGACAAGTGCTTCAACAAGGCTAATGTTGATGTTCATTTGAGAAAGCATTTTCACATATTTCAACACTTGGCAGTCATTCTTGGTTAGCTCGTTGGTCTTGCCTAAGCGAGAGGGATAAGGGATATTAGGTTTTGGTGGTGAAGGTGATGATGTAGGTAAAGGTTGGGATGTTGAAGGGTCCTTCCTGGAAACATCGTCATGACGAGGCGGAGACGGTAATGGTGCACTAATACTAGGTGTAGGAGGAGTAGCGATAAATGGTGGTGGAGGAGGTGTAGATGATGGGGGTGGGATTGGTGGTCCTATGATGGTAACTCCACTACGACTAGTAATAGCACTCACATTAGCTCGCGGATTAGTGACGGTGTTTGAAGGTAGAGAACTTGAAGTATAAGGTTGAGTGGAGGGCAAGAAACTAGCCAACATATTCTTTAATTCATTCGTTTGAGTGCTGAAAGAGGATTGAATATTATCGCGAACCTCGGATCTCATCTCATTCCCTTACTTTGTGATATCTCCTTTCAAATTGATTATTTGGCTCTGCAGATTCTTGATTTGCTCACCTTGAGTTCTCATGATGGCTTCAACATCGGGATTAATGGGTGGGGTTTGTTGGGTGGGTGGTTGATAAAGATTAGAATCTCTTGGTGGGATTTGGTTGCTCCTATTGTAGTTGTTGGCGGGGTTTTGGTTTTGAGGAGAAAAACCGGATGAAAGGTAGTTGTTGGACTGGTAACTCAACAAATTTCTATCCCCTTGTTGTCGAGCTTGGTAATTTTCCGGTGAATAATTACCATAAGCTGCATACACATTTTTCGGATTTTCTTGTGTGGAAGGACAATCGGTGTATGAGTGAGGACCGCCGCATGTTTCACAAGGAGTAGCAACAGCTTTAACTTGTTGTTGTTGTTGGTTTGAAGCTAAGAGTTGCATACTTCTGCTCATTTCAGTCAGCACACGGGTGAGTTCGGTCATATCAGGGTTTGCTGAGGTGGAAGAAACATTGACTCTCGGGTTGTTCCTTGACGAAGCAGAGGAATCCAAGTTTTTGTGGTGAGTAGTCATGTTCTCAATAAGCTCTCTACACTCCTCGGGTCTCCTTTTCATGAATGTGCCATCGGCGGCTGCATTAATCGTATCACGATCTCGAAAAGTCAAACCGTTGTAGAAAGTATCTATTAAGGTCACAGGTAGCATGTTGTGGTTTGGACATCTATCGATCAAGACATTATATCTCTCCCAAGCATCAAAAAGAGATTCATCGGGATCTTGCATGAAATCGCTGATTTGATTGCGAAGGCTCGTGAGCATGAATGGTGGAAAGTAGTGCGACAAAAAGCGTTGAGTCATGTCATCCCAAGTGTGAATTGAATTCTTCGGGAGACGATCAAACCATTTCTCGTCATGATGTAATAAAGTATGTGGAAAGAGTTGTAGGCGAAGTTCATCCATTGTGGCACCGGCCAACTTCATGCTTTGGGTGATTGTAATGAACTTGTCGAGGTGTTTGTTGGCATCATCATCAGACATTCCTCTAAATGGATTTGTTTGCACTTGCTGAATCATGTGGTGCTTCAACGAAAACTCAGGAGCGTTGATTTGCATCGACGCAATCGGTCCTCCTCGTCCAAACATGGTAGGTTGACAAAGCTCCTCCATTGTCCGAAGATCGGGCTGTGGAAGAACATTTTTGTTATTGTTGAGGTGCGGTGGATTATTGTTGTTGTTAACACCTGACATACTTAAATCTTCTCGAGTCTCGGGCTCTTGATAATTAGAAGATCTAGTACGCATACACCTGAAGATGAAAAAGAAAAGGAAAACAAACACAAAGACAATATATATACACAATAAAAATAAAATCTTTTTGGATTTTTGAAATTTTTAATTTTTATGGATTTTTAACAATTTTTAATCAAGTAAATAACGCTCACAAGTGAACGGATCCCAAAAAGCAACGCGTCTCTCACAGAAAACCGTTAATCTTTACGAAAAGAGCCGGCAGCGGCGCCATTTTAATGTTAAGGTTTTACTACTTGAAAAGTTCGTTGTTCCAGTCTTAACGAATTGATTTCCGGCTTAAAGTACGACTCAGTTGATTTTGGTAAAACAAATATTTTTGGTAGTTTATAAATAAAATGTGCAAGACAATTAATGTAAAGGACTTTAAAGTAAATCTAAATCTAATTTAAAATAAATGGTGCAAGTAATTAAAAGCAAGACGAGAATTAAAAGGCACTAAATGAATATAACGCAAACTTAAATCTACCTAAGGCAAACTTAAAACGCGACTAAAACTAAAACTTAAACTAAGGCAAGACTAAATTAAATCTAAGGCAATTAAACTTAAAGTGCGACTAAAGAAAAAGGCGGGAAAAATAAAGCTTGAAATAAAAAGGCAGAAAATTTAAAACTGAAAATAAAGAAACTAAAAATAACCCTATCCGGAATAAACCCCTACTCGGAATAAATGGCTATTCGGAATACAAAAGCTATACGGAATAAATTAAGCTATGCGAAATAAAACTCCCTATTCGGAAAACCAGCACTATACGGAATAAAGAATCCTATTCGGAATACTCCCCTTATGCGGAATAACAGGCTATTCGGAATATACTTCTTACTCGGAATAAAGAAGCCTATGCGGAATATTACACCTACTCGGAATAATACCCCTATTCTGAATATTTCCCTATGCGGAATGTAAGCCTATTCGGAATATTGGATATTCCGAATAGAGTACAATGGTCTAATCCTATTCGGAATGTTCCCCCTATGCGGAATAATAAATATTCCGGATAAACCACGACTCCAATGCTTACTCGGAATATTGCTGGGCTTGGCTGTTTCCTGGGAAAGGTCAGTAACAAGAAACTGAAGAACAAGGAAAACTAAATAACCTCGAATCTAATCAAAACAAAGCTAAACCAAACATAAGATTAAATCGAACGCATAAATAAAAAACTATTAAGCATAAACAATCAATACAAAACAATCAAACTCACAAAACTAAATCAAAATAATCAAAACCACTTGATCAAAATAAGAAAGAATAAGAACGTGAACATGAACATAAACAACAAGAATCAAAGATTAAGAAAGGTAGAATGAGATTAACAAGATAAAGATAAAGATTAACAAGAATTAAAAGAAAAACTTACTTGAAATTAAATGATAATTAACGTGCAAGACAAGGTAATTAAATGGACAAGTATTTAAATGACAAGGTAATTAAAAGTGGAAGAACTAATTGTCACTATTAGCCAACCAAACTTAATGAAATGAAAATGAGAGGTATATATAGGAGATTAGGAGGGTGGTTAGAGGAAGCTTCCTCCCCTCCTTCCTTTCTTCTTAATTGCGCCATTAAGTCCTTCCTTCTTAATCTCTTTGTTAATCTTGGACTTTGATGACTTTTGACTCGGGATTTCTTTGGACTCGTCTTTTAATTCTTCGATAAATAAGCCTTGAGTTCCTCGGCTTTAAGTAAACTTCCGTCTTTTGACTTTTTCTTCGATAAATCTTCAGAATTGGTCTTGGACTTCCGTTCTTTTTGAACTCTTGACTTCTTGACTTCGTCTTTCATCTTTTTCTTCAATAAAAGTCCGTAAATGCCCGTGAATGTCCGTGTTTTCTCCACTTTTCACCATTTCGTCCTAAATCACAACAAAAACACAAACCACGCATAATTCTGACATAAAAGACATAAAATACACGTTTTGGCTCGGTTATTATTGTAATTAAGTGGTAAAAAGGATGGGTGTTTACACACCTATCAATTACCCACCATTTTGTTGGTATGAATCTTAAGTTCATTTGCTAACTCGTTTTTCAACTCCTTTTTCAAGTCATTCTTAAACTCGGATCTTAGGCTAATGATTTTGTATATTATCAAACCTAGCATCATTTCCATTTGCATATTCAACAAATTCATTTGGAAGATCTTTCAAGTTTTGCAAACCCTTGTTGTTGTTTTGAAAATCATTATTTGATTCTTGTTTTGCATTTGATTATTAGTCCCTTGATTCCCATAGTTGTTATCCTTGTAATTTTTTTTGTAACCAACTTGATTGTTTTGATAGTTGTTAGCGTTTTGATTTGGTGAAAAACTCGGTGGAGTCAATTGATTAGAGCGGGTAACTTGACCGTTTTGGTTATAAGTTCCCGTGGCCACGTAGGCACTCGAAGTGTTACCACCATTGGTAATGCACTCGGAGAAATCATGACCTCCACCACAATACGAGGGCTATAGACCTTAGACATATTCTCAATAATCAACAATGCTTCCTCGACCGTTTTACACAAAAAATTACAAACCACGGCGGCATTTCCTTAAACCGATTCTAAGCCGTATAAAAACTCTCATTAAACTCTTGTGAAAATTTTGAAATCTCGTTTTTCAAATGTGTAGTCTTAGAGCGCGGGAAAAATTGGTTCACGAACTTCGAAACGAGATCCTTCCACGTCAATATAGAATTGGGTGGCTCTTTCTCTAACCAAATTTTTGCGGGCCCTACTAAGGAATACAGAAAAAGCATCATCTTAATCGAGTCGTTAGAGACGTCCTTAAACTTGCAAGTGGCGGTAAGATGATTGAATTGGCGGATATGGTTGTGAGGGTTGTCCTTTTCATCACCACAGAATTTGTTGTTTTAGATCATCGACAACAAACCCGTCTTCACTTCAAAATTCTCCGCAAGGATGGCGGGAATCAAAATCGCTTCTCCATAACCCTCGGTGGGTGCTAGAAGTAACTCCATCATTGTACGATTAGCCATGGTTGCTTCTTGTTCTATGATGGGTTCGTCAATAGGAGATTCTTCACTAGAAAGGTTAGGTGTGGTCTCCTTCCGGTTTCTACGTTTACGTGTACGTCTAGCTTGGTTACGAGTTTGCATAAACGTCAGGTACAACGCGGGGATGAGAAAAGAAGATTCTTTTTAGTGTTTTTAACTTTTTCAATTTTTTTTGTGTTTTTGATTGTTTTTACTTTTTTTGGATTTTGTGATGTATTACGGAGACACAAATCTACAAATCTCTCCTCAAATCAAATCTCTCGATTAAAGGAGCCTCAAGGAATGAAAACGATCACGTGAAGTGAACGCCTTCGATGAATTTAGAATGTTGGTGGAACACCAAAACGTTCAAGAGGGTTTAATCTTTTGAAACCAAGAAAATATAGATAGGAAGATAATACTTTGGTTGGCAAACCCTCGATTAGCCCTTTTTATCTAAACACGCACAAGCAAGCGGAGAAACGAGGCGGCGCGAAGCACTTAAGAGCCTTTTTCTTTATGGTGTATTTTATAACACCCACCTTATACCCACCTTATCGTTTGTGTTCTTCAAAATTAAGCTTTACGAAAGTAATTATCTATTTTGCCTTTTTTTCTTTGTTTGAGATTCGAATACAATGACTGAGTGATGAAATTCCAAATCAAGGTTGTGTTTTCACACTTTTGGAGTTCTTGTGAATTTATTGTTTTACGTATACAATATAGTAATAATATTCACACAAAAAACGAAAAACCGATAATACGTATGATTAGAGTGCTAATCACACAAATAGCTATTATGGTTAATATAAAAACAAAATTTTTCAAATCAAAACACAACACGCCTACCCGACAGCGGCGCCAAAAATGATAGTTGTAAATTCATACTCGTTTAGGAAAACGAGGTTATTAGGGTAAGTATTAGACAAGTGGTTTAGGAAAAGAAAGTGTAATTAAACCCCAGAAAATCAATTTAATTAACAAAAAGCCAAAAATGAGATTTTTCAATTCGTAAACCTCTAAAATAACTTAGTTAAACTAAAAACTTTTTTTGTAAAATTTAAAAATAATTAAAACTATTTAAAATGATTAAAAACTATAATAATATTAAAATAATCCTAAAAGTTAATTAATTGACAAGAAAATTAATCTAAAAATATTAAAAATCCTAACTTAATGTTTTTAACCTAGTAAAAATGAAAAAGTTGCTAAGATATTAAAAACTAATTTTAATAATAAAATAATAATAAAATATTATTAAAAATTCAAAAGTTATAAAAAATTCTAAAAACTTGCAAACTAGTTTAATTTAACCTAATTAAAACAGAAATGAACTTGAAATGACCAAAATACCCCTAATGGGCCTCCAAATGGGCCAAATAGTAAAACAGACCCTTAATGGGCTAAGATAAAGCCCAATAAGAAAAAGTTCACAAAAATGGCCCAAAACTTCCAGTTAAGCTTAAAATTCAATTTTAAACACAAATTTCAAAGGCCCAAAAGCTGATAGTGAGCTTATCACAACTTATTTCAAAACAACTTATTCTTAATGGGCGTTTTGGCCCATTAAGCTATAAGCTGATGCCGTAAGCTGAAATTTGACACACAACCTTCTCTTGACCTAATTAAGCTGTTTGTAAAAAGAATTTTTGAATAAGCCCAAGAAATAAGCCTGAAATAAGCAAAAGCTATCTACACAAAACGACAAATAGTCGTTTTCGAGTTCTAGACCAATTCAAGGGCTGATTCTTGTTGCAAAATGTTTCAAATGACTTAATTAAGCAAAATCAACAAAAAGATTTCAAAAAGAACCACTCAATAAGCTGGAATAAGCAAATAAGCATTTATGAAAACGTCAAGTCAATTGGTTTTCTAGTCAAAACTAAAAGTCAAACCCTAAAAAGCTCCAAAATAAACAAATGGGTCAAATGATGAAGATTGATCACAAAATCAAAGTTGTTGCAAGTCTAAATAAGTTGTTATAGCTTATTGATAAGCTGATTGAAAAATTGCACTAGCAGTGGCTAGTTTTGGGTGTCCAGTAGTGGGAAAAGTTGCCACTGCTTGACTTGTTTGACTTTTTGTCTTATATGGATTTTTGTTAGAATCAAACAACACCAAGGCACCCTTATAACCAGTGGGTTATAAGGAGTCAATAACAATCAAATAAACACAAATCCAACCAGCCAATTAGTACAGTTTAATCAATTAAGCATCAGATATTGCCCAGACATGAACATAAGCAGTTTTGAACAAAATTAGTAGTTTAAGAAATATTCAGCAAACCAAATTGAAACAATTGCATACAACAGCTTAAATAAATTCAAATGAACACAAATCAACTTGTTTCATACACCGGTTCAAGGTTTAGACAAAGATTCAAGCTAATGAATGTTACTGATGAACACAAAGATGAACTCAAAATCCTTTTACTGATGTATTTGACCACAAGCCCACTTTCAAACCCTCAAATCTCTTAAACATGTTACACAAACTTTGTTTAAATACTTTTTAACCCTAAACATGTTGATCCCAAACTTAGATCGATTTAGCTTGTGTAAACGAGATTAGATCAAGTTATACACGTAGAGAAACTTTGTTTATGTATAAAGTAATCTAAGTGTTATACGGAATTAACACTTAAACAAGAACACACAAAGATGTAAAATAATTTCACTTGATTGATAATAACAAACTTGCTTACAATGAAAGTGTTTAACGTATGAAAACTTATATATGAAATATAACCTAAAGGTCTTCTTTTATAGACATAAGAAGCCTTGTACAAGAGTCTACGTATCAACTATTCTAGGTAAAGATAATTATAGAAAATACAATGTTGATCCTATCTTTACTAGAAACATAATACGTGTAGACCATATCTTTCTATCAGTGCTTGTCTTCAACCTATCAACGCTTGACTTCTTCCTGTCAACGCTTGATCTGTCAGCGTTTGTTTTCTTCTTATCAATGCTTGTTTTCCTCTTGTCAGCGCTCAAGTGGACTGGCTACATTTTATTCCCAACAATCCTCCCCTAAACTTGATATCTACTCTAGTAATCAAGTTTCTGAATAAAAATTAAGAACTAGGGGGAATCTTACAAATCTTATCTTATTGGTAATAAACGTGTCTGATCAAATCTTTGGCCACGTCACTTGAATAGTCAATCTCTAGCTATGTTGTCTTCATCTTCTCCAAAACTTCTTTGGACATGGAATACTGACCATCTACAAGAAGATACTCAGCAAACTTTGTAGAGCTCAAATAATACACACCAGCAGCTGAATACAAATGCCATTGAAGACCACTAAGATCATCCTCAAGATCCTTCCAAACAGCAGGATCTTCTTCTTTTGGTCCACACATTCTCTTGAATGTTGACCAAAGTTTTATTCCATTGGCTGAAGTAGGAGCTTCAGTCTCATAGTTGGCCTCCAACAACCTCCAAAGGTCTACCAAGTCTTCTCTATCCACACTTGCAAAGAGAGACACAAGAGTAGTAAATGTGTGTACCTCTTTCCCATACCTGACAATCTTCCAAAACCCACTTGCATCTTCTTCATAGCTTATGATAGGATTTCTGGCATCAAGAGGTAACACTTGTACCATATTTGAAGCTTCCATAGGTGAGAGCTTGATGCTCCTTCTTATAACAGCTTCACTGGGCTTCAATCTATCCATATCTTTAGGAAACTCAAGAGGAACTCCCTTCTTCAAAGGTCTTGGAACAATCATTGCCTTCTTAAGCTCCATCTTTTCTGCAAGTTCTTCTTTCCTTTCATTTGAAAGAAGTCTGATAGTATTCATTTCCTGCACTTTTGCCCAAATGGGATAAGCCTTATACTCCAATTCTTCAAAGGATAATCCTAACAATTTCTTATAGGTCCATCCTGTTCCATGACATCTGAGTAGCATGTAGTAAAGCTCCCTTCTATCCCTCTTTAGCAGTGAGAGAACATTGCTAGCTTTGTGTTTCAGAATTACCTTACAGTCTTTTTGAACTCTTAGAAGAATCTCCAAACCCCAAATTTGGTCTAAAATAGTCAAATCTGGATTCTCTATACACCTATTCTCCCAAGCATGGTACATCTGAACAACTTCTGGCATATCAAAATCTACTTGCAATTTCAACTCTCTAAGCTTCTCTCTTGCCAAATCATCACCATATTCAAGTCTTTCTGGTTGTTCTATTATCATCACACTTGAATCTGAACTTGCTTCATCACTTCCTTCTTGTTCCTCTGAAGTTACAACAAATGGTGATTCACCAACCTTCTTCCTTTCTTGTTCCATAAGTTGTGCAGCCAACCTTGAATCAAACTCTACTTGTGCTGCATTCTTAGGAACTTCTACTTCTACCATGATTCCTTTACCCTTATCTAATGGATCAATGATGGGTAAGGATGATGGTAATACCTGTGAAGATACTTCTTTGATGATAGCTGATGACTGGAATACATCAACCTCATCTGCAGGTCTGTCAACGCTCAAATTCCTTGTGTCAGCGCCCAATTTGCTCATGTCAGTGCTTGGTGTGTCAGCGTTCAAATTTTGCTTTTCAACGCCCAAATTACTTGTCTCAGCTCCTCTTGTAAATTGCTCCAACATAGCTGTAAAAGACAAGTTTAAATTAGTAGGAGTTACCAGAGATCTATCAAAACCTGGTTGCTTCTTCAATTCAGTTAGGGCCTCAACAATACCCAAAGATTCTCCATCATGTGAGCCTTTATCACTCACATTAATCTTCTCATCCTCCCCTTTGGAAGATTCCTCCATCCCATGCCTTGTGTTAGCATTCTCCAAAATGACAATCCTCTCCCTCAATTGCTTGAGTTCAAGGCCTTGTGTACTGACAATTTGTACCAAGTCTGCATTTTGCTTTTTCAAGCTAATGTAGACAGCCGTCAATTCTATTAATGTGTATGGTTCCAATCTGCCCTCTTCTAAAATGGGTATTTGACCTCCGAAGTTAGATTCATGGGGCATAGATGAGGTCTTAAAGATGTTAGGACTGCCTTGGCCTGCATCTAAGCCAGAACCAATAGTCTCAGCCTCATCCATAGCACCAACCACACTCGTGGTGGTGGTTCTCTCTGCTACATGGCTAGGACCACTAGAGGAGAACACTCTAGTTGTCCTTTAGCGTTTTTGCAACCTATATTGAGGTGGGGTAGAAGATGATGTGGATTGAGTGGATGTAGGAAGGTTAAGGGGTGTTTGGATCTGTGAAGGAAAGGTGTCAACGTCTGGATTACTTGTGTCAACGCCAACATTTAAGGTGTCAGCGTTGAAGGGTTCTTGGTCAATTTCCATGCGTTGAGGTGAAGGTAAAGGTTCTGGTATTGGGTCAAGTTGTGGTTGTGGGTCTGGTTGGGGTTGTGCTGCTAATAGGAGATGCATTCAAATACGCCACCATCTGGGTGTATTGTGGAAACAGAGTGTCATCAGCGTCCAAATATGCAATCATGTTGTGTTGACTCCTGAATCCCAATACCAAATCACTTGGTTTAATTTTTGATGCCATTGTTGAAGAAAGCTGTTTGTGAATGATTTAGAAATATGAATGATAGGAGAAAATTGTTAGAAAAGAATATGAGGTACCCTGTTTAAAAAATAGGAGCCAAATATATAGGAGAGATAGGTGCATGTGATTAGTCAAAAATGCGGCAACTATTTTCAAAATATAATGATGAAAATATTGAAAAGAAAATAAGTTATCTCATGCATTAATTAAAAGTTATCTGCTCCCAAAATTACGGCCCCAAAATTCGTCAAAAAGTAACAACTGGGTAGGTCCCAATGAGTGTCAACGGTCAAAAATAACCCATCAACGCCCAACGGCTATATTCTTGTCAACGTTTGCCAAAGCCATGTCAGCGTAAAAATTGGTCATAACAAAGCTTGGAAAAATATTTTTCAGCGTCCAAAAATAAAAGTAACAAAAATGAAAAAGGACCTTAACAAAGTAATGTGTCCTAGTGAAGATAGCCTATAAATTGATAATTATTATAGGGCGGCAAGCACTGCCGATTTATGCACACTTGCTTATGCAAGATAGACATAACAGTCCTCTAGTGTCCCTTGCTAACCAAAATTCTTAACAACTAAGTTATCTCATAAAATTCCTTGTAACTCCAAGGCAAACCCATGATAAAATCATTCCCAAGTCTCCCAACAGACCACATCCAATTCTAGGCCAAAAATGTCTTGGCATCATGCATAGTATATCAACTTTGCATGCTACAGTGCCTCATGATTTAGTAAACTAACTCATACTCACCTGTGGACACAATCTAGAATTGTGATAAGAGTATTATAAGAATACCCAAAAGTCCTAAAGGTTCCTAAAACCTCCCCTTAAACTGTGATACATATGTTGCCCAAAAATATGCATGAACATAAAAATTTATGTCAAGATAGGAATATAAATATTCCAACCATCATCCATAAATGAAAACATGCTCAAATGATTCTCCAAGGATCCATAAGCAACTCTGTATCCAATGGTACAATGCTAACACCACCTGCACACTTAGATCAAAAACCACAAAACTAACATTGTTGCTGACAACGCTACGATAACACTTGTCAGCCTTAAAGTAACCTTTGTCAGCGTTAGACAAATATAGTGGAAAATCTAACTCCTCAAAAAGACCAATAACAATGCATTATCCTGTACATACTTTTACAATAAGATCCTAAAACACATATTAAGTGAGATTGATCATTCCAATACTTGTTACCAAGTATTGGAACCTTCCAGCATCAAAAGGTTTAGTTAATAAATCAGACACATTTTCTTCTGTGTCAACCCTATCTGATTGTATTAAACCCTTTTCAAAACAATCCCTTATAAAATGATGTCTAATTTCTATGTGTTTGGTTTTAGAATGATGTACAGGATTTTTAATAATGCATAAAGTGCTGTTATTGTCAACAAAAATCTTGGTATGCATGAAATTATACCCATAATCCAACAGCTGGTTCTGAATCCATAAGACTTGTCCACAACAAGCAGCTG
Source organism: Glebionis coronaria (assembly GCA_025667525.1). NCBI lineage: Eukaryota > Viridiplantae > Streptophyta > Magnoliopsida > Asterales > Asteraceae > Glebionis > Glebionis coronaria. The sequence goes on from CM046875.1 coordinate 369,639,580, forward strand.
CAGCTACGTACTCTGCTTCAGTTGTAGAATTGACCACCACTGTTTGTTTCTTGCATTGCCAAGATATCAACCTACTCCTAAGAAACTGACATCCACCAGTTGTGGATTTTCTATCAAACTTATCACCACCATAGTCACTGTCTGAATATGCAATAAGCTCTAATGGTGAATCTTTTGGATACCATAATCCCAAATCTAGATAACATCTAAGGTACCTAAAGATTCGCTTGACAGCATAAAGGTGACATTCTTTGGGAGTTACTTGATGGCGTGCACATGCACACACAACAAACATAATGTCAGGTCCTGAAGCTGTGAGATACATCAATGAACCAATCATTGAACTAAAGTGCCTGACATCCATTTCTTTTCCATCTCCAACTTTTCCCTAAGGGTATTCTCTATCCATAGGAGTAGTAGCCCTCATTTCATATGGAGAAAAGCCAAACTTCTTCAAGATCTCTGCTACATACTTATCCTGAGATATGAAGATACCATCTTCTTTCTGCTGAACTTGTAACCCTAGAAAGAAGTTCATCTCCCCCATTGCACTCATCTTGAATTTGTTTGTCATGAGCTTGGAAAAGTCTTCACTCATCTTTGGATTTGTAGAACCAAAGATGATATCATCAACATAAACCTGAACAAGTAAGACATCCTTACCAGCCTTCTTTGTAAATAATGTCTGGTCTATGGTGCCCCTTTTGAATCCATTTTCCACCAGATAAGTGGACAATGTACCATACCAAGCTCTTGGGGCTTGATGAAGTCCTTACATAGCTTTTAGCTACTAGGCATAGCCATTGTTCATATGATTAATAATCAAAGCGGAAAAGAACAAGGTTTCCACAATTGTTGGGTCAAATATTGAGTTGATGTGACAAAATAAACAAAATAAGAAGACAAGGACTAAAATGTACAAGAAGTAATTCTACAAGTTGGTGGAGTCTTTTTATAAATATATTAGCTTTCTTTGTAAGCAATGTCTCTAATATATAAAGAGACATAGACGTAGGTTTTACATAACAATTCATTCAGAATGTAAACCTACAATTAAGTTCGTGTTCTAGGCGTGGGATTTAATGCGTACACGCCTAGAGATTATTTGTTTTATTATTTAATTCAAGTAATCATTAGGGAATTTCATCTTGTTCTTATAACATCTTGTTACTAATCAATGTTCTATTCCGCTATGATTAACATCATATGAATGTTGATTATCCTAGATAGAATGGTTCTTAACCATTGAGTCTAAACGATCTATGGACTCCAAAATTGGTATCAGAGCCTCGTGGCTCGTGATGCTAGGACCAACAAGGTGTTCGTGTATCGAGAAGAGAAGAAAAATCCGTCTATGGTTTTTCTGGACGTTTTTGTGTGCGCAGCAGTATTCAGAAGGTCATAACTTTTGATTGGACCGTTGGATCGTCACGAAATTTCTTTTGTGTGTTATATACACATATATCTAGACATCCACCAGAGGGATTGTCGAGTTTTATCCCTAAGAAAAAGTTATTAGGCGTCAAAGTCAGCAGTGAGTATATGTAGTTTTCTGTGGACAGCCATGTTCAAAACATGATTTCTCCTTCGTTAACCGTTGGATCATCTTGATTTTTGAACTGTAGATTCTTAACATTTGTGTCTAGGATCTCACCGAAGGGATCTTCGATTTGAGCTCTCTTGAAGAAGTTATTCGAGATCGAAGTTGGCTGTATAATGAGGTACTCAATTTTCTGCTTTTACATAAAATCATGATTAGGGTTTCTATTAACCCTAAATCGACTTAAGGCAGAAAAGTTGGAGGTTTGAAGGCTGTTATAATGCATAATGATTCGAATCAGTTTATTATTAAAACCCTAGTTAGGGTTTCGGTATTATGACAGATTTAGGGATTCAAATCTGTTAAGATGTTAGGGTTTCAGCATATAAATCCTAGTTTCGTTCTTTTGAAACATAGTAGAAGCCTTTGTGATCCGTTTTGATGATGGTGGTTTGATCGAATATTGCCCATAGAGAAGCAGAAGGTTGTTGTAAGGTTTTTGATCATGTTTTCTAAACCCTGTGACGACTGGCCTAGTGTAATCTGTTGGTATTGATAAAGCTGTTGTGGTTAACAAGGAGGCCACGTTCTTTGTTGTATTTAATGGTTATAACAGCAGCTTGTTTCTAAAGCAGATTGAAGTAATATTCGTTTTGAAAGCAGAAAGCGACGTTTGTGTTTGCTACCAAAGAAAAAGTTATATGGGACAGTTTTGGATATATCATAGATTGAGCATGATAGTCAAACTTGAAAGGCAAAATTAAAAGACGTGGGTTACATCATTGGTACGTGATTGATGGATCTTTGCCTATTTTTTTAGGGGTTTTAATGACAGTTATGAAGGACACGGTTTGATGTGGCTGATTTTTAGGAATTGCAATTTATTTTTGGATGTGAGTAAATAGCAAAGTCAGAAATGCGTGGATCAGTTTTAGAAGTAGCTTTCATGCCTATCTTTTAGGAATGATTAAATGTGATATAATGCTAAAGGGTGATCACAGGAGGTAATTTTATCCACTTTTATAATCACATATTATTCAGTCATTTACAAGAGAATCGTAGCCAGAAGATGTTGTCGGTTTTTGAAAGAGACGCTGACAAGAATGAGGTAGACACTGACATTTGTGATCTTGACGCTGACAAGGAATAAGTGAACGCTGACAGAGAGCGTTGACATGAGTTGTCCAAGAAATGCTTGCTCAAGCGTTGATAGGTTTTGTCCGATATCTGACAATATGAGATTATGATATTAGAAAATGAAGGTTGTCGGATGACAAAAGAATAGCTGTTGTTTGAGAAAATTGGTATGTTTTTAGCACACAAAAAGGAGGTATTTACACGCAAAGGTACATGGAATCTCCGTTTTTATTTAGAATATTAAGTTGATATTAATGGCTCGGATATTTTTACTAGGAGTAAATGATTTTTAAGTAAGTTAGCAACAATTCATGAAGACTTTGATTGATATTAGAGTATGTAATCGGGATAGCCTTGTGAAAGAGTTATTCGCTAACAGCTTTTACATATGAAGATATTGGTTCATTATGACTTGTCATGAAGAGGTGTTGGCTTAAGGGGAAGAATTCGTATGGTAAGTTTGATGTTTGAAGAAGATTTTCGCGAGTTTGTGTTTTATCATATCTTAAAGTCGTGGATCCATACAATGACTTTAAAGATAACTTGTTCGTGCTTTACATGGTTGGTGATGAAGACTTTTCATATCTAGCAAGGTAAGGTTGCTATCACTTGAAGGAGTTACATTATCGTGCTCAGTGTCTCACAAAGGATGAGGATTTTGACAATGGGATCGAGGTCTACTTATATTTCTTCTCAATTTGGTATAAGTTCTTTATCACGTGGATAGTACAAGACATGGAACATAGGTTTGGGTTATTCTACTTCTACATCAAGAATATTATATTTATTTTTCTTCAAGATCATTACATAGAGACTACATTTGGAGAGTCTTCAAGATTGCATATATTGTTTACTTCCCTGTTGATGTGACAAAAAGGGGAAGACATACATGCTACAATTGAGGGGAAGCAATTTGAAGATGATGTACAACTTACAAGAGATACACAAAGAGTTTTGCCGACATCAACTAGGGGAAGATTGTTGGGTCAAAAAGTTGATGTGGCAGAAACTCAAAAACGAAGAAAACATGAAGACATTTGTCTAAGCGTTGTCAAGAGAAAATAAAGCGTTGACAAGAGCAAATCGGAGGTTGATGGCTCAAGCATTGTCATGTACAATCCAAGCATTGTCATGTACAAACTAAGCATTGACAGAAACGTAGACAAGAAGCCTTTGGAAGCTTCTATTTAGATATGTATGCAGAATATATTCTGTATATGTTTATTTAAATAGAAGATTTACATGTTTATTTGATATTATCTCTTGTAAAACCTAATCCTTACACTATAAAAGGAACCAAGGGTATTAGGTTTATTCATAACTTTCATATTCACAATGTAAACCTAAAAGCGTGTGTTGCACTAGACGTGGGATTAATGTATACACGTCTAGTGGTTGTTTGTTATTAATATAATGAGCAATCCTTTTGTTTTAATTCATGTGTCTTGTGCCCCAAACACCTTGTTACATAGTTATTGTTCTTTTCCGCTTTGATTATTAATCATATGAACAATAGCTATGCCTAGTAGCTAAAAGATTCGAGGAAACCAAGGTTTCCATAATATATTGTGGAGTCCATAGATCGTTTAGACTCAATGGTTAAGAACCATTCTATCTAGGATAATCAACATTCATATGATGATAATCATAGCGGAATAGAACATTGATTAGTAACAAGATGTTATAAGAACAAGATGAATTTCCCCAATGATTACTTGAATTAAATAATAAAACAAATAATCTCTAGGCGTGTATGCATTAAATCCCACACCTAGAACACGAACTCAATTGTAGGTTTACATTGTGAATGAATTGTTATGTAAAACCTACGTCTATGTCTCTTTATATATTAGAGACATAGCTTACAAAGAAAGCTAATATATTTATAAAAAGACTCCACCAGCTTGTAGAATTGCTTCTTGTACATTTAAGTCCTTTTCTTCTTATTTTATTTATTTTGTCACATCAACTCAATATTTGACCCAACAATCTTCCCCTAGTTGATAGGACAAAACAAACTGCTTTCTTTCATGACACTAGTTCTTCAAGTTGCCAGCTTCCCCTTAATTTATTACTTCTAAGCATTTTAACTTCATTACCAGTTTTCTTCTCAATCTGATTAGTAAAGTTAATTAAAGTATCAGCAGTGTCACTTTTCATAGCTAAAAAGAAAGTCCAAGTAAACCTAGAAAAGTTATCTGTGATGACAAAGCAGTATGATTTACCATTCAAACTCTCTATATTAGTTGGACCAAACAGGTCCATATGCAGCAAGTGAAGTGGTTTAGAACTAGAGTGCACCTGTTTAGACTTAAATGAGACCTTGTGATGCTTGCCTTTAAGACATGCAACACAAGAGTGGTCATTGTGGAAAGCCTTTTCAGGCAAACTATCAACCAAACCAAGTCTCACTAGTCTATTTATATTTTTAAAGTAATGTGCCCTAGTCTCCTGTACCATAGATTACTCTCATCAATTGAAGCTTTAGCATAAAAACATGACATATTATTATTCATCCTAATACCATTAAGATTCACATTATAAATGTCTTTATGCCTAGGTGTTCTATAGTCAATAAATTTCTCATCTGGTATTTTAAAATCCTTGCTCAACACCAAGCATTCAGTATTAGTGAAAAGAACCTTATTTTTGTTATCACAAACTTGTAATACACTAAAAAGATTATAATCAAGTTCTTTTACCAGAAGCACGTTTTCAAAACATAAGTTCTTGGTGAGAAGAGTTCCTTTGCCTGTGATAGTTCCATATCCGCCTCCAAAGTAAACTTTATCACCATCCTTAATGGGAGTGAAGTTAGTAAGATAATCTTCCTTCCCAGTCATGTGCCTAGAGCACCCACTATCCCAATAGCCATAATCATTCACATGTTTTTGAATGCCCTACACATAAAGAAAACAAGTTAGTTTTCTTTGGGAACCCAAGCCTGAGGAGACTTGGATTCATCTGGTTGTTCAACAAGAACAGACTTAGTTCTTATAACAACCCCTTGTTCATCTCTTTTTGGATGAAACTCCCAGTTAACCCCAATTGGTTTTGTGATGACCTTTGAAATATAATTAAATCTGTTGCAGGTCATAGAAATCGCATTAGAATTAGGATTTTGAACTTGCTTAGGTCTCCATGTCAAGCTAGAAGTTGCTTTAGACCCCTTTCCCTGTGGTTGCAAATATTTAGGTCTGGCAACGTTTCTGTCAGCGTTTGATTTGGTCTTGTCAATGCTGAATTTACCCTTATCAGCGTTGAACCTAGGGTTTGCTACAGGCACCCATTTCCTATTAGACCATGTATTGGTCTTCTGAAAAAGGTCTTTGTCCATGAGTGTTAGGCCCTTTGGTGAAGAATGGGGCTGGTAACAACTTGTGAACTTTTTGCTCCACAAAAGTTTTGGGTCTGACAGTGTTTGACCTTTTAACAGCGTTGACCTTGGAAGCGTTGACACACTTATATGCTAAATGTGAAAAGCTACCACAAGTGTAACAGGCTTTTCTAGACATAACTCTAGGTCTAGAAGAAAAGAAACCTGTTCCATTGTCACTAACTTGGCTTTTTGGTGACCTAGTATTCCTATACATTTCTACATAGTTAATGCTAGGTTTCTTAACAGTGTTTGAGCCAAGGTCAACAGTCTTGCCTGTGATTGGGTTTGTTACTTTGATAGGGTCGACTCATTTGGACTATCACAAAGCATGCCACCCTTGACAAATAAGGTAGGGTTGGCTTTCTTCCATTCATTCAAGTTAGTCAACTTTTGCCTATATTCCTCAACTGGGGTAAGGACTCTAGGTGGAGGAATAAATTCCTCTTCTTGGAGTTCTGGTAAACCAGTCCAAGATAAGTCCTTTCTTTGGACACCATAGAAGTCCCCAGCTATTGGTAGAACACCAGTATAGTCTTTCATCCAAATCCCAGTCATGTCTTTAGGATCCCTCTGTTTACTAACACATTCTCCTAGGGTTTGTGAGGCCTTATAAAATCTCTGAATTTTAAGGTCAACATTATCCTTATTCTTGATAGACTCATCTAACTTAGCCTATGATTCAGCATTGACCCTTTCCATGATGTTTCTAACATCATTACTAGCATTTAAATCATGTTTTAAGATATTTATTTTATCTTTTAGGTCAAGCTCATTTTCTTATACTCAGAAACTGTTTTTTCGGTTTGAGTGAGAGAAATTTTATAGTTAGACAACTTGCATCTCTCAATACTCACATCTCCTAACAATCTTAAAACCTCTTTGTTAAGTTTTTCAGTATTTAAACGACAACCCTTACTACAAAAAGCGTCATCATATAGCTCATTGTCTGATGAAGATGAGGAGTGTGCCATGAGAGCATATTTAACATGCTCTTCTTCTTCTATCTCAGCAACCAAAGCTTTATCCTCTTCCTCATCCCTAGCCAAATAGCTCCAGTCCCATCCAATACCATCAAGTTCTTGCATTGCCACCATGGCCTTAGGATCCTGAGCCTTAACAATTTGGCTTGAGGGTTTTCCAGCATCATATCTTCTTGGAGATCTTCATTCCCTCATAAAGTGCCCCATACGATGACAATTGTAACACTCAACCTTGGGTTTATCAAATCCAGCAGTGTCCTTTGTATTAAAGGTCATCTTCTTCTTGAACCTTTTATTCCACCTGTTTGCTCTTATACTTGCAAGAGCCATGTTTCACTTTATATCCATCTCCTCCAAGTGCTCATCACTTATTTGCTCAAGGTCCTCATATGTAATCACTGAACCATTGGGAAATGAAGCAATGTATGCACACACAGTATCCAGATCCAAACCAGCATGCTTAACTCTTGGTGAGTCGATTTTATATGTGTCAGCGTCTGAATGTGAGGCATTAACAGGATATGATCCAGCGTTGACATATGTTGATCCAGTAACTGGGTGCATGTATAAATCCTTCTGATCAAATTGACCTTCACTATGTGAGAAGAAGGCCATGTTACTATTGGTAGACTTACTTCCATGCTCCAAAAGAGTTTCATTCTCCAACAGCCTCAGTTTGTTGAAGATACCATCAAAAGTAGAATTTTGTGAGTGTTATTGGAAATTATAGATCTTGCCTCAATCTTCCATGCATCACCAAGGCTTTTAAGAAAAGTGGCAATAATGTCAACATCACCAATTACTGTCCCCATGAAGGACAACTTGCTTGTAATATCAAGCACTCTGCTTCTCACACTACTAAGCTTCTCATTAGGTTGAGCCTTAAAAACAACATACTCATGCAAGAGTTGCTTCTTCTTCTCTTCCTTAGTATTAGCATTACCACCATAGGCAACTTCAAGGGTTGCCCAAAGGTCTTTTGCAGTCTCATAACCTCTGTAATTGTGCTGATTTTCTTGTCCCAAAGAAAGTTTCAGAATGCTTAGGGTTTTCATATCAACCCTTTTCTTTGCTATGTCATCAGCAGACACAACTCTACCATCGTTAGGTTTTTCTTTCTTATCTTCTTCAGAACATCCTTGAACAGCTGATCTTGTAGCAATGTCATCTGCAATGTTTTGAGCTTTATTGAATGTGTTTCCATATTCAATAATCTCCCAGAGAGTGTAGTCATGGATTTGCAGATATTGCTCAAAGTTGAACTTCCACAGCTCAAAATTGTTTGCATCTAGCATGGGAATCTTGATGTTGTGGTTTGAGGAGGAGGAGGTTACTTCTGGAGTGGAGATGATGTTTTTAGGGTTTTGTGAAAATTAGGGTTTTGGTGATTTTAGGGTTCTTGTGTTCTTTTAGATCAAAGTTTCTCAACAAGCTCTGATACCACTTGTTGATCCCAAACTCAGATCGATTTAGCTTGTGTAAACGAGATTAGATCAAGTTATACACGTAGAGGAACTTTGTTTATGTATAAAGTAATCTAAGTGTTATGCGGAATTAACACTTAAACAAGAACACACAAAGATGTAAAACAAACTTTCTCTTGATTGATAATAACGAACTTGCTTAAAATGAAAGTGTTTAACGTATGAAAACTTATATATGAAACATAACCCAAAGGTCTTCTTTTATAGACATAAAAAGCCTTGTACAAGAGTCTACGTATCAACTATTCTAGGTAAAGATAATTATTGAAAATACAATGTTGATCCTATCTTTACTAGAAACAAACTAGAAACATAATACGCGTAGACCATATCTTTCTATCAGTGCTTGTCTTCAACCTATCAACGCTTGACTTCAACCTGTCAACGCTTGATCTGTCAGTGTTTTTTTTCTTCTTATCAACTCTTGTTTTCCTCTTGTCAGCGCTCAAGTGGACTGGCTACATTTTATTCCCAACAAAACATGCATACACTCTAGGTGTTACCAAAATTTTTGGTCAAAACAATAAAAAACAAGCAAGTTATAGCACAATCTAGAATTTGATGCTTAAAAGCTCAAGACTTGCATATATCAGAACTTAAACACTTATATATCAGATACAAGCACTTACAAACAAGAACCTTAAATCACTAAACCCAAACACCCCTTTCACTTTTGAAAATCAATATTTTGCAAAGTAAAATTGTTTTCAGGTTTACCCAAGCCTAATTTAGCATCACACCAATAATATCATGCAGTATAAACCAGATTCAAGCCAAAAGAACAACTCAAATAACAACAGATCACAAAATCACTTAATATCACCTTTTTAACAGATTTTTGGTAAGAGAACTCAAACCTCATGAATGTACATCCACACTCACGAATTTTTGAGCTTATGTGCCTAGCTTAACAAGGTACAAGCTTCTAATAGCTGTTAAGAACAACAAGGTGAGAACAAACAAATTATATGAAAAAAGAAATTGGAAAATAAAAGCTAATTAATTCAAGCTTGTTCCCACTCCTTGAATACCCCCAAACCACAAGCTCACTACACCTTGATAAGCTCCTTATCAGGGTGCTATGACCACTTGTAATCCAAAAATTTCAAAGTTTTGAACCAAGACATAGAAAAATATCAGATTTTGGAAAAACTTGCAATTTCTTGCACAATTTTTGAAAACGGGTTTTGAAACTTAACAATCACAAAAACATAACAATAACAAGCATAAAATAAGATTGGAACTTGGAATTCGTTAACAATATCAAACACTTTTTCATTCACTTAGAAAATAGGATTTACAGATTTGTGACTAAGGAATCCAAGAACAAAAAACAAATGTTGCAGTCTAAACTCTTTATATAGAGGGTGAACATAGTCCTAGAAAGCTGAAAAACTAAAAACCCTAAGCCTTGAACTTCCAGAAATGCCCTTGTGGAATTTTGAATTTTGCTAAGCATGTAAAGTTATCTTGGCATCTTGTGGAGTTGCTAGCTGGTGGAATTTGAACCAAAGGCTCAAAGGAAGCTTAAAATGTAAGCTTCAATGTGGATGGTTGATTTGCTGGCACATTTTTGGCTTCTTCCTCAAAAGTATATAGTAGGGTGGTTCATGTGAGCTTTGAGGTGAGGTGGCAAAAGATTTATGAGTTGGGTTATGTGTATTAGTCCCTTAATATTAAATCTGGAAAAGATTAAGGGTTAATTCCATGTAGTTAAGAAATCCCCAAATGTATTTTATGATGAATAGTTGAAGGTTTGATCTAGATTATGTTTTTGAAAAGTGTTTAGCGCGTGTTTTTGTAACTAATTAAATTAGTTATTAAACTCGGCTGAGTGGGATTGTGACATGGCAAGTAGGAGTGTTGTGATTGGCTGAATGGAAATAGTGGGACACATGGCATGTTGTCACTGGTCTATTTATCTTTGGATGTTTGACAGCTTACATCCTCCTTCTTTCTCCCTTCTTTCATTCCTTGTTTAATAGCACAAAACTGAAAATCCTTTGTTATTGAAGTTTCAGTTTTTATACTTTTGCCCCAAAAAGTTTTGTAAAGTATTTTCAGGGGTATTTGTTGCCATTTGATGATATTTGATGGGTTGTTTTTGGCATTTCTTCCTTCTTAAATGTCTTGACTTGTATGGCTGACTTTGTGGAGGACTAAAAGTGACAAGTCATTATTTGTGAGGGACAATTCTTGCCAATTCTTCAAAGTGTAGGGTCCTTTTTGCAATTTGACAAACTTTAAGGACCAAACTTGTAATTATGTATATACAAGGGTTTAAAGTTTCAATTCTTCACTATTGGAGGACCCTTCTTGTACAATCTTCAATTCTTCAAGGGTTTTTTCTTGGAAAATCAACTCTAGGGCCCGGTTCATTGTGCGGCTTTATTTCCTGTGTTTGTTTTTGTTTGTTTCTTGTGATCTTTTGCCATTGTCTCAATATCCGTACCTAAAATACACATGGAACAAACACAAGAATATATTTGGCACATTTTATGATATTTTATGCATTTTAAGCCCATTTTAGACGATGAGACTATGTATAAAAGTAGTCTCATCAAGTGAATAAATCGATAGATAATACGTTGTCTCCGTGTGAATAAAACAAATACCTTTTGAGAGATATCTGAGTTAGCTGGGATGGGTTGTGCATTGCATCACTGGGTCTATGATGTCTATCTTCAATATCGAGCATCATTAAAAATGATCTCAATAGCATATGTATTGACCTGGTTTCTGCCTAAGGTTGTAAGGAGGGCTTCTTTCTTTAGACCCTTTATCTTTACAATTCTTTTTCATTCTTCAACCCCTTCAATGCTTACCAATACGTCATAACTAGCACCTTGTTGTGATTGTTCCAGTGCTAACTTAAGTACTTGGTCGGCATTCAGCTACGTTCACAATCTTTCTCCATCTTTCCTAAGGACTACTATTTCTAGCTATGGAATGTCCTTGGGAAGATTCCTCCGGTTCTAGAAGAATCATTGGACATTAACCTATCCTCGATCCTTATGTCACCACAATCGTCACCGTCATGAATAGAGATGTTTTTGGGTAAGTGTATGTCACCATGAAATCCATTTTGATGTGAAAATCCATTTTGCTCCCCCTTAACATATGCCCCGATATTCGAAAACATTTCGCACATGTCGGGATGAGATATCACGTTAAGTCAAACCATTTGTGATTAATCATTTCCCATATTAAATCACATTTTCTCCGCCATATTAAAAATATTAACCCAATCGATGTTTTTAATATCAATTGATTTAATAACATTTTAAGAAAATTTTGGAAGAACAATGAAAATCCAATTATCTTCAAGATTTTCACAAGCTCCCCCTCAAATAAATGAGGGTATACATATCACCTGCAAAGATCATATATTATAATGTATTCACAAGATTAATAATGTACGAGGTTGGACCTGAATGATGAGAAAATCATGTGATGAAATCACGTGGTTCGTGTTGACGAATGTTGGTCTCCCCGTAAAGTCTAAAATTATCTCCTCCTTGACACCATATGTACAATTGATATCGTTTTCTTGACACCAATTAGTGAACTTGGCAATTTCGGCATCAAAGATTCTGAACGCGTGACAATTGCTCTCCCTCAATTGTTGACGCGTGTTCTATCTAAAGAGTTGTAGTCGTTGTTTGAGTAGTCGCATCGTCGAGTATGTACATATCAATTGTAAATTGATACGGTTGTTGGAGATGATAACTTCATAAAAACAAGATTTCTCTTGTTTTAACAAATAAATGCACTAATGCGTACATAGATTCGTGTTAGATTGTGTTATTACGTAAACACAATCCCTTACATGGTTATAAAAATAAACCATGCCCGAGAAAATTAATTCCCGTTGTTGAGTCAAAGCCATCTGGTGAAATGCTTGACTTGAATATGAAAGGCGGGTTACTATCTGAAATAATAGCAAGCCATATGGAGCATGTTTTAAATCTTTTAAACTTCTGCTCGAACTTTATTTACAACCCTGTGTCATTATTAAAAGAAATTTCTAGGATTGTAAATATTATCGATTCCAGAAGACATGCTCTTTTTATCAAAAACATTTTGAACACACAATTTTGAAAGATTTAGAGAAACCTTTTGAAAAATTCTTGAAAAGTTGTGTTCAAAGTTTTGAAAACTAATTACTTGAGCTTAAGATGTTGAATATCTTACAAAACGAGCTTAAGTCCGAGAAGTTTTAAGCTTCCCGTTATGAGGATAAGTTTATCATCGGTGATAAACTTTCCTTTTAACTGAAGAACGAGTCCTAAGTTGACATTTACTTAGAGGTCGTTTTCATGAGCTTGAAAACTTTTGAATGTTTTAACCTAAAGCTCATGAACGAGAAAGATGAATTTCTCGTTATGAGGAAAATTTCTCTTATTTAAAAGATACACTTTCCTTTTTGAGCTTAAAACTTGGAATGTTTTAATACAAGCTCGTGACCGAGAAAAATTAATTTCCCTTACAAGGAGAAGTCATCATTAATAATAAGCTTTCCTAAAATTAAAGTCCGAGTTACAGTCTGATATTTAACTGTAAGTCATTGTGCATGAGCTTAAAAACTTCGAATGTTTTTAATATAAGCCCATGCCCGATAAAAATTAATTCTCGTTGCTAGGATAAGTTTATCATCGGCGATAAACATTCCTTTCTTTGAAGTGCGGGTTACAATCTGTCATGTGACTGTAAGCCTTTGTAAGTTTAACCGCAAATCCCCTGAGACACTTGATTCGTAGATATCAGCTTCTTCAGCAACCAAACTCTGAGAGTGTCCTGAGCTGAATGGTATAAAGCGACTGGACCGCTTTGCTGAACGTTGACGTTTGTAGCTGCATTCTCATTAGGAGTTTGTATGCTTTGATATAGGTTAGCGATATCTATTTTAGAACCATGTGGGGGTTCACAACCAACTTTGGTAGTGCAAGAGGGGAACATCCTTCCTGTAGGAACCCATTGAAGATTACTCGATTTGAGAATCCTACCCGTGGGTTGCCACCTAAGATTAGATCTAGGCGACATGGTTTTATTATGCACAGCGGAAGACTTAGCGGTAGAAAACCTATTTCCTTTAGTAATCCCTCTTTTAGCACTTGAGTTTAGCTCCTTCAAGACTTTAGTAACACAAGCCGCATTATTTGTCGTGAAAACACTTTTCATGCATACGGAACAAACACCATGTTTGAGGTTCGAATGAGATCTAGAGATCCTAGTTCTTGCTTGTGTCCTTTTCATAGGATCCTCTACATAGTGATTATTAGGCATGCTATTGGACCTATGTTGTGGCATATTCTTAGAACTATACCTAGAATCACTAGTAGCAGTCTTGTTTGTAGGTTTTGCATAGGCTGATTTGATCACATGAGGCCTAGATAGTGGAGTGACTGGTTTAGAAATATGAACCATATCAACTTGGGAGGCAAACCGCGGTCTCGAGGATTTTGGTCGCTCGAATCTAAATGCAGTCGGTTGTCCAACAGACTGATTTTTAGGTGGTTTCCCTGATTGATGGTTTTTCAAGATTAGTGTCCACACTAGTGCCTTTAATTTTCCTTAGCTTGTTTTTCAAAGCAGCTATAGCAAAAACCTGTTTCTAAACCTGAGCGTCTAAATCAGCATTTTCAGTAGTTAACAAGGTCGTTGACACTAGAGTTGTAGACCTCATCTCTACGATAGAATTATTTAACTCATTATAGCGTTGTTTTAAGATCTCGTTTTCCTTTTGTAAGATGTCTTGGGATGCCAACTTAGATTCTAGCAAAGTAATTTGTTTCAAAAAATTTATCATTTTCGGCTTTAGAATCTTGATTTTTGTGATTGAATTTTCATTCAAGAACAACGTTTGAATTTTAAATTTTTTCAAACCACTTTTCAAATTTATCTGTTTTCTTTGAAAATTCAATTTTGGCATCCTCAAGCTCTTTTGATTGCTGAGATAAAATCGTTTGTAGAAATGCTATTTAGGATTCGGTGGTCTAATATGGTGGAAATAGATGGTGGTAGCCATCGTTGGTTTAGAGAGAAAGAGAAGAGAGGTTGAATGTGAAGATGAAATGTATTGAAAATAATCAAATGACAAGCAACACCCCTCCTTGGAAGCTAAGGAGGGGTATATATAGCCACACACGCACCTTAAACTATACATCGAGCCTAGTCTAGTCTAAGCGTGTGTGACTATGATAACTAATGGGAATTCTTAAATGTCGTCACATAAAGTGAGTTTCCAACAATCTTCCCCCATGGGACGACGTGTAGAATTCCTTACAATATTCTTCCTAACAAGTACAAAATGATAAGAATAAGAGCTTCTATGAAGCGTCCAATGCTGATGAAGTCTTCTGAGGCCTTCGTCTTCAAAACGACTCATCTTTAAGATAACTTGTAGAAGAAATACTGTAACGACACGAGCTAAGTAACCCATACACTTTTGGTTAAGGAGTAGCTTCTAAATTAGTTTCCCCCTAATTCATGCCACATAAACTTGATGTAGAAGCATTTTAAATAGCTTCCCCCTAAATCGACAATCCTCATAAGCAACTTCAAAGCTTTCAATAAAGCTTAGAATGATTAAGCGCACAGCGGAATCTAACAAGCAAATCCCATCATATAACATGATAATGTTGCTAAGAGGGATTGAAAGTTATGGGTACACCAAGTAGATCCACAACTTCTCTTCTCACGCTTGAATAATTCTTCTGAATTTTTCTTCCCCTGAGAGTTCAAGTTATGCATACCAGAAAGAATCAAGACATTTCTTCCCCCACATAGTTGAAGAAAGTAAATCGATCCCAATTATGAAGCTCAAATACTGAAGTGGACACTTTATCCCATTCATGAAGTTGACATCGTAACACCAGAGTCAATTAAGTCCCGGAAATGCACATATCTTCTTCCGGAGATGCACCAGAGTCAATTAAGTCCCGGTAATGCATATAGGATAATGATGATGAATAATTGCAACAATCAAACAATTAAACCTCGAATCAGTAGTGTACCGTTTGGAGATTGATAACGCCACGAGTTAAAACACTGATTTTCTCTGCGGCTATGACAAATGTCATCCCGGAATGTCTTCAAATCAAAAGAAGGTATGAAGTTCATCACGTGTACTCGTTGTGCGTTCAATGTGTCTTCTTCTTCTTCCCCTTGATGGTTTCAAAATTCGGAACCATCAACAAATTGTACGCACATAAACTTGAAATCTCGTGAGAATAATAAATAAGTTGAATTATATATTTTGTGAGAATCAGCTGTTGATCGAAAATCTCTTCTCATAAACTCTCCATGGCCACCTTTACCAACCCACGTGAAAGCAATTTGAAGTGACCACTGAAAGAATGAACCGGATACATCAAACGTGAAACTGAATAAGAATCCTTCGATCTTGTGACTTAAGCTTGCACTATTGTTGAATGAAGAACGGTGGAGAAATCTCTAAGTACTCAATGCATCACTGAAGAAGTCTATAAGCACAACACCTCTTGAAATTATCCACGTCGACTAAGCGCGTGACACTGAGTACAACAATGTAACCCCTTTAAGTGATAGTTATCCGAGTCATCAACCATCCACCCCGAACCCGGAAACCAGATAACCAAGTCTTCATTCTAAGATTAAGCACGAACAAGTTATCTATTAAAAGATAAAATAAATACACGCCTTCGAAAAATCCGTCTTCAACGTCACGTAATTAATACCCGATTAAACAAAATTTGTAGCCACTAAAAAATTGCCCAATTTTTCATTGGCCTCGTCTCAAATAAATTCTCGTCACAATTGTCACGTATTTTGTTGTCATGTCCCGATGATGACCAAAGTAAACTTAATAAACACAAAATTTATTTAAAAATAAAAATTTTTAAAAAATTCGTGTAAGTTTTAAATTGGATCACACGGCCCACGAGCCATTTACAAACCAAGTCATGGCCCTTTGTTGCCATGGGTGTAAAACACTTAGCCCAAAAGCATGACCCGGTCCAACACCACGGGATATAACTTACAACTCCTAATCTCATTCGGTTAACTTAACCCTAAACACACATAGAACAATCCGCCCCTAAAACCAGATACTCATCTTATCCCCTCCAACCTAGAAAGATCTGTCACCTCTCCAAATCTCATCTAATCCCAAATCTCATATCATACGTAGCAACAAAGACTACAACCTCACATAATCACATCACATCTTCAGATTATATTAAACCTGCATCTCACGAATCAATGCCTACCCCATATATAACCATTAATCCAATATCATTCGACCTAATTAGATTAAAACAAGATCATGATCGAGACGAAAGGGGCATTAAGATCAAAACGTGATCTCAGGTAGGTGATACATGATGCATGTCGGTTTGATTTCATAGATTGCATGTACTAGAGTCCCAATCGAAACAAATAAGTAGATTATAACATGATTGTTATAAATCAATATTTGATTTCGTATATTAAATTAAATTAGATCTGTGATGATGATTGTTCAAACTCAAGATCTATACAGATCTATTAATTTCTGAACAAATCTTAGATCAAGTTCGAGTTGCTGTTTGAGTCTAGATTGGGTTTTAGGTGTCGATGGGTTAGAGATTAGATATGGTGTTGAGGAGTTAAAAGGTTGGCTGTGAAATGTGGGACTCAGTAAGTTAACTGAGTCAACTCGGTAATTACCGAGTTTATTCGGTTGGGTTTGTTTTGGTTATAGTCACATATATGGTCAACTGATTTTAAAAGAAAACAGTCCATCGGAATAAAAATCCATCGCAAAGTAAACAGTTTTCATCGCAATGTTTTCTATATATTTTCCATCGTAATGTATTCATCTGTCTTTCCATCTCAATATTTCCATCGGAATGATTCTAAACTTTGTGTTCCATCGCAATGAAAAACAAAAGAAATCTATCGCAATGTGAGAACAAAAATTTCAGCAGCATGACGTTTTACTTATGCCATTGCGACAGGTTCAACCACCCATCGCAATGTGACTCATCGGAATGAGTCCAATCGCAATGGGTATGTCGAACCCATCGGAATGTGTCAAAAAAACAACCCCATTGCAATCCATGCGATCTAAGTAGCCATCGGAATGCGTGCATCGGAATGTGCCTATCTAAAAACCTTTATCCAAAAGTTGTACTTTTCTGGCAAATCTGGGTTTCTGGATATGATTTTTCTGGCAAATTTGGGTTTCTGGGGCAAGATCTTCAACAACATAAAAATAAGGAACCCCATAAAAACTGTTAAAACCTATCAAATATTACATTTGATAATATCATATATAAGAATAATATCAGATATGAAAACATGAAACCAGAGACAAAATGATAACTTCGGATATGATAACCATGCTGGAATGTGACATGTGAAATGGGTTTGTAAATATCAGGAATGTGACAAAACTGATAATGCTACCATTGTGACAAAAAACATAACAACCATTGTGACAAAAGAAAAAACGTGACATACGGACCCAAAAAAAATAATATGATGAGACACTAAAAAATGTTTAGACCACTAAATCGAAACAAAAAACATGATCTAAGGAATGAACCAAGGCTTTGATGCCAAATGTAGAAATTCTATTTAGGATCCGGTGGTCTAATATGGTAGAAATAGGTGGTGGTAGCCATTGTTGGTTTAGAGAGAGAGAAGAGAGGTTGAATGTGAAGATGAAATGTATTGAAAATAATCAAATGACAAGCAACACCCCTCCTTGGAAGCTAAGGAGGGGTATATATAGTCACACACGCACCTTAAACTATACATCGAGCCTAGTCTAGTCTAAGCGTGTGTGAGTATGATAACTAATGGGAATTCTTAAATGTCGTCACATAAAGTGAGTTTCCAACATCGTTCCAATCTCTTCAATTCTAGAATCAGAAATGGTTAAAGAAGCAGACATAAGGCACTTATCAGGATTGTTAGTTATATCATTCAATTTAGAGCAGAGTAGACAAAGATTTGTGACACATGACGACTCTTCATAATTTCCTGAGAGGCTGTTTGGTTCCTGCTTTCCTCCAGATTCTATTCCCTTGCTGTTTCTTCTTCTTGTATCGTCTTGCATTATATGCAATTCTCCCTCTTGAGATGTCGAATGCAATGATTCCATTGAATATCGATGAAAAATAATTGTGGTGTGGTTGTTTTCGGGATTTTACAATTCATGAAGAAACCGAAAAATTGAATTCATGGGATTTTAGAAACCAACGAAGAAATTGTAGAAATTCTTGGAAAAACCTTGTTTGATGATTTAAAACGATGCTTGAAATCCTCTAATTTTGTCTGAAGTTAAACTCTTTGTAAAACCGAGAGATTTCTTTGTCGATTAATCACTTTCGTTCCAAAAATAAAAATTACCCGAGTGCTTCCAATAACAATACCCGTAAAATAACTCTAATTCGGGATTTTACAAACCAACAATAGAATTCACTCGATTAAATTGGAAGCTCAACTCATAACACCATCATAAACACTTTAGTCCAATTGTTAGTGGTCCATCAAACACCAGCCCAAAAATTCGGAGTGATGTTTAATGATGAGACTCGGACCAAGCAAAGAAAAGGGAATCTGTAACCCTGTCCAGTAGGTGATATATGGGAGTATATAACACACTATCCTAAAATAAGTGCTCAGTCAAACCCTAATATCTCTCCTAAATTACTCCGCCTCTTTTTCACTGTATACCAATCTCACTGCCACCAAATCCACAAACAAATCACCCTTCAAATCAAATCACCAAACCAACCATCAAATTAATTGATAACTCAAGACAGATGTGTCTTCAAGACCTTTAATTAAGTCTCGTGTAAGTGACTATGAATTTGATTTTGTTGAACGAATCGAAGAGAGATCGTAACAGATTTGTTATAGATCTTTCTTTATATTCGAAAATCAAAAGAGGGTATTTAACCTTCGAAATAGATCTGTTTCGTGTATAGATCTTTATAAGATCTTGACATGAAATTGCAGGACACGAAGAAGGATAACTGAGATCGAGGTTTGTGATTTGAGTCGGTCTAGAGTCTAGATAAGGAAGTTGAGGCAGGATTTACGTGAAGAGGGGAATATAGATTGAGTCGGTGTTGATTGTCGAGGCGGTTTTGTGTCTGTTTTTTTGTGCTTAAGTCCGGTCAGAGTCTTTGTGTTTTGAGTCGAGTTAAGTTGTCAAGTCAAATCAGGTTCTATTCTTGAGTCAGGTTGTGTTGTTGGAGTGTATCCAGGTTCTTAAGTCGTATCTGTGAACATATTTTCTGAATCACTATGTTGTCGAGTCGAGTATGTGTTGGAGTCAAAGTGTGTTTGAGTCGAGTTTTTGTTGGAGTCTAGTCAAGTTTGTGTTTCGAGTGGTTTTTGAGACTGTTTTTGGTTTGAGTCTGGGTCAAGTCTTGGTCGATTGAGTTAGTGTTCGTGAGTCGATGGGTGTTCTTGGTGTGAGTCTATGGTTTTTGAACCGAGTCGAGTCTAGTTGTTAAGTCTGTTTTTGGTGTTTGGTTTGTAAGTTGGTGTGTCTGGGTTTGGGTGTGTCGAGGCTGATTGTGTCGAGTCTAGTTTGTTTAAGTTGCTGTGATTAAGCTTCGTAATGATCTCCTTCGCAATGTTCTTCGCAATATGACTTTCACAATAAGCTTCGGAATGTGGATACTTTAGAACATCTCAATAATAGAAAAATATGTCGCAATAATAGCAATAATAGCAAAATCTGTCGCAATAACAGGAATAATAGTAAAATCTGTCGCAATAATAGCAATAATAGCAAAATCTGTCGCAATAACACCCTTTTCGCAATAACAACATGTCGCATTGCCAAACCTATCACAATAACTCCCTGTCGCAATAACAACTTGTCTCAATGACAAAATCTGTCGTAATCAAAAGCTGTCGCAATATGCGTCGCAAAAAGTGTCGCAATACAAAACCCTAATGCGTCTGTCGCAATAATTGTCATAAAAAGTGTCGCAATATGTAAACCCTAGCTATTGCGATGGAATAAGTGTCGCAATAGTACAAAATATTACAACTTGTAGTTTTCTCGGATCAAACACACCCAATTCGAGATTTTAAGCCAAAAATGATCCAAACACCCAAAAATTTTGTGTTTTTAGCTAAAGTAAATATACCAAATCTCTACCACAACAATGTAGATGATTTGTATCAAGAAAAAACTATAAAAAACACAAAAAAACTTGGATCGAATGATTTAAATAAAAAAAGACACAAAAATCAAGAACACGAACACATAAATAATACAATCATCCCATGGCTCTTGATACCAATTGTAGGCCTACATATTTCCAACAGTCCTATATAGTCTACGGCTCGTGATCTATGCTAACAATGATGTGACCGAGACTTTCTTTGGAAAAATGTATTTCCAACAGAGTTAATGAAGAGTTTGGAGACTCGATTAAACACGATTGAGTCACCAAAAACAAAAGCTCAACACAAGCTGCATAGAGCTCTTGATAAAGAAATATTGGAAGCTTCTAACATATCACCATTGGAAGACACTGAAGTTCCTCAATCTTCAAAGAAAAGGAAACGTCAGGAGCCTGAAAATGAGGATGAGGATGTCAATGATGAAGATGAGGAAGAGGATGGGGAGGAGAAAGAATATTTTGATAAGAATGAGGAAGAGGAAGAGGATGATGACGAGGAAGAGGACGAGGAGGAAAAAGATGAGGATGAGGATGACGGGGAGGACGAGGATGAGGATAGTGATGGCGATGAAGATGACGATGATGATGACAGTAATGGGAATGGTAATGACAGTAATGACAGTAATGGTGATGATGGCAAAGGTGAGGATTCGGGTAAGAATGGCTAAGAATCAGAAGAATCAGAAAAAGGTGAAGATGATGAGAATTTGAAAAAGGTGATGAGGATGAAGAAGAAAGTGATGTCGGTACCAAAGAAAAGGTTGGTGATAAAGAACAAAAGGAGAGTGAAAACAAAGATGATGACGGGGATGATGAAACAATTGACAGCAACAAGGAGGATTCACCATGCATATCAATAACCAGTGATGATGGCAATAGAGAAAACTGTAAAAAGAATCTCGATGGCAAATTCATCTCCAGAGAATCTTCATCTAAGGACACAGGTAAGTTCACTGCATCGGTTCTTACTAATTTTTCACCGTAGAACCTGTAGAACCAGTGCACGAAGACGGACCTATGCTTGAAGACGAACTGATACCGTCTGTGGAACATCACTCTCCACCTCCAACACCTGTTCAGCATTACACAGACACAAACACACGTATTTCCTCCGAACCGGTTCCTACTACTTTTTCACCAACAACACCTGTAGAACCTATACACGAAGACGAACCTATGCATGAAGACGAACCGATACCGTCTGTGGTACATCACTCTCCACCACCAACAACTATTCAACATTACACCGATATGTATATTGAAGACTTAACTCAACCAAATCTTGAGTTTGCTAACACATTCAATGTTAACGAGACTATTCCCGAGCAGCCATGGCATACACAAGCAGCAACTACGAGTACAATCTCTAACCAAGAAAAGGAGGATCTTACACAATTTCTCAATAATCCAATCGATTTCTTTGGATTCCTAATGGACAGATATGGAGTACCTACCATGGATCCAAATGTACTTCAAACGACGCTTAAAGATAAAAACTTTTGGGATTCCATGAAGATTGCCAAAGATGAGGGACAATATCACTTCAATGAGCTCATGAAAGAAATGAAATCAACAGCGTCAGGTGAACAAGCTCAAGTACTTCTTCCATTAACAACTTCTGTCATTTCTCTAGCCAAGCACCTTCCAATGTAGTACTTTGTCAACCGTGATCTTGATTACTTAGAAAATGGCGCGAACAAGTACGCTACATCATTAACCATGGGCAAGGCAGTAAACTTGGAGAATATTCCTTGGATTGAAGATAAGGTTCCAAACCTATGGAGCAAAAAGCTTGTTAAGGAATACGATCCATATGCGGAATCAGGTATTTCTCATTGGTATGGCAAGAAGAGGTTGGCTTACAACTACTTTAATCATGAGAAATCGGGTACACAAATAACTTCAAACCGTCGAATCACAAGCATACAGGGATTTACTTTTCTACATATATTCGGGTATTCTTACTTGCAAGAGATCAGATTCAAACGAGATGACGATAAGATTTATGTTGTAAGTGAAGGGGATCTCCAATTCCTAAGTCTTGAAGATATTGAAGATTTTCTACTTATCTTGGCTCAAGGAAAGGTCCCTCACATAGAACATGAAGTTGTAATAGCCTTAAGTTCCAACATTCGCCAATATACTCGAAGATTTGTGATCAAGCATCGGGTTGAAAACTTACAACTTGGTGTAGAGAGTTATCAATCCAGGCTAAATCTGCAACAACCTCACACAACGCCTTTGAGTCGTTATCACCAAGACAAGAAGCCATATATGGGTAGACTAAAATCGGAGGTGGGCATATTCTACCTGAATGAAGCAGAGCTCAAGCAATACATGAGAATATTAGAACAGCACAAATTCAGCGATGGTACTCTTAAGCATGTTCGTGACAAGCTGCTGATGCTCAATTCTAACCAAGGCCTTCCAGAAGTGAAGTATCAATGGACAGACAGGTTTATCAAGAGTGCCAACTACACCATCTAGAAGATTGAGGAAAAGTTAAGGGAACGATGATTGATCCACAGTCTGGAGTGATTCGTGGGTGCCAGACCATATGGAGTTCACCATAGGCTTATGGAACGATCCATTTAAACGTGGCGGTCGTACTACATCAGGTCAAATCCATACACTCACTTGCGAATATGTATATATACTATGTGAATTAGGCCTTTGTGGCTTGTTGTAGTGTGAAAGTATGATATTTTTCAAGAATTTCTCACGAGATTCTAAATCTTTCAAAATATATAGTACTCAAGCACTACAACTAACCCTCATTAAATTGAGGGAGAGCATTACTATGTTCTATGGCCATCAACCAATTTCATTTTGTTACCCAAAGACCATTTAATCCATTAATATCCAAAATATTCATGGTTAACATTTTGGATAAGGGGAGAAAATGGGATTAAGGAGACGTGTAAATGTACGTGGCTAAAAATGAAAAAGGCTTAATAGAAAATCCAACTTGATATGTGTTATGCATATGTTAAGGGGGATAATTTTGTTGTCATAAAACATTGAAGGTACAAAAACTCTTGATATTTATATCACAAGTATCTCAGTGGTTTTAAGGAATTTTCATGAAGACGAATACTTACCCAAAACACACTTAACTCACGACGGTTGTGGTGACAAAAGGGTAGTAGGATTAGGTACTAGTCCAATGACTCTTCCTGAACCGGAGGTATCTTCCCAAGGAAAATTCCATAGTTAGAAATTAGAATTCCTTAGGAAAGATGGGGAATGGAATGTGAACGTAGCTGAAAGCCGACCAATTACTGATGCTAGTACTGGAACAATCAGAACAAGGTGCTAGTGATGATGTATTGGTAAGCATTGAAGGGGTTGAAGAATGAAAAAGAAATGTAAAGATAAAGGGTGTAAAGAAAGAAGCCCTCCTTACAACTTAGGTAGAAACCGGTTCAACTCATCTTGAAGAAAAAAGTATCATGAACCCAGTGATGCGATGCACAACCCCTCCCAGCCAACTCAAATATCTCTCAAAAGATATTTGTTTTAATTTTATGGAGTTCAACACGTTATATATTGGTTTATTCACTCTGAATAAATTGATATTGAAAAGGTGGCAATCCTCTCCAGCCTCCGCTCACCAAAACAAAATGCACTATTGAGTCTAGAGCCACGAGATCATCAAAAGTCTCATTAGGACACATTTTTAAAACAAGAAAGATTTCTATGAATCCTACGCAATATTCTTGTAATATTGCCAGAACATCTGAGTGATACGAAAGTATTATAATGAAGATGGAAATCCTGCTTGAGCCAACATCAAACAAGCTAATGGTAGGTGACACGTGCGGTTATTTAAGAACTAATCTTGTGATAACTGGAAAGAAACGATGGTTTGACTCTTAATTGAGATTATACTTGTTTTAGGGCCTTTACGAAAAATCCAAGTGATCTTGCTAGAACACTCAGAGTGACACTCTTTAGTATTCACAGTGAAGACTGGAAATCCTTCTAGTGTCAACATCAAACCGCACTGCGGTAGGTGACAAGCAAGATTCTATTAGAATCAAGCTCGTGACAAATGGAAAGCAACGAAGGTCAAAATCTTTATTGAAATTCACTTGTTCCAGGTTCATGAATTGACAGTGTCAATCATAAGGATATTTATTATCCAAATGATTCACTCTTTATGTATGCAGTCAGCTTTGGACAGTCGAATAAAGAGAACGGGTTTACCCGCGAAATCTTGTCAAGGAGATCTTTAATTAGAGCTACCTGTCACAAGTACGATATTTATTATCATCCAACAATCTTCACCGACCGGAGGTAAAATGCTACTGAATCAGAATAAAATGTCAAATCCATTTTATTCGTGTCTTATTATGTTGCTGCATTTGAAGACGGTGGCGTTGCGGTGTACCAAGATGAAGTCGTCCTCACATACTTATTCCTTCTGCATCAAATATTTCAGCAAAATTCAAGAAAGTCTAACCTAAAAGTCTTCCGTTATATCAACTCTGAAACTTTCAAGAATTCAACAAAGGATAAGTATGTGGGACATGAAGTCACGAAGAGACGAACATCACAAGAAGGCAAAGACTGCACTTGAAAGGCCAAAAAGAACATGCTCTAAGCCAAAGCCTGATGATAATTAACACATATTCACAAGAATGAAGAAAAGAAAAAGAAGTAAAGAGAAAGTGGACTACGAGCACGAGAACAAAGATCTAACATGCTAGACTAGGACTTTGTAATTTTGAGTGACCTCCCTTTACGGGGAGATTGTTGGAAATACGTTTTTCATATTTAGAAAGTCTCGGTCACTCCAACAATTTAGCTAAGGGCTCGTAGTATAAGTTAGTTATATTTTATGTTAGCTCGACCACTGAGCATGTTCATGGGCCGGAGGCCCAAGTCCACTAATGGACTTGGTTATATAAACCCCTTTCCTTCATGGAAAGGGGTGTTGGTTGTTTCATTTATTTCATATATTTCACACATTTTCTCTCATCTTTCTCTCTCTACTTTCTCTCACTAGAAACATCAACCCTCTTTTTTAAGATCATAGAATAGCAAGATTTTACAAATTTCATTTCGCAATATGAATCAGGGATTCAATTCCGCAATATGAATCAGATATTGTGAAATGTTCCTAAAATTGTGGATCTCGGATGTACTTGTTGATTTTCGAGATTTTAAGCCAAAAATGAAGAGAAACAATCAAAAATTTCGCGTTTTTTACAAATCCAAGTATCAAAAATCACTACCATTGCTATGTAGTCGATTTGTCTACTAACTAAACACCATAAAACGCAAAAAATTTGATGATTTGATCTCTGTATAGAAGAAAACTCACGAACACACTAACTATGAAGAACACGAATAAAGCAACTTTATTTCACCCCACAGCTCTTGATACCAATTGTAGAATCAAGATAATCTAAGATCTATCAAGTTGGGTTGTTGTTTCTAGAGAGAGAAACTAGGGAGGGAAAGATGAGAGAAATATGTGTTTATTATAAGAAAATGTGAAACAAACAACACCCCTTTCCATGAAGGAAAAGGGTTTATATACCTAAATCCATTAGTGGACTTGGGCCACCGGCCCATGAACTTGCTCATGGGTCGGGCTAATATAAAATGTAACTAAACTATACTACGAGCCCTTAACTATATTGTTGGAGTGACCGAGACTTTCTATATACGAAAAACGTATTCCCAACAACCGGTGATCTACTCTCCTCTTCCCAAAGGATGTCTCTTTATTATCAGGCCTAACAAGAGGACAATCAAGATCGTTCCTTTCGGACTCATCAAGATAAAGGCGCGGGTTCTCAGCTTGAGCTTGGTCGAGGTACTTAGGACATACAAAACTAGCTTTAACCTTAAAAAATGACCATGGTGCTATCATTCTCATGGTTTGAATGGATTAATTCGTTTTGTAAACAATTTTCTTCAAAAAGTCGACTTGTTCCTCAAGTTCTATTACTTTTTCAATATCTTTTTCATGTCTACTTTTGAAATCTTGTTTTAACTTTTCAACCTCTTGTTTCTTAACATCAAGAATTTTAGAAGAATCAGTGTTATTCATTGAAATCCTTTGTTCAAGTTCTTTGACTTTGGTTGTTGCAAGGTACGTTTTTTACGTTCATCAATTAAGGAAACATTATATTTACGTTTCTTGATTGGTAACAAAGCAAGAATATTGTTGTATTTATTTTCAAAATCGTCCTTTTTAGTGTCATTAAAATGCCCTTCGTACCCCTAAAGCTCTTTGATCATTTGCAGAAGCTAATCGCTATAGCTATCTATAGTCTTACTGGATTTTATTAGAGCAACTTTGCTTTCTTCAAAGTTTTGAGTGAGTGTCGTGTTTGACTCTTTGTAGTTTCACTGACATATTTTTGTAAAGAAGCAATTGAATTGGCAAGCACAACACGCTCCTCGTCATCATACTCATTTGCATGTTGATCATTCTTAGACTCATTATTGCACATGTCTGATGAAGCGGGTATGGTATTGCTATCAACATTTTCTGTCATACATGTGACAATAAGGGTTTTAGTTTGATCACTATGCTCATGCATATTGGCATTGGCAAACACTCTTATATTCATCATGGAGTACCTCTTCCAATGGATCAGAGTCAAAGACAGGACCATCATCATAGGAAGGTGTATTGTTGATGACGGTTTCAGAACTGATTCCTTGTTTGCCAGAGCTTCTGCTTTCTTTCCCATATATGGTAGTATCTTTCTGCGTACCATGCTTTGTGTTCCCGGATGTGTAGCTTTCATTCATATGACCCGATACTGTACCACAACCTGCCTTGAACCTTTTGCCTATCTCTTGTTCGTGAATTATTGTTTTGTTGACATAGGTTTCAATGAATACGATGTTCCTTGTGATCAAATCTTTGTAGGAGAGATCATCCATTCAATTATTCCTCTTGAATCACTCCCTTGTACGTGGAGACTTGATGAATTCAGAGTCAAATTGCATTGCAATTGTTGTCTTGAGTTCAGTTAAACTGGTCCGGCATTCACTACCAATGAGTCTTTGATTGACAAGATGTGTGTCAAGTTTATCCATGGTTTGGGTGAATGTTGTTGTGAATGTGCTAGTGGAGTCACCTAAGACTTACAAAACTCTTAAGAGGGACTCAAAAGATGATTGAAGTCCTTTAATACCGTTCATTGAACTTGCTCTCATTATACGTATCCACTCTTGTAGTCGTTCCTTATCGAGGTTTGTTACGTTTGAACTCTCAGCATACGTATTACTCTTTTCCATGATGATCGTTTTCTCTGTTGATGAAGTGACTTCAGATCATTAGTAAACGTGGTGTGATTAGGTTGTGGTTGAAAATCCGAAAATTCCGATTTTTTCTTAATCCGACAAAAAATTCTTCATTCTGATATAACGTCAGACTGAGAAAATTTTTGAATAGCCAAATTTTGAGATCGAGTTAGACATAGCCAAAAACTAGTAGGAAAAAGTTTGAAAAGTGAAAAATTTTAACGAAAAATAAAACTGAAAAAATTTAAATTTTGGGTCGAAAATTTTTTCGTATCGCCGAAATTTGAAATCGAAGCTTAAATGGCCTAAAAATGTTCTAGGAAAAAATTAAATTTTACTTGGGTTTTCCCGGAAAGTCTAAAAACAAATTGTGTAAACTATGCAACGGAACTAGTCTAGATACTGGCTAAGTCTAAAAATTTGTCGAACTAAAAACATGTGGCTAATCTCACAATGTCTGAAACATAATCTCTCAATATATTATGAATCTCGCAAAATATTTTTCTTCTAAATCTCGCAAAATATTTGTTCTAACTTTCGCAAAATATTTCGCAATAACAAAAAATTCCGCAATATAACAAAAAATTTCGCAATAACAAAAAATTTCTCAATATTGATTTCGCAATAAATCAAATCTCGCAATAATTAGGGTTTATAATTTCGCAATAACGTAGATTTTCGAGATTTTTCACCAAAATCGAGCCAAACGCCAAATTTGTTTATGTTTTTGACCATAACAAAAAACCCAAATCACCAACAAAAGGTAAGAGAAGGTTTTAACAAGTTTTAGACCATAAAAATAAGAATTTTTTAGGATATGGTTTGTTGATCTATAAAACCCACGAAATTTTATAAAACCACAAGCTTCAATCACCTATCTACTATCGGCTCTAATACCAATTGTTGTACCCATATAATAATCACTTCACCGTGATAGATCTAAGAAATAAGTAATAAAATATATGAAAAGAGATGTAGATCTAGACACAGAAAAGAGAGAGAATGGTTGAAAACTTGGGTGATATTAGATTGTAGAGAGAGAAACAAATGAACCAACCACTCCTAACATGCTAGGAGGTGAGTATATATAATTCTAGCTTACATGTAGCTTAATGGACTATATGTTGATGGGCCGGACTTGATCCATAAACTATAGAACCTAAGCATGGACTATTAGCTATTTTATCAAGCTCGTGATTCCCGACTATCCTACTACTTATTACAACGTTCTAATAAATGATACATAATAAACCTATGACCGATCATTCTTGTTTGACTCAATATTTAGAGGCCAACAAGCCGTGCAACTCATGATGTTTCCATCATCTCTCACTCGAGAAGCCAAGTCATGGCTAAACGAACTTAACGAAGGAACCAAACTTAACGAAGGAACCATCCAAACATGGAAAGGTCTTAGAACCGCTTTCATTAGCCGATTCATTCCTCCTGTCCTATTTGAAAAACTCCTCGGATAAATCCGAAGCTTTTCTCAACAAGATCGAGAAACTCTAACTGACGCATTGTTAAGAATGAAAGAACTCCTCAGAAACTTCCATGGTCATGGACTTAAGAAAGAAAGTATAATCAAGATTTTCTATCATGGTCTTGACGATACTACCCAAGATGCCTTGAACGCTGCAGAAGGCAGTATTTTTCTCTATAAAACCACAAACCATGCTTACCAAATTTTGGATGACAAAGTCTTACTCAAGCTTGATTGGTCCAAAATCAACAAAACCAAAAACCCTCGAAAAACTGTAGCTTTTGCCGAAGAAAGCAACAACTCAACCGACACCGAAAAAATTAGGACTCCATGGACGCCATGTCTCTTAAAATCGATAACTAATATAAAAAATGAAACAAATCTCGTGAATCATGCAACCACTGTGGAGGAAACCATCCTTCTAGTGACTATGATGACGATGATACACCCATGACGAAAGAAGAAGAAGCCAAATTTATGAACACCTTTCATCGAACTCGAATCTATAATGATTATCGCAATCGTGATCGTGATAATTAGAAATCATACGATAAACCAAGTTACAATCAAGACGAAAAGAAACCTACTCAAACCGAAGACAAACCTAATCTCGAAACCAAACTCGATAACTTCATTGAATCTCAAAGGAAAACCAACCTTTTCGTACGAGATACATTCACCAACCTCAAGACAAAATTTGAGACCTCAAACAAAAACCACCAATCTTCTATTCAAAACCTTGAAGCTAAGTTTGATCGATTTGCGGACAAAGAATCAAACCGTGCTTCTGGTTCTTTACCAAGAAACACTAACCCTAACCCTAAGAACAACAACAAATACCAACCACCGCAAGCTCGTAACGAGAATGTGAATGTCGTAT
The DNA here is from genome assembly GCA_025667525.1 of Glebionis coronaria. Lineage (NCBI taxonomy): Eukaryota > Viridiplantae > Streptophyta > Magnoliopsida > Asterales > Asteraceae > Glebionis > Glebionis coronaria. Next base: position 369,669,911 of record CM046875.1, read on the forward strand.
TCACTCGGAGTGGTTTATCTTACGAATCACCTTCCAAACCAACCCAAGATGTACGCATCGGAACACCACTCAGTAGTGAAGATGAAGAAGAGCCTCACCCACAAAAAACCAAAGCCACTGAAGATATTACACCAAACCCAAACCCAAAATCATACAAACCAAAAGTACCATACCCCCAACTATTATGTAAGCAAAAGAGGCAAGCTAAGTATGATAAATTCCTCGACTTAATTCAAGAAGTTCGAATCAATATGCCTTTAGTTGATGTTCTGGCTGGAATGCCAAATTATGGAAAATTTCTTAAAGAGCTTATTAAAAACAAACATAAGTTTGAAGATATTTCTTCAACTTTTCTCAATGATGATTGCCCTACCATTGTTTGAAACAAAGTACCAACAAAACTAAGAGATCCTAGAAGTTTTCTTATTCCTTGTACTTTCCATCAATCGTACTCATGCAACGCCTTGTCCGATATTGACGCTAGCATCAACCTCATGCCATACTCATTGTATGCAAAACTCTCAAAAGATGTTCTCAAACCCACCAAAATGATTGTTTGCCTTGCAGACCGGTCTTTTCAATACCCTATGGGTATAGGCGAGAACATGCTCGTAGAAGTCGAAAAAATTATTTTTCCCGTCGACTTTGTAATTCTAGAAATGGAAGAAGATAGAAAAGTACCACTCATTCTTGGTTACAACCGATGCTGTAATTCTAAGTTACAACCGATGTTGTAATTCAAGTAAAACAAAAACAACTTAACCTTGGAATTGGAGAAGATAGAATTTCATTTTCTATCGACGAAGCAATGAAACACTCATATTCTAATGATGATACTTGTTTTAGTATCGACGTCATTGACGAAATCGTTGAAGCCTATTTCGACGCTCTTCTTGATGAAGAAAGCGAAATTTTGTATTCTATCAAAGGAACTATCCTCGAAGAAGAACTTTTTTCCGAGTTTGACGCCTTCATAGCCGTTCACACGGACGAACCAATCGAGACCCCCGAGGAAGAAAAAGAAACACCTTTTGAAACCTTCACTTTTGAAACCGATTTCAAAGTCAAGAAATATGTGGAAGAACCTCCTACATATTTAGAACTTAAACCTCTTCCTGAACACTTGGAATATGCAGTTCTTCACGAAGAGAAATTACTTTCTTTAATTATCTCATCTCAACTTTCGGAAGAAAACAAAACCAATCTTTTCGAAGTTCTCAAGAAGCATAAACAAGATTTTTCTTGGAAAACTTTAGATATTCCTGGAATATCTCCATCATTTTGTCACTCTTGGATGACAAGTATCCTGTAGTACAAAAACAAAGGAGACTAAATTCTAATATGAAAGATGTTGTCAAAAAGGAAACAGTTAAACTCCTAAATTCTGGAATAATCTACCCAATCGTTGATATCCCATGGGTTAGTCCCATCCACTGTTAGGACCAAATACACACGAAAAACAAGGACGAATATCTAGATCTATGATGGTGACAAAATCTAAATGATGCGTGTGTTTGGTATGAGATGATGAACAAGATGATAAGAAGTAAAGATGAAGAACAATAAAGATTAAACAAAAAGAAGGATTAGATTAAGGAAGAAGAAAGAAATAAAAATACAAAGTGGGTGTTTTCCTAGTGAGAGAAACAAAAGTATCTTTCTTTCTCTAAATCAATCTAATGGAAACACACACACACAATTGAGAAGGTTGTTTCCTTTTATACTAAGAATAAAACTTGACAAAGACTTTCCTCATTTGTGTGTTCGGGACTAATTCCCGTTACATAAACAATATTAGCTTGGAACTCTCGACACCATTGAATAGCATTTTCCACAAGCTTCGCAATGGTATATTATATGACCATAACTTTAAATACGGCTAACAGTGTACCTAAAAAGGGAGGTAGATGGAGAGTTTGTATTGACTATCAGAAATTAAACGAAGCAACCGCGAAGGATCACATTCCTTTGCCATTTATGGATCAAATGTTAGAATACTCGCAGGAAATAAATACTTTTTGTTTCCTCGACGGTTTTTCTGGATACTTTCAAATACCCGTCAACCCTATGGATCAAAAGAAAACCACATTTACTTTTCCATTTGGAACTTACGCATATATGTGCATGCTTTTTGCCTTATGCAATGCACCTGCTACTTTTCAGAGGTGTATGATTGCTATTTTTCACGATATGATCGAGGAATTAGTCAATGTTTTTATGGATGATTTTTCCGTCTTTGGAAACTCTTTCGATACATGTCTTAGTAATCTCGACAAAATGTTAGCACGTTGTGAAGAAGCAAATCTTGTGCTAAAGTGTGAAAAATGTCACTTCATGGTTAAAGAAGGAATTATGCTTGGACACAAAGTGTCTGGCGCAGGCTTAGAAGTTGAAAAATAAAAGATAAGCGTAATCTCGAAACTCCCACCACCTACTAATGTTAAAGGCATTATAAGTTTTTTAGGTCATGCCGGATTTTACCGTAGATTTATTAAATATTTCACGAAAATTGGGAGACCATTGACCCAACTTCTAGAGAAAGAAAGAACATTCGATTTCAATGACTAATGCCTTCTAGCATTTGAAACTCTTAATGCAAAGCTTACATGCACACCAATCATCGCAATCGCTAATTGGAACCTTTCATTTATGCTTATGTGTGATGCAAGTGAATATTCCATTGGATCTGTCCTTGGACAAAAAGATGGAAAATAATTTCACCCTATGTATTTTTCTAGTAAAACTCTAAACGTCGCCCAACAACATTACACCATCACGAAAAAAGAACTTCTGGCTGTAGTCTATGCGTTTGATAAATTTCGAGCATACCTCGTTTTGTCCAAAGCGATAGTTTTTACCGATCACTCAGCTTTAAAATACTTGTTCAAAAATCAAGATTCCAAGCCTCATTTCATACGGTGGTTATTGCTTCTTCAAGAATTCGATCTAGAAATAAAAGATAAAATAAGGAGCAGAAAATGTTGCATCCGATCATTTATATCGCATTGTTTATGATGATTCAAGCGAGGATGAAATCGATGATGATCCCGACGAGTATATTACGCAAGTAAATACTAGTGATACACCATGTTTCACAGACTTTGCAAACTATTTGGCTCTAGGTATTTTACGAAAGGGAATGACATATTAACAAAAGAAAAAATTCTTCTCTGAACTCAAGAAATACTTTTGGGACGAACCTCATCTATTTAAAGTATGTCCCGATTAGAATGATCCCATGTTGTATTTTCGAATCTGAATCACGAAAAATTCTCGATGAATGTCATTACAGACCGATCGGAAGAGATTACGCCGTTAACAGAACTGCTAAAAAAGTGGTCAACGCAGGTTTTTATTGGCTCACAATCTTTAATGAAGCTCATACCTTAGTATGCCTTTGTAAAGCATGTCAAAGGACTGGAAACATTTCCAAAAGAGATGGAATGCCTCTTAATAATATCCAAGTCTGCGAAATATTTGACGTGTGGGGTATCGACTTTGTTAGCCCTAAAATGTGAGCGCCATTTAACCGAATTACATTAGTTTCATATGGGCAAAACATGGAGGGACTACTTTTGCTAAGTTGTCAAAGTCACTCCATGTCTAGCCTATGTATACCCCTCCATACTTCCATGGAGGGGTGAGGATTCTTCTTATTTGTGTATTTCACTTCTCTCTCTAAATACACACACTCATTTTTAAGCTTTATCTTTCTCTCTCTAAAAATGTCTAAATACTTCTTTTATCCTCCCCGACCTCCGGATCACCCCCTAAATAGCTTAGAATCTTATGATTAACAATTAGTATCAATCGCCATGGGGTAGTTTTGTGATTGGTTGTTGTGTTTTCATTTGATTTAATCCTTATTTCTTCCACGAATTCAAGATTTTTTTATGTTTTTTAATGTTCTTCAAGTCGTATAACTTCTTTATTCGTGTCGTAGTGATTTTGGTATCTTGGTTTTGGTTAAAACACAAACTTTCTTGGATCAAACATTCAAAACTTTCTTGTTTTTAATCACTCCGAAATTCCAGCAAGTTGAACCATCGAAAAGTACAAAGGAAGTGAGGCCAGATCGCACGAACCACAATGTTCTACTTTACGATCTAAGGATTCCGATACCTTATTCCGACGAGACATTCCGATCGTACATTGCGATCTGGGATTCCGACGGTTTCAAGGGATTTTTGAGTCGTTACTCTGTCCAATTTGTTTTAACCATATTTCGATCTAAACATTCCGACAGTGCATTGCAATCTAAGCATTCCGACAGGTAAATATTGTGATCTAAGCATTCAGACAGAAGGACATTCCGATAGCTTGATATTCGATAGAACCAAAATTCCTATAGAACCAACATTCCGATAGAACCAACATTTTGATACAATATTCCGATAGGTTATTCCGACAGATCATTCCGACAGCATTCTGACAGCCTACATTCCGACAGCCTACATTCCGACAACCAACATTCCGATGTACATTCCGATGGCACATTCCGATGGAAATTCCGATTACATGTTTAGCTAAATTTTGTTTGAGTATTTTTTAGACATAGCCACCATCTAGACTAGTTTCGGAATATCGTTTACACGAAGATAAAAAAAAGAGTTAAATTTTTTCCGTCAAGTAAATTTAAATTTTTTCCATACTAGTTTTAGGACATTTCTAGCTCAATTTCAAAATTTGGCGATACAAATTTTTTGGTCTACCGTTTTGTCGGACTGAGGAATTTATTGTCGGACTGAGAAAAATAGCAATTTTCGGAATTTCAACAACAACTCAATCACATCATATCTACTTAAGATCCATATTCACTTCATCATTTCATAGAATATTGAGATGGATTCTACTGCAGAATACCGTGTGACGAACAACAACATAATGGTGGCGGGTAACAAAGAGAGATCACCAATGCTTGTGGTCGGTCGATATGCTCAATGGCAATCACGTTTTCTTCGTTATCTTGATACAAGACCTAATGGTGATGCATTGAGGCAATGTATTAACAATGGACCATATGTTTTCTCCGATATCACTGTTCCTCTTACACCAACCACTGACACTACCACAGAAGTACCCGCAACCACAAGAAAAGAAACTTTATCTGTTCTTACACCAGAGAAGCGTGCTTGGTATGATGCAGAAAAAGAAGCGATCTATATGATTCTAAGTGGAATTGGAGATGATATTTATTCCACGGTTGATGCATGCCCTACGGCACAAGAAATGTGGACGGCTATTGAACGCTTGCAACAAGGAGAATCACTCAACAAGCAAGATGTTAAAACTAACTTGTTTTGGAATTTTGGTAAGTTTACTGCATTTGATGGAGAATCAATTGAGTCTTATTATTCACGATTCTACAAGATGATGAACGACATGACAAGAAACAACCTGGAGGTCTCCACCATGCAAGTCAATGTGCAATTTCTTCAGCAACTTCAACCATAGTGGACACGTTTTGTTACTTTGGTGAAACAACAGAAGCAGTTAGACAAGGTAAACTATCACACTCTCTTTGATATCTTGAAACAATTTCAGCATGAGGCAAATGAAATTCGAGCTGAACGAGTTGCAAAGACGGCTCATCTACTTGCTCTAGTGTCTACCACTCAAGATCGTCGATCTCGTACTCCAAAGTCATATTCCATTCAATCATCCTCCCCACGATATTCCACATCATCCAAGTCTTCATCATCCACAAGATCATGCGGCAAAGAACCAAGAGCACCATCACCACCATCTGAGTCATCATCTGAAGAGGATAGTGATGAAGATCAAGCTCAGAAGAATCGGGAAATGAAATAACAAATTTCTTTCATTATGAAGACCAACAAGAAAATCTTCGAACCCACCAACAACAATCTTCGAACATCATCCAACACAAAGAACCAATATGTTGAGAACCCTTCAAGGTATGACACACGTCGACGTGGTGAAAGTCCTTCTAGGTATGATCGACATAATCCAACACATCTTGAGGGTTCTGCAAGGTATGATCGACAAACTGCCAAGTAAGATACTCAGAGGATTGTTGCTGCTACTGGGAATAGGGAAACTGTTGGAACGCAAGTGGTTCAACAAAGTGGGATTCAGTGTTATAATTGCCAAGGTTATGGGCATATGGCAAAGGAATGCAGAAAGCCGAAACAGGTTAGGGACTCTAGCTATCATAAAGAGAAGATGTTGTTATGCAAAAAGATGGAAGCAGGGGTCAAATTATCAGCTGAGGAAGGAGCAATGCTTGATGATACTAATGATGAAGCCTCCGACCAAGAATTAGAAGCACATTACTCGTACATGGCAAAGGTTGACGAAGTTCTTAACGTCACTGAAGATGACAATGGACCTATCTTTGACACTGAACCACTCGATAAGGTACACACCACTGATGAATATAATGTGTTTGGTGATACTCATGAGCATTGTAAGCTACCCAATGCCATTAATGACACATGTATGACGGAAAAGGTTGATAATAATACCACACCGGATTCATCAGACATGTGCAATAATGAGTTTGAGGATGATCAACATGCAAATGAGTATGATGATGAGGAGCGTGTCGCGCTTGCTAATTTAATTGCCAGTTTACAAAAAGATGTCAATGAAACTAGAAAAAGTCAAAAGCAATTAAAGAAGGCAAACGCAACGCTCACTCAAAAATTTGAAGAATCCAAAGCCGCCCTAATTACATCTAGTGGGACCATTGAACACTATAAAGATGAGCTTCTTTAGAAAACCAAAGAACTTGAGGGATACAAGGTTAGTGCGTTAAAAAGTCAAAAGGACGATCTTGAAAAGATATACAACGAAACTCTTGAGTTATTAACCAAAGAGAAACGTCAATTTAATGTTTTGTTAATGGATGAACGTCAAAAAACGTACCTTGCTACCACCAAAGTTAACGAACTTGAACAACGGCTTTTGATGGATAACACAGAGTCTGCTAAAATTCTTGATGTTAAGAAACAAGAGGTTGAAATGTTAAAACAAGATTTCAAAAGTCGACATAAAAAAGATAGTGAAAAAGTAACGGGACTAGAAAAACAAGTCAAATTTTTGAAAAAAGTTGTTTATAAAACACATGACTCTATTCAAACCGTAAGAATGATAGCACCTCCGTCTATGTTTAAGGGTCAAGCTAGCTTTGCAAGTCCTGATTATCTTGCCCAAGCTCAAGCTACGAACCCGCACCTTTATATGGATGAGTCCGAATGGACCGATCCTGAATATCCTCTTGGTTATGATGAGACATCCCTTTGGGAAGAGGAGAGTAGATCACCGGTCAATAAAGAGTTTGTGAAACCATATAATTATGCTTATGAGAATAGTCTATATGGTCTTTTCACTACACAAAAACAAAAGTATCGTGAGGAATTGTTTTTAGAATGCAAACAAAGAAGAATTTAATGGAAGAAAGCTTTTGCTACTAAGAAAACAAACGTTTCTAAGTTCATCAACTACTTGCCTCTTGGTGCTTCTAAAAGCAAAAGTAGGCAGACATTTGGTTTTCTACAACATTACATTGATAATATTAAATCCATTGTTGACAATGAATGGAAACAACGAGAAAATGACGAGTGGAAAAAACCGATTCCTCAAGATATAACTGTGCTTATCAAACAAATCATAATACCGAACACGGCCACATTAAAAGAAAATATGCTTGAATTTGAAAGATTAATTCGGTGTGAAATGTTTGATGATTTAAAATATGTTGAGTATATTGAGAAAGAAATTGAAGATCTTCAAATGGACAAGTCCGTTTTTTTAGATTAATATGATTTTACTCTTAGAAGAATGTCTCTCCAAAGATATTTGGTGTGTTACTCTTCAATCTTGTGCTGATATCGATGAATATTCTGATGTTGCATGCAAATATCTTGATAAAATCAAAGATTGTGAGCGTCTTGAACTTGAGCTTTTGAAATGTAAAAAAAATGTTGATAAAAAGGCTTTTGAGTTACTTCAACACAAAACTGATTTCCTTCAAAAACAATGTCATTCTCTTGAACTTGCTTTGCAAAAAGACGTTGGTAGTTTTCCACATGATAATAACTTGCAAGAAAAACTTTCCAAAACGTATCGAGAAATGAATGAGCTGAATTTGGAAATTAAAGGGTTGAACGCTGAGTTACAAGACAGGGAAACAACGATAGCAGAGTTGCAGAAACTCGTTCCTAAGATGGGTGGGAAAGTTGTGGAACCTAGCGTTAAGAAACCTGTTGTTAGACAACCCAATGCCTCTAAAGTAAATAGATCCTCTATTTTGGGAAAACCATCTGCTTTATCTAATTCCTCGTTTGCAAAACCAGTGTTTGCCCCCAAGATGGATGGAAAGGAAAGGTTCCCACAGAATCAACCCATAAGGAATACTATAGCACCAAGCGTTAAGCACAATAATGTGATTAACCCAAGGATGTATATAATGCCCACTAAGCCCACAAACAAAGTTACTCAATTGCCTCAGATTTCTAGAAACACTAATATTCGTGTGTCTTCTACTACAGGAATAGTTTCCACTACTAGTGTTAGCCGGCCTCAGCTTAAGCGCACTCAAGTGAATGATAAGGTCTGGAAACACAAGAATCAAGGGAAGATGAAGGAAGTAGAAGAACACCCTAGGAATTTGAATGTTTTTAAGAATGAAAAGTCTGTAATCGCATGTAATGATGATTTGAATGCTGTGAATGATTTGAATGCTATGAATGTGAAATTTGTTTGTGTCAAATGTGGAAAGTGTGCTAATGCTAATCATTCTATGTGTGCTATGAATAAAGTCAAAGGCGTAGATAGTAGAACTAAGAAGCAAGTTGCAATGCCTATTAGAGCTAGTAAACCCAAACGCAAAGTGAACCATTCTGGTGCAACCCCCACTAAGAAAAGTAATGCATCGGACTCCACCACTAAGAACCCTAGAAGCAGAATTAGAGAATTATATGAGTCTATTAACAAGTCGTGGAAATGGTGGTTTGCTAATCAATGTCCTCCAGGATATAAATGGATGCCTAAAGTTAGGACAAAAAATGTGACAATGAGTGTTAGTATGCCTTTAAATGTTGCTAAGGACACTAATGATTCTACAATCACAACTACTGTGGTATCGAATTTACCAAATTCTCCATCGTATTCTAACTCTTCTGCAGGTGATAAAAATAATTCTCTTCATACTGGACTCCGGATGCACGAAGCACATGACGGGGAATCTCAAGCTTCTAATTAACTTCGTGGAGAAGTTCCTGGGTACGGTCCGATTCGGAAATGATCAATTTCCACCGATCCTAGGATATGGAGATTTGGTTCAGGGGAATATTACAATCAAAAGGGTATACTACGTCGAAGGGCTCAATCACAATCTTTTCTCGGTTGGTCAATTCTGTGATGCGGATTTGGAGGTTGCTTTCAGAAAGAAGACATGTTTTGTTCGTGATTATGATGGGAATGACTTACTTACCGGTACACGGGGTACTAATCGATACACAATTTCACTTCAAGACACAACTTCATCAACTCCTATTTGCTTCATGGCTAAAGCTTCAACGACTCAGGCATGGTTATGGCATCAACGTTTATCTCATCTTAATTTTGATACCATCAACTTGCTTTCCAAGAAAGATATTGTGAGAGGCCTTCCAAGTTTGAAATTCATCAAAGATCATCTTTGTTTTTCTTATGAGCTTTGTAAAGCTAAACGAAGTAGCTTCAAAACAAAGACTACACCAAGCTCTAAAGGACGGTTAGATCTTCTTCATATGGATCTGTGTGGTCCCATGCGTGTTCATAGTATCAATGGAAAGAAATATATTCTGGTAATTGTCGATGATTACTCAAGGTACACATGGACTCACTTCTTGAGATCCAAGGATGAAACACCCGAAGTTCTCATCAGCTTTCTTAAACTAATACAACGTGGTCTTCAAGCTCAAGTCAAAGTGGTTCGTACTTACAGAGGTACAGAATTTTTGAATTCAAAACTGAGAAACTATTTTGAAGCCGAAGGAATTGAACATGAAACATCTATTGCTCGAACACCCGAACAAAACGGCGTTTTTGAAAGACGAAACCGTACGTTAGTTGAGGCTGCTCGAACATTATTATCCGCTTCAAAACTTCCACTATACTTTTGGGCTGAAGCCGTGTCAACCGCATGCTACACACAAAACTGTTCCTTAATTATCCCAAGACACGAAAAGATACCATATCACATAATTCATGATCGAAAACCATCACTCAAACACCTTCATGTTTTTTGATGTACTTGTTACATTATTCGAGATGGTGAAAATTTGGATAAGCTGAAAGAGAAAGGTGATGCATGTATTCTTGTGGGATATGCAACTCAGTCTAAGGGATATAAAGTATACAACAAGAGAAAAAAATTGATTCTCGAGACCATTCACGTTCGATTTGATGAATTACAAGAAATGGCACTTGAACAAAACAGTTTAAGTCCGGATCCACAACGACAAACGACTTCCGTTCACAACCGCACGGAACTCAGAACTCAAGACCACAGCAATGAACCGTCAAGTTCAACGCTGGTTCTAGAAAATGTTCCTAGAGCTGATATGACAGTCGACACGACAATTGAAGAGTTGGAAATTTTATAGGACCAATGTATGATGAATATTTCACGGGGGAGAAACAAGTTGTATCAAAGTCTTCCGTTGTCACTCATGATAAGAATGATGATACCGATCATCGTCAAGAAAAGGATACAACTTCATCTACTTCAACACAGGTTGCTGCAGATTTACCTCCTCAGAATATTACTTCAACAATCGATCCTACAACATCCACAACTCTTGTCATTGCTCCAGAGAACACAAATCAAGCAGACAATGCATTATCTGACGAAGACGAATTTATCAACCCATTCGGTACACCGGTACATGAAACTGGAGAGTCTTCTACTCGCCATGTTGATCCGTCAAATATGCATACGTTCTATCAACGACATCCTTCAACACATCATTGGACCCGAGATCATCCTTTGGTTCACGTAATTGGAAACCCTTCACAGCCTGTTCGTACAAGACGAAAACTAGCAACCGATGGTGATGTTTGTATGTTCGCACTCGCAGTGAGTACAGCTGAACCGAAAAACATCAAAGAAGCCATGGCTGATCATGCTTGGATCGAATCGATGACGGATGAACTTCAAAAATTTGAATGACTTAAAGTCTGGGAACTTGTTGAGAGACCATACGATGTGATTCAATTAAATCTTCGTGGGATCTGGAAAAACAAGATGGATGAAGAGAATACGTTCATCACGAACAAAGCTAGGCTAGTGGCTAAGGGGTATGGCCAGAAAGAGGGAATTGATTTTGAAGAATCATTTGCACCAGTTGCTCGTACGGAAGCGGTCAGGATTTTACTTGCTTATGATGCACATAAGGGATTCACTATCTATCAAATGGATGTAAAGAAAGCATTTCTTAACGGTCCTTTGAAGGAAGAAGTCTATGTCACGCAGCCGGAAGGATTCGCCAATCCTCATTATCTTGACAAGGTGTATCGTCTCCACAAAGCACTATATGGACTAAAGCAAGCTCCAAGGGCGTGGTAAGACGAGCTCTCCAAATTTCCAGTATCCAAAGGTTTCTCAAAAGGTTCCATTTATTTAACTTTGTTCACTTTTAAATATGGGGATGACATTTTGCTTGTGCAGATTTATGTTGATGACATTATTTTCGGGTCTACAAACCTAAAACTTTCCAAATGGTTTGAAAAAGTAATGCACAGCAGATTTGAAATGTCTATGATGGGCGAAATAAAATTCTTCCAAGGAATTCAAGTTCACCAATCCCCATTGGGACACCATTATCAATCACATCCCTATATGCTGATTTGGAGGGATTACCCCTAGATCAAACGAGATAGCGTTCCATGATCGGGTCCCTCATGTACATGACAACAAGCAGACCTGATATTCATCATGATACATCTTATTGTGTACGATATCAAGCACAACCCACTGAAAAACACCTCAAGGAGTTTAAACGGATCTTTCGGTACCTAAAGAATACCATTCACATGGGACTCTAGTATCCGAGGGAAACTGGTTTCTTTCTAACGGCCTATTCAGATTTTGATCATGCAGGGTGTCTTGATACACGTAAAAGTACTTCTGGTGGTGCACAATTTCTAGGTCAAGATAAGCTTGTGGGATGGTCTTCCAAGGAGCAGGATTGCACATCATTGTCATCAGCCAAAGCGGAGTATGTGTCTCTATCTGCGTGTTGTGCTCAAAATCTTTGGATGAGAACACAACTCACGGATTATGGCTTCCACTTTGATAAAGTACCTATGTACTGTGACTCAAAGTCCGCCACAGCCATCTCCTGCAATCCGGTCCAGCATTCCCGCACGAAGCACATTGATGTCAGATATCACTTCATTAAGGAACACGTTGAAAGGGGTATTGTTGAGTTATACTTTGTTGGAACTGATTACCAATTAGCCGACTTTTTTACGAAAGCTCTGTCGAAAGATAGATTTGAGTACCTCGTTAGGAAAATTGGTATGAGATGTTTGACTCCAGCAGACCTGGAGATTTTGGCAATGGTGCCTGCTTGATTTATCTATCAAACATCAACCTGTAAATATCTTTGAAAAAGCAAAATACAAGAATATAAAACATATAAAAACAAAACAAAAAATTAAAAAATCTTTCAAAATCCAATTCTCGACATGTCTTTCAGTATCGATAATATGGACGTACCTAGAAATGTCGCTCAATAACGACACGAGTGTGTACATAAAGCTCGAATGAAAGTTGTAAATATTTTTCAAAACATGTCATTTCTTCTTTTAATAAATGAAATTTTCTATTTTGGACAATATTTCCAAAAAACGGGTAGAGCAATCTATCACGGGTTGAGCTTGTCACAAAATATTCCATGTTTTGAGCTCAACACAATGGCTTGTAATCACTTTCAGATTGCAACCCGGATCAATATTCACGGGGGAGTGTACGATTTAGTGCGCTTACCCTCAGCAAAAGAAGAGAAATCTTCTTACACTTGAGTGGATTCGTCAAGACATTCGAAGTCTATGAACTCAAGTTTATGCATTAGAAAAACCTCTTCGAAAAAAAGAAATAGGATTTTTCAAAAAGCGTTGAACACAATTTTTTCAAGAATTTTTCAATGATTATTCAAAATATTTCAAAAATTGCGTGTTCAACAAATCCCATCCTCAAAAAGAGAAATGTGGATCACATCCTCAAAATGACAATTCAATTGGATCAATTTTTGAGGGGGAGCTTTCCAAAATTTATGCTAAGTTTGACACATCTTTCTCTTGAAGATTTTCAAGACTATTTTTCAAAATATATTTTAATCAAATTTGGTATCTCTAATATCAAAACATTTTATATATTAGAGATAGGGGGAGAAAATGTGATTAAAATGTGATCTTATATAAGACTCAAGCACTTTAACTCTTACCTACATGTGCGCAACACTTTCGATTATCGATGCACATGTGAAGGGGGAGAATTTCTGAAACGACAAAACTAGCAAGGTGTTAAATGTTGTTCAAACACTTTGTTAGAATTTAAAGTGGTTTTCATGGTTACGATCAAATACCAACAACATCTTTAATTCACGACGTTATTAGTGTCAAAAGGGTGGTTAGGTTTAAGTCCTATGATCCAACCAGAACCGGAGGGATCTTCCTAGGGACAATCCAATAGATTATTAGAAGTCCTTAGGAAAGATGGAGTAGAATGTGAACGTAGCTGAATGCCGACTAAGTACTGATACTAGCACTAGAACAATCACAACAAGGTGCTAGTAATGATGTCTTGGTAAGCATTAAAGGGGTTGAAGAATGAAAAAGAAATGTAAGGATAAAGGGTGTAAAGAAAGAAGCCCTCCATACAACTTAGGTAGAAACCGGGACAACTCATCATGAAGACAAACTCATCATGGACCCAGTGATGTGAAACACAACCCTTTCCTAGCTACTCAGACTTCTCTCAAAAGAAGTTTGTTTTATTGTCACAGAGATCAACACGATTTCTATTAGCTTTCTCATTCCGAGATAGTTGATATTGAATAGGTGGCATCTGCTCCAGCCTCTGACCACTAAAAGTGCACAAATCGAGTCTAGAGCCAAGAGATCAATCAAATCTCGTTAGGACACACGGATGAAGATCAACAGAGTCCTACGCTATATCCTTGTGATATTGCTAGAACACTCAGAGTGATAAAATTTAGTATTCACAATGATGAGTGGAAATCCTTCCAGTGTTAACATCAAACAGCACTGCGGTAGGTCATATGCAAGATTCTTTATGAATTGAACATGTGTAAAACTAAAAAGCAATAGTGGTTTGATTCTGAATTGATTCAAACTCGTTTCAGGTTTCTACGCAATATCTTTATGGTCTTGCCAGAACATTCAGAGTGATATTCATTAATATTCACAATGACGAATGGAAATCTGATACAAGAGATTTTACTAGTTGAAAGTTTGATTCTCGGTATCTCCTCGAATTGATCTCGGCTCTAAGTGGAATGATTTGTTCTTGGTTAATAAAAAGGTGATGGTTTGTTAATCTAATTGAAATTAATAACAAGTAATTAAGTGTCGAAGAGTAAAATTAAAGCTTTAAAAATATTAAACTAGATTAACAAGTTAAAACTAAATGTTTGAAAACTTAAAGGCAAAATGAGAAAATTACTTGAATACTTAATACAACTAACACTTAAAACTTTGTAAAACTTTAAAACTTAGTCTATCGGAATTTATAATTGCAAAGCTGTCGGAATGTCAAAATCATGCCCATCGGAATATAACTAAAACAACCCATCGGAATGTCAAAGTGGAGTCCATCGGAATGTCCATGTTAGTTACCATCGGAATATTCAAAATCAAGGCTGTCGCAATTGTGGGTGTCGGAATGAAGCGGTCGGAATGTAGCTATCGGAAAGTTCTAGATCGGAATGTGGTTAATTAAAACTGACCAGAGTTTTGACTTAAAAAGGACCTTAACCCCGTCGGAATGTGCGATCGTAATAAGCGATCGCAATCCAGATCGGAATAAGGGGGAATTACTACCCTATCGCAAAGTAAAACCCTTAAGGGTTATTGCGATACAAACACGAGAACCCGTCGGAATGTGTCTAAGCCCTTGGATTGCGATGGGAGCAAAACTAATCCGAAAATGGTGAAAAGCTAAAACTTGAAATAAGCACGAATAATAAGCTATTTTAACCGAGACTTAAACACTTCAAAAAGATTAAATTTGACAACTTTTGAAAACGTAAATCATAAACTTTATGAAAGGAACTTTTAAATGACTAAAACTTATATGAAAGCCGAAAACAATAAGCCAAAACAAGAAATAAGCTAATAAGCATTAAGAGCCTATAGCTTATACGTGTATGAGCTTAAGAAGAAACAGGAAAGATTAAACTTGATCACGAACTCATTCAATAATCCAAAACGTATGAAATGAAACAATCGGATCAAATGATTAAGGAAATCTGAGAAATGAAGAAAAAAGATTAAAGAACTTAAAAGCTTAACTTGAATAAGATTAATGAAATCCAAAGTACAAAAAGCTTAAAACTTGAAAGATGAAAACAAAGAAGAAATTTAGTGAGAGAAAGTTTGGAACTTTCTCTCTCTAAAACTAGAGAGAAATGAAAAAACTAAAGAACTAACTAACTAAGTGTCCCTCAAAATTGTGAAGTGGAATCATATATATAGGCAAGTCTTGTGGGCTTTGTGAATGGGCTTGGTTTTGGGCTTCTTTTCTTCTTTCTTCTTTAGTCTTCACGCTTCCTTAAATAAACGTTTCCGACTTTGGATTTTTAGAAGTGTTGGTGAATAATTCCAACTCGTCTTATAATCTTTTGTTTAATAGACTCGAGTTCTTCGACATATATGAATCTTCCATCTTTGGCTCTATTCTTCGATAAATCTTCAAATAGGCACAATGACTTCAAATCTTTTGCATCTCTTGGATAGTAGACTTCGTCTTGAGTCTTTTTCCTCGATAAAACCCGTGCAATCCCATGTTTTCTTCAATATTCATCCGGTTGACTCTGAAAACACAATAAACACAAAAACCACGCATAATTCCAAACAAATGATATTAAATACGCGTTTTGGTCTTGTTTTAGCCAGAAATAAGTGGTAAAAGGATGGGTGTTTTCACACCTATCAAATCCCCTACACTTAACCATTGCCACGCCCTCATGCAATGCTTAGTGACAAAGCACATTTACACTTTTCTCATAATCAATCAACTTTAGCCTTATTAATATACTACTAAACAAAAATGAGAGTACTAAGAGAAATTAAAACTTTAAAGTAAACAAAAGGATGGAAATAACTTGCAAAGAGATCAAGGACTTGCATTAGGGCTTTGGTGCTGCGAATATTTATCACCCTCAAGTTTCACGTTCCCCAAACTAAGCTTAAAAACGAGATCATTGTTATTATAAGTTAGCAAATCAAACACTTACACACATGGCTTAATTAAATGCTTAAACTTCCTTATTACTAGGTGTATCTCTTATATTTTATTTTTGTCTTAGAATGATCATGAAGATGCATTTTTGGACTTATTTCGATAGTTTATTTAGGCTGAAAGCAAAGTAGGACTATTTGATCAATAGTTAGCTAAAGGACAAAATCTCTTAAAACTGCTTCTCGGGATATCAAAAAGTTCATATCTTGGCATAACTTGGTTCACGATTTGAGACCTTTCTCGGGCCGATATTTGGCATGTACTTCATACTTCATATCTTGAGAGACGTTCTTGAGATAATGGTCTTCTCATCGTAATAGAGTTTCTTCACTTGGAGACTTTTGAGGGGTACTCCAACTTTGTTGACCACGACTTCGTGATTATTTCGTCAATCTCTAATTGGGATTTTGAGATACAACGATCCGCCTCCTTTTCGGACTTGGATCTATTTATCCTCATACCTTGTTAGGGTCTTTTCGGATAGACTTCTCCATGATCTTTATGGGAGTTGATTGCTTTTCGTCGTGAGTCTCAATCCTTCATATTGATTTTGGGAATAATGCTTTTCACATCACTTTGGATCTTCAGCAATAAAATGGAATCCTCATGCCTTGTTAGGGCCTTTTCGGACTCGCCAATCTTCGCGCCCCGCTTCATAAGTTATGCCTTGGCTATGAACTCTTATCATTACCGAGCAACTTTTAAACGATCTTGGGCTAGAAGCTAAGTAACTTTTCAAATCGTACGACCATACTTATTGCAGATAAATTATTAGCAAGTGATGGGAGAATAGGCAAATAATTACACCAAGTGAGCTTGCGCAAGAATACCGACTTATAATTGACTCTATCATTTCTCGTCCTCCACAATTTAAAATCTCAAGTAATGAGACTCGTGGATACTTAGCCTAATAAACCAATTAAGGTCTAAATGGTTAAGGATACTAGCTAGAATAAACTTGGATAAGTCTATTCGGGTTGAGTCAAAATAATCGCAACGGGCCTAATATGTCAAAGACTTCTAAACTAGCTACACCACTTTATTAATATTTTTGACTTTATTGCGGGATATATACATATGAAAGCAACGATAAAAATTTAAAAATTACGACTAAATGGCCAAATTTAATTAAAAATTTGAAAATGTTGAAAAAGATGATTTTCCGGTTAAATGAAGGCATTTTCATGGAAAAGTCTACTTAAAACTTCGATAGAAGTCCCCCTACACTTAAGATAAACATTGCCCTCAATGTTTAAGCATGTGGGAAAAGTCTCCCCTACACTTATGACATTGAGCACGTTGGTTAACTCGAGTTAAGGAAGAGACGACTAAAGTGATCAATTTCAAATGTGAGTATGAAGAAAATTGAATCACGAAAGTTTGAGAGATAGAACCGGATTTCGGATAACACGGGAGCACGGTTCATCAAAGGTTCCAAGAGTGCATTCATCCCTGTAATCACATCACCACACAAAAACAAACACCTATACAGGTCCCCCTACACTTAGGAGGTAAAAACAGAAAAGGATAGATACTCGGGTTGCCTCCCGAGGAGCGCTTGTTTTTGATAACCGAGTCACGAGCCTGACTCGACCCAAAATTAGTTCATGGGGAACGTGGTGAGAGATGGAATCATCTCATGAGAGATGTCCTCACCAAAGTACAGCTTCAGACGCTGACCATTCACCTTGAAATTGGGCCCATTTGGCTGAGAAAGCTCAATGGTCCCATATGGAAAGACTTTGGCGACGGTGAATGGGCCAGACCAGCGGCTCTTCAACTTTCCAGAGAAGATCTTCAACCGAGAGTTAAAAAGTAAGACTTGATCACCAACGTGGAACTCTCGGTTTTTGATTTTTGCGTCATGAAGGATCTTCATCTTCTCCTTGTAGATCAGCGAGTTCTCATAAGCGAGTCCCCGACAGCGGCGCCATTTGATACAAGAGATTTTACTAGTTGAAAGTTCGATTCTCGGTATCTCCTCGAATTGATCTTGGCTCTAAGTGGAATGATTTGTTCTTGGTTAATAAAAAGGTGATGGTTTGTTAATCTAATTGAAATTAATAACAAGTAATTAAGTGTCCAAGAGTAAAATTAAAGCATTAAAAATATTAAACTAGATTAACAAGTTAAAACTAAATGTTTGAAAACTTAAAGGCAAAATGAGAAAATTACTTGAATACTTAATACAAATAACACTTAAAACTTTGTAAAACTTTAAAACTTAGTCTATCGGAATTTAGAATTTCAAAGCTGTCGGAATGTCAAAATCATGCCCATCGGAATATAACTAAAACAACCCATCGAAATGTCAAAGTGGAGTCCATCGGAATGTCCATGTTAGTTACCATAGGAATATTCAAAATCAAGGCTGTCGCAATTGTGGGTGTCGGAATGAAGCGGTCGGAATGTAGCTATCGGAAAGTTCTAGATCGGAATGTGGTTAATAAAAACTGACCAGAGTTTCGACTTAAAAAGGACCTTAACCCCGTCGGAATGTGCGATCGCAATAAGCGATCGCAATCCAGATCGGAATAAGGGGGAATTACTACCCTATCGCAAAGTAAAACCCTTAAGGGTTATTGCGATACAAACACGAGAACCCGTCGGAATGTGTCTAAGCCCTTGGATTGCGATGGGAGAAAAACTAATCCGAAAATGGTGAAAAGCTAAAACTTGAAATAAGCACGAACAATAAGCTATTTTAACCGAGACTTAAACACTTCAAAAAGATTAAATTTGACAACTTTTGAAAACGTAAATCATAAAATTTATGAAAGGAACTTTTAAATGACTAAAACTTATATGAAAGCCGAAAACAATAAGCCAAAACAAGAAATAAGCTAATAAGCATTAAGAGCCTATAGCTTATACGTGTATGAGCTTAAGAAGAAACAGGAAAGATTAAACTTGATCACGAACTCATTCAATAATCCAAACCGTATGAAATGAAACAATCGGATCAAATGATTAAGGAAATCTAAGAAATGAAGAAAAAAGATTAAAGAACTTAAAAGCTTAACTTGAATAAGATTAATGAAATCCAAAGTACAAAAAGCTTAAAACTTGAAAGATGAAAACAAAGAAGAAATAGTGAGAGAAAGTTTGGAACTTTCTCTCTCTAAAACTAGAGAGAAATGAAAAAACTAAAGAACTAACTAACTAAGTGTCCCTCAAAATTGTGAAGTGGAATCATATATATAGGCAAGTCTTGTGGGCTTTGTGAATGGGCTTGGTTTTGGGCTTCTTTTCTTCTTTCTTCTTTAGTCTTCACGCTTCCTTAAATAAACGTTTCCGACTTTGGATTTTTAGAAGTGTCGGTGAATAATTCCAACTCGTCTTATAATCTTTTGTTTAATAGACTCGAGTTCTTGGACATATATGAATCTTCCATCTTTGGCTCTATTCTTCGATAAATCTTCAAATAGGCACAATGACTTCAAATCTTTTGCATCTCTTGGACAGTAGACTTCTTCTTGAGTCTTTTTCCTCGATAAAACCCGTGCAATCCCATGTTTTCTTCAATATTCATCCGATTGACTCTGAAAACACAATAAACACAAAAACCACGCATAATTCCAAACAAATGATATTAAATACGCGTTTTGGTCTTGTTTTAGCCAGAAATAAGTGGTAAAAGGATGGGTGTTTTCACACCTATCAAAATCCTTCTAGTGTCAACATCAAACAGCGCTACGGTAGGTGACTTGTGAGAT
This sequence comes from Glebionis coronaria, assembly GCA_025667525.1. NCBI lineage: Eukaryota > Viridiplantae > Streptophyta > Magnoliopsida > Asterales > Asteraceae > Glebionis > Glebionis coronaria. The sequence continues at coordinate 369,690,125 of CM046875.1, forward strand.
TCTTATGAATCAAGCTTGTGTCAACTGGAAAGCAACAATGGTAAGATTCTTTAAGAATCACACCTGTTCCAGGAATTTGAATTGACGACTTTAATCAAGCGGATATCTATCCAATTGATTCACTCTTTATGTTCGCAGTCTTGCTTTGAGACGGTCGAGTAAAGAGAACGGCTAGTACAGCCGTGAAACCCTGTCAAGGAGATTCTTAATTGAATCTACCTGATCACAGGTATGATATTTAATATCGTATAACGGTCTTCACCGACCGGAGGTTAAACGCTACCGATTTAGGACGAATGTCAAAGCCCTTCAGTCCATGTCCATGTTTTGTCTCGAGAAGGTGGCGTCACGGTGTACTCGGCAAAGTCAAAGATTCAAAACCACATACTCATGCCTAAAGAAATATTCAACAATTAATAGTGTGAGCATGTGGATGGAGACACAAGATTGCAAGATGGCAAAGACAAGTCAAGGATGATTTGAAGATCTCAAGATCAAAAAGGACAAAGTCGAAAGACAACGACAAAGGATCGAAGATCACAGCATGAAGAAACAAGACTACTATTACATGTTCAAGACTCATTTATAGCGAGATTAGTAATCTCTACAATTCTCCAAATGACCAAGGGTAATGACCTCTCATAAAGGATAGTGACCTCACATTGGGGGAGATTGTTAGCCTCAAAATATTGAGTCAAACAAGAATGCTCGGTCATATGTTTATTATGTATCGTATTTTAGAACGTTGTAATAGGTAGTATGTTAGTCGTGTATTATAGGCTTAACTTTAAGCTAAGGTTCATTTATAAGTAACCAAAGCCTAAAAGGAAAGCCCGGCCCATGATCATATAGCCCATTAAGCTACATGTAAGCAAAGGCTATATAAATCCTTCCTAGCATGTTAGGAAGGGTGTTGGTCATTTCATTTTCTCTCAATCTAATATCACCTAGTTTCTCCAACCAATTCTCTCTACTTTCTCTCACTACTTTCTCTATCTAGAATTCATCTCATATCTACCTTTCTTTCTTCATTAATCATATAGAATCATCATATATTAGGGACAACAGACTTCATAGGACCATTCCCAAAATCATACAAATGTGAATACATTTTAGTCGCCGTCAACTATGTATCAAAATGGGCCGAAGCTCAAGCCTTGAAAACAAATGATGCAAGAGTTTCTATAGCATTCTTAAAGAAACTATTTTGTCACTTTGGAATTCTAAAAGCACTTATAAGCGACAAAGGAACTCATTTCTGTAACAAACTCATGGATAAAGTCATGAAAAGATATGGAGTTAACCACTGATTTTCCACATCTTACCACGCTCAAATGAATGGCCAAGCTGAAAATACTAACAAAGCAATTAAGAGAATTCTCGAAAAGACCGTAAAAACAACCCTGCTTGTTGGTCTAAGAAATTAGATGATGCTCTATGGGCCTTTCGTACCGCATTCAAAGCACCAACTGGAACAACACCATACAAGCTCTTGACATGCCATTTACCTATTGAAATTGAACACCGTGCATATTGGGCACTAAAGAACTACAACCCAGATCTTATTGCCGCTGGAGAAAATAAAATATTCCAACTTCATGAGTTTGATGAATTTCGACATCAAGCTTATGAAAAATCTCGTCTATACAAAGCACGAATGAAAGTTTGGCATGATTGCAAATTAAGAATGAGAAAATAATTCAAGCATGGAAATAAACTACTCCTCTTTATCTCGAAATACAAATTCAAACAACCTAAACTCTCTTCGAGATGGACCGGACCTTATACAATGAAATACCAATATCCATGCGGATATGTTGAACTTTATGGTAGAGACAACACAACTTTTATTGTCAATGGACATAGACTCAAGCTCTACCACGAGGATGAAAACTGTAACAAATTTGACATAGAAAATATTCCATTATACATGAAATAAAACCGAGTAGCCGAGTTTGGCTGAAGACTCTAAACTTAGCACTTCTCGAAAGGCAATCCATATTTTGATATGAGTGGAATACTCATGTCATTTATCTAATAAATCAGACATGAAATAAGAAAATACTATGAAATTGGAATTGTATATCCTTGTTTTGTTGTTTTGTGTGTGTAGGTACAAAGATCACAAAACTGGCAACAACCGACACGAGATTGAAGATTTCACCAAAAGCAAAAAGATGGGATCGTTTTATTCGTGGATTTAATTTTATCAAAGGTTTTGGGCCTCGGAGGGGCCCACTTGAGCTTTATGGGCCTGAAGCCTATATATGGAGTTATGAAGTTAATTTTGGTAAATAACATATAAATAGACCAAGTCAAAGTACAACTAAGCCCAAGATTTTACAAAGAAAAGAGTCGGGTCAAAATCCCAAAAGAAGAAAGGAAGAAAAAAGACGGATGAATTTTATATAACTTTGGTCAATCGGTCAAAGCAAATAAAGAAAGAAAAAAATAAAGAAACAAGAGAAAATAAACAAAAGGGGGAAAAGTTCATCTTTCCAGCAAACTATGAACCCTAAATCCAAGAATGGTTCAATTGAAGGTTCAGATAAGAGCAATTAATGTCACGCATGATTAATCAGAGAAAACAGGGAAGAAATAGCGCGTGTATGCACGAATATTCCAAATACCAAGTGCCATCCTGGCACTTGGATTCGTCATATCCTTGATTTGATTGGTCAAATCTCTGCCACATCTGCAAAGAATGACGCATTTCCTTCCACCTCAACATCAAACTAACACACTTCATGCCACGTTGGCGATCCGTGTGATCAAGGGCATTTATCAACCGTTGGATCATAGCTTACAGGAAAGAGAAGTGTGAGATGCTCATCCAAAGGTTTAAAATCGTTCATCCTTAATGATGAGACTGCTTTTATACATAGTCTCATCATCTAAAATGGGCTTAAAATGCATAATATATCATAAAATGTGCCAAATATATGCTTATGTTTGTTCCATGTGTATTTATGTACGGATATTGAGAAAATGGCAAAAGATCACAAGAAACAAGCAAAAACGAACACGAGAAACAAAGCCGCACAATGAACCGGACCCTAGAGTTGATTTTCCAAGAAAAACCCTTGAACAATTGAAGATTGTACAAGAAGGATCCTCCAATATTTAATAATTGACACTTTTAAACCCTTATATATATTCATAATTATAAGTTTGGTCCTTAAAGTTTGTCAAATTTACAAAAAGGACCCTTAACTATGAAGAATTGGCAAGAATGGTCCCTCAAAAATGAACACTTTTCATTATTAGTCCTCCACAATGTCAACAATACAAGTCAAGACCTTGAAGATTGAAGACATTACAAGATTGGTCCTTCAAATATCATGAAAAGGCAAAACAAGTCCTTGAAATCCCTTTGCAAAAGTTTTTGGGGCAAAAGTATGAAAAACCAAACTTTACTAACAAAGGAAATCAGATTTGTGCTATTAAAACAAGGAATGAAAGAAGAATAGAAGGCAAGGGGTGTGTTCTGCCAAGACATCATAGATACATAGACCAACCACAACATGCCATGTGTCCCACTCAACCCTCTCATCCAATCACACAACACCATTTAGCCATGTCACACCCCACTCACACCCATTTATAACTAACCCTTAATTAATTATTAATTTTGGACGGTTAACAACTTTTTAAAACTAAACAAGATCTAAACCCATGTTCTTCATGTTCATCAGGCAATTTGGGTTTTCCTTAACCACAATGAATTAACCCTTAATCACCTCCATATTTACGATTAAGGTGATACTAATCATAAGTTCATAACCCAAACCTTAAACACTTTGCCACCTCACTACAAAGGTCACGTGAGACCTCCCCTGCACACGTTTTTGGGGAAAATGCCAAAGCCATGCAGAGAATCAACCACTCACAATGCAGCTTACATTTCAAGCATTGTTGAGAGCCCTTGATTAAATTCCATCACATTACACCTCCAAAAACGTCCAAGATAACTTCACATGCTTAGCAAAATTCAAAATTCCACAAGGGCATTTCTGGAAGTTCAAAGCTTAGGGTGTTCAGTTTTTCAGCTTATTTAGTCCATGTACACCCTCTATATAAAGGGTTTAGACTGCAACATTTGTTTTTGCTCTTGGTTTTTCTTTAGTCAACTTTCTGTAAATCCTATATTCAAGATTAATGAAATAGTGTTTGAATTGTTTGACGACATCCAAGTGCCGCCTTTAATATATTGGTGTTATTGATTAATGTTTGTGATTGTTAAGTTCCAAAACCTGTTTTCAAAGATTGTGCAACAAATTGCAAGTTTTTCCAAAATCTGATATTTATCTATGTCTTGGTTCAAACCTTTGAAATTTTTGGATTACAAGTGGTCATAACACCATGATAAGGAGCTTATCAAGGTGTAGTGAGCTTGTGGTTTAGGGATATTCAAGGAGTGGGAACAAGCTTGAATTAATCAGCTTTTATTTTTCATTTCCTTTTTATATAATCTGCTTGTTCTAACATTGTTGTTCTTAGCAGCTTGTTAGAAGCTTTTGCCTTGTTAAGCTAGGCACATAAGCTCAAAAATTCGTGAGTGTGGATGTACATTCATGAGGTTTGAGCCTTCTTACCAAAAATCTGTTAAAAAAGTGGTTATAAGTGATTTTGTGATCTGCTGATGTATGTGTTGTTTTTTATGCCTGAATCTTGTTGATTATGCTTCATGTTGTTGGTATGATGCTTGATTAGGCTTGGGTAAACCTAAAATACACATTTGCTTGTTTAAATCTTGGATTAAAAAGTGAAAGGGGTGTTTGGGTCTACTGATTTAAGGTTCTTGTTTGATTTTGAGTTAGTATATAAGGGTGCTTAGTGTTGGTATTTGTTTGTTAATTGATCGTATGCTATTATCTGCAAGTTTTGTGCTTTGAACATCAAATCTGAACATTGTGCTATAACTTGCTTGTTTTTTACTGTTTTGACCTAAAAATTTGGAAACAACTAGAGTGTATGCATGTTTAGGGTTAACAAGTGTTTAAACAAAGTTTGTGTAACAAGTTTAAGAGATTTGAGGGTTTGAAATTGGGCTTGTGGTCAAATACATCAGTAAAAGGATTTTGTGTTCATCAGTAAAATTCATCAGCTTGAATCTTGCTTTAATCTTTAAACCGGTGTATGAAACAAGTTGATTTATGTTCATTTGAATTTATTTAAGTTGTTGTATATATTTGGTTCAATTTGGTTGGCTGAATATTGCTTAAACTACTTATTTTGTTCAAAACTACTTATGTTCATGTCTGGGTAATGTCTGATGCTTTATTGAATTAACTGCACTGATTGGCTAAGTTAATGTGATACCCTAGAACCGAGGTCACTAACATTACCCTAAATAACGCTAATTCTTGAAATTTTTAATAAATTTTAATTGCTATATATTTTAGTGTTTTGGTTGAAACCGATGTTCGAGGTTATAATTTTGACGATTGACTATTTAAGAAGGACGATGACGAATACGATCCCGATGGATGCCCAAATTTCTATAATTATTGACGTTTTATCGATAATGTAATTTTTCGAGAGTTTTACTTACGGTTCGTGTTAAGTCGAGTCGGGTGAGTTTTATTGCTTTCCGGGTACATTTAAAGTATCCCAAAAGTATTTTGGAGTGTTTGGGATAATTTCTGACTCCCGTAAAATTTTCTAAAATGACTAGTGAGTCAATCCCGCAAAGTTTTGGTGTCGTTTTTGCTTAAGGCCAAAAGAATGCAAAAATTGCACTTAGGTCCCTCCCATTTCACAAAAGGGGACAAACACCACACACACTAAACACTTTACAAAAAAAAATCAAACACCCCTCTCCCTTGTGTTCTTAGGCCGACGGCCAAACCCACAAAACCACCACCACTTCATTTTTTTTAGTTTTGATCCATTCTAATCATAGACCACCTCTTAAATAATCTAGTGAGTGTTAATCCATGCTCATTTCACACATGCATTAACAAAAATTCATCCAAAAATTTCAAGATTTTTCAAATTCGTTTTTGAGGTTAATTGAGCATTTGCATGTTTAATTCATGCTAAAAGGATGCTAGAACACCAAAAAAATCAACCAAAATAAATTTAGTTGGTGGGTTTTGATCACCCAAACCCCACGGCTCAATGGGGGGTGTTTGGGGATCATGGTGGTTCATGTTTTGAGCTTGGTTCTATGTTTAATATCATGTTTTTAGATGTTGTAGATGGGTACATTTACTTGCATGTTTGTTTTTAGGATTTTAGTTTTATGAGGTTGATGATCAATAGGGGTTAGGGACTGAAAACATTGTTTGGTTATGATTATGGATGCTTAGGATGATGTCTAGTGATGATAAATAGGTTTGGAAATGAGCGTTAGTGTGATTTTGGTATGGTTGATTTTAGGCAGAAAGTTTAAGGCATTTTCGTAAAACTTATTTTGAAAACAGGTCTTGTGGATAGGATAGATTTGTAGAGCATTTTCTTAGCTTCGATTTGGTATAAGGTAGAGCTTACGACTCCTAACGAGTCAAAAGTTACGACGTTTTGAAATTCGTGTACCGGGAGATGAAAACCGTCATAATCCGAAGTTATGCTTGGTTTTAGGTCAAATCCCGGGGACTATAAGTCTAGTTTGGTAAATGGTCAAGGGCTGAATTTTGGTGTCAAACCTGCACATTTGAGTCTATTGTAGGACTTAGGTGTCAAATGGGTCAATGGAGTGTTTTAAACGGGTCAAATGAGTCCGACTTGGTCAAAGTACAATTTCAGTCCGAAAAACGTAGTTTTTGGAAAGGTGTTGAGTAACGGGTCGTAGAAGTAAAAATTTTTGTTGGGATTAAATATGTGTTTTCTACAGGTCTTATATTATTTTTGAGAATTTTGTCAAATTTTATAAAGATGGTTAAGTATGGTAAAATAGTCCGTACTTTTGGTAAGTAACGGCGAAAATGAGTAAAAATGGATAACGTTAATAATAAGGACAAATGGTGTAAAATGAGTAACGCTTGTTGTTTTGTTTTGGCGTGAGTAGTAATTGTCACAAGCGACTAGTATTTATGTATTTTATACAATACCATAAGGTTTTAAAATGAGATTACTCATTACGCGTTATTTGGTTTGATAGGTGTTGATTTACCCGGGCATCCGTATCGTCGTCAGTGACCGTCTCTCGAACTATCGACTACTTGTTATATAGGGTGTGAATTTATAGCCTCGCTTATTATTATTTCAAACTGTTTTACCCGCGAGGGAAATGCATGCTAGTTTTTAAAATGAACATATGTCATGAATGATTGTTGGACCCGAATGTTGCCTTTGAAATTGTGTTGAGTACCTAGTTGCAAAAGTCCCTAAATTCATGAACTATTAACTATTGTTTAGTCCTAGCGTGGATTAGAAATAGCCGCTTATACAAAGTGATAGTACTATGGGGTTGACTACCCTATCCGAGACGAGGGCTAGTACGTTGATACCCCTGCGGACGGATAATTTGTGATAAGAGATAAGGTATAATTGCAACTGATGCCTTAGTAGGGGCCTTGGTTTCATCTGAATCACGCCGGTAATTATTACGCGGGTGATTGAGTTAACGGTTTAGTGTCATGAGCTTAAACATAATTGCCAGTATCTTGAATATAGATTGTTTGATCGACAAGTCTATGAATGATCGTGAATGGTTTTTATTTCACATATGTTCAAAATGAATTGTAAAACCTATGAATTCCACTCAACGTTTTCATTGACCAAATTTAGCATGTGTTTCAGGTAACCGCTGAAGTGTAGGATGGAGCGTGCATTGGATGGATGTTGTGTGAATGGCTTGGAGTCTGCTTGTTTTTCCTCCCGTTATTACTTAAACATTTTTAACTTTAATGTCATGTTGTTGTGAAAACTGTAACTTTTGGGTTGAGATTCATGGGGACCGAAAACGCTAAACTCTGTTGTATCAATTGGGGTTGGAAAAACCGTAGACATGTATCTTTTAACAATTTTTAATTTAAGTTTTAAATTGACGTATCTTTGGAGTCGTTCGATATATCTTGTGTGCGATCATAACTGCCTAGCACCCAAATGTTGTAGTTCCGCTGCGCATAGCATTTGGTGGGGTGATAGAGATTGGTATCAGAGCCATGAGTTATAGAGAACTAGGTCGTTTTGAAAATCCTAAACTATAACTTTTGGTGTCGTAAGAAATTGTCCAAGCACACACAACTATCCTGCATGGCTCCGGTAAGGTTTATTTTTGTATTCATGGCATTTGACGTATACTTTTGAGTTGAAGTAAATATGTGGGTAATTATTACGTAAGTATGGAAATTACTATATGTAGACGTTGAAATTATACGTGGAATATCCGGCACCGTAATTTTTGTATTAATCATGCATGAGCATCATATTATTGCATTTTGGGCATATGTACCACCTTTGCATTGCATTTGCATGCATGTATTTATAAATATTGCATAGTTATCTTACGTACCCTCCGAAATTCTCTGTTATTGCAGGAATGGCCGAGGTACCGCCTAATGGTAATGGAAACGATTACGTCGTGGGTCACGAAGGGGGAAGTGTTGGAACAGCTGCTGAAGGACAAGCTGAGGCGAACAAGGTGCAAGCCCAGGACCTCGACCAAAGGAGAACTACTTGCCCCAGGCCTATGCGTACTTCTCATCTGGTTGGTGCACTAGGTATCCCCAGGAGATCCGAAGGTGCAGCGAGCGCAAATTTTCTTCATCAGGGCATCTCAAGAGTTTACTGCCCTGGACCAAGAGTTTATCATGACGTACGACACATTGTGAGAAGATTGGATGAATCGATGGCCGAGCGGTACATAGTGGAGTCGAGGGTGATCGACAGATTCGACGAGAACGAAAGGGCACACCAAGGACTGTTGGAAAGGACTTCAAGAATTGAGTATGATGGAAATGCAAACAAAAGTGATATCAACAGTCTAAGATCGATGATCGCGAACTTGAGCGCCAGTCTTGATCGTGTTAGGGAAGATCAAGTGAGATTGTCTAGGATGCAGAGTTGGGAGCATCGAGTGAGAGCATCATTGCCCCCAGATTGGAGATTTGTGGACGAGTTGGAAATGGAAGCTAATGACTTCATGATCCAGCCACCTGCCAGAGGTGCTTGTATCACTGTGGGAAATCATGTAGCGGTTGAGTGTGGGTCTACGTCAGGGACGAAAAAGGAGACTGAATGTGGGCCGAACGACAAAGGAAAGAGAAAAATGGATGATGTGGACGAGGATGATAGCGATGAGGGACCCGAGGAAGATGATGATGAAACGCCATCCAAGAGGCCGTGTGGATCACCACATGCCTAGTTGCTTGTCTTGTATTTTATCTTTGATCGTCGTAATAGAACTGTTTTAGACTTTTGTATGATGGCATTATGACGAAAAACTTGAGGACTTAAGTTTTATGGTGAATGATTGTAGTGGCAATACTTGTCACAATTTTGGTTGATTATCAATAGAATCCATGTTTACCTTTCATGATCTGTGATATGTCTTAAATTTGATCTTTTGTGATGTGAATTGATGAATATTCGTAACTTTGTAGTGATGTGTGGTTGTATTTATATTATGTCTTGAAAGAGAAATCCATCTTAATCTTGATGTGTATACTTACATTGTTTTTCTATTTTCCCTGTCTTTGCAGAAAGGTATATTTGATAACGCACCATGCCTCCAAAACTAACCGCAACCCGTGTGAACACGATGATTCAGGAAGCCATTGCGAATGCGCTAGAAGTAGACCGAGCAGGAAGGAATCCAGACCAGGGCAGAAATGCAGGGAGACAGCAAGCCCCAAGAGAATGTACTTACTCTAGTTTCATAAAATGTGGTCCCACGCAATTTCGTGGAACTGGTGGAGCTCTAGAACTCAGGAGATGGTTAGAAAAGGTTGAAAGTACTTTCGAGATTAGTGGTTGCTCAGAAGCGAACAAGGTCAAGTTTGCGGCTGCTACATTTCTTGACGATGCATTGAGTTGGTGGAACACCCAAGTAGCCACTGTTGGATTGGCAGTAGCGAATGCAAGACATGGACTGCTACTAAAGCTCTTTTGACCAAGAAGTTCTGTTCGGAGGAGGAGTTAGGTCAATTGGAAGATGAGTTGAGGCACCTGACTCTGAAAAACAATGATATCACTGCTTACACCAGGAGGTTTAATGAACTAAGCCTTTTGTGTCCAGACACTTTTGCCGATGATACCAAGAAGATGAAACAGTACATCAAAGGTCTCTCCAGTAATATCAAGGGTGAGACGACTTCGTCTAAACCTGGGTCGTTTGATGAAGCGGTCCAGATGGCTCACGCGTTGATGGATGTCAAACTCCAAGACAAGAAGAACTTCATTGCTGAAGGAAATAAGAGGAAGTGGGAAGCGGCACAGAGCAATCAATCCCAGAGTCAAAGCCGAGGTGGAAACCGAAACAACAATGGTCAGAACCGCAATCAGCAGTTTAACCAGCAAAGGAATGAAGGGATGAGAGTTGTGACAAACCCCAGAGGAGCGAAGGTGAATCCCCACTGTGTTAGATGCAACTTGTATCACGTAGGGCATTGCCCGCCTGCGTGCGGCAAATGTGGAAAAGCGGGTCACAGGATGTCTGATTGTCGAACCAAAGGGGTAGCCACTGGGGCGAATGCTACAAGAGTGATGGGTTGTTTTAGATGTGGAGAGAGAGGCCATAAGCAAGGAAATTGCCCGAAGGCAGGAAACAAGCAAGGAGGTAACAATGCTGCTGCCGTGTATCAAGTAGGGACGGCTGATAAACCACAGGGTCCTAACGTGGTTACCGATACGTTTTTGCTAGACGCTTGTTATGCTAGTCTTTTGTTTGATTCTGGTTCCGACAAGAGTTTCGTAGATGTTAAGTTTAGTCGTCATATCGATAGAAAACCGGTGTTGTTAGCGACTAGTTATAACGTTGAGTTAGCCGATGGGAAAATTGTTAGTACGAATTCTATACTGAAAGGGTGTTCCCTGAAGTTAGGAAATTACGCTTTTAGAATCGACTTGATGCCTATAGAGCTAGGATCGTTTGACGTGATTGTGGGAATGGATTGGCTGATGGCGCACAATGCTATGATCGTCTGTGGTGAGAGATTAGTTCAGATCCCATTGAGGAATAAAGTCTTGACTGTAAAGGGAGACGAATGCACTTCTCGTTTGAAAGTGATTTCTTGTTTGAAAATGATGAAGTATGTAGAGAGTGGATGCAATGTGTTTTTGGCACAAGTTTCGAGTGATGGCGATTTAGAGGCGTGGATTGAAGAGGTACATGTTATCTGCGAATATCCGGAAGTTTTTCAAGACGAGCTGCCAGGTTTACCACCCACCCGTGAGGTCGAGTTTCAAATTGATTTGGTGCCAGGAGTTGCGCCGGTTGCGCGTGCACCCTATCGATTAGCACCATCCGAGTTAAAGGAGTTATCGGATCAACTGAAGGAGTTGATGGATAAAGGATTTATTAGGCCGAGCTCATCACCATGGGGAGCGCCAGTGTTGTTTGTGAAGAAGAAAGATGGTTCATTTCGGATGTGTATTGACTATAGAGAACTCAACAAGCTGACGGTTAAGAATCGGTATCCATTGCCGAGGATTGACGATTTGTTTGATCAATTACAAGGTTCCAGTGTATACTCAAAGATCGATTTAAGATCAGGGTATCATCAACTACGTGTAAGAGAGGAGGATATTCCTGTAACTGCCTTTCGTACGCGGTATGGACACTTTGAATTTCGAGTGATGCCGTTTGGGTTGACAAACGCGCCTGCTGTATTCATGGACCTTATGAATCGCGTATGCAAGCCGTATCTAGATAATTTTGTTATTGTTTTCATCGATGATATTCTTATTTACTCTAATAGTAAGGAGGAGCACGAGAAGCACCTGAGAAAGATATTGGATCTGCTGAAGAGAGAGAAGCTGTATGCGAAGTTCTCGAAGTGTGAGTTTTGGTTAGAATCCGTGCAATTCCTTGGCCACGTGATTGATAGCAAAGGAGTTCGCGTGGATCCTGCCAAGGTCGAAGCGATCAGGGAATGGTCGGCACCGACAACGCCGACTGAAGTTCGACAATTCCTTGGTTTAGCTGGGTATTATCGGAGGTTCATTGAAGGATTTTCGTTGATTGCAAAGCCATTGACAAAGCTTACCGAAAAGAATAGGGTGTATGAATGGGGAGATGAGGAAGAATTCGCTTTCAAAATGCTCAAGGACAAGTTATGTTCCGCACCGATATTGTCATTACCTGAAGGAACCGAAGACTTTGTAGTGTATTGTGACGCATCTCGTAAAGGTTACGAAGCGGTATTGATGCAGCGTGAAAAGGTGATAGCTTACGCATCGAGACAACTGAGTAAGAATGAGGAGAACTACACGACGCACGATTTGGAATAAGGAGCTGTAGTTTTTGCGTTGAAGTTGTGGAGACATTATTTGTATGGGACGAAGTGTGTTTTATTCACTGACCACAAGAGTTTGCAGCACATTTTAGATCAAAAAGAGTTGAACATGCGACAGAGACGATGGGTAGAATTACTGAGTGACTATGACTGTGAAATTCGCTACCATCCTGGAAAGGCGAATGTTGTAGCGGATGCACTTAGTAGGAAGGAACGAGAGAAACCTTTGAGAGTCAGAGCTTTGGTGATGACTGAGAGCGTTGATTTAACCGAAACTATACTGAAGGCTCAAGAGAGGGGATTAATGAAAGAGAATGTTGATGCTGAGAATTTGGGAAGAATGTTGAAACCTCTTTTTGTGATTAGGTCAGACGGATTGAGATATTTCGAGAATCGGATTTGGTTACCATTGTGTTCATCTGAGGAAGGAAAGCCTGGAGTACGAGATTTGGTTATGAACGAGTCTCATAAGTCGAAGTATTCGATACATCCTGGATCGGAAAAAATGTATCATGACCTGAAGAAAGTTTATTGGTGGCCGAATATGAAGGCGGATATTGCTCGTTACGTTAGTAAGTGTTTGACTTGTGCGAAAGTGAAAGCAGAACATAAGAAACCGTCTGGGTTGTTGGTACAACCAGAGATCCCAGAATGGAAATGGGAGAAAATCGCTATGGATTTCGTGACGGGTTTACCTAGAACTCCTAGTGGATGTGATATGATATGGGTAATAGTAGATAGATTGACGAAATCTGCTCATTTCTTACCTATGAAGAAGACGGACAGTATTGAAAGGCTGGCCAGTGAACGTGAAAGAGATCGTCTGCAGACATGGAGTGCCGTTATCGATCATTTCGGATCGCGATAGTAGATTTACTTCAGAATTTTGGAAATCGCTTCAACGTGCGATGGGCACTGAATTGAGTTTAAGTACGGCTTATCACCCGGAGACTGACGGCCAGAGTGAACGAACTATCCAGACGATGGAGGACATGCTCCGAGCGTGCGTGATTGATTTTGGAGGAAGTTGGGAACGCCACTTGCCTCTAGTGGAGTTTTCGTATAATAATAGTTACCATGCGAGTATCAAGGCAGCACCGTTCGAAGCATTGTATGGAAGAAAGTGTAGATCGCCTGTGTGTTGGAGTGAAGTAGGAGAAAGTCAATTGACTGGACCCGAAATGGTTTTAGAGACGACAGAGAAGATTGTGCAAATCAAGAACCGACTACTTGCTGCCAGAAGCCGACAGAAGAGTTATGCCGATAACAGAAGAAAACCGTTGGAATTTGAAGTCGGAGATATGGTTATGCTTAAGGTTTCGCCGTGGAAGGGTGTAATTCGTTTTGGGAAGAAAGGAAAGTTGAGTCCGAGGTATATTGGACCATTTAAGATCGTTAAACGAATTGGACCAGTAGCGTACAAGTTAGAGTTGCCGAGCGAGCTTAGTGCTATTCACGACACGTTTTACGTATCGAACTTGAAGAAGAGTTTGGCGGATAAGGAATTGGTGATTCCTTTGGACGAGATTCAACTGGACGACAAAATGCATTTCGTGGAAGAACCCGTGGTAATTATGGACCGAGAGGTCAAGAGGCTGAAGCATAGTAGAATTCCCATTGTGAAGGTTCGATGGAATTCTAGGCGTAGACCGGAATACACTTGGGAACGTGAGGACTTTTTCAAGGAAAGGTATCCTCATCTGTTCCAGCGGCACGAAATGTGAGTATAAGAAGAGGCGAGCGCCGGGACGTCGCTCTCTTTAAGGAGGGGTGGATGTGATACCCTAGAACCGAGGTCACTAACATTACCCTAAATAACGCTAATTTTTGAAATTTTTAATAAATTTTAATTGCTATATATTTTAGTGTTTTGGTTGAAACCGATGTTCGAGGTTATAATTTTGACGATTGACGATTTAAGAAGGACGATGACGAATACGATCCCGATGGATGCCCAAATTTCTATAATTATTGACGTTTTATCGATAATGTAATTTTTCGAGAGTTTTACTTACGGTTCGTGTTAAGTCGAGTCGGGTGAGTTTTATTGCTTTCCGGGTACATTTAAAGTATCCCAAAAGTATTTTGGAGTGTTTGGGATAATTTCCGACTCCCGTAAAATTTTCTAAAATGACTAGTGAGTCAATCCCGCAAAGTTATGGTGTCGTTTTTGCTTAAGGCCAAAAGAATGCAAAATTGCACTTAGGTCCCTCCCATTTCACAAAAGGGGACTAACACCACACACACTAAACACTTTACAAAAAAAAAATCAAACACCCCTCTCCCTTGTGTTCTTAGGCCGACGGCCAAACCCACAAAACCACCACCACTTCATTTTTTTTGAGTTTTGATCCATTATAATCATAGACCACCTCCTAAAATCATCTAGTGAGTGTTAATCCATGCTCATTTCACACATGCATTAACAAAAATTCATCCAAAAATTTCAAGATTTTTCAAATTCGTTTTTGAGGTTAATTGAGCATTTGCATGTTTAATTCATGCTAAAAGGATGCTAGAACACCAAACAAATCAACCAAAATCAATTTGGTTGGTGGGTTTTGATCACCCAAACCCCACGGCTCAATGGGGGGTGTTTGGGGATCATGGTGGTTCATGTTTTGAGCTTGATTCTATGTTTAATATCATGTTTTTAGATGTTGTAGATGGGTACATTTACTTGCATGTTTGTTTTTAGGATTTTAGTTTTATGAGGTTGATGATCAATAGGGGTTAGGGAACGAAAACATTGTTTGGTTGTGATTAGGGATGCTTAGGATGATGTCTAGTGATGATAAATGGGTTTGGAAATGAGCGTTAGTGTGATTTTGGTATGGTTGATTTTAGGCAGAAAGTTTAAGGCATTTTCGTAAAAATTATTTTGATAACAGGTCTTGTGGATAGGATAGATTTGTAGAGCATTTTCTTAGTTTCGATTTGGTATAAGGTAGAGCTTACGACTCCTAACGAGTCAAAAGTTACGACGTTTTGAAATTCGTGTACCGGGAGATGAAAACCGTCATAATCCGAAGTTATGCTTGGTTTTAGGTCAAATCCCGGGGACTATAAGTCTAGTTTGGTAAATGGTCAAGGGCTGAATTTTGGTGTCAAACCTGCACATTTGAGTCTATTGTAGGACTTAGGTGTCAAATGGGTCAATGGAGTGTTT
The DNA here is from genome assembly GCA_025667525.1 of Glebionis coronaria. NCBI lineage: Eukaryota > Viridiplantae > Streptophyta > Magnoliopsida > Asterales > Asteraceae > Glebionis > Glebionis coronaria. The sequence goes on from CM046875.1 coordinate 369,705,698, forward strand.
TAAACGGGTCAAATGAGTCCGACTTGGTCAAAGTACAATTTTAGTCCGAAAAACGTAGTTTTTGGAAAGGTGTTGAGTAACGGGTCGTAGAAGTAAAAATGTTTGTTGGGATTAAATATGTGTTTTCTACAGGTCTTATAGTATTTTTGAGAATTTTGTCAAATTTTATAAAGATGGTTAAGTATGGTAAAACAGTCCGTACTTTTGGTAAGTAACGACGAAAATGAGTAAAAATGGATAACGTTAATAATAAGGACAAATGGTGTAAAATGAGTAACGCTTGTTGTTTTGTTTTGGCGTGAGTAGTAATTGTCACAAGTGACTAGTATTTATGTATTTTATACAGTACCATAAGGTTTTAAAATGAGATTACTCATTACGCGTTATTTGTTTTGATAGGTGTTGATTTACCCGGGCATCCGTATCGTCGCCAGTGACCGTCTCTCGAACTATCGACTACTTGTTATATAAGGTGTCAATTTATAGCCTCGCTTATTATTATTTCAAACTGTTTTACCCGCGAGGGAAATGCATGCTAGTTTTTAAAATGAACATATGTCATGAATGATTGTTGGACCCGAATGTTGCCTTTGAAATTGTGTTGAGTACCTAGTTGCAAAAGTCCCTAAATTCATGAACTATTAACTATTGTTTAGTCCTAGCGTGGATTAGAAATAGCCGCTTATACAAAGTGATAGTACTATGGGTTTGACTACCCTATCCGAGACGAGGGCTAGTACGTTGATACCCCCTGCGGACGGATAATTTGTGATAAGAGATAAGGTATAATTGCAACTGATGCCTTAGTAGGGGCCTTGGTTTCATCTGAATCACGCCGGTAATTATTACGCGGGTGATTGAGTTAACGGTTTAGTGTCATGAGCTTAAACATAATTGCCAGTATCTTGAATATAGATTGTTTGATCGACAAGTCTATGAATGATCGTGAATGGTTTTTATTTCACATATGTTCAAAATGAATTGTAAAACCTATGAATTCCACTCAACGTTTTCGTTGACCAAATTTAGCATGTGTTTCAGGTAACCGCTGAAGTGTAGGATGGAGCGTGCATTGGATGATGTTGTGTGAATGGCTTGGAGTCTGCTTGTTTTTCCTCCCGTTATTACTTAAAAATTTTTAACTTTAATGTCATGTTGTTGTGAAAACTGTAACTTTTGGGTTGAGATTCATGGGGACCGAAAACGCTAAACTCTGTTGTATCAATTGGGGTTGGAAAAACCGTAGACATGTATCTTTTAACAATTTTTAATTTAAGTTTTAAATTGACGTCTCTTTGGAGTCGTTCGATATATCTTGTGTGCGATGATAACTGCCTAGCACCCAAATGCTGTAGTTCCGCTGCGCATAGCATTTGGTGGGGTGTTAGAGTTAATTTCTGATTTCTTTGTTTTTATTGACTCCTTATATCCCACTGGTTATAAGGGTGCCTTTGTGTTCTTTGATTCCAACAAAAATCCATATAAGACAAAAAGTCAAACAAGTCAAGCAGTGGAAACTTTTCCCACTGCTGGACACCCAAAACTAGCCACTACTAGTGCAATTTTTCAGTCAGCTTATTAGTAAGCTATAATAGCTTATCTAGACTTGCAACAACTTTGATTTTGTGATCAATCTTCAACATTTGACCCATTTGTTTATTCTGGAGCTTTTTAGGGTTTGCCTTTTAGGTTTGACTAGAAAACCAATTGACTTGACTTTTTCATAAGCGCTTATTTGCTTATTCCAGCTTATTGACTGGTTCTTTTTGAAATATTTTTGTTGATTTTGCTTAAGTCATTTGAAACCTTTTGCAAAAAGAATCAGCACTTGAAACAGCCTAGAACTCGAAAATGACTATTTTGTCGTTTTGTGTAGAGAGCTTTTGCTTATTTCAGGCTTATTTCTTGTGATTTTTAAAATTTTCTTTCTACAGATCTCTTTAGTATCCCAAAAAGAGCTTGTGCGTCAAATTTCAGCTTCTGACATCAGCTAATAGCTTAATGGGCCAAAAAGCCCATTAACAATAAGCTGTTTTGAAATAAGTTATGATAAGCTCACTTTCAACTTTTGTTCCTTTAGATTTTTGTTCTTAAAATCAAATTTTGAGTCAGATAGGTGATTTTGGGCTCATTTGGACAACAATTTTCTTATTGGGCCATAAAAAGGCCATTAAGGGGTTTGTTTGGACTTGTGGCCCATTTGGAGGCCCAATAGGGGTAATTTGGTCATTTCAAGTTCATTTCTGTTTAAATTAGGTTAAAATAAACTAGTTTGCAAGTTTTTAGAATTTTTTATAAATTTTGGATTTTTATTAATATTTTATTATTATTTTATTATTAAAATTAGTTTTTAATGTTTTGCAACTTTTTCATTTTTCATAGCTTAAATACATTAAGTTAGGAATTTTACAACTTAGAGAATAATTTTTTTGTTATTTAATTAATTTTTAGGATTATTTTAATATTTTAATAGTTTTTAATCATTTTTAAATAGTTTTAATTAATTTTAAATTTTCCAAAAATAGTTTTAGTTTAATTAAGTTAATTTAGAGATTTACAAATTGAAAAATCTCATTTTGGGCTTTTTGTTAATTAAATTGATTTTTTGGGCTTTAATTAGCATTAAAAAATATTATTTAATTAAATAAAAGGTTTGAGTGATTTTTGATTTTTTGTAAACTCTAATTACATTTTTTAGGATTTATTGAAATTTTCTAGGAATTTTTAGGGTAATTTTTAATTTTCGTCACTTTTTACGGTTTTACGTGCACGACTTTCATCTTAGTATAATTTTAACCGTAACTGTCATCCTTTTCTGTTTTCTTTCTCATTGTCTTTTCTTAATCATAATCACAAATATTAATTATCTCTTTACACAACACACTAGCCTCCTTGAGAACTATCCCACACCATCTTGGGTCATAAGCACTTGGTTTTCCTAAACCACTTGTTTAATACTTACCATAATTACCTCATTTTCCTAAACGAGTGTGAATTTACAATTATCATTTTAGCGCCGCTGTCGAGGAGGCGTGTTGTGTTTTGATTTGAAAATTTTTGTTTTTATATTAACCATAATAGCTATTTGTGTGATTAGCACTCTAATCATGCGTATTATCGGTTTTTTGTTTTTTGTGTGAATATTATTACTATATTGTATACGTAAAACCATAAATTCACAAGTACTCCAAAAGTGTGAAAACACAACCTTGATTTAGGATTTCATCACTCAATCATTGTATTTGAATCTCAAACAAAGTAAAAAGGCAAAATAGATAATTACTTTCGTGAATCTTAATTTTGAAAAACACAAACTATAAGGTGGGTATAAGGCGGGTGTTATAAAATACACACTAAAGAAAAAGGCTCTTAATTGCTTCGCGCCGCCTCTTTTTTCCGCTTGCTTGTGCGTGTTTATATAAAAAGGGCTAATCGAGGGTTTGCCAACCAAAGTATTATCTACGTATATATATTTTCTTGGTTTCAAAAGATTAAACCCTCTTGAACGTTTTGGTGTTCCACCAACGTTCTAAAGTGATCGAAGGCGTTCAATTCACGTGATCGTTTTCATTCCTTGAGGCTCCTTTAATTGAGAGATTTGATTTGAGGAGTGATTTTAGATTTTTGTCTACGTAATACATCACAAAATCCAAAAAAAGTAAAAACAAACAAAAGCACAAAAAAATTGAAAAAGTTCAAAACACCAAAAAGAATCTTCTTTGCTCATCCCCACGTTGTACGTCACGTTTATGCCAACTCGTAACCAAGCTAGACGTGCACATAAACGTAGAAACCGAAAGGAAACCACACCTAACCTTTCTAGTGAAGAATCTCCTATTGACGAACCTATCGTAGAACAAGAAGCAACCATGGCTAATCGTACTATGATGGAGTTACTTCAAGCACCCACCAAGGGTTATGGAGAAGCGATTGTGATTCCCGCCATCCTTGCGGAGAATTTTGAAGTTAAGACGGGTTTGTTGTCGATGATCCAAAACAACAAATTCCGTGGTGATGAAAAGGACAACCCGCACAACCATATCCGCCAATTCAATCGTCTTACCACTACTTGCAAGTTTAAGGACGTCTCTAACGACTCGATTAAGATGATTCTGTTTCCGTATCCCTTAGAGGGGCCCGCTAAAATTTGGTTAGAGAAGAGCCACCCAATTCTATATTCACGTGGAAGGATCTCGTTTCGAAGTTTGTGAACCAATTTTTCCCGCCCTCTAAGAGTACGCATTTGAGAAACGAGATTTCAAAATTTTCACAAGAGTTTAATGAGAGTTATTCTACGGCTTGGAATCGGTTTAAGGAAATGTTACATGAGTGTCCTCATCACGGTTTTTCTGACTTACATCAAATTGACATGTTTTACAATGAATTGAACGATCATGAGAGAGATGATCTTAGTGCCGCCGCGGGTGGTAATTTTTTGTGTAAAACGGCCGAGAAAGCGTTGTTGATTATTGAGAATAGGTCTAAGGTCTATAGCCCTCGTAGCAGATCGATTTTTCGTAATGTTGGGAATAAATTAAGGCCAAATCACTTGAGCGCTGACAAGAACAAAACAAGCGTTGACAAGAACAAAACAAACGCTGACAGCTCAAGCGTTGACAAGTTAAAGTCAAGCGTTGACACATTGAAGACAAGCACTGATGGAAGATATATTCTACACGTTTATTATATTCTAGAATACTTCTAGTAAGGATAGGAACGATAATGTATTTTCTATATTTATCTTTACCTAGAATAGCTGATATGTAGATTATTGTACAAGGCTTCTTATGTCTATAAAAGAAGACCTTTAGGTTAATGTTTTTATATAAGTTTTATATAAGTTTTATATAAGTTTTCATTCATAAACATCTTTCATTGTAAGCAAGTTTGATATTGATAATCAAAGTGAAAGTTTGTTTATATCATTGTGTGTTCTTGTTTAAGTGTTAGATTCCGCATAACACTTAGATTCATAAAGCATATACAAAGGTTTCTCTACGTGTATTACTTGATCTAATCTCGTATACACAAAGCTAATCGATCTAAGTTTGGGATCAACAAGTGGTATCAGAGCTTGTTGAGGAACTTTTGATCTTAAAGAACACCAGAACCCTAAAATCACCAAAACCCTAATTTTCTCAGAAACCCTAACAACATCATGTCTGAAGCAATAACCTCCTCCTCCTCAGCCTTACCAAACATCAAGATTCCCATGCTTGATGCAACCAACTTTGACCTATGGAAGTTCAACTTTGAACAATATCTGGGGATCTATGACTACACACTCTGGGAGATTATTGAATATGGAAACACTTTCAATAAAGCTCAAAAGATTCTTAATGCCATTGCTCAAAGAACAGCTGTTGCTGGATGTCTTGAAGAGGATAAGAAAGAAAAACCTAGAGATGGTAGAGCTGTGGCTGCTGATGACATTGCAAAGAAAGGGTTGACATGAAAGCCCTAAATATTCTGAAAGTCTCTTTGGGACAAGAAAACCAGCATAAATATAGAGGCTATGAATCTGCTAAGGATCTTTGGGAAGCTCTTGAAGTTGCATATGGTGGCAATGCAGACACTAAGGAGGAAAAGAAAAAGCAACTTCTGCATGATTATGCTGTCTTCAAAGCTCAACCCAATGAGAAACTGAGTAGTGTGAGAAGCAGATTGCTTGACATTACAAGCAAGTTGTCCTTCATCGAGACACAAGTTGGTGATGTTGACATCAATGCTACCTTTCTTAAAACTCTTGGTGAGGCATGGAAGATTGAGGCAAGATCTATTATTGCCAACAATACTTACAAGAGCTCCTCGTTTGATGACATCTACAACAAACTAAGACTGTTGGAAGATGAAACTCTTTTAGAGCATGGAAGCAAATCTACCACCAGCAACATGGCCTTCTTCTCTCATAGTGAAGGTCAATTCAATCAGAAGGACTCTTATATGCATCCAGTTACTGGATCATCATATGTCAGCGCTGGAACAAGTCATGTCAACGTCTCCTATTCAGACGCTGACACATTCAAGAATGACTCCCTAAGAGTTAAACCTGCTGGTTTGGATTTGGATACTGTTTGTGCTTACATTGCTTCTTTGCCCAATGGTTCAGTGATTACATATGAGGACCTTGAGCAGATAAGTGATGAGCACTTGGAAGAGATGGACATCAAGTGGAACATGGCTCTTGCTAGTATAAGAGCAAATAGGTGGAACAGAATGTTTAAGAAGAAAATGACCTTCAATACTAAAGACACAGCTGGATTTGACAAATCCAAAGTTGAATGCTACAATTGCCATCGTATGGGGCACTTCATGAGGGAATGTAGATCTCCTAGAAGATCTGATGCTGGTAAACCCTCAAGTCAGGTTGTTAAAGCTCAGGATTCCAAAGCCATGGTTGCAGTTCAAGGAATTGGTGGTATGGGATGGGATTGGAGCTATCTGGCTAAGAATGTTGAAGAGGACAAAGCTTTGGTTGCTGATATTGAAGAAGAAGAGCATGTTGAATATGCTCTCATGGCACACTCCTCCTATTCATCTGATAATAAGGTATATGATGACGCTTTTTGTAGCAAAGGTTGTAGGTTAAATACTGAAAGGCTTAACAAAGAGGTGTTAAAATTAAAAGATGATATGAGTACTGAAAGATGTAAATTGCCTAATTACCAACTAGCTCTTACTAAAACTGAGAAAATCGTTTTTGAATACAAGAAAATGGAATTTGATTTAAAAGATAAAATCAATATCTTAAAACATGAGTTAGAGGGTAGTATGGATATTAGAAACATCATGGAAAGGGTTAATGGTGAATTACAGGCTAAGTTAGATGAGGCCATTAAGAATAAAGATAATGTTGGCCTCAAAATTCAAATATTTGATAGAGCCACCCAAACCTTAGGAGACTGTGTGGCCAAACAAAGGGATCATAAGGACATGACTGGGATTGGGATGAATGATTACTCTTTGGTTCCACCACCAGCTGGTGACTTCTATGGTGTCCAACAAAGGGACTTATCTTGGACTGGTTTGCCAGAGCTCCAAGAGGAGGAATTCATTCCTCCACCAAGAGTTGTCACTCCAGTTGAAGAGTACCAACAAAAACTGACTGACCTAAATGAGTGGAAGAAGGATAACCCTACTCTATTTGTCAAGGGTGGCTTGCTATGTGAAAGTCCTAATGAGTCACCACCCATTAAGGTTACTAACCCAATCACTGGTAAAGCTGTTAACCTAGGCTCAAACACTGTTAGAAGACCTACCATTAAATATGCAGAGATGTATAGGAATACTAGGTCTCCCAAGAGCCAGGTTAGCAATCATGGAATAGGATTCTTCTCTTCTAGACCTAAGGTTGTGTCTAGAAAAGCTTGTTACACTTGTGGTAGATTTTCAAACTTGGCATACAAGTGTGTCAACGCTCCCAAAGCCAGCGCTGACAGGAACAATTTCAGCGCTGACAGGAACAAAGTCAACGTTGTTAGGAAGTCAAACGTTGTCAGACCCAAACCTTGTGTGCAGCAAAGTCCATAAGTGATTAGACATGCCCCATTATTTACTATAGGGTCTAACACTCATGGACGAAGACCATTTCAAAAGACAAACACCTGGTCAAATAGGCAATGGATTTTTGTAGCAAACCCTAGGTTCAACGCTGACAAGGGTAATTTCAGCGTTGACTGGACAAATTCTAACGCTGGCAGAAACGTGACCAGACCTAAATATTTGCAGCCACAAGGTAAGGGGTCTAAAGCTTCTTCAAGCTTAACATGGAGACCCAAGAAAGATCAAAACCCTAATGATAATGGGATTTCAATGACTTGCAATAGATTTAATTACATTTCAAAGGTCATTATAAAACCTATTGGGGTTAACTGGGTATTTCATCCTAAAAAGGATGAGAATGGGGTTGTTGTGAGAACTAAGTCTGTTCTTATTGAACAACCAGATGAATCCAAGTCTTTTGAGACTTGGGTTCCCAAAGAAAACTAATTTGTTTTCTTTATGTGCAGGGCATTCAAAGACAGATCAATGATTATGGATATTGGGATAGTGGCTGCTCAAGGCACATGACAGGGAAGGAAGACTATCTGACGAATTTCACTCTTATTAAAGATGGTGATAAGGTATACTTTGGAGGTGGATATGGAACTATCACAGGCAAAGGAACCCTTCTCACCAATAATCTACGTTTTGAGAACGTCTTCCTGGTAAAAGAACTTGATTACAACTTGTTTAGTGTATCACAGGTTTGTGATAACAAAAATAAAGTTCTGTTTACTGATACTGAGTGTTTGGTGTTAAGCAAGGATTTTAAGATCCCTGATGAGAAATATATTGAGTATAGAACACCTAGGCATAAGGACATATATAATGTGAATTTAAATGGGATTAAAATGAATACCAATATGTCTTGTTTTTATGCTAAGGCCTCAGTAGATGAGAGTAATTTGTGGCACAAGAGACTAGGGCACATAAATTTTAAAAATATAAATAGACTTGTTAGGCTTGGTTTAGTTGATGGTTTGCCTGAGAATGCCTTCTACAATGACCACTCTTGTGTTGCATGTCTTAAAGCAAGCAGCACAATGTCTCATTCAAGTCCAAACAGGTGCATACTAGTTCAAAACCTCTTCATATGCTTCACATGGACCTCTTTGGTCCAACAATTATAGAAAGCTTGAATGGTAAGTCATATTGCTCTGTTATCACAGATGACTTTTCTAGATTTACTTGGACCTTCTTTCTAGCTATGAAGAGTGACACAGCTGATATTCTAATTGATTTATCACTCAGATTGAGAAAAGGTCTGGCAATGAGGTTAAAATGCTTAGGAGTGATAATGGTGGAGAATTTAGGAATAAGAAGTTAGATGATTTCTGTGCCAGGAAAGGAATTACTAGGTAATTTAGCATTGCTAGAACCCCACAACAAAATGGGGTTGCTGAGAGGAAAAATAGAACCCTAATTGAAGCAGCCAGAACAATGTTGGCTGATGCTCACTTTCCTATAGCCTTTTGGGCTGAGGCTGTTAATACAGCTTGCTATGTGCAAAATAGAGCATTGGTTAACAAAATTCAGAACAAAACACCTTATGAGTTACGTTGGGGTAGAAAACCTAATATTGGTTTTCTCAGACCTTTTGGTTGTCATGTAGTAGTGTTGGATACTAGTGATGCCTTAGGGAAATTTAGTGCAAAAGGTGATGAGGGTTACTTCATGGGGTATTCAGTGCAGAGCAAGGGATATAGGGTTTATCTTAAAGAGGACAAACGTATAGTTGAAAGAGTACATGTTAGGTTTTTAGAGAATAAACCTAGTGATCCTGAAAGTGGTCCTAATTGGTTATTTGACTTGGAAACTTTATCTAGAACTTTAAATTATATGCCTGTCACTAATCCAGACATTGTGAAGGTAACTTCAAATGTTGTGGAGGAACAAGTTGTTGATGTTTCAGGTACTCAGGTTCATGAAAAGGTTGGATCACAAGCAGAAAAGACATCTCCTATCCTAGAATATGTTACCATTCCCATTTGGACAGATGCTTTTACTGCTGCTGCTTCTGCTGGACAACATAATGGTGGTTTCCAACGACCACCAGTTACAAACATGCGTGGTCCTTCAGGCGCTGACAAAGGCAAATCTAGCGCTGAGAAGACCAATTCAGGCGTTGATGGTTCAGACGTTGACAACCACACTTCAAGCGTTGTTAGCCCAAGCACTGACAAACAAGACTCAGGCGTTGACAACAATACTGAACATCTTTTCTCTTCCACTTTTGAACAAGGTGAACCTTCCAATATTTATGAAGAGGTTCATCCTCATGTTGATGGAAGAGAGTCTGATGAAGAGGACATTAGCAATATGGAGAATGAGGTTGAGGACACCAGACTTTTTGAAGGAGGAGTTCTCACTTCCACAATGAAGAATCACCCCCCTTCCCAGATCATTGGTGATATTATGACTCCAGTTCAGACTAGAAGATCTCATCAAGGTCTTGGTGGGTTTATTGCTAATATACACAAGAAGGTTGATACCCCTCTTGTGCAAGCATGTTTGTTTGCATGTTTTCTGTCACAGGAAGAACCCAAGAAAATATTTGATGCTCTCAAAGAACCAAGTTGGGTGGAAACAATGCAGGATGAGCTTCACCAATTTGCAATTCAGGATGTTTGGGAGCTGGTTGATTGTCTTAGATATGTCAGACCTATAGGGACAAGATGGGTTCTCAGGAACAAAAGAGATGAAATATACATTGTGATCAGAAACAAGGCAAGGTTAGTGGCTCAAGGGTATACACAAGAGGAGGGGATAAACTATGAGGAAGTCTTTTCACCAGTTGCAAGGATTGAAGCTATAAGGATTTTTCTAACCTATGCATCCTGCATGGGCTTCACTGTCTATTAAATGGAAGTCAAGAGTGCTTTCCTCTATGGAACCATTGTTGAGGAAGTATATGTAATGCAACCTCCTGGTTTTGAGGATCCAGAGCATCCAGATAAAGTGTATAGAGTCAAAAAGGCTATGTATGGCCTTCATCAAGCCCCCAGAGCATGGTATGGTACCTTGTCTACCTATTTGGTGGATAATGGATTCAAGAGGGGCACCATAGATCAGACACTATTTACCAAGAAGAAAGGCAAGCATGTGTCGCTTGTCTAGGTCTATGTTGATGATATCATTTTTGGGTCTACTGATCCAAAGATGAGTGAGGATTTCTCCAAGCTTATGACAGACAAATTCAAGATGAGTGCTATGGGGGAGATGAACTTCTTTCTTGTTTTACAAGTTCAGCAGAAAGAAGATGGTATCTTCATCTCCCAGGATAAATATGTTGCTGAGATCTTGAAGAAGTTTGGCTTTTCTCCACATGAAAAGAGGGCTACTACTCCTATGGATAGAGAACACCCTTGGGGAAAGATTGGAGATGGGAAAGATGTAGATGTCAGGAACTATAGATCCATGATTGGATCCTTGATTTATCTTACTGCCTCCAGACTTGACATCATGTTTGCTGTGTGTGCTTGTGCACGCCATCAAGTGACTCCTAAAGAATGTCACCTTTTATGCTGTGAAGAGGATCTTTAGGTATCTAAGATGCTATCCTAGTCTTGGTTTGTGGTACCCAAAGGATTCACCATTAGAGCTGATTGCATATTCAGATAGTGATTATGGAGGTGATAAATTTGACAGGAAATCCACAACTGGTGGATGTCAGTTTCTTGGGAGCAGGTTGATCTCTTGGCAATTCAAGAAACAAACAGTGGTGGCTAATTCTACAACTGAAGCTGAATATGTGGCTGCAGCTGCTTGTTGTGGCCAAGTGTTGTGGATTCAGAACCAGCTGTTGGACTATGGGTATAATTTCATGCATACCAAGATATTTGTTGACAATAATAGTACTTTATGCATCATTAAGAATCCTGTACATCATTCTAAAACTAAACACATAGAAATTAGACACCATTTTATAAGAGATTGCTTTGAGAAAGGTTTAATACAACCAGATAGGGTTGACACTGAGGAAAATGTGTCAGATTTATTAACTAAACCTTTTGATGCTGGGAGATTTCAATACTTGGTAACAAGTATTGGAATGGTCAATCTCACATAATATGTGTTTTGGAGTCTTTTTGTAAAAGTATGTACAGGATGATGCATTATTATTGGTCTTATTGATGATTTAGATTTTCCACTATATTTTTCTAACACTGACAAAGGTTGTTTGAACGCTGATAAGTGTTTTTGCAACGTTGTCAGCAATATAATTGTCTAACGCTGACAAAGCTTCCCTCAACGCTGTCATGTGTTATCGGGGCGTTGTCAGCAACAATTTTAGTTTTGTGGTTTTCAATCTAAATGTGCAGATGGTGTTAGCAGTATACCATTGGATACAGAGTTGCTTATGGATCAATGGAGAAGCATTTGGACAAGTTTTTATTTATGGATGATGGTTGGAAAGTTTCATTCCTATCTTGACATAAATTTTTTATGTTCATGCATGATTTTAGCAAACTTTTGTATCATAGTTTAAGGGGAGGTTTTAGGAACCTTTAGGATGTTTGGGTATCCATATGATACTCTTATCACAATTCTAGATTGTGTCCACAGGTGAGTATGAGTTAGTTTCTACTAAATCATGAGGTACTGTAGCATGCAAAGTTGATATACTATGCATGCTGCCAAGACATTTTTGGCCTAGAATTGGTTGTGGTCTATTGGGAGACTTGGGAATGATGTTGATATGAGATTTACCTGGGAGTAACAAGGATTTTATAAGGTAACTTGGTTGTTAAGAGTTTTGGTTAGCAAGGGACACTAGAGGACTGTTATGTCTATCTTGCTTATGCAAGTGTGCATAACTGGACAGTGCTTGCCGCCCTATAATAATTATCAGCTTTTGGTTATCTTCTCTAGGATAAATTACTTGTTAAGGTCATTTTTCACTTTTTAAAATATTTTTATTTTTTGACGCTGACAGGAATTTTCCAAGCGTTGTTGTGACCAAATTGGACGCTGACATGGTTATAGGCAAACGTTGAAAAGATTATAGCCGTTGGGCGTTGATAGTTTATTTTTGACCGTTGACACTCAATGGGACCTACCCAGTTGTTACTTTTTGACATATTTTCAAGCTGTAATTTTAGGAGTTGTTACTTTCATTTAATGCATGTGATAACTTATAACTTTTTCAATATTTTCATGATTGATTTTTGAAAATCTTTGCCTATTTTTGGGCCAATCACATGCATTCTTTTTCTCCTATAAATTTGGCTCCTATTTTAAACAGGGTATCTATAATTCTTGTCTAACAATTTTCTCTTATCAACTTCATCTTCTTCACTTAAAATTCACAGCTTTCATCAATAGCACCAAAGTTTAAACCAACAGATTTGGAATTGAGGTTCAGATCACAACACAACATGATTGCTTATCTTGAAGCTGATGATGCTCTGTTTCCCCAATACACACAAATGGTGGCGTATTTGAACGCATCCCCATTAAGGTATGCTCTTTCTCATGCCCCAATCATTCCAGATACACACATTAAGCAGTTTTGGAACACTGTCAGTTCCTCAACAGTTAATGGAGTGACCACATTGACTTCTATTGTTCATGGGAGACCTTGGGTGGTTACTGAGGCCTTGGTACGCCAAGCCTTGCATCTTGATGATGCTGATGGTATAGCCACCCTTCCCATAAATGAAATAGAACAAGGGCTTAGGGCTTTGGGATATCCTTTTCCTGATGAAGGTACTCTCAACAAGTATCATAAGCAGGAATTTCCTCCATCCTGGAAGTACCTCATACATGTCCTCCTTTAATGTTTGAGTCCCAAATGCACTGCACACAATGAGATCAATAGATCAATTGCTGGTGCTATTGTGTGCATTGCAACAGGGCAAAAGTTTAACTATTCTAAAATGATTTTTGAGGGGATGTGTAAAAACAAGGGGAACAAAATGACTTTAGCTTATCCCCGTTTTCTGCAAATGGTTTTTGATGTCCAAGGTTACTGCTCAAGGGATCACAATGATTTTTATAAGATCCCTGAGCAAAAGAAAGCTATTTTTATGAAGATGAACTCACCACCCCATAAAGACCTACCTTTGACCCCAGCTATGCTTGCTGTTATTGCAGCAGCACAACCCCAACCAGACCCCCAACCACAAATTGACCCTCAACCACAACTTGATCCCATCCCTGAACCTTTACCTTCACCTGAACACATGCAACTTGACCAAGAACCCTTCGACACTGACACATCAAATGTTGGCGTTGATGTGCCTATTTCCAACGCTGACACACAACCTTCACAAACCCAAACACCCCTTAACCAACCCACATCCACCCATTCTTCCACACCATCTTCCACACCCCCTGAATATAGGTTGATGAAACGCCAAAGGATCACTGGAGTGTTCTCCTCTGGTGGTCCTAGCCATGTAGCAGAGAGAACCACCACCACAAGTGTGGCTGGTGACCTGGATGAGGCTGGGGCTATTGGTTCTGGCTTAGAAGCTGGCCAAGGCAGTCCCACCATCATTAAGTCCTCATCCTTGCCCAATGAATCTGACTTGGGAGGTCAAATCCCCATTTCAGAAGAGGGCAGACTGGAACCAATGACTCTTTTGGAATTGACAGCAGTCTGCATTAGCTTGCAAAAGCAAAATGCAGACTTAGTACAAGTTGTCAGCTCACAAGGCCTTGAACTCAAGCAATTGAGGGAGAGGATTGTTGTTTTGGAAAGTGATCGTGCTAGGAAGGGTATGGAGGAATCTTCCAAAGGGGAGGAAGATCTAATAAATCTGAGTGATAAGGGCAGCCATGATGGTCAATCAATGGATGTTACTGAGGCCCTTACAACTTTGAAGAAACAAACAGGTTTTAATACGTCCTTAGTCTCTCCCACCAACTTAAATTTATCATTTACAGCTATGTTGAGAGAGGTTACACAAGGCGCTGAGGGAAGATATTTGAGCGTTGACAAGGAAAATTTGGACGCTGATAGAAGTATTTTGGGCGCTGATTGGACAAATTTGGGCGTTGATAGACCTGCACATGAAGGTGATGTATCCCAGTCATCATCTATCATCAAGGAGGTTTCTACTCAGGTATTACCATCTACCTTACCAACCATTGCACCATCAGATAAGGGTAAGGGTATAATGGTAGAGGAGATGTTCCAAAGGATGCAGCTCAAGTTGAATTTGATAGAAGATTGGCTGCACAAATCATGGAACAGGATGAAAAGGAAAAGTCACCATTTTTTGTGACTTCTGAAGAAGGAAGTGATGGAGCTAGCTCAGACTCAAGTGTGATGATTATAGAACCTGAAAGGCTTGAGTATGGGGATGAGTTGGCCAAAGAGAAGATGAGAGAGTTGAAATTGCAGGTTGACTTTGACATGCCAGAGGTGGTTCAAATGTACAATGCTTGGGAAGAAAGATGCATGGATAATCCAGACTTCACCATTTCAGATCAAATATGGGGTTTGGAGCTTCTTATTAGAGTTCAGAAGGATTTCCAGGTAATTTTGAAACACAAGGCAAGCAATATTCTCTCAGAGTTGAAAAGGGATAGAAGGGAGCTCTACTTTATGTTGCTCAGATGTCATGGAGTTGGATGGACATATCAGAAGTTGAAGGCTTTGACATTTGATGAGTTGGAAAACAAGGCTTATCCCATTTGGGTGAGAGTGCAGGAAGCAAACACTCTCAGACTTCTTTCAGATGAAAGAAAGGAGGAACTTGCAGAAGAAATGGAACTCAAGAAAGCTATGCTTGTTCCCAGGCCAGTGAAGAAGGGAATTTCATTTGAGTTTCCAAAAGATATGGATCCACTATATCCAAGTGAAGCAGTTATAAGAAAGAGCCTCAAGCTCTCCCCATTAGAAGCTTCATATATGGTGCAAGTGTTACCATTAGATTCCAGGAACCCAATTGTGATCTATGAAGAAGATGAATGTGGGTTTTGGAAGATTGGCAGATTTGGCAAAGAGGTACACACTTTTACCACTCTCATATCTTTGTTTGCAAGTTGTGATAGAGAAGACTTGGTTGAACTTTGGAGGTTGCTGGAGACCAAGTATGAGGCTGAAGCACCAACTTCAGCTAATGGAATAAAATTTTGGACCACATTCAAAAGAATGTGTGTACCAAAAGATGAGGATCCTGCAATATGGAAGGATCTTGAAGATGACCTCAGTGGTCTTCAATGGAGGTTATATTCAGCTGCTGGTGTTTACAATTTGAGTTCTACAAAGTTTGCTGAGTATCTACTTGTGGATGCTCAGTATTTCATATCCAAGGCTATTTTGGAGAAGATGAAGGACACTCAGCTGGAAATAGATTATTCAAGTGATGTGGCAAAAGATTTGATCAGAGTTATTCACTATCAATATGAGAAGGTTTGTAAGATTCCTCCTAGTCCTTAATGCTTATTCAGAAACTTGATCATAAGAGTAGATATTAAGTTTAGGGGAGGATTGTTGGGAATAAATTAAGGCCAGATCACTTGAGCGCTGACAAGAACAAAACAAGTGTTGATAAGAACAAAACAAACGCTGACAGCTCAAGCGTTGACAAGTTAAAGTCAAGCGTTGACACATTGAAGACAAGCACTAATGGAAGATATATTTTACACGTTTATTATATTCTAGAATACTTCTAGTAAGGATAGGAACGATAATGTATTTTCTATATTTATCTTTACCTAGAATAGCTGATACGTAGATTATTGTACAAGGCTTCTTATGTCTATAAAAGAAGACCTTTAGGTTAATGTTTTTATATAAGTTTTATATAAGTTTTATATAAGTTTTCATTCATAAACATCTTTCATTGTAAGCAAGTTTGATATTGATAATCAAAGTGAAAGTTTGTTTATATCATTGTGTGTTCTTGTTTAAGTGTTAGATTCCGCATAACACTTAGATTCATAAAGCATATACAAAGGTTTCTCTACGTGTATTACTTGATCTAATCTCGTATACACAAAGCTAATCGATCTAAGTTTGGTATCAACACGTAAGACCTCGTCTTCGGATTCGCCTTCATTATCTCATACCATCGATGCCTGCCAAATCGAGGCAAATTTGGAGAACAAAATATTTGATAAGCTTAAGGGACTTTTGATTGAGTTTAAATTTGGTGAACAATCTACTCCCGCTACGGGTAAAGCGGTTGAGGTTTCTTGTATGTATCGTGGTGGAGGTCATGATTTATCCGAGTGGATTACCAACAGTAGTAACACTTCGAGTGCCTACGCGGCCACGGGAACTTATAACCAAAACGGTCAAGTTACCCGCACTAATCAATTGACTCCACCGGGTTTTTCACCAAATCAAAATGCTAAAAATTATCGAAACAACCAAGTTGGTTATCAAGGAAGTCAAAGGAACAATTACAAGGGAAACAACTATGGGAATCAAGGGTCTAATAATCAAGTGCAAAACAAATATCAAAACAATGATATAAAAAACAACAACAAGAGATTGCAAAACTTGAAAGATCTTCCAAATGAATTTGTTGAATATGCAAATGGAAATGATGATTGGTTTGATAATATAAAAAGGGAGATCATTAGCCTAAGATCCGAGTTTAAGAATGACTTGAAAAAGGAGTTGAAAAACGAGTTAAAAAATGAACTTAAGATTCATACCAACAAAATGGAGGGAAATGTGACTAGGTTGCAACAAAACCAACAAAAGATGGAACAAGGGAAACATAAAATAAAACAAGAGATGCTTAAGGTCGATAAGAGGCAATCTATGTTTGAGGATAAAATTTCATCCATGTTTGAGGCCATAATGTGTAAACCGTCTTCGAGTAGTCTTCCTAGTAACACCATATCGAACCCTAAGGGAGAGATGAAAGTGATTACCACACGTAGTGGTAAGGAACTTAAGGAACCGACTCCTCAACCAATTACTCCAACGGTGTAGGAAATTAAGGAAGAATCCGAGGTGGTGGTCGAAGAGGAGCATATCCCAATCCCACGAAGTACCGCTCAAACCACCCCTACGGTTGACCCATTATCATCATTGTAACCCGAGATTCCAAAGGCTATGCCTATGCCTCAACCCACATCACCTTTGCCTTACCCATTGATACTTCGTATGGAGAAACGACAAGAGCGTGACTATTACCAATTTGAGCTTTTTATGAAAATGTTTCGCGATTTGCATTTCAATATAAGTTTGTCGACGCTTTCGTCATGATGCCTCGATTTTCCGCTAACTTTAAGAGTATGTTAAACAACAAGCAGAAATTGCAACAATTGTCTAGTTGTTCATCGGTTTATGTTAACCGCATACCTCAAAAAGTCGGTGATCCCGGTAAATTCTTGATTCCATGTGCAATTCAAGATGTGGAAGAATGCTATGCCTTGGACGATCTTGGTGCTAGCATTAACTTGATGCCTCTTGCAATGTTCAAGTCACTCAATCTTCCTAATCTTACTCCTTCACTAATGTCTATCGAATTGGCTGATCATTCCACGATTCCCGCATGTGGATTGGCCTAAGACGTTTTTGTAAAAGTGGGAAATTCTATTATCCGGTAGACTTTATCGTTGTCGATATTCCCACGTATCCTCAAGTTCCTCTTATTTTAGGTCGTTCGTTTTTGGATACGTCAATGGCATTGATTGATGTTCATGCTAGAAAAATCACCATACGTTTCAACGACAATGAACTTTTTATAAACGCAACACAAAACTCTCAACTTTCGCATGTTTATTCCATCGCGACTATAAACCTAGTTGATATGATCGACGTAGTTTGCGAGGAATTTTCCACAAGAATTTTTAGGTTTTGGTGATGATGAAAATAGTTGTAATCCCACTATGCTCGATCCTATTCTTGATAATACGACACCATCCTTCACTCCATTTGAAGGTGGTGGTTTTACGTTGGAAGAATTTTATGTTCCTCGAACTTGTAACGAAGACCTCGACAATGATGAGGACTTCTCGATTATCAAATATTTTCTTAACAATTTCCCATTTCCTCCACCCGATGAGGTTATGAGTATCGAACCCAAATCTTCAATTGAGGAACCACCAATCCTTGAGTTGAAAGATTTACCTCCTCATCTTGAATAGGTATTCTTGGAAGGAGACGATAAGTTGCCGGTGATTATTGCGAAAGATCTTTCGAATGATGAAAAAACCGCACTAATCGATGTTCTACAGGAACACAAAGGGGAAATTACGTGGAAATTATCCGACATTAAGGGGATTGATCCTAAATTTTGTACCCACAAAATCTTAATGGAGGAATACTACAAACCCGGAAATCAATGCCAAAGGAGGGTGAACCCCAAAATTCATGACGTCATCAAAAAGGGGGTCCTTAAACTCCTTGACACGGGAATGATTACCCTATTTCCGATAGCCCTTAGGTGAGTCCTATTCATTGTGTCCCTAAGAATGGAGGAATGACCGTTGTGCCAATGATGCCAACGAGTTAATTCCAACTCGACTCGTGACCGGTTGGAGGGTGTGTATCGTCTATCGTAAGTTGAATGACGCCACTCGTAAAGACCATTTCCCTTGCCCTTCATGGATAAAATGTTGGAGCCTCTTGCGAGAAACGATTTCTATTCCTTTTTAGATGGTTTTTCCGGTTACTTCCAAATCCCCATCGATCCTCATGCTCAAGAAAAAACTACGTTTACGTGTCCATATGGAACGTTTGCCAATCGTAGAATGCCATTCGGACTTTGCAATGCACCGGGAACTTTTCAACGGTGTATGATGGCTATTTTTCATGACATGATCGAGAAGACGATGGAAGTCTTTAGGGATGATTTTTCCATGTTTGGTTGTTCGTTCACTTCGTGTTTGTCGAATCTTGAGAGAATGTTGAAATATTGTGAGGAAACCAACCTTGTGCTCAATGGGGAAAAATGTCATTTTATGGTTAAGGAAGGAATCGTATTAGGGCACAAGGTTTCGAAAGTGGGGATTGAGGTAGACAAAGATAAGGTAGACGTCATCGCCAAATTACCTCATCCCAAAACTGTTAAGGGAGTTAGGAGTTTCCTAAGCCATGCGGGCTTGTATCGTCGATTCATCAAGGATTTTTCAAAGATTTCTCGACCTATTACACATATCCTTGAAAAAGATGCTCCTTTTGTCTTTAACGAAGATTGTGTACGAGCCTTTGAAATCCTTAAGAGGAAAGTAATCGAAGCTCCCATTCTTGTTGCTCCCAATTGGAACCTCCCCTTTTAGCTTATGTGTGATGCAAGTGATTACGCTATTGGGCCGTCTTGGGGCAACGTCATGAAAAGCACTTCTTGCCTATCCACTATGCTAGCAAGACGATGAACGAGGCTCAACTTAAATACACTACAACGGAAAAGGAATTCCTTGTCGTGGTGTATACATTTGAGAAATTCCGACCTTACCTCGTCTGACCCAATGCATAGTGTATACGAGTCACTCGGCAATCAAGTATCTAATGGCTAAACAAGATGCAAAGCCGAGATTGCTCCGTTGGATTCTCCTCCTACAAGAATTTTATGTCGAAATCCTTGACAAAAAAGGAGCCGAGAATCTAGCGGCCGATCATCTTTCTCGCTTGGAAGATCCTCACCAAAGTGTGTACGAGAAAAAGGAAATCACCGAAACATTTCCTTTCGATACACTTGGTGTAGTGAACTCTAAGCTTGACTCATCCACCCTATGGTTTGCGGACATCGCAAATTACCATGCGGGCAACTTCATCTTTCAGGGTATGACGACTCAACAAAAACAAAAATTCTTTCGTGACGTCAAGTTCTACTTTTGGAACGACCCTTACCTATTTCGGACTTGTGCGGATCAAATTATTCAACGTTGTGTGTTTGGCACCGAAGCGTCTAATATCCTTAGAGCTTGTCACGAGGGACC
This sequence comes from Glebionis coronaria, assembly GCA_025667525.1. Taxonomy (NCBI): domain Eukaryota; kingdom Viridiplantae; phylum Streptophyta; class Magnoliopsida; order Asterales; family Asteraceae; genus Glebionis; species Glebionis coronaria. Next base: position 369,726,095 of record CM046875.1, read on the forward strand.
CATGGGTGGTCACCATGGTGCTAGTCTCACGGCGAAGAAGGTCTTTGATGCTGGTTTCTTTTGGCCTACTATTTACCGAGATGCACATACACTTGTGAAGTCATGTGACTCATGCCAATGTCAAGGCAAAGCCTCACAAAACGATGAAATGCCACAAAACATCATTCAAGTGTGTGAGATCTTTGACGTTTTGGGAATTGATTTTATGGGGCCGTTCCCATCATCTCGTGGTAATAAGTAAATCCTTGTCGTCGTTGACTACCTAACCAGATGGGTGGAAGCTAAGGCTTTGCCCACGAACGATGCTCGTGTGGTAGTCAAGTTTTTGAAGAATTTATTTTCTCGGTTTGGAACCCCTCATGCTATCATAAGCGATCGTGGAACCCATTTTTGTAATGACCAATTTGAAAGAGTTCTAAGGAAATATGGGGTTACACATCGGCTTTCTACGGCTTATAACCCACAAACGAGTGGGCATGTAAAGGTTTCAAACCTAGCATTGAAGAGGATCTTGGAGAGATCTGTAGGAGAGAACCCACAATCATGGTCAGATAAGTTAGACGATGCTTTATGGGCCTTTCGTACCGCTCATAAGACGCCCATTGGGTGCACACCTTATAAGCTTGTGTATGGGAAGAATTGTCACATGCCAATTGAACTCGAACACAAAGCTTATTCGGCTCTAAAGCATTGTAATGATGACATTGAGACCGCGGGAAAACACTGGAAAATGAAACTTAATGAATTGGATGAATTGACAGACATTGCTTATGAAAATTCATTTATTTATAAAGAGAAAACCAAAAAGTTTCATGATTCTAAAATTAAAAACCGGGTTTTTAACATTGGAGATCAAGTGTTGCTTTTTAACTCACATTTGAAAATCTTTTCCAGCAAGTTGAAATCCCGTTGATCTGGTCCATTCACCATTACCCAAGTTTTTCATATGGGACCATCGAGCTAGCTCAAAATTATGGCCCTAATTTCAAGGTGAATGGACATAGGTTGAAGCGCTACTTTGGTCGGGAAGTTCCCTCTTTGAACTACCTCGACCAAGTCACCTTCCCCAATGATAATTAGTATTGAGGGAATTGAGTCGAGCTCATGACTCGGTAATAAAAAACGAGGTGCCTCGTGGGGGAGTCCCATGCTTATCCATGTACATATTATCGCTTTCTAATGTAGCTTACGTGAGGGGATTTGTGCCCTTCCAACCTTTGTTCCGTGGTTGTTTGTGATATATGGTTTTTAGATGATCATTATCTTCAAGATTGAAGCCTTTCGTGTTCGTTTTATGGGAGCACTCGATCGTTTGCTTTGAAGAATTTCTCGATATCCATGATATATCCTTGATTGTTCTAACCTTAGGTTTTTAGCACACTTCATAAACGGCTATAGATTTAATGGTTCCACCCTTTCCATGCTAGATTAAGCATTTGACTATGTCTCTAGTATGGGGGTGTTTTCACCCTTAGACTCGAAACATTGAGGAAAATGTTTAACTTTAGTATGGGGGGTGAATAGATACTTGCCTTGCCAAACCTTTACGCTTTCTAAAATTTATCTTTTTGTTTATCGTTTTGATGCAAAATAAGGCTAAAAATGGCCAATTTTTAAATTTTTTTCTCATGTTTCATAAGTGTTTGAAGACACGAATGTAGATTTTTAGATGGCGAGAATAAGAGTAATTTTTGACTCGGCCGCGCGTGTTGAGCACATAGCTTCGATTCCTTAACTTTATATTAGGCTAAGTCTCTTAAATGAGGACGAGAAATGATAGAGTTAATTATAAGTTGATAGGTGTGTAAACACCCATCCTTTTTACCACTTAATTACAATAATAACCGAGCCAAAACGTGTATTTTATGTCTTTTATGTCGGAATTATGCGTGGTTTGTGTTTTTGTTGTGATTTAGGACGAAATGGTGAAAAGTGGAGAAAACACGGACATTCACGGGCATTTACGGTCTTTTATTGAAGAAAAAGATTAAAGACGAAGTCAAGAAGTCAAGAGTGCAAAAAGAACGGAAGTCCAAGACCAATTCTGAAGATTTATCGAAGAAAAAGTCAAAAGACGGAAGTTTATCAAAAGCCGAGGAACTCAAGTCTATTTTATTAAAGAATTAAAAGACGAGCTCAAAAGAAATCCCGAGCCACAAGTCAATAGAGTCTAAGTTTAAAGAAGATTAGAAGGAAAAAGGACTAATGGTGCAATTAATGAAGATTAAAGGCTTAAGGACCTAATGACGCAATTAAAAAGAAATGAAGGAGGGGAGGAAGCTTCCTAATACTCCCCTATATATAGATTAGATCTTAATTACTTTCATTTTGTTGACTAATCGTGACAATTAGTTCTTCCACTTTTAATTACCTTGTCATTTAAATACTTGTCAAGTTTAAATTCATGTCTTGCACCTTATTTACCATTTAATTTCATGTAAGTTTTTCTTTTAATCCTTGTTAATCTTTATCTTTATCTTGTTGATCTCATTCTACCTTTCTTAATCTTATTGTTTATGTTCATGTTCATGCTCTTATCTTTCTTATTTTGATCTAGAGGTTTTGATTATTTTGATTAAGTTTAGTGAGTTTGATTGTTTTTGATTGATTGATTATCATTAATAGTTGTTTATTAGATTGTTTGATTTAATCTTGTGTTTGATTTTATTTGGTTTTGTTTAAATTCGTATTATATATTTGTCCCTTGTTCTTCGGAAAGTCTGTTTTTGTGTTTGCAGGTTCTGATTTTTCCCAGGAAAACAAGCCCAGCCGTTATTCCGAATTGAGGTCTGGACCATTTTGCTTTATACGGAATATTCAATATTCCGAATAAGGGTTCCAAAAGGTTGTCCATGCGGAATAATTGATATTCCGCATAAGGAGGATTCCGCATAGGCCAAGATTCCGCATAAGGGTGAATATTCAGAATAGGGGTATTATTCCGAGTAGGTGTAATATTCCGCATAGGCTTCTTTATTCCGAATAGTGCTGGTTTTCCGAATAGGGAGTTTTATTCCGCATAGCTTAATCTATTCCATATAGCTTTCGTATTCCGCATAGGCCATTATTCCGAGTAGGGCATTATTCAGGATAGGTGACATATTCCGAATAGCCATTTATTCCGAATAGGGGTTTATTCCGGATAGGGTTATTTTCAGTTTCTTTATCTTAGTTTTTAATTTTCTGCCTTTTTAAATTCAAGCTTTATTTTCCCCGCCTTTTTCCTTAGTTGCACTTTAAATTTACTTGCCTTAGATTTATTTTAGTTTTGCCTTAGTTTAAGATTTAGTTCTAGCTGCGTTTTAAGTTTGCCTTAGTTAGATTTAAGTTTGCGTTGTTTACATTTAGTGCCTGTTAGCCTCAAAATATTGAGTCAAACAAGAATGTTCGGTCATAGGTTTCTATTGTAATATTTATTAGAACGTTGTAATAAGTAGTTATTTAGTCGTGGTTCACGGGCTTGGATTTAAACTAATTAAAGTCCAAAAGACAAGCCCGGCCCAATATGTAGTCCATTAAAGCCCGCATGTGGGTGGACTATATATACTACCCTCTTAGCATGTTAGGAGGGTGGATGGTCATTTGTAACTTCTTTTCTTAATCTAATCTCACCAAGTTAATCATCTCCTCTCTACTTTCTCTCACTACTTTCTCTCTCTAGGAATTCATCTCTTCTTCATCTATTTTCTCTCTCTCTTCATTGCTTAATCATCACAAATATATGGGACAACATTTGCTATCAGAGCACTTTAACTCTTACCCACATGTGCGAAACACTTTCGATTATCGATGCACATGTGAAGGGGGAGCTTTTCTGAAACGACAAAACTAGCAAGGTGTTAAATGCTTTTCAAACACTTTGTTAGAATTTAAAGTGGTTTTCATGGTTACGATCAAATACCCACAACATCTTTAATTCACGACGTTATTGGTGTCAAAAGGGTGGTTAGGTTTAAGTCCTATGATCCAACCAGAACCGGAGGGATCTTCCCAGGGACAATCCAATAGATTATTAGAAGTCCTTAGGAAAGACGGAGTAGAATGTGAACGTAGCTGAATGCCGACTAAGTACTGATGCTAGCACTGGAACAATCACAACAAGGTGCTAGTAATGATGTCTTGGTAAGCATTGAAGGGGTTGAAGAATGAAAAAGAAATGTAAGGATAAAGGGTCTAAAGAAAGAAGCCCTCCATACAACTTAGGCAGAAACCAGGTCAACTCATCATGAAGACAAACTCATCATGGACCCAGTGATGTGAAGCACAACCCTTTCCTAGCTACTCAGGCTTCTCTCAAAAGAAGTTTGTTTTATTGTCACGGAGATCAACACGACTTCTATTGACTTTCTCACTCCGAGATAGTTGATATTGAATAGGTGGCATCTGCTCCAGCCTCCGACCACTAAAAGTGCACAAATCGAGTCTAGAGCCAAGAGATCAATCAAATCTCGTTAGGACACACGGATGAAGATCAAGAGAGTCCTACGCTATATCCTTGCGATATTGCTAGAACACTCAGAGTGATACTACTTAGTATTCACAATGATGAGTGGAAATCCTTCCAGTGTTAACATCAAACAGCACTGCGGTAGGTCATATGCAAGATTCTTTATGAATTGAACATATGTAAAACTGAAAAGCAATAGTGGTTTGATTCTGAATTGATTCAAACTCGTTTCAGGTTTCTACGCAATATCTTTATGGTCTTGCCAGAACATTCAGAGTGATATTCATTAATATTCACAGTGACGAATGGAAATCCTTCTAGCGTCAACATCAAACAGCGCTACGGTAGGTGACTTGTGAGATTCTTATGAATCAAACTTGTGTCAACTGGAAAGCAACAATGGTAAGATTCTTAATGAATCAAACTTGTTCCAGTAACTTGAATTGACGACTTTAATCAAGCGGATATCTATCCAATTGATTCACTCTTTATGTTCGCAGTCTTGCTTTGAGACGGTCGAGTAAAGAGAACGGCTAGTACAGCCGCGAAACCCTGTCAAGGAGATTCTTAATTGAATATACCTGATCACAGGTACGATATTTAATATCGTATAACGGTCTTCACCGACCGGAGGTAAAACGCTACCGATTTAGGACGAATGTCAAAGCCATTCAGTCCGTGTCTATGTTTTGTCTCGAGAAGGTGGCGTCACGGTGTACTCAGCAAAGTCAAAGATTCACAACCACATATTCATGCCCAAAGACTTATCCAACAATTGATAGTGTGAGCATGTGGATAAAGACACAAGATCACAAGATGGCAAAGACAAGTCAAGGATGATTTAAAGATCTCAAGACTAAAAGACAAAGTCGAAAGACAACGACAAAGGCTCAAAGATCATAGCATGAAGGAACAAAACTACTGTTACACGTTCAAGACTCATTTATGACGAAATTCATAAATCTCCATTGGAATCCAAATATCAAAGAGGAATGACCTCACATTGGGGGAGATTGTTAGCCTCAAAATATTGAGTCAAACAAGAATGTTCGGTCATAGGTTTCTATTGTAATATTTATTAGAACGTTGTAATAAGTAGTTATTTAGTCGTGGTTCACGGGCTTGGATTTAAACTAATTAAAGTCCAAAAGACAAGCCCGGCCCTATATATAGTCCATTAAAGCCCGCATGTGGGTGGACTATATATACTACCCTCCTAGCATGTTAGGAGGGTGGATGGTCATTTGTAACAAATTCTTTTCTTAATCTAATCTCACCAAGTTAATCATCTCTCTCTCTACTTTCTCTCACTACTTTCTCTCTCTAGGAATTCATCTCTTCTTCATTTATTTTCTTTCTTCCTTCATTGCTTAATCATCACAAATATGGGACAACATTTGGTATCAATCGCCACGGGGAAGATTTGTGATTGGTTGGTGTTATTATATTTGATTCGAATGATTTAATCCATAAATCATCTCGGATTCAAATTTTTTTGTGTTTTCCGTACTTTACTTCTTCATCTACATCTTATACATAGTTGTAGTAGTGATTTGGTATATTTACTTTGGTTAAAAACACAAAATTTTTGGGTTTTTTGATCATTTTTTGGCTTAAAATCACGTATTGGTTGAGTTTTGTCCGAGAAAAGGGGGATACATTCCGATTGGTGTAATCTGAAAAGGGTTTAGTGATTCAGATTGGGATTCCGATGAACATTCCGATTGGACTTCCAACATTCCGACTGGACAACAATATTCCGATTGGCATTCCGATTTGCATTCCGATTGGTGTTTTCCGATAGCACATTCCGATTGGTGTTTTCCGATAGCACATTCCGATTGGTGATTTCCGATTAGCACATTCCGATTGGTGTTTTCCGATAATACATTCCGATTGGTGCATTCCGATAACATTCCGATTGGTGCATTCCGATAACATTCCGATTGGTGCATTCCGATAACATTCCGATTGGTTATTCCGATTAGGGGACATTCCGATGATGTGTTTTGCTAAATTTTGTTTGAGTATTTTTTAGACTTAGCCACTATCTAGACTAGTTTCAGAATATCGTTTCCACGAAGATCAAAAAAAGAAAAAAAAAAAAAAAAAAAAAAAAATTTGGACTACCGTTTGAGTATTTTTCGTCAAGTAAATTCAAATTTTTTCCATACTAGTTTTAGGAAATTTCTAGCTCGATTTGAAATTTTGGCGATTACAAAATTTTTGGACTACCGTTTTTGTCGGACTGGAGAATTTATTGTCGGCCTGGAGAAAAATTGCAATTTTCGGAATTTAAACCACAACAACAATCACAACAAATCTACTTAAGATCCATACTCACTTCATCATTACAGAGAATTTTGGGATGGATTCTACTGCAGAATATCGTGTGACGAACAACAACATCATGGTCGCGGGTAATAAAGAGAGACCACCAATGCTTGTGGCTGGTCGATATGCTCAATGGCAATCACGCTTTCTTCGCTATCTTGATACAATACCTAATGGTGATGCCTTGAGACAATGTATTAACAATGGCCCATATGTCTTTTCTGAAATTGATGTTCCTTATACACCAGCCACAGACACATGTCCAGAAGTACCTGCAACAAAGAAAAAGGAAACTTTATCTGACCTTACACCCGAGAAACGTGCTTGGCATGATGCAGAAAAAGAAGCGATCTATATGATCCTAAGTGGAATTGGAGATGATATTTATTCCACAGTCGATGCATGTCCTACAGCATAAGAAATGTGGACGGCCATTGAACGCTTGCAACAAGGAGAGTCTCTCAACAAGCAAGATGTCAAAACAAACTTGTTTTGGAACTTTGGTAAGTTTACTGCATTGGATGGAGAATCAATTGAGTCCTATTATTCAAGATTTTACAAAATGATGAATGATATGACAAGAAACAACTTGGAAGTATCCACCATGCAAGTCAATGTGCAATTTCTACAACAACTCCAACCAGAGTGGACACGTTTTGTCACTTTGGTGAAACAACAGAAGCAGTTAGACAAGGTAAACTATCACACTCTCTTTGATATCTTGAAACAATTTCAGCATGAAGCAAATGAGATTCGAGCTGAACGAGTTGCAAAGACGGCTAATCCACTTGCTTTATTAACTACCACTCAAAATGTCCAAGATCATCGATCTCGTGCTCCTAAGCCATACTCTAGCCCATCATCCTCACCACGATATTCCACATCATCCAAGTCTTCATCATCCACAAGATCACGCGGCAAAACACCAAGAGCAACTTCACCACCATCTGAGTCATCATCTAAAGAAGATAGTGATGAAGATCAAGCTCAGAAGAATCGTGAGATGAAACAACAAATTGCTTTCATTATGAAGACTTACCAGAAGATCTACAAATCCACCAACAACAATCTTCGAACATCATCTAACACAAAGAACCGATATGTTGCGAGTCCTCCAAGGTATGACACACGTCGACGTGGTGAAAGTCCTTCTAGGTATGATCGACATAATCCAACGCATGTTGAGGGTTCTGCAAGATATGATCGATGATAGGTGTGTAAACACCCATTTTTTCTACCACTTAATTACTATAATAACCGGACCAAAACGTGTATTTTATGTCTTTTATGTCGGAATTATGCGTGGTTTGTGTTTTTGTTGTAATTTAGGACGAAATTGTGTAAAGTGGAGAAAACACGAGAATTCACGGGCATTCACGGCTTTTATTGAAGAAAAAGATGAAAGACGAAGTCGAGAAATCAAGAGTGGAAAAAGAACGGAAGTCCAAGACCAATTCTGAAGATTTATCGAAGAAAAAGTCAAAAGACGGAAGTTTATCAAAAGCCGAGAAACTCAAGTCTATTTTATTGAAGAAATTAAAGACGAGTTCAAAAGATATCCCGAGCCACAAGTCCTTAAAGTCCAAACTTAAAAGAAAGATGAGAAGAAAAGGACTAATGACGCAATTAATGAAGATTAGATGAGAAGAAGGACTTAATCCCGCAATTAACAAAAAATGAAGGAGGGGAGGAAGCTTCCTAATCCTCCCCTATAAATAGATTAGATTAGTTATCATTTGTTTTGTTGGCTAACTTGACAAATTAGCTCTTCCATTTTTTAATTACCTTGCACCTTTATTTACTTGTCCAATTTAATTACCTTGTCTTGCACTTAATTACCATTTAATTCAAGTAAGTTTTCCTTTTTAATTCTTGTCAAGTTTTATCTTTATCTTGTTAATCTCATTCTACCTTTCTTTATCTTTGAGTTGATTTGTTCATGTTTATGTTCTTTATTTTTGTTGATTTATTTAAGTGGGTTTTGATTATTTTGATTAAGATTTGTGATTTTGATTGTTTAGATTGATTGTTTATGCTTAATAGTTGTTTATTTGTTTGGTCGGATCTAATCTTGTGTTTGTTTTGGCTTTGTTTTTATTTGATTCGTGCCTTTTAGCTTTCCTTGTTCTTCGCTGTAAGGTTACTGTTCTTTCCCAGCTCTTGTGCCCAGATTATTCCGAGTAAGGGTTGGTTTGTTTTGCTATTCGGAACTTTTCAATATTCCGAATAGGGGGTTTTGAAGTTTTGCTTATTCGGAAGATTTCATTTGTTCCGCATAGAGGTTTTGAGATTGCTTATTCGGAACTTTTATTCCGAATAGGAAACTTTCCGAATAGGTTTGACTTTCCGAATAGGCATCACTTTCCGAATAGACCAAATGTTTCGAGTAGGACTTTATTCCGAATAGTGACAGTATTCCGAATAGAAGATTATTCCGCATAGAAGTTTATTCCGAATAGGCCAAACTTTCCGAGTAGACAAATATTCCGAATAGAGCTATTTATTCCGAATAGGTGACAGTTATTCCGAATAGCATTTATTCCGAATAGGAGTTTATTTCGGATAGGGAAATCTTAGTTTTTAGTTTTCTGCCTTTTCATTTTAAGCTTTATTTGCCTTAGTTTAAGATTTAGTTTAGTTGCGTTTTAAGTTTGCCTTAGTTAGATTTAAGTTTGCGTTATTTACTTTATTGCCCTTTAATTTTAGTCTTGCTTTTAAATACTTGCACTTTATTTTAATTAGACTTAGATTTATTTTAATTGCACATTTACTTTAATCGCTTTGCACCTTTAATTTTCAAAACTACAACGACACATCTTTGTTCCACCAAAGTTCAACTGAGTCACACATAAAACGTCAAGTTGTTCAATTCGATTAGACATACTGAAACGAACTTTTTAATTGGGTAAAAACCTAGTTATCAAATGAATAATTACCAAGCTAGTTATCAAATGGCGCCGCTGCCGGCTCTTTTCGTAAAGATCAACAGTTTTTTGTGAGAGACACGTTGCTTTTTGGGATCCGTTCACTTGTGAGCGTTATTTTTCTTGCATAAAAATTTCAAAAATCATAAAAAATAAAAAATTCATAAAAACCATAAAAATTAAAAATTTCAAAAATCCAAAAAGATTTTATCTTTATTGTGTATATATATTGTCTTTGTGTTTGGTTTTGTTTTCTTTTGCATTTTCAGGTGTATGCGTACTAGATCTTCTAATTATCAAGAGCCCGAGCCTCAAGAAGATTTAGATATGGCAGGTGTTAACAACAATAATCAACTACCGCACCTCAATAATAATAATAATAACAACAATGCTCCCCCACAGCCCGATCTTCGGACCATGGAGGAACTTTGTCAACCAACAATGTTTGGACGAGGAGGACCGATTGCGCCGATGCAAATCAACGCTCCTGAGTTTTCGTTGAAGCACCACATGATTCAGCAAGTGCAAACAAACCCATTTAGAGGATTGCCTGATGATGATGCCAACAAACACCTCGACAAGTTCATTACAATCACCCAGAGCATGAAGTTGCCTGGGGCCACAATGGATGTTCTCCGCCTACAACTCTTCCCGCATACCTTATCACATCATGCCGAGAAATGGTTTGATCGTCTCCCGAAGAATTCTATTCACACTTGGGATGACATGACTCAACGCTTTTTGTCGCGCTACTTTCCACCATCCATGGTCACAAGCCTTCGCAATCAGATCAGCGGTTTCATGCAAGATCCCGATGAATCTCTTTTTGATGCATGGGAGAGATATAATGTCTTGATCGACCGTTGCCCAAACCACAACATGCTTCCGGTCACCTTGATCGATACTTTCTACAACGGATTGACTTTTCGAGATCGTGATACGATCAATGCAGCCGCCGGTGGCACATTCATGAAAAGGAGACCCGAGGAGTGTAGAGAGTTAATAGAGAACATGACTACTCATCATAAGAACTGGGATTCTTCTGCTTCTTCTAGAAACAACACGAGAGTCAATGTTTCCTCTACCTCAGCAAACCCTGAGATGACCGAACTCACCCGCATGATGGCTGAAATGAGCAAAAGTATTACGCTTCTCGCTTCAAATCAACAACAACAACAAGTTAAAGCGGTTGCTAATCCTTGTGAAACATGTGGCGGTCCTCACTCATACACCGATTGTCCTTCTACACAAGGAAATCCGGAAAATGTGTATGCAGCTTACGGTAATTATTCACCGGAAAATTACCAAGCTAGACAACAAGGGGATAGAAATCTGCTGAGCTACCGTTCCAACAATTACCTTTCACCCGGTTTTTCTCCTCAAAACCAAAATCCCGCCAACAACTACAATAGAAGCAACCAAATCCCACCTCGTGCTTCTAATCCTTATCAACCACCCACCCAACAACACCCACCCATTAATCCCGATGTTGACACAATCATGAGAACTCAAGGTGAGCAAATCAAGAATCTGCAGAGCCAAATAATTAATTTGAAAGGAGATATCTTGAAACAAGGTAATGACATCAGAACTGAGGTTCGTGATAATCTTCAATCCTCTTTCATCACTCAAACAACTGAATTGAAGAATCTGTTGGCTAGTTTCTTGCCTGACGCTCAACCTTCTTCTTCGGGTTCTCTACCTTCAAATACCGTCACCAATCCGCGAGCTAATGTGAGCGCTATAACTACGCGTAGTGGAAATACCATTGTCACTCCATCTACCCCACCACCATCATCTACACCTCCTCTACCACCATGTAGCCCTACTCCTCCTACACCTAGTAATAGTGCACCATTACCGTCTCCGCCTCGTCATGACAATGTATCTCGGAAGGACCCTTCAACATCACAACCCTCACCAACTACACCTCCACCCAATCCGTATAAGCCTCGAATCCCATACCCTTCTCGCATAGGCAAGACCAACGAGCTAACCAAGAATGATTGTAATGTAATGAAATATGTGGATATGTTATCTAAAATGACCATCAACATTAGCCTTGTTGAAGCACTTTGCCACATGCCGAAATTCGTCAAAACATTCAAGGATTTGCTTAGCAAGAAGGAGAAGTTACTTGAACTTGCCAACACACGCTTAAATGAAAACTGCTCTGCAGTCCTTCTTAAAGAACTTCCGGAAAAGCTTGGAGATCCCGGTCGTTTTGTGTTGTCTTGCTTATTCAACAAAACTGAAGAATTTACTGCCCTTGCTGATCTCGGGGCTAGTATTAATCTTATGCCACTCAGTGTTTGGAAAACACTATCATTGCCCGATCTCATTCCTACAAAGATGACTCTCGAACTTGCAAACCGCACTCTCGCTTACCCCGTTGGTATCGCCGAAGACGTGTTTATCAAAGTTGGCACATTTACCTTCCCGGTCGATTTTGTCGTAGTTGATTATGAAATGGACCCTCGTATTCCTTTAATACTTGGTCGGCCATTCTTGAGAACCGGACGTGCTTTAATAGATGTGGCCGAAGGCGAGTTAATCTTACGAGTCGGGGATGATTCTAAAATTTTCAAAATGGGGAAGCTTACCGACAGATCTTTTGGAGGCCGAGAATCAGTGAATATGATAAATGTGCTCGATGACTTTACCGTCTATGACAATCCTCTATTCGAGTCTTCCACTGATAATCCACTCTTTGAAGATAATGTGGATGATTCTCTCCCTACTTTGGACGCTTCTCCCATTTTTGATTCTCCACCGGTCTTTGATGCTTATGAAGATGATAATTCTAGCTCAGATTCGGATGATTTTGATTGTACTTCTGAGTATCCCGAGCTGCCTACATATGATGATTTTGATGAGGCCGGTACTCTCTCGAGCGATTCTTCACATGATGAAGATCCTCCGCCATCACTCGATCCTACTTTGGACGATTACTCATTCGAGGAAGATTTCTCTGAATTTCTTAACACATACTTCCCTCATGAGAGTGATGCACCTCCTTTGGACTTCGAAGATTATCGTCTTGATCCTACTTTGGATTTGAAGAGCATTTTGTCCAAGGAAAAGAAACCGGTTGACACCGAAATCCGTTGCACTTATGATTTGACACCTCTTTGTCCCACTTTTGAGGACGAGGTTGTGCTTCTTTGCGGATCTTCTTCACACTCGGCTGAGCCGGAGTGCTATTTTCCCCTGAAGGAAAAGGTGTTCGATCCCGGTATTGAAGTCTTTAAGCCATCTCAGTATCCACCTGATGCAATAAAAGGAAAAATCTTTGGAAATTTGGAAGACATGCTTGCACCGCTTCATACTTGCTTCTACTGTGCTCCATCACTGCTTAAGGGAACCTTGCCGCTTCTCTTTTGGCTTGCCTTGTTCACCTTAAGTTCTTGCCTATTGATGGATGAAAACTATGTCTTTGATCCTGGTGGATTTGTTTCATGCTACTTCCGTTGATGATCAAGGTCGAGTCAGGCTCACGACTCGGTTAACAAAAATCAAGCGCTTCTTGGGAGGCAACCCATGCATCTATCTTTTCGCTTTCTTTATCATAAGTGTAGGGGGGACCCCTTTGGATTGCTATTTCCTCTCCTCACTTCTTAATTAGGGATTCGAGCTTCAATGATCCACTCTTAATGATTCTTGACGACCCGTGATTCCGTGTTCTACTTCTTCCCGGTTCTATCCTAAACTCTTTTCGATTCACTATTTTTATATTTTCTCAATATTAAATTAGGAATCTCTTTAGTGGTCTTTTCCTTCGCAAGATTTAAACAACGTGCACAATGTCCTAAGTGTAGGGGAGTTTACTCCCACATGCTTAAACATTGAGGACAATGTTTATCTTAAGTGTAGGGGGGACTTCTATCGAAGTTAAGTGGTCTTTTCCTTGTTTTTGTCCTCATTTTAACCGGAAAATCAATTTTTCGACATTTTTCAAAATTTTCTATCTATTTTGGCCTATTAGTTTTTCCCTTTTATAGTTATTTTCTTTCTTTGCTAGAATAAATGTTTAATAAGTGGTTTTAATTTTCAAACGTTGTGAATCTTTTGACTCAATCCGAGTTTACTCTAGCTAGTATCCTTAACGTGTTTAAGTCAAATTTTGCTAGGCTTTTATATAGGGAGCTATAAAACGCGAAAGTCTTAACTCTCACGGGTTAAGAACAAGAACTTTTCGCAAGTTCCTATAATTGATCCTATAGGCGACTCGAAAACCCAAAACTTTGATTTAATAGGCTAAGTATCCACGAGTCTCATTACTTGAGATTTTAAACTTTGGAGAACGAGAGATGATAGAGCCAATTATAAGTCGGTATTCTTTCGTGAGTTTATGTGAGTTAATTATAAGCTTATTCTCCCATCGCTTGCTAATAAATTTATCTGCTAATAAATAAGGTTGTACGATTTGAAAAGTTACTTAGCTTCTAGCCCCAGATCGTTTAAAAGTTGCTCGGTAATGACGAGAGTTCATAGCCAAGGCATAACTTATGAAGCGGGGCGCGAAGATTGGCGAGTCCGAAAAGGCCCTAACAAGGCATGAGGGCTATGTTTTGTTGCTAAAGATCCAAAAGTGATGTGAAGAATCATTTATCGAAAAATCAATATGAAGGATCGAGACACACGACGAAAAGCAAATACTCCCCAAAAGTCATGGAGAAGTGTATCCGAAAAGACCCTAACAAGGTATGAGGATAAATAGATCCAAGTCAATAAAGGAGGCGGATCGTTGTATATCAAAATCCAAAATAAAGATTGGAGAAAAATGAAGAAGTCGTGGTCCATATATGAAGAATCTCTCAAAAATTCCAAGTGAAGAAATTCCAATTATGAAGAGAAGACCATTATTTCATGAACGTCTCTCAAGATTTGAAGTATGAAGTCGCTGCCAAATATCGGCCCGAGAAAGGTCTCAAATCGCGAACCAAGTTATGCCAAGATATGAACTTTCTGATATCCCGAGAAGCAGTTTTAAAAGATTTGGTCCTTTAGCTAACTATTGATTAAATCATGCACTTTATTTTCAGACTAAATAATTATCGAAATAAGTCAAACAATGCATCTTCGTGATCATTCAAGACAAATAATAAAATATAAGAGATACCCATAGGAATAAGGGAGTCTAAGTAAATAATTGGCCCACATGAGTTCGTGCTAGTTTACTAACTTATAATAACAATGATCTCGTTTTTAAGCTTGGTTTGGAGAAAGTGAAAAGTTGAGGATGATGATTATTCATGACATTTTCAAAACCCAAGGTATGCTTTTAATTTCTTTGCTTTGCATTTTTATAATTTTCTATCTCTTTAATAAAGGCCAATGTGGATTGATTATTATGAAAAGTGTAAACATGCTTTGTAACTAATGCATTGCATGAGGACATTGCAATGGTCAAGTGTAGGGGATTTGATAGGTGTGTAAACACCCATTTTTTCTACCACTTAATTACTATAATAACCGGACCAAAACGTGTATTTTATGTCTTTTATGTCGGAATTATGCGTGGTTTGTGTTTTTGTTGTAATTTAGGACGAAATTGTGTAAAGTGGAGAAAACACGAGAATTCACGGGCATTCACGGCTTTTATTGAAGAAAAAGATGAAAGACGAAGTCGAGAAATCAAGAGTGGAAAAAGAACGGAAGTCCAAGACCAATTCTGAAGATTTATCGAAGAAAAAGTCAAAAGACGGAAGTTTATCAAAAGCCGAGAAACTCAAGTCTATTTTATTGAAGAAATTAAAGACGAGTTCAAAAGATATCCCGAGCCACAAGTCCTTAAAGTCCAAACTTAAAAGAAAGATGAGAAGAAAAGGACTAATGACGCAATTAATGAAGATTAGATGAGAAGAAGGACTTAATCCCGCAATTAACAAAAAATGAAGGAGGGGAGGAAGCTTCCTAATCCTCCCCTATAAATAGATTAGATTAGTTATCATTTGTTTTGTTGGCTAACTTGACAAATTAGCTCTTCCATTTTTTAATTACCTTGCACCTTTATTTACTTGTCCAATTTAATTACCTTGTCTTGCACTTAATTACCATTTAATTCAAGTAAGTTTTCCTTTTTAATTCTTGTCAAGTTTTATCTTTATCTTGTTAATCTCATTCTACCTTTCTTTATCTTTGAGTTGATTTGTTCATGTTTATGTTCTTTATTTTTGTTGATTTATTTAAGTGGGTTTTGATTATTTTGATTAAGATTTGTGATTTTGATTGTTTAGATTGATTGTTTATGCTTAATAGTTGTTTATTTGTTTGGTCGGATCTAATCTTGTGTTTGTTTTGGCTTTGTTTTTATTTGATTCGTGCCTTTTAGCTTTCCTTGTTCTTCGCTGTAAGGTTACTGTTCTTTCCCAGCTCTTGTGCCCAGATTATTCCGAGTAAGGGTTGGTTTGTTTTGCTATTCGGAACTTTTCAATATTCCGAATAGGGGGTTTTGAAGTTTTGCTTATTCGGAAGATTTCATTTGTTCCGCATAGAGGTTTTGAGATTGCTTATTCGGAACTTTTATTCCGAATAGGAAACTTTCCGAATAGGTTTGACTTTCCGAATAGGCATCACTTTCCGAATAGACCAAATGTTCCGAGTAGGACTTTATTCCGAATAGTGACAGTATTCCGAATAGAAGATTATTCCGCATAGAAGTTTATTCCGAATAGGCCAAACTTTCCGAGTAGACAAATATTCCGAATAGAGCTATTTATTCCGAATAGGTGACAGTTATTCCGAATAGCATTTATTCCGAATAGGAGTTTATTTCGGATAGGGAAATCTTAGTTTTTAGTTTTCTGCCTTTTCATTTTAAGCTTTATTTGCCTTAGTTTAAGATTTAGTTTAGTTGCGTTTTAAGTTTGCCTTAGTTAGATTTAAGTTTGCGTTATTTACTTTATTGCCCTTTAATTTTAGTCTTGCTTTTAAATACTTGCACTTTATTTTAATTAGACTTAGATTTATTTTAATTGCACATTTACTTTAATCGCTTTGCACCTTTAATTTTCAAAACTACAACGACACATCTTTGTTCCACCAAAGTTCAACTGAGTCACACATAAAACGTCAAGTTGTTCAATTCGATTAGATCGGAACATAACGAATATTTTTAATTGGGTAAAAACCTAGTTATCAATCGACAAACTGCAAAGTATGATACTCAGAGGATTGCTGCTGCTACTGGGAATAGGGAAACGGTTGGAAGTCAAGTGGTTCAGCAAAGCGGGATTCAATGTTTTAATTGCCAAGGTTTTGGGCATATGGCAAAGGAATGCAGGAAGCCGAAAAGGGTTAGAGACTCCAGCTATCACAAGGAAAAGATGTTGCTATGCAAAAAGATGGAAGCAGGGGTCAAACTGTCAGCTGAGGAAGGAGCTATGCTTGATGACACTGATGATGAAGCCTCCGACCAGGAATTAGAAGCACATTACTCGTACATGGCACATATTGAAGAAGTTCTCAAAGTCACTGAAGATGACAATGGTCCTATCTTTGACACTGAGCCAATCGATAAGGTACACACTACTGATGAATATAATGTGTTTGGTGATATCCCTGAGCATAGTGATCTACCCAATGCCATTAATGACACGTGTATGATGGAAACGGTTGATAGTAATACCACACCCGATTCATCAGACATGTGTAATAATGAGTCTGAGGATGATCAACATGCAAATGAATATGATGAAGAGGAACGTATTGCGCTTGCTAATTTAATTGCTACTTTACAAAAAGATGTCACTGAAAATAAAAAGAGTCAAAAGCAATTAAAGAAGGCAAACGTTACGCTCACTCAAAGTTTTGAAGAATGCAAAGCTGCTCTTATAAAATCTACTGAGATGACTGAAAGCTATAGAGATGAGCTCCTTCAGAAAACCAAAGAGCTTGAGGGGTACAAGGGAAGTGCGTTAAAAAGTCAAAAGGACGATTTTGAAAACAAATATAATACCACTCTTGAGTTATTAGCTAAAGAGAAGCGTCAATATAATGTTTTCTTAATGGATGAACGTCAAAAAACGTATCTTGCCAATACCAAAGTTAATGAACTTGAACAAAAGCTCTCTATGACCACTACTGATTCTGCTAAAATTCTAGAGGATAAGAAACAAGAGGTAGATGCGTTAAAACAAGACTTCAAAAGTAGATATAATAAAGAAACCGAAAAAGTTAAGAAACTAGAAGCACAAGTCGACTTTTTGAAGAACGTTGTTTATAAAACGCATGATTCTATTCAATCCGTAAGAATGCTTGCACCTCCATCGATGTTTAAGGGTCAAGCTAGCTTTGCAAGTCCTGAGTACCTTGCCAAAGCTCAAGCTGCGAACCCGCATCTTTATCTTGATGAGACTGAAAGGACAGATCTTGATTGCATGCCTCTAAGTGCCAATAGTGAAGAGACTGCCCTTTGGGATGCTGATAGTCAACCATCAGTTAATAAGGAGTTTGTGAAACCATATAATTATGCTTATGAGAATAGTCTTTATGGTCTGTTCCATAAACAAACTCAGAAATCTCGTGAGGAAGTATTTTTAGAATGCAAGCAAAAGAGAATTCAATGGAAGAAAGCGTTTGCAACTAAGAAAACAAACGTTTCTAAGTTCATCAACTACTTGCCCCTAGATGCTTCTAAAAGCAAGAGTAGGCAGATATTTGGGTTTCTTACTCATTACATAGATAATATTAAGTCCATTGTTGATAATGATTGGAAACAACGACAAAATGACGAGTGGAAGAAACCAATTCCTCAAGACATAACTGTGCTTGTCAAACAAATCTTAATACCGAACGCGGCAACACTAAAAGAAAATGTTCTTAAATTCGAAAGCTTAATTCGGTCTGAAATGTTTGATGATTTACAATATGTTGAGTCTCTTGAGAAAGCAATTGATGATCTTCAAATGGACAAGTCCGCTTTTTCTGATGAATATGATTTACTCTTGCAAGAATGCGTTTCTAAAGATATTATGTGTGCTTATTTTACATCTTGTGCTGATATTGATGAATATTCTGAAGTTGCATGCCAATATCTTGATAAGCTCAAAGAATGTGAACGTCTTGAAATTGAGCTTTCGAAACGGAAAGAAAATGTTGACAAAAAGGCTTTTGAGTTACTTCAACACAAAACTGATTTCCTTCAAAAACATTGTCATTCACTTGAACTTGCTTTGCAAAAAGACGTTGGTCGTTTTTCACATGATAATAAATTGCAAGAAAAACTTTCCCAAACATTTCGAGAAATGAATGAACAGAATTTGGAAATTAAAGAGTTGAAAGCTCAATTACAAGACAGGGACAGAGCGATAGCAGAGTTGCAGAAACTCATTGCTAAAATGGGTGGAAAAATTGTGGAACCTAGCATTAAGAAAAATGTTGTTAGACAACCCAATGCCTCTAAAGAGAATAGATCCTCTATCTTGGGAAAACCATCTGCTTTATCTAATTCCTCGTTTGCAAAACCTGTGTTTGCCCCCAAGATGGATGGAAAGGAAAGGTTACCACAAGCTCAACCCATAAGGAATCCTGTAGCACCAAGCGTTAAGCACAATAATGTGATTAAACCAGGGATGTATAGAATGCCCACTAAGCCCACAAACAAAGATACTCACTCGCCTCAGACTTCTAGAAACACTAATATTCGTGTGTCTTCTACTACAAGAATAGTCTCCACTACTAGTGTTAGCCGGCCTCAGCTTAAGAGCACTCAAGAGAATGATAAGGTCTGGAAACACAAGAATCAAGGGAAGATGAAGCAAGTAGAAGAACACCCTAGGATTTTCAATGTTTCTAAGAATAAAACGTCTGTAATCGCGTGTCATGACGATTTGAATGATTCAACTTTGAATGCTATGAATGTGAAATTTGTTTGTGTCAAATGTGGCAAGTGTGCTAATGCTAATCATTCTATGTGTGCTATAAATAAAGTCAAAGGCGTAGATACTAGAACTAAGAAGCAAGTTGCAATGCCTATTAGAGCTAGTAAACCCAAACGCAAAGTGAACCATTCTGGTGCAACCCCCACTAAGAAAAGTAATGCATCAGACTCCACCACTAAGAATCCTAGAAGCAAAATTAAGGAATTATATGAGTCTGCCAGTAAATCTTGGAAATGGTGGTTTGCTAATCAATGTCCTCCCGGATATAAATGGATGCCTAAAGTTAGGACAGAAAATGTGAAAACGAGTGTTAGTTTGCCTTTAAATGTTGATAAGGACACTAATGATTCTACTATCACAACTACTGTGGTATCCAATTTAGCAAATGCTCCATCGTGTTCTAACGCTTCTGCAGGTGATACAAATAATTCTCTTCATAATGGACTCCGGATGCACGAAGCACATGACGGGGAATCTCAAGCTTCTAATTAACTTCGTGGAGAAGTTCCTGGGTACGGTCCGATTCGGAAATGATCAATTTGCACCGATCCTAGGATATGGAGATTTGGTTCAGGGGAATATCACGATTAAAAGGGTATACTACGTCGAAGGGCTAATCACAATCTTTTCTCGGTTGGTCAATTCTGTGATGCGGATTTGGAAGTTGCTTTCAGAAAGAAGACATGTTTTGTTCGTGATTATGATGGGAATGACTTACTTACCGGTACACGGGGTACTGATCTTTACACAATTTCACTTCAAGACACAACTTCATCAACTCCAATTTGCTTCATGGCTAAAGCTTCAACGACTCAGGCATGG
Source organism: Glebionis coronaria (assembly GCA_025667525.1). Classification (NCBI taxonomy): domain Eukaryota; kingdom Viridiplantae; phylum Streptophyta; class Magnoliopsida; order Asterales; family Asteraceae; genus Glebionis; species Glebionis coronaria. Next base: position 369,746,506 of record CM046875.1, read on the forward strand.
TTATGGCATCAACGTCTTTCTCATCTCAACTTTGATACCATTAACTTTGTTCTTCTTGTGAGATCATCTTTGTTCTTCTTGTGAACTTTGTAAAGCTAAACAAAGTAGCTTCAAAACAAAGACAACACCAAGCTCTAAAGGACGGTTAGATCTTCTTCACATGGATCTGTGTGGTCCAATGCGTGTTCAGAGTATCAATGGAAAGAAATATATTCTGGTAATTGTCGATGATTACTCAAGGTACACATGGACTCACTTCTTGAGGTCCAAGGATGAAACACCCGACGTTCTCATCAGCTTCCTAAAATTGATACAACGTGGTCTTCAAGCTCAAGTTAAAGTGGTTCGTACTGACAGAGGTACAGAATTTTTGAATTCTAATCTGAGAAAGTATTTTGAAGCCGAAGGGATTGAACATGAAACATCTATTGCTCGAACACCCGAACAAAACGGCGTTGTTGAAAGACGAAACCGTACTTTGGTTGAAGCTGCTCGAACATTATTATCCGCTTCAAAACTTCCACTATACTTTTGGGCCGAAGCCGTGTCAACCGCATGCTACACACAAAACCGCTCCTTAATAATCCCAAGACACGAAAAGACACCATATCACATAATTCATGATCGAAAACCTTCACTCAAACACCTTCATGTTTTTGGATGTACTTGTTACATTATACGAGATGGTGAAAATTTGGATAAGATGAAAGAAAAAGGTGATGCATGTATTCTTGTGGGATATGCTACTCAGTCTAAGGGATATAGAGTGTTCAACAAAAGAACAAAATTGATTGTCGAGACAATTCACATCCGATTTGACGAATCTCAAGAAATGGCACTTGACCAAAACAGTTTAAGTCCCGATCCACAACGACAAACGACTTCCGTTCACAACCGCACGGAACTCGAAACTCAAGACCACAACAATGAACCGTCAAGTTCAACGCTGGTTCCAGAGAGAGTTCCTAGAGCTGATATGACAGTCGACACGACCATTGAAGAGTTGGAAATGTTATATGGACCAATGTATGATGAATATTTTACGGGGGAGAAACAAGTTGTATCGAAGTCTTCCGCTGTCACTCATGATAAGAATGATGATACCAATCATCGTCAACAACTGGATACAACTTCATCTACTTCAACACGGGTTGCTGCAGATTTACCTCCTCAGAATATTACTTCAACAATCGATCCTACAACATCCACAACTACTGTCATTGCTCCAGAGAACACAAATCAAGCAGACAATGCATTATCTGACGATGACGAATTCATCAACCCATTCGGTACACCGGTACACGAAACTGGAGAGTCTTCTACTCGCCATGTTGATCCGTCAAATATGCATACTATCTATCAACGACATCCTTCAACACATCATTGGACCCGAGATCATCCTTTGGTTCATGTAATTGGAAACCCTTCACAGCCCGTTCGCACAAGACGACAGCTTAACACCGATGCCGATGTTTGTATGTTCGCACTCGCCGTGAGTTCAGCTGAACCGAAAAACATCAAAGAAGCATTAGCTGATCATGCTTGGATTGAATCGATGACGGATGAACTTCAACAATTTGAAAGACTTAAAGTCTGGGAACTTGTTGACAGACCATACGATGTAACACCATTAAATCTTCGATGGATCTGGAAAAACAAGATGGATGAAGAGAACACGATCATCAAGAATAAATCTAGGCTAGTGGCTAAAGGGTATGGACAGAAAGAGGGTATTGATTTTGAAGAATCATTTGCACCAGTAGCTCGAATGGAAGCGGTCAGGATTTTCCTTGCTTATGCTGCACATAAGGGATTCATCGTTTATCAAATGGACGTGAAGACGGCGTTTCTTAACGGTCCTTTGAAGGAAGAAGTTTATGTCACGCAGCCGGAAGGATTCGTCAATCCTCATTATCCTGACAAGGTGTATCGTCTCCATAAAGCACTATATGGACTCAAGCAAGCTCCAAGGGCGTGGTACGACGAGCTCTCGAAATTTCTGGTCTCCAAAGGTTTCTCAAAAGGTTCCATTGATTTAACTTTGTTCACTTATAAATATGGGGATGACATTCTGCTTGTGCAAATTTATGTTGATGACATTATTTTCGGGTCTACAAACCCAAAACTTTCAAAATGGTTTAAAAAAGTAATGCACAACAGATTTGAAATGTCTATGATGGGCGAACTAAAATTCTTTCTAGGAATTCAAGTTCACCAATCCCCAAGTGGTATCTTCATTAACCAAGCTAAGTACTGTCAAGAGATAATCAAAAAGCATGGTATGACATCATGTGACCCCGTTGGGACACCATTATCAACCACATCCCTAGATGCTGATTTGGAGGGATTACCCATAGATCAAACGAGATATCGTTCCATGATCGGGTCCCTCATGTACTTGACAGCAAGCAGACCTGATATTCATCATGCTACATGCTATTGTGCACGATATCAAGCACGACCCACTGAAAAGCACCTCAAGGAGGTTAAACGGATCTTTCGGTACCTTAAGAATACCATTCACATGGTATTCTGGTATCCGAGGGAAACCGGTTTCTTTCTAACGGTCTATTCAGATTCTGATCATGCAGGGTGTCTTGATACACATAAAAGTATTTCGGGTGGTGCACAATTTCTAGGTCAAGACAAGCTTGTGGGATGGTCTTCCAAGAAGCAGGATTGCACGTCACTTTCATCAGCCGAAGCGGAGTATGTGTCTCTATCTGCGTGTTGTGCTCAAGTTCTTTGGATGAGAACACAACTCACGGATTATGGCTTCCATTTTGATAAAGTACCTATGTACTGTGACTCAAAGTCGGCCATAGCCATCTCCTGCAATCCGGTACAGCATTCCCGCACGAAGCACACTGATGTCCGATATCACTTCATTAAGGAACAAGTTGAAAGAGGTATTGTTGAATTATACTTTGTTGGAACTGATTACCAATTAGCTGACTTGTTTACAAAAGCTCTTTCGAAAGAGAGGTTTGCGTATCTAGTTAGGCAAATTGGTATGAGATGTTTGACTCCAGCAGAACTGGAGGTTCTGGCAAAGAAGCCTGCTTGATTCATCTATCAAACATCTACCTGTAAATATTAATCAAAAAGCAAAATACAAAAGTAAAAAATCTTTGATAATCCAAAAATATTCTTCTCGACATGTCTTTCAGTATCGATAATATGGACGTACCTAGAAATGTCGCTCAATAACGACACGGGTGTGTACATAAAGCTCGAATGAAAGTTGTAAATATTTTTCAAAACATGTCATTTCTATCTTTTTAAAAGGAAATCGTCTATTTTGGACAATATTTCCAACAACGGGTAGAGCAATCTATCACGGGTTGAGCTTGTCACAAAACATTCAACGTTTTGAGCTTAACACAATGGCTTGTAATCACTTTCAGATTGCAACCGGGATCTAAATTCACGGGGGAGTGTACGCTTTTGTACTCTTACCCTTAGCAAAAGAAGTTAAATCTTCTTACACTTGAGTGGATTCGTCAAGACATTCAAAGTCTATGAACTCAAGTTTATGCTTTAGAAAAACCTTTTCGTAAAAAAGAATTGATTTTTCAAAAAGCGTTGAACACAATTTTTTCAAGAATTTCTCAATGATATTCAAAATCTTTCAAAAATTGTGTGTTCAACAACTCCTATCCTCAAAAGTTTAATGTGGATCAAATCCTCGTAATGACAATTCCATTGGATCAATTTTTGAGGGGGAGCAATTCAACTTCATGCAAAAGATTAACACATCTTTCTCCCGAAGATTTTCAAGACTATTTTTCAAAATATATTTTAATCAAATTTGGTATCTCTAATATCAAAAGATTTTATATATTAGAGATAGGGGGAGAAAATGTGATTAAAATGTGATCTATAAGACTCAAGCACTTTAACTCTTACCCACATGTGCGAAACACTTTCGATTATCGATGCACATGTGAAGGTGGAGCATTTCTGAAACGACAAAACTAGCAAGGTGTTAAATGTTTTTCAAACACTTTGTTAGAATTTAAAGTGGTTTTCATGGTTACGATCAAATACCCACAACATCTTTAATTCACGACGTTATTGGTGTAAAAAGGGTGGTTAGGTTTAAGTCCTATGATCCAACCAGAACCGGAGGGATCTTCCCAGGGACAATCCAATAGATTATTAGAAGTCCTTAGGAAAGATGGAGTAGAATGTGAACGTAGCTGAATGCCGACTAAGTACTGATGCTAGCACTGGAACAATCACAACAAGGTGTTAGTAATGATGTCTTGGTAAGCATTGAAGGGGTTGAAGAATGAAAAAGAAATGTAAGGATAAAGGGTGTAAAGAAAGAAGCCCTCCATACAACTTAGGCAGAAACCGGGTCAACCCATCATGAAGACAAACTCATCATGGACCCAGTGATATGAAGCACAACCCTTTCCTAGCTACTCAGGCTTCTCTCAAAAGAAGTTGGTTTTATTGTCACGGAGATCAACACGACTTCTATTGACTTTCTCACTCCGAGATAGTTGATATTGAATAGGTGGCATCTGCTCTAGCCTCCGACCACTAAAAGTGCACAAATCGAGTCTAGAGCCAAGAGATCAATCAAATCTCGTTAGGACACACGGATGAAGATCAAGAGAGTCCTACGCCATATCCTTGCAATATTGCTAGAACACTCAGAGTGATACTACTTAGTATTCACAATGATGAGTGGAGATCCTTCCAGTGTTAACATCAAACAGCACTGCGGTAGGTCATATGCAAGATTCTTTATGAATTGAACGTATGTAAAACTGAAAAGCAACAGTGGTTTGATTCTGAATTGATTCAAACTCGTTTCAGGTTTCTACGCAATATCTTTATGGTCTTGCCAGAACATTCAGAGTGATATTTATTAATATTCACAGTGACGAATGGAAATCCTTCTAGCGTCAACATCAAACAGCGCTACGGTAGGTAACTTGTGAAATTCTTATGAATCAAACTTGTGTCAACTGGAAAGCAACAATGGTAAGATTCTTAATGAATCAAACTTGTTCCAGGAATTTGAATTGACGACTTTAATCAAGCGGATATTTATCCAATTGATTCACTCTTTATGTTCGCAGTCTTGCTTTGAGACGGTCGAGTAAAGAGAACGGCTAGTACAGTCGCGAAACCCTGTCAAGGAGATTCTTAATTGAATCTACCTGATCACAGGTACGATATTTAATATCGTATAACGGTCTTCACCGACCGGAGGTAAAACGCTACCGATTTAGGACGAATGTTAAAGCCATTCAGTCCGTGTCTATGTTTTGTCTCGAGAAGGTGGCGTCACGGTGTACTCAGCAAAGTCAAAGATTCACAACCACATATTCATGCCCAAAGACTTATCCAACAATTAATAGTGTGAGCATGTGGATAAAGACACAAGATCGCAAGATGGCAATGCCAAGTCAAGTATGATTTGAAGATCTCAAGACTTAAATACAAAGTCGAAAGACAACGACAAAGGCTCAAAGATCACAGCATGAAGGAACAAAACTACTGTTACACGTTCAAGACTCATTTATGACGAAATTCATAAAACTCCATTGGAATCCAAAATATGAAAGAGGAATGATCTCACATTGGGGGAGATTGTTAGCCTCAAAATATTGAGTCAAACAAGAATGTTCGGTCATAGGTTTCTATTGTAATATTTATTAGAACGTTGTAATAAGTAGTTATTTAGTCGTGGTTCACGGGCTTGGATTTAAACTAATTAAAGTCCAAAAGACAAGCCCGGCCCAATATGTAGTCCATTAAAGCCCGCATGTGGGTGGACTATATATACTACCCTCCTAGCATGTTAGGAGGGTGGATGGTCATTTGTAACTTCTTTTCTTAATCTAATCTCACCAAGTTAATCATCTCCTCTCTACTTTCTCTCACAACTTTCTCTCTCTAGGAATTCATCTCTTCTTCATCTATTTTCTCTCTCTCTTCATTGCTTAATCATCAAAAATACATGGGACAACAGTGCCTTTTAATTTTAGCCTTGCTTTTAATTACTTGCACCATTTACTTTAAATTAGATTTAGATTTACTTTAAAGTCCTTTACATTAATTGTCTTGCACATTTTATTTATAAACTACCAAAAATATTTGTTTTACCAAAATCAACTGAGTCGTACTTTAAGCCGGAAATCAATTCGTTAAGACTGGAAAAACGAACATTTTCAACTAGCAAAATCTTAACATTAAAATGGCGCCGCTGCCGCCTCTTTTCGTAAAGATTAACGGTTTTCTATGAAAGACGCGTTGCTTTTTGGGATCCGTTCACTTGTGAGCGTTATTTACTTGGTTAAAAATTTTTAAAAAACCATAAAAATTAAAAATTGTTAAAAATCCATAAAAATTAAAAATTTCAAAAATACAAAAAGATTTTATCTTTATTGTTTATATATATTGTCTTTGTGTTTGGTTTCTTTTTCTTTTGCATTTTCAAGTGTATGCGTACTAGATCTTCTAATTATCAAGAGCCCGAGACTCAAGAAGATTTAAGTATGTCAGGTGTCAACAACAATAATCATCCACCACACCTCAATAATAATAACAATGTTCTTCCACAACCTGATCTTCGGACAATGGAGGAACTTTGTCAACCTACCATGTTTGGACGAGGAGGACCGATTGCGCCGATGCAAATCAACGCTCCTGAGTTTTCATTGAAGCACCACATGATTCAGCAAGTGCAAACAAATCCTTTCCGTGGATTGCCTGATGATGATGCCAACAAACACCTCGACAAGTTCATTACAATCACCCAAAGAATGAAGTTGGCTGGTGCCACAATGGATGAACTTCGCCTACAACTCTTTCCGCATACTTTATTACATCATGCCGAGAAATGGTTTGATCGTCTCCCGAAGAATTCAATTCACACTTGGGATGACATGACTCAACGCTTTTTGTCGCGCTACTTTCCACCATCCATGTTCACGAGCCTTCGCAATCAAATCAGCGGTTTCATGCAAGATCCCGATGAATCTCTTTTTGATGCTTGGGAGAGATATAATGTCTTGATCGATAGATGTCCAAACCACAACATGCTACCCGTGACCTTAATTGATACTTTCTACAACGGTTTGACTTTTCGAGATCGTGATACGATCAATGCAGCCGCCGGTGGCACATTCATGAAAAGGACACCCGAGGAGTGTAGAGAGCTTATTGAAAACATGACTACTTACCACAAAAACTGGGATTCCTCTGCTTCTTCAAGGAACCATCCGAGAGTCAATGTTTCCTCCACTTCAGCAAACCCTGATATGACCGAACTCACCCGTGTGCTGACTGAAATGAGCAGAAGTATGCAACTCTTGGCTTCAAACCAACAACAACAAGTTAAAGCTGTTGCTGCTCCTTGTGAAACATGCGGCGGTCCACACTCATACACCGATTGTCCTTTTACACAAGGAAATCCGGAAAATGTGTATGCAGCTTATGGTAATTATTCACCGGAAAATTACCAAGCTCGACCTCAAGGGGATAGAAATTTGCTGAGTTACCGGTCCAACAACTACCTTTCACCCGGTTTTTCTCCTCAAAACCAAAACCCCGCCAACACCTACAATAGAAGCAACCAAATCCCACCAAGAGCTTCTAATCCTTATCACCCACCCGCTCAACAAACCCCACCCATTAATCCCGATGTTGAAGCCATCATGAGAACTCAAGGTGAGCAAATCAAGAATCTTCAGAGCCAAATTATCAATCTGAAAGGAGATATCACAAAGCAAGGAAATGAGATAAGATCCGAACTTCGAGATAATATTCAATCCTCCTTCAGCAATCAAACGACTGATTTGAAGAATATGCTTGATAGTTTCTTGCCCGCCGCTCAACCTTCTTCTAGTTCTCTACCTTCAAAAACCATCCCCAATCCGCGAGCAAATGTGAGTGCTATTACTACTCGTAGTGGAATTACCATTGTCGATCCACCTATCCCACCCCCATCATCTACTCCTCCTACATCTAGTATTAGTGCACCATTACCGTATCCGCCTCGTCATGACGATGTTCCTAAGAAGGACCCTTCAACATCTCAATCTCCTGCTACACCTTCCACCTATAAACCCAACATCCCATACCCTTCTCGCTTAGGCAAGACCAACGAGCTAACCAAGAATGACTGCCAAGTGTCGAAATATGTGAAGATGCTTTCTCAAATAAACATCAACATTAGCCTTGTTGAAGCACTTGTCCACATGCCGAAATTTGTCAAAGCATTCAAGGAATTGCTTAGCAAGAAGGAGAAGCTGATTGAACTCGCCAACACGCGCTTAAATGAAAACTGCTCTGCAGTTATTCTTAAAGAACTTCCAGAAAAGCTTGGAGATCCCGGTCGTTTTGTGTTGCCTTGCGTGTTCAACAAAACTGAAGAATTTACTGCCCTTGCTGATCTTGGGGCCAGTATTAATTTGATGCCACTAAGTGTTTGGAAAACACTATCATTGCCTGACCTCACTCCAACAAAGATGACTCTCGAACTTGCAAATCGCACTCTCGCTTACCCCGTTGGTATAGCTGAAGACGTGTTTATTAAAGTTGGCACATTTACTTTCCCGGTCGATTTTGTCGTAGTTTATTATGAATTGGACCCTCGTATTCCTTAAATACTTGGTCGGCCATTCTTGAGAACCGGACGAGCTTTAGTTGATGTGGTCGAAGGTGAGTTAATCTTACGAGTCGGGGATGATGCACAAGTTTTCAAAATGGGGAAGCTTACAGGCAAATCCTTTGGAGGCCGAGAATCAGTGAATATGATTAATGTGCATGATGACTTCGTTGTCTACAACAATCCTCTATTCGATTCTTCCATTGATAATCCACTTTTTGAAGATTTTGTGGATGATTCTCGGTCCAATTTGGCAGCTTCTCCCATTTATGATTCTCCACCGGTCTTTGATGCTTATGATGATGATGATTCTAGCTCAGATTCGGATGATTTTGATGACCTTACTTCCGAGTATCCCGAGCTGCCCACATATGATGATTTTGATGAGGCCGATACTCTTTCGAGTGATTCTTCACATGATGAAGATCCTCCGCCATCATTCGATCCTACTTTGGACGATTACTCATTTGAGGAAGATTTCTCTGAATTTCTCAACACTTACTTCCCTCATGAGAGTGATGCTCCTCCTTATGACTTTGAAGATTATCGTCTTGATCCTACTTTGGATTTGAAGAACATTCTTTCTAAGGAGAAGAAACCGGTCGGCACCGCAATCCGCAGCACATATGATTTAACACCTCTTTGTCCCCCTTCTGAGGATGAGGTTGTGCTTCTTCGCGGATCTTCTTCCCATTCTGCTGAGCCTGAGTGCTATTTTCCCTTAAAGGAAAAGGTGTTCGACCCCGGTATTGATATTTTGCAGCCATCTCAGTATCCACCTGATGAAATAAAAGGAAATATCCTTGGAACTTATGGAAATCTGCTTGCACCACTTCACCCTTGCTTCCACCGTGCTCCATCGCTGCTTAAGGGAACCTTGCCTATTCTTCTTTGGCTTGCCTTGTTCGCCTTAAGCTTGTGCTTATTGATGGACGAAAACTATGTCTTTGATCCTGGTGGATATGTTTCATGCTTCTTCCGTTGATGATCAAGGTTGAGTCAGGCTAATGACTCGGTTAACAAAAATCGAGCGCTTCTTGGGAGGCAACCCATGTTCTATCTTTTCGCTTTCTTTATCATAAGTGTAGGGGAGACCCGTTGGTTTGCTTTCCTCTCCTCTCTTACTAATCAGGGATTCGAGCTTCAATGATCCACTCTTGATGATTCTTAACGACCCGTGATGCCGTGTCCACTTCTTCCCGGTTCTATCCTAAACTCTTTTCGATTCACTATTTTATATTTTCCCAATATTAAAATAGGAATCTCTTTAGTTGTCTTTTCCTTAGCGAGATTTAAACAACGTGCACAATGTCCTAAGTGTAGGGGAGTTTACTCCCACATGCTTAAACATTGAGGACAATGTTTATATTAAGTGTAGGGGGGACTTCTATCGAAGTTAAGTGGTCTTTTCCTTGTATTTGTCCTCATTTTAACCGGAAAATCAATTTTTCGACATTTTTCACAATTTTTGATCTATTTTGGCCTATAATTTTTTCCTTTTGTATAGTTATTTTCTTTCCTTGTTAGAATAAATGTTTAATAAATTGGTTTTAAATTTCAAACGTTGTGAATCTTTTGACTCAACCCGAGTTTACTTATCTAGTTACTCTAGCTAGTATCCTTAACATGTTTAAGTCAAGTTTTGCTAGGCTTTTATATAGGGAGCTATAAAACGCGAAAGTCTTAACTCTCACGGGTTAAGAACAAGAACTTTTCGCAAGTTCCTATAATTGATCCTAGAGAGTCGTTTATCAAGGGAACTTTAAAATGCGATTTCGAAGCTTGAAAGAGTCTAAGAATTTGCAAGATCCTATAGGCGACTCGAAAACCCAAAACTTTGATTTAATAGGCTAAGCATCCACGAGTCTCATTCCTTGAGATTTTAAACTGTGGAGAACGAGAGATGATAGAGCCAATTATAAGTTCGGTATTCTTTCGTGAATTTATGTGAGTTAATTATAATCCTATTCTCCCATCGCTTGCTAATAAATTTATCTGCTAATAAACAAGGTTGTACGATTTGAAAAGTTACTTAGCTTCTAGCCCAAGATCATTTAAAAGTTGCTCGGTATGGATTAGAGTTCATAGCCAAGGCATAACTTATTGAAGCGGGATGCGAAGATTGGCGAGTCCGAAAAGGCCCTAGCAAGGCATGAGGGCTACATTTTGTTGCTAAAGATCCCAAGTGACGTGAAGAATCATTTATCAAAAATCAGTATGAAGGATCGAGACACACGACAAAAAGCAAAAACTCCCCAAAAGTCATGGAGAAGTGTATCCGAAAAGACCCTAACAAGGTATGAGGATAAATAGATCCAAGTCATAAAAGGAGGCGGATCGTTGTATATCAAAGTCCAAAATAAAGATTGGAGAAAAATGAAGAAGTCGTGGTCCAAGTATGAATCTCTCAAAACTTCAAGTGAAGAAATTCCATTATGAAGAGAAGACCATAATTTCATGAACGTCTCTCAAGGTTTGAAGTATGAAGTCGCTGCCAAATATCGGTCCGAGAAAGGTCTCAAATCGCGAAGCGAGTTATGCCAAGATATGAACTTTATGAGGTCCCGAGAAGCAGTTTTAAAAGATTTTGTCCTTTAGCTAACTATTGATTAAATCGTTCACTTTATTTTCAAACTAAATAACTATCGAAATAAGTCAACAATGCATCCTTTGGATCATTCAAGACAATAATAAAATATAAGAGATAGACCTAGGAATAAGGGAGTCTAAGTGAATAATTACCCCACATGAGTTCGTGTTAGTTTGCTAACTTATAATAACAATGATCTCGTTTTTAAGCTTGGTTTGGAGAAAGTGAAAACTTGAGGATGATGATCATTCACAACATTTCCAAAACCCAAGGTATGTTTTTGATTTCTTTACTTTGTATGTTTTTTAATTTTCTATCTCTTTAATAAAGGCCACTATGGATTGATTTTGATGAAAAATGTAAACGTGCTTTGTAACTAATGCATTGCATGAGGACATTGCAATGGTCAAGTGTAGGGGATTTGATAGGTGTGTAAACACCCATCCTTTTTACCACTTAATTACAATAATAACCGAGCCAAAACGTGTATTTTATGTCTTTTATGTCGGAATTATGCGTGGTTTGTGTTTTTGTTGTGATTTAGGACGAAATGGTGAAAAGTGGAGAAAACACGGACATTCACGGGCATTTACGGACTTTTATTGAAGAAAAAGATGAAAGACGAAGTCAAGAAGTCAAGAGTGCAAAAAGAACGGAAGTCCAAGACCAATTCTGAAGATTTATCGAAGAAAAAGTCAAAAGACGGAAGTTTATCAAAAGCCGAGGAACTCAAGTCTATTTTATTGAAGAATTAAAAGACGAGTTCAAAAGAAATCCCGAGCCACAAGTCAATAAAGTCCAAGTTTAAAGAAGATTAGAAGGAAAAAGGATTAATGGTGCAATTAATGAAGATTAAAGGCTTAAGGACCTAATGACGCAATTAAGAAGAAATGAAGGAGGGGAGGAAGCTTCCTAATCCTCCCCTATATATAGATTAGATCTTAATTACTTTCATTTTGTTGACTAATCGTTGTGGAGTCTATGGATCGTTAGACTCAATGGTTAAGAACCATTCTATCTAGGATTATCAATGTTCATATGTATAAAACATAGCGGAATAGAACATTAATATGAACAAGATGTTAACAAGATGAATTCTCCCAAAGTGTTTGTATTAAAGATTAACACAAACAACTCTAGGCATGTATACATTGAATCCCATGCCTAGAGATCAAAGCTTATTGTAGGTTACATTGTGAATGAATGATGTATAAAACCTACGTCTATGTTTTCTTTATATACTAGAAAACATAGCTTACAAAGAAAGCTAAAACAATAAAAAGACTCCAACGGCTTGTTCTTTTGCAACTTGTACTTTTTAACCCTTGTCTTCTTATTTTGTTATTTTTGACGCATCAACTCATAATTTCGACCCAACAGTCTTCCCCTAGTTGATGATGTCAAAAACACTTCCCCTTAAGCTCGCATTCTTTGTAAAACATATAACACCAAGGATCAACAGATTGCATTATGTAGACTTCTTCCCCTTTTTGACACGATCTAAATAGGGGTCTTGTATGTAAGCAACCTTGATTTCGACCACTACCTAAATAATACCACACTACTAATACAAGTTTTCTATGTCTCAAATTACCCTCCATGAAGAACAGCAAGATGAAATTAAATGAATTTGAGCTATAGAAACTCACATAAGTTGTAGTAAAACTAATGAGCAGTAGTAAACACCTTCACCTTAATGTTACATGTAAATGATTAACACATGAACAATTTAGCTTCCCCTTAAATTGTGCTAATCATTCTTGAATCTTCAAATTCTGTAGGCTTTATGTAATGATCACATATGAAGAATTTAATTACGACTTACTTGATGATGAAGTAGAATAACCCAAACTTGCATTCCATGTCTTGTACTAAACATGTGACTCCAAAACTCACGGCTATAATGAGTAGACAATAAAACTCACGGCTATAATGAGTAGTCTCTTTACAAAAAGAGTTCTCTAGCAAATATGAGCATTGAGCGTCTTAAGAAAAATCTCATACCTTTGCTACCTTTTTATCAAGTTCGTTGTCACAAATTAAAAGAACCTACAAGTTACCTTCAAATGCTGACAAAATTTGAAGATATAATAGAACATCAATCCGCGAAAATCTACTTCGTCTTCAAACAAGTAATAAAAACGTTTCTTCGTAATCAATGGAAATAAAACGAGCCTTTATACCTTTAAGAACTAGTTGCTGTGAATAAACCAAACTCCAAACCAAAAATCTCTTGAAACTGTCAATGGCTTTAATTCACGTGTCAACGGCTACATTTCACGTGTCAACGCTTCTGTCATCGGCTGAATAACTCCCATCAGCGGCTTCCTCATATGCCCACTGTGACCACTTCATACAATAATAAAGTAGTATCTCTTCTTTTTTTTTTCTTTTTTTAATCCTCTCTGTGTGCTACGTAGTCTTAATAGTCCAGTTCCCTTTACAAAAATATCTTGTCCACGTCATGCTTGTGTAAAACATTACCTCTGTTGCACCTTTTACTTTTGTATACCATCACGTGAAATACTTTCAATACTCTCTATAATCGCCAATGAAAATGAAAAGGATCAAGACCACGTCTAACATCATGTGATTATGAAATCCTTTTTGGACCATCGAACAATAAGGAACAATAAGAAATTGATGGACCAATTTAAAAATTGATATTGACGTGAGCTTCTTGAAAATAGTATCAATCACATTCCCACGTGAACAGTCGGCAAAGTAACCAATAACAACACCAGCATGCGACTTTGAATAACTGACTGAATGAGACTATGCAACGAGTACTTTCTCTCCTATAGAGGAGCTTAGACCACACACTGCTTTTGTTTTTATCGGTACCCTAAACTTGTGCATACATACTACTATACGAGTACCTAAGAACAATGCTTATATTGTAATGTCCACATCTACTTTATTAATCATGTCTCAACTTGCGCTTTCTTTCTTGAACACAACATATCATCACGTTTAACTTGGACCACTGAATATTACCGAGTATATACGAGTGCAAGTACTTCGATCAAAACAAACATACCTTGATATTATGCACACGTTTTCTTGAGACCTCCCAAAATCAGCCAACATAAACTCGTCCAAAAATATATGACAGTTTCCTTTATAGTGAATCTCCTAACACTTAGCCAACCTTCATTACCCCACGTTCAACATATATTGGGAATATATCACATCCCTAAAAATCAGGGATTTATCTTTCAAAAACGATCCCATACAATCAGAAGGCAATTCATACCTTGAATGTTTTATCATACGATCAGTTATACCCATAAATATTCCATACTCATCTGTGTAGAGATCTTGGACCACATGTATGTACGAATCAAATTAAACCAGCCAAAGAAATCAGTACCTTGCTATTTGTGGCAGCAATAATAAAGCAATAGTACCTTATCACCTCCCTTGTTCTTGATCCATGGAATCACAGAAAAGCTCTATGTTTCTTGCTGAATAACGTGATCTCTTTGTATACCAACACTGTTCGAACAGTATTGTGGCTTTCTCTTCTCGTCATGGACCACAAGACAAACAAATCCTCATACCACAGAATACCTTGGACGATTGCTTTGTATATATTCACACAGTACACAACGTCACATCTAGGGTTACACCAAAAACTCTTGTATAATTCTCTTTCTTACCATCGTGGACAGATTTTGTTGAGATCTAGGGTTTACAAGCAAAACCCTAAAACAAAAATCATAGCAGCCATAGGATCATGATTCTAGGGTTCATTGTTGATTCAAAAATCAACTGACCAAGGCTAGAACAATCACCAAACGAGAACTAGTTGATCTAGGGTTTATATCTGCAAAACCCTAAAACGAATTCAAATCACTCCTCTTTTAGCGACAATTTCATCGTCACTAAACTGTCACAGATGTGACTACTCCTTCCTCCCATTCTTTTTGCGACACCAGATTTGTCACAAAAACGTCGCAAATCTGTCACAGATCTGACAGACCGTCGCTAAATCGTCACTAAAACTGTCGCTAATTCTTGACAGTGGCTTCACAGCAACATGACATGAACATAACACCTTGTATCTCCTAGATATCACGAGCCTTAGGCTCTGATACCAATTGTGGAGTCTATGGATCGTTAGACTCAATGGTTAAGAACCATTCTATCTAGGATTATCAATGTTCATATGTATAAAACATAGTGGAATAGAACATTAATATGAACAAGATGTTAACAAGATGAATTCTCCCAAAGTGTTTGTATTAAAGATTAACATAAACAACTCTAGGCATGTATACATTGAATCCCATGCCTAGAGATCAAAGCTTATTGTAGGTTACATTGTGAATGAATGATGTATAAAACCTACGTCTGTGTTTTCTTTATATACTAGAAAACATAGCTTACAAAGAAAGCTAAAACAATAAAAAGACTCCAACGGCTTGTTCTTTTGCAACTTGTACTTTTTAACCCTTGTCTTCTTATTTTGTTATTTTTGACGCATCAACTCATAATTTCGACCCAACAATCGTGACAATTAGTTCTTCCACTTTTAATTACCTTGTCATTTAAATACTTGTCAAATTTAAATTCATGTCTTGCACCTTATTTACCATTTAATTTCAAGTAAGTTTTTCTTTTAATCCTTGTTAATCTTTATCTTTATCTTGTTGATCTCATTCTACCTTTCTTAATCTTATTGTTTATGTTCATGTTCATGCTCTTATCTTTCTTATTTTGATCTAGAGGTTTTGATTATTTTGATTAAGTTTAGTGAGTTTGATTGTTTTTGATTGATTGATTATCATTAATAGTTGTTTATTAGATTGTTTGATTTAATCTTGTGTTTGATTTGCTTTGGTTTTGTTTAAATTCGTATTATATATTTGTCCCTTGTTCTTCGGAAAGTTTGTTTTTGTGTTTGCAGGTTCTGATTTTTCCCAGGAAAACAAGCCCAGCCGGTATTCCGAATTGAGGTCTGGACCATTTTGCTTTATACGGAATATTCAATATTCCGAATAAGGGTTCCAAAAGGTTGTCCATGCGGAATAATTGATATTCCGCATAAGGAGGATTCCGCATAGGCCAAGATTCCGCATAAGGGTGAATATTCAGAATAGTGGTATTATTCCGAGTAGGTGTAATATTTCGCATAGGCTTCTTTATTCCGAATAGTGCTGGTTTTCCGAATAGGGAGTTTTATTCAGCATAGCTTAATCTACTCCATATAGCTTTCGTATTCCGCATAGGCCATTATTCCGAGTAGGGCATTATTCAGGATAGGTGACATATTCCGAATAGCCATTTATTACGAATAGGGGTTTATTCCGGATAGGGTTATTTTCAGTTTCTTTATCTTAGTTTTTTATTTTCTGCCTTTTTAACTTCAAGCTTTATTTTCCCCGTCTTTTTCCTTAGTTGCACTTTAAATTTACTTGCCTTAGATTTATTTTAGTTTTTCCTTAGTTTAAGATTTAGTTCTAGCTGCGTTTTAAGTTTGCCTTAGTTAGATTAAGTTTGCGTTGTTTACATTTAGTGCCTTTTAATTTTAGCCTTGCTTTTAATTACTTGCAACATTTATTTTAAATTAGATTTAGATTTACTTTAAAGTCCTTTACATTAATTTTCTTGCACATTTTATTTATAAACTACCAAAAATATTTGTTTTACCAAAATCAACTGAGTCGTACTTTAAGCCGGAAATCAATTCGTTAAGATACCGAGAACAACGAATTTTTCAACTAGCAAAAATCAATACATTATAAGTTAATATGCTAAACGTAGAGTACTCGTATTCTTTCAAAAACTCATGTGTTCTCGTTGTTTGCTTATTCTCCTTTCGCTTGTATATATATTTTTCTTAATAAGTATTGGCTTAGCGGTTTAGTCTTGATTGTTGGTTTCTAGTCTTTTCTGGTAGCTTCCATGTAATTAAAATGGGAAGACATTAAGGTATCGCCAGCGTCACGGTTTTGTAGTATTGGCAACCCGAATAATCGAAAGCTTCACCCAATAATAAGATTCCAAGTGCTCAACTAAATCAAGCAAACAATTTGAAGCTCACAAGGCCGAAAAATCTATGCGAAATTGAAAGTGAATTATGCCTTAATCTTTAAAGCTTTAAAGATCCAAAAATCACTTTAGCTTGAGGATATACGTCTTTGGCCATAATAAACACCTCATGGCGAGGTTCAATAAAAGGCAAGGCAAAACTGAAGTCATAATAAAAGCTTCATGGCGAAGTTGAATAAAAGATGGAGGTAAACCTATGATAATAAGGCCCATCCGGTAGGGGGCGTATAAAAGTCTTGGTAATAAGTCTCATGTTCAAAACCGTTATAAAACCGTGTTTATCGATCCTTCTTGTTGACTTAATTTTTTGACATCGTTGTCTATTAGGGGGGGTTATTAATTTGATGGTCTTGGTTACACCGTTATGACTCTATTTTTAGACCTAAATCTCTATCGTCGCATAGGTAAAAAATGTATCCTCGTGATCATTCAAGACAAAAACAAAAATATAAGAGATACCACTTAGGAAAATGTGAGTCTAAGTACGTGATTAGGGCATATTAGTAGTGTTAGCATTACTAACTTATAATGACAATGATCTCGTTACATGCTTGGCATGGAATTGGGGTGAAAATCGAGGACGATGAAATTATTTCTAACGAAGCATTCACGTGTTCTTGTTCTATGAACCTAAACGTCCCATTTTGCGATGAAAATCCTACATTATGTCTAAAACGCAAGTAGTAATAGTAGTAGTATAGCAAGTCTATGATTCAAGAAAAGAGCATAAAAATGAATTTTGGAGGTGCTACGATACTTTATTCTAGCATTGCGTGAGGGCACAACAATGGTTTAGTATGGGGGATTGATGAGACTTATTTTATACATAGTCTCATCGTCCAAAATGGGCTTAAATTTCATAATATATCAGAAAATGTGCCAAATATATGCTTGTGTTTGTTCCATGTGTATTTTAGGTACAAATATTGAGAAAATGGCAAAAGTTCACAAGAAACAAGCAAAAACGAACACGGGAAACGAAGCCGCACAATGAACCAGACCCTAGAGTTGATTTTCCAAGAAAAACACTTGAATAATTGAAGATTCTACAAAAAGGGTCCTCCAATATTGAAGAATTGACACTTTAAACCCTTGTATATTCATAATTACAAGTTTGGTCCTTAAAGTTTGTCAAATTTACAAAAAGGAACCTTAACTTTGAAGAATTGGTAAGAATGGTCCCTCAAAAATGAAGACTTGTCATTATTAGTCCTCCACAAAGTCAACAATACAAGTCAAGACCTTGAAGATTGAATACATTACAATACTGGTCCTTCAAATATCATGAAATGGCAAAACAAGTCCTTGAAATCCCTTTACAAATGTTTTTGGGGCAAAAGTATGAAAAACAAACTTTACTAACAAAGGAAATCAGATTTGTGCTATTAAAACAAGGAATGAAAGAAGAATAGAAGACAAGGGGTGTATTCTGCCATGACATCATAGATACATAGACCAACCACAACATGCCATGTGTCCCACTCAACCCTCTCATCCAATCACACAACACCATTTAGCCATGTCACACCCCACTCACACCCGTTTATAACTAACCCTTAATTAATTATTAAATTTGGGCGGTTAACAACTTTTTAAAACTAAACAAGATCTAAACCCATGTTCTTCATGTTCATCAGCCAATACGGGTTTTCCTTAACCACAATGAATTAACACTTAATCACCTCCAGATTTAAGATTAAGGTCATACTAATCATAACCTAAATCTTAAACACTTTGCCACCTCACCACAAAGGTCACATGAGACCTCCCCTGTACACGTTTTTGGGGATTATGCCAAATCCATGAAGAGTATCAACCACTCACAATGTAGCTTACATTTCAAGCATTGTTGAGAGCCCTTGATCAAATTCCATCATTTTAAACCTCCACAAACGTCCAAGATAACTTCACATGCTTAGCAAAATTCAAAATTCCACAAGGGAATTTCTGGAAGTTCAAAGCTTAGGGTTTTCAGTTTTTCAGCTTATTAGGTCTATATACACCCTCTATATAAAGGGTTTAGACTGCAACATTGTGTTTTTGCTCTTGGTTTTTTTTGGTCAACTTTCTGTAAATTCTCTATTCAAGATTAATGAAATAGTGTTTGAATTATTTGACGAAATCTAAGTGCCACCTTTAATTATATTGTTGTTATTGATTAATGTTTGTGATTGTTAAGTTTCAAAACCTGTTTTCAAAGATTGTGCAAGAAATTGCAAGTTTTTCAAAAATCTGATATTTTTCTAAGTCTTGGTTCAAACCTTTGAAGTTTTTGGATTACAAGTGGTCATAACACCCTGATAAGGAGATTATCAAGGTGTAGTGAGCTTGTGGTTTGGGGATATTCAAGGAGTGGGAACAAGCTTGATTTAATCAGCTTTTATTTTTCATTTCCTTTTTATATAATCTGCTTGTTCTAACCTTGTTGTTCTTAGCAGCTTGTGCCTTGTTAAGCTAGGCATATAAGCTCAAAAATTCGCGAGTGTGGATGTACATTCATGAGGTTTGATCCTTCTTACCAAAAATCTGTTAAAAAGTGGTTATAAGTGGTTTTGTGATCTGCTAATGTATGTGTTGTTTTTTATGCCTAAATCTTGTTGATTATGCTTCATGTTGTTGGTATGATGCTTGATTAGGCTTGGGTAAACTTGAAATACACATTTGCTTGTTTAAATCTTGGATTAAAAAGTGAAAGGGGTGTTAGGGTCTACTGATTTAAGGTTCTTGTTTGATTTTGAGTTAGTATATAAGGTTGTTTAGTGTTGGTATCTGTTTTTTAAGTGACTGTATGCTATTATCTACAAGTTTTGGGCTTTGAACATCAAATCTGAACCTTGCGCTATAACTTGCTTGTTTTTTACTGTTTTGACCTAAAATTTTGGAACACCTAGAGTTTATGCATGTTTAGGGTTAACAAGTTTGTAAACAAAGTTTGTGTAACCTGTTCAAGAGATTTGAGGGTTTGAAATTGGGCTTGTGGTCAAATACATCAGTAAAAGGATTTTGTGTTCATTAGTAACATTCATCATCTTGAATCTTGCTTTATTCTTTAAACAAGTGTATGAATCAAGTTGATTTGTGTTCATTTGAATTTATTTAAGCTGTTGTATGCATTTGGTTCAATTTGGTTGGCTGAATATTGCTTAAACTGCTTATGTTCATGTCTGGGCAACGTCTGATGCTTTATTAAATTAACTGCACTGATTGGCTAAGTGAATTTGTGATTTCTTTTTTGTTATTGACTCCTTATAACCCATTGGTTATAAGGGTGCCTTTGTGTTCTTTGATTCCAACAAAAATCCATATAATACAAAAAGTCAAACAAGTTAAGCAGTGGAAACTTTTCCCACTGCTGGACACCCAAAACTAGCCATTGCTAGTGCAATTTTTCAATCAGCTTATTAATAAGATATAATAGCTTATCTAGACTTGCAACAACTTTGATTTTTGATCAGTCTTCATCATTTGACCCATTTGTTTATTCTAGAGCTTTTTAGGGTTTGACTTTTAGGTTTGACTAGAAAACAAATTGACTTGACTTTTTCATAAGTGCTTATTTTCTTATTCCAGCTTATTGAGTTGTTCTTTTTGAAATCTTTTTGTTGATTTTGCGTAATTAAGTCATTTGAAACCTTTTGCAAAAAGAATCAGCACTTGAAACAGCCTAGAACTCGAAAACGACTATTTTGACGTTTTGTGTAGAGAGCTTTTGCTTATTTCAGGCTTATTTCTTGTGCTTTTTCAAAATTTCTTTTTACATATCTCTTAAGTATCCCAAAAGAAGCTTGTGTGTCAAATTTCAGCTTATAGCTTAATTGGCGAAAAAGCCCATTAAGAATAAGCTGTTTTGAAATAAGTTGTGATAAGCTCACTTTCAGCTTTTGGGCTTTTATACTTTTGTTCTTAAAATCAAATTTTGAGTTATATAGGTGATTTTAGGCTCATTTGGACAATATATTTCTTATTGGACCATAAAAAGCCCATTAAGGGGTCTGTTTGGACTTTTGGCCCATCTGGAGGCCCAATAGGGGTAATTTGGTCATTTCAAGTTCATTTCTGATTAAATTAGGTTAAAATAAACTAGTTTGCAAGTTTTTAGAATTTTTTATAAATTTTAGATTTTCATTAATATTTTATTATTAAAATTAGTTTTTAATATTTTTGCAACCTTTTCATTTTTCTTAGCTTAAATACATTAAGTTAGGAATTTTAAAACTTTTAGATTAATTTTCTTGTTATTTAATTAATTTTTAGGATTATTTTAATATTTTAATAGTTTTTAATCATTTTTAAATAGTTTTAATTAGTTTTAAATTTTCCAAAAATAGTTTTTAGTTTAATTAAGTTAATTTAGAGGTTTACAAATTGAAAAATCTCATTTTGGGCTTTTTTTAATTAAATTGATTTTTTGGGCTTTAATTAGCATTAAAAAATTATTATTTAATTAAATAAAAGGTTTGAGTGATTTTTGATTTTTTGTAAACTCTAATTACGTTTTTTAGGATTTATTTCAATTTTCTAGGAATTTATAGGGTAATTTTTAAATTTCGTCACTTTTTACGGTTTTACGTGCATGACTTTCGTCTTAGTATAATTTTAACCGTAACCGTCATCCTTTTCTTTTTTCTTTCTCATTTTTTATTCTTAATCATAATCACAAATATTAATCATCTCTTTACACAACACACTAGCCTCCTTTAGAACGATCCCACACCAACTTGGGTCATAAGCACTTGGTTTTCCTTAACCACTTGTTTAATACTTACCCTAATTACCTCGTTTTCCTAAACGAGTGTGAATTTACAATTATCACTCAAAAAACCGACACCTCACTTCAGCTATATAATAACTGAATTTTTAACAAGAAAATTTTTGTTCTCGGTGTCTAATCGAATTGATTTCCGGTTTAAAATGTGACTCAGTCGTTCTTGGTGGATAAAAGATGATGGTTATTTATATCTACTAAAAAAGTAAATGCGAAAAAATATTAAAAATAAACTAAAACAAATGACAAAAAAAATAAAGAGATTAAACAAATTAAAACTTAACAAAAAGTAAACTTAAAATTAAAAATAAAAACTAAACAAAACAATTTGGAATAAAACTTAACAAAAAAATGCGGGAAGATAAAATAAAAACAATCCGGAATAAAATCAACAAATTAATTCGGAATAACAAAAATCAAGTAAACAGTTCGGGAACCAAAATCAAGAAACAATTCGGAAAATATTTAAATTACTTAATTCTGAATCCAAGATTTTAAAATACTATTCGAAATCCATTTCAAGAAAAGAGTTCGTAATACATATTATGAAAACAATTCGGAATAATTGAAAAATGAAGAACAATTCGGAAAGTAACTCTATGTTATAATTCGGAATTAAGACTTAAAATCAATTCGGAAAAACTATCCCGAATAACTATTCGGAATGTGTACCTCTCAACCTAATTCGGAATGTAAGTTTGTAAGATAACTCGGAATAAATTGAAGTTTGCAATTCGGAATGTAGAACTAAGAAGTTAATTCGGAAAGTGTGTTGGACATGTAATTCGGAATATAAAACTTAACATAGTTCGGAATAATTTCAAGTTTATAATTCGGAAAAAGGTTTTATATCTAATTCGGAATAAATAAAATGAGGTTAATTCGGGAAAGAAGGTTTACTAATTCGGGATAAAGGAAAAATAAGCCAAAACTAATTAAGCAAAAAAGCTAAACTAATTTTTAAAATAAGCTAAACAAGACACAAATTAAAACTATAGAAACACCAAATAAGCAAAATTATTAAAATCAATTTTAAAAACATTAAACTACTAATAAGTGTGCAATCACTTATCCTTTTACCACATAAAACAAGGAAAAACCAAACCAAAACGTGTATTTAATATCGTAAAATCCGGAATGACGCATGGTTTTGTGTTTTTGTTGTGAAATAGGTACAAAAGATCAAAAGGAAAGAAAACACAGAATTTCAGGGTCATTTATCGAAGAAAAAGTCAAAGATAAAGTCATAGGACCAAAAAAATCCCAAAAGAATGAAGTTTTGAGGGCTAAAGATGATGATTTGATGAAGATTTTACAACAAGGACTATTTTTGCCATTCTCCAAAGTCATCCACTAATAAACCACATTGAAAAGCACAAAATTATGAAGCCAACGGTCCCGACCTCGAGTCCTAAGTCCTCACGGTTTGTTTTCTATGAATTTTTAAAGTTTATTAGTTTTTAAACTAAATAAATAGTTTTTAACAAATAAATAAAAAATTAAAATATATTTTCGTAAATTAATAAAAAATAATAAAAATAAAAGTTTTTTATTTTATAATAGTTAGTTTAGTATTGAAATAATTAATTTTCATTTTTAAATATTTTTAGTTTTAGTAGTTTTATTTTTATTTATTTTTTTCTATTTTTAAACTAACATAAAAATATTAAAAAGAAAAAAAATAGCATGTGTGTTTCTTTTGTGAGTAATTAGGTACATATTTCTAGAAGATTAAAGATGGTGGAGTTGGTTAAAATAGATTAATCAAGAGACCTTGGATAAAAGAATAATGAAAGGTGAAGATGGTGATCCATGTGAAGTGCTCCAATTGGTATATCTAAAAGTATCTTTTATCCAATTGGTGGAAACACATCATCACCTACCAAATGACCAAGATGCCCTCAAGTTAAAGAAGAGAATGTGGTTAAGATCATAAAAAGAAAAATCTACTCCAAGCACCTTGGCTTCAACTATAAATAGCACCTCATTTTTCTTCATTTTATATGTAGATTTTAGGTAGCTAAATAATGTCAATTTTATTTCTTGTTTTTTTAATGTATTTCCTTTCAACTTTGTACTAAGCTTATTATTAAGCTCTTTTAATATTAATAAAATTCAAGTTTTAGCTTATTCTCTTAGCTTATTCTCATTCTAGCTTTCTTTATCTTTTTACTTATAATAATCTAGCTTATTATTTTGGGATTAATTTTTATAACTTTTTCCAAATAAGTTCAGATTTATATAAAAGCTTGGAATAAGTAATCTTATTTCAAGCTTATTGTTGCCGTATATTCCTAGATCTAGCTTATTGTTGGAGGATTTATATAATTAGCTTTTTAGCTTTTTAAATCTCATAAGTTCTAAGCTTAGGCTTACAACTTATTTATAAGCTAGCTTTTTAATCAAGTACTTTTAGTTTATGTCTATTAGTTAAATCTATCAGTTTTTTATAGAAATTAGTTTAGATCTTTAAGTTTTAAGCTTAAAAATTAATATATTTTTATAAAACTAAAAATATTCTAGATCTATTTGTTTTATTTAAATATCTTCATTAAATATTAATAGATGCTTATTATTCTAACCTCTTGTGCTATTGTGATCTTGAAGAATCGATTCATCAAGTTTGGATCACATCTTATGGTTTGATTAATTTGTGGGTTTGCTATTTTATATGATCCGGTGGTCTAGGTGGGTGGTGGTAATAGAAGGCAGCCGTTGTTGACTTTGGAGAGAGGGTTGTGTGTGTAAAGAGAAAGAAAGGCACATGTATAAAATGAAAATAGAAAACACAGTCAACAACCCCTCCTTGGAAGCCCTGGAGGGGTATATATATATATAGTCACTCATGCTCCTACACTATACATAGTTTCCTAGTCTAGTCTTTGCGTGAGTTACTATGATAACTAATGGGAATTCTTAAATGTCGTCACATAAAGTGAATTTCCAACAATCTTCCCCCATGGGACGACGTGTAGAATTCCTTACAATATTTTTCCTAACAAGTACATAATGATTAAGAACAAGAGCTTTCATGAAACGTCTAATTTTGATGAAGTCTTCTAAGGCCTTTGACTTCAAGTCTTCACTCCAGAGTGACTCATCTTCGTAGTAACTTGTAGTAGAAATATTGTAATGGCACGAGCTAAGTAACTCATATACTTCTGGTTAAGGAGAAGCTTCCGAATTAACTTCCCCCTAATTCATGCCACATTTTCTTGATGTAGAAGCTTTTAATAGCTTCCCCCTAAACCGACAATCCTCATAAGCAGTTTCAAAACTCTGAATAAAGCTTTGAACGATTGAGCGCACAGTGGAATTTAACAAGAAAAGCCTATCATGTGAAATGATAATGTTTCTATGATTGATTGAAGGTTTGGGGCACACCAAGTAGATCAACAACGTCTCTTCGCACTCTTGAATAATTCTTCTCATTTTTCTTCCCCCTGAGAGTTCAAGTTGCGCATACTAGAAAGAATCAAGACATTTCTTACCCCACGTAGGTGAAGAAAGGAAACCAATCCCATGTATGAAGCCCAAATACTAAAGTAGACACTTTATCCCATTCATGAAGTTGACATCATAACAAGAGTCAATTAAGTCCCGGAAATGCACATATCTTCTTCCGGAGATGCACAAGAGTCAATTAAGTCCCAGAAGTGCATATCTCTCCATATAGGATAATGATGATGAATAATTGCAACATCAAAACAATTAAACATCGAACAATAGTGTACCATTTAGACTGATAACGCTACGAGTTAAAACAATGATTTTCTCTGCAGTTATGACAAATGTCTTCCCGGAATATCTTCAAATCAAAAGAAGGTATGAAGTTCATCACGTGTACTCGTTGTGCGTTCAATATGTATTCTTCTTCCCCCTTGATGGTTTCGAAACCTCGGAACCAGCAATATATCATATGCACATGTACCTGAAAATCTCGTGAGAATAATAAATAAGCTGAATTATATTATGCGAGAATCAGTTGCTGATCAAAATTCTCTACTCGTAAACTCTCCATGGCTATCTTTACTAACCCCCTTGTAGGCAATTTGAAGTGACCACTGATAGAATGAACCAGATATGCCAAACGTGAAACTAAATAAGAGTTCCTCGACCTTGTGACTTAAGCTTGCACAATTGTTGAATGAAGAACGGTGGATAAATCTCTAAGTACCCAATACAATACTGAAGAAGTATATAAGGACGAAACCTCTTCAAATTATCCACATCGACTATGCGTGGGACACTGAGTACAACAATGTAGCTCCTTTAAGTGATAGTTATCCAAGTCATCAACCAACCACCCTGAACCCGTTAACTAGATAAACAAGTCTTCATTCTAAGATTAAGCACGAACAAGTTATCTTTCAAAGATAAAATAAGTGCACGTCTTCGAAAAATCCGTCTTCAAGTTCAGATAATAATACCCGATCAAAAATCTGTAGTCACTATAAAATATAGCCATTTTTTCTTGGTCTCGTCAAAATAAATCTTGTTAATTTATCTCGTCACTTTGTCTCGTCATATTGTCTCGTCACATTGTCTCATCATTTTTAAACCCGGATTTATGAATAATATAAACAAATGTATATGTTAACTTTGTTAAACAACCAAATAAATGGTAGTCACCAAGTGCACTACATTCGTGTAACATTCTATTTGCAAATATTCTTCACGACCCATTATGCACTTATACCAAAAATGAAAGTATAAGTTATCCGAAAATTAATTTTTGTCCAAATATCACTTGATCCAACACCCTATAGCCCAGATGAACCGAATGCAATTCTTGATATCACAAAAGTGAACAAGTCACACTACTCGGTCCATTTTAAATAATAGAAAGTGTCAAACCCAATGTAAATAAATTGTCACTGGTTGACATGGGAGTATATAAAGCTCCAAATCCCTAATTTTACTCATACACAATCCCTAATCTCATTTCAGAAACATCATAGCCGCTTTTCTCTCTGACCACATCTTATCTCCATACTCTCAAACCAATTCATATCTCAATACCATCAATCCATTTCAATCAAATGAAGCCATCAACTCCATAGATTTAATAAATCTCATCTGCCTCCTCTACACCCTTCGCCTCTCTATAAAAAAACTAAACATCTCAAACCATCTCATCACAATAATCACAACCAGACACAACCTAAAGCCTAAATCGTTATATGAAAACAACCATACGCTTGAACCATCTGTTTAAGGAGAGTACAAAACGTATATGGCTTCAAGATCATCAGATGAATATGGTCTCGGGTAGGTTCTCTATCTAATTGCATGTCTCTTTTTTGTAAATGAATCGAATCAAAAACATAAAAATCAAAACACTCTTTTTCTTGATTTTACTTTTGTGTTCGAAATAAAAAGACGGCAGTGCTTTTGATATAAATTGATGATGTATAGTCCCTAGTCGGGCTGGATAGTCCGACTCATGGGTACTACCCGCATCCATCAGGAATGGATTAGATACTTGTGTGATGTGCGCACATAGCCCATAAGGCCTGCTAAGCCGCTGTCACACAAGAGGTTAATTACTTAGCCAGGTTCTCGCCGCAGTGCGACAAGATTAGACTGAATATAACTTATATTATAGCTATATTCGCCTAAGGAGAAAGGATATACAATTGCCTTGGTTGGATAATGAATATAAAGCTATTTCAAGTCATTATCTCTTCCTTAGGCCGCAAGAACAGGGAGCCCATCCTGGACTCTCTCGAGTATAAAAGGAACCCCTTCGGTTCCACAAATGTACGATATACACAATACCCTAAACGCTAATATACTCAAACCGATTACTTACTCTCACGCCGGAGTCTAATCGTGGGTAACAAACCCACGGTAAGCCTAACGGTATTTGTTTAGTGCGTAGGTTCCTAAAGCAAGTTTCACTTGGTGCGAGAGCCGGAGTCCACAAGACCCCAAATTAAGCCTAATTTGGGTTAAGCTTGGTCTACCCCAACTTTTGCATCAACAAGTTGGCGCCATCCGTGGGACCCAAACTTAACTCTAGCAAATGACGAAAAACGGCGCAAACCCGCCCCTACCCAAAGGTGGAGCCAAGTAGGCAACAGATCCTTACTCAAGCCTTGAGCCCAATAACCCAAGTCGTGGAGGGAAAGGACTGCAAGTATCTTTCTCTCTGATGGCCACTCCGACCCAACAGACGGTCGGAACCACATCGTCCTCTCAGGAAATCCCTACCCAAGGTCGCAAGGAGACTCTGGGCGCAAGGGCTGTGATAGATCTGCATAGGGAAAAAGAAACTTCCCCCGCGGCGAAGTAAAGCATGAGAGACTATGTCGCAGAAAACTATGAGGCGCTAATCCTACTTATGAGGGCGCAAATGAGGGCGAACCCAGCAAGAGACCTTTGGATCAGTTTAGACTTCGATAAAGAACTCAAGTCTAAGGGAGGCTCAAGATCCATTAAGGAAGCTAGAAAGGAGAAAAGAAGGAAGTAGAGAGCGACTGAGAACCTAGCATCCACTTCGGATGCGCCTCTCATTGAGGATGCATCGTCCTCAGATAGCTCCAAGGACTCGGTGGAAGAGGATGGTTTCATGACACCAGTCAACAACCACCGGCGCACAAGCGCGAAGGACAGACTAGGGCCTAACCCTACTAATAGACAAAGTGCCCTAAAAAGGCTAGGCCCCTTAGAAGGAGATGAATCTCAGGATCTACGAGTTCAGAAAGGAGTAAGAGCACTGAAAGGAGGCGCAAGAGGAGTTCGTCGAGCGAAGGTTCCTCGGACTCTAGTCATAGCGACCGCCACCCCCACCGTAAAATGGCTTCTCCTTCATCCACCGAGGACTCTGACTCCTCTGACTACGACGGAAAATACCGCAGGACACCAAAAAGGCCAAGACTTT
The DNA here is from genome assembly GCA_025667525.1 of Glebionis coronaria. NCBI lineage: Eukaryota > Viridiplantae > Streptophyta > Magnoliopsida > Asterales > Asteraceae > Glebionis > Glebionis coronaria. The sequence goes on from CM046875.1 coordinate 369,775,436, forward strand.
CGCGTTTTATAGCTCCCTATATAAAAGCCTAGCAAAACTTGATTTAAACACGTTAAGGATACTAGCTAGAGTAACTTAGATAAGTAAACTCGGGTTGAGTCAAAAAAATTCACAATGTTTGAAAATTAATACCACTTTATTAAAGTTTATTCTAGCAAAGAAAGAAAATAACTATACAAAGGGAAAAACTAATAGGCCAAAATAGATCAAAAATTTTGAAAAATGTCGAAAAATTGATTTTCTGGTTAAAATGAGGACAAATACAAGGAAAAGACCACTTAACTTCGATAGAAGCCCCCCCTACACTTAATATAAACATTTTCCTCAATGTTTAAGCATGTGGGAGTAAACTCCCCTACACTTAGGACATTGGGCACTTTGTTTAAATCTCGCTAAGGAAGAGACAACTAAAGAGATTCCTATTTTAATATTGAGAAAATATAAAATAGTGAATCGAAAAGAGTTTAGGATAGAACCGGGAAGAAGGGAACACGGAATCACGGGTCGTCAAGAATCATCAAGAGTGGATCATTGAGCGCTTGAATCCCTGGTTAGTAGAAGAGAGGAGAGGAAATAGCAAACCAACAGGTCTCCCCTACACTTAGGATAAAGAAAGCGAAAAGATAGATACATGGGTAGCCTCCCAAGAAGCGCTTGATTTTTGATTACCGAGTCGTGAGCCTGACTCGACCTTGATTACCATAGGAAGAAGCATGAGACATATCCACCGGGATCAAAGACATAGTTTTCGTCCATCAAATAGCACAAGCTTAAGGCGAACAAGGCAAGCCAAAGAAGAGTAGGCAAGGTTCCCTTAAGCAGCGATGGAGCACGGTGGAAGCAAGGGTGAAGTGGTTCAAGAAGATTTCCATAAGTTCCAAAAATATTTCCTTTTATTTCATCAGGTGGATACTGAGATGGCTGCAGAATATCGATATCGGGGTCGAACACCTTTTCCTTTAGGGGAAAATAGCACTCAGGCTCAGCAGAATGTGAAGAAGATCCACGAAGAAGCACAACCTCGTCCTCAGAAAGGGGACAAAGAGGTGTTAAATCATATGTGTTGCGGATATTGGTGTCGACCGGTTTCTTCTCCTTTGAAAGAATGTTCTTCAAATCCAAAGTAGGATCAAGACGATAATATTCAAAATCATAAGGAGGAGCATCACTCTCATGAGGGAAGTAAGTGTTGAGAAATGCAGAGAAGTCTTCCTCAAATGAGTAATCGTCCAAAGTAGGATCGAGTGATGGCGGAGGATCTTCATCATGCGAAGAATCGCTCAAAAGAGTACCGGCCTCATCAAAATCATCATATGTAGGCAGGTAGGGATACTCGGAAGTACAATCATCAAAATTATCCGAATCTGAGCTAGAATCATCATCATCATAAGCATCAAAGATCGGTGGAGAATCATAAATGGGTGAAGGTTCCAAATTGGAGAGAGAATCATCCACATCATCATGAAAGAGTGGATTATCAATGCAAGATTCGAATAGCGGATTGTTGTAGATGACAAAATCATCGAGCACATTAATCATATTCACAGATTCTCGTCCAAAGGATTTGTTTGTAAGCTTCCCCATTTTAAAAACTTATGAATCATTCCCGACTCTTAAGATTAACTCACCTTCGGCAACATCAACTAGATCTCGTCCGGTTCTTAAGAATGACCGACCAAGTATTAAAGGAATACGAGGGTCCATTTCATAATCAACAACGACAAAATCGACCGGGAAAGTAAATGTGCCAACTTTAATGAACACGTCTTCGGCAATACCAACGGGGTAAGCGAGAGTGCGATTTGCAAGCTCAAGAGTCATCTTTGTTGGAGTAAGGTCGGGTAATGATAGTGTTTTCCAAACACTCAAAGGCATAAGATTAATACTGGCCCCGAGATCAGCTAGGGAAGTAAATTCTTCAGTTTTGTTAAAGATGCAAGGCAACACAAAACGACCGAGATCTCCAAGCTTTTCTGGAAGTTCTTTAAGAATAACTGCAGAGCAGTTTTCATTTAATCGTGTGTTGGCGAGCTCAATCAACTTCTCCTTTTTGTTAAGAAATTCCTTGAATGCTTTCACAAATTTCGGCATATGGACAAGTGCTTCAACAAGGCTAATGTTGATGTTCATTTGAGAGACATCTTCACATAGCTCGACACTTGACAGTCATTCTTGGTTAGCTCGTTGGTCTTGCCTAAGCGAGAAGGATATGGGATATTGGGTTTGGGTGGTGAAGGTGAAGGTGGTAAAGGTTGAGATGTTGAAGGGTCCTTCCTAGATACATCGTCATGACGAGGCGGAGACGGTAATGGTGCACTAATACTAGGTGTAGGAGGAGTAGATGATGGTGGTGGGATCGGTGGTCCTACGATGGTGACTCCACTACGGGTAGTAATAGCACTCACATTCGCTCGCGGATTGGTGACGGTCTTTGAAGGTAGAGAACTCGAAGAAGAGGGTTGAGCGGCGGGCAAGAAACTAGCAAGCATATTCTTTAAATCAGACGTTTGATTGCTGAAGGAGGATTGGATATTTTCCCGAAGCTCGGATCTAATCTCATTTCCTTGCTTGGTGATATCTCCTTTCAAATTGATTATTTGGCTCTATAGATTATTGATTTGCTAACCTTGGGTTCTCATGATGGCTTCAACATCGGGATTAATGGGTGGGGCTTGTTGGGCGGGTGGGTGATAAGGATTAGAAGCTCTTGGTGGGATTTGGTTGCTTCTATTGTAGTTGTTGGCGGGGTTTTGGTTTTGAGGAGAAAAACCGGGTGAAAGGTAGTTGTTAGATCGGTAACTCAGCAAATTTCTATCCCCTTGAGGACTAGCTTGGTAATTTTCTGGTGAATAATTACCATAAGCTGCATACACATTTTCCGGATTTCCTTGTGTAGAAGGACAATCGGTGTATGAGTGAGGACCGCCGCATGTTTCACAAGAAGGTGCAACCGCTTTAACTTGTTGTTGTTGGTTTGAAGCGAGAAGCAAGATACTTTTGCTCATTTCAATCATCATGCGGGTGAGTTAGGTCATATCAGGGTTTGCTGAAGTAGAAGAAACATTGACTCTCGGGTTGTTCCTTGAAGAAGCGGAGGAATCCCAGTTTTTGTGGTGAGTAGTCATGTTCTCAATTAGCTCTCTACACTCCTCGGGTCTCCTTTTCATAAATGTGCCACCGGCGGCTGCATTAATCGTATCACGATCTCGAAAAGTCAATCCGTTGTAGAAAGTATCAATCAATGTGACAGGGAGCATGTTGTGGTTTGGAAAACGATCGATCAAGACATTATATCTCTCCCAAGCATCAAAAAGAGATTCATCGGGATCTTGCATGAAACCGCTGATTTGATTGCGAAGGCTCGTGACCATGGATGGTGGAAAGTAGCGCGACAAAAAGCGTTGAGTCATGTCATCCCAAGTATGAATAGAATTCTTCAGGAGACGATCAAACCATTTCTCGGCATGATGTGATAAAGTATGTGGGAAGAGTTGAAGGCGAAGATCATCCATTGTGGCACTAGGCAACTTCATGCTTTGGGTGATTGTAATGAACTTGTCGAGGTGTTTTTTGGCATCATCATCAGGCAATCCACGGAAAGGTTTTGTTTGCACTTGCTGAATCATGTGGTGCTTCAACGAAAACTCCGGAGCGTTGATTTGCATCGGCGCAATCGGTCCTCCTCGTCCAAACATGGTAGGTTGACAAAGCTCCTCCATTGTCCGAAGATCGGGCTGTGGAAGAACATTGTTGTTATTGTTGAGGTGCGGTGGATTATTGTTGTTGTTAACACCTGACATACTTAAATCTTCTCGAGTCTCGGGCTCTTGATAATTAGAAGACCTAGTACGCATACACCTTGAAATACAAAAGAAAACAATACCAAACACAAAGACAATATATATACACAATAAAAATAAAATCTTTTTGGATTTTTTTGAAATTTTTAATTTTTATGGATTTTTAACAATTTTTAATTTTTTTGGATTTTTGAAATTTTTTGTGCAAGAAAATAACGCTCACAAGTGACGGCTCCCAAAAAGCAACGCGTCTCTCACAGAAAACCGTTAATCTTTACGAAAAGAGCCGGCAGCGGCGCCATTTGATAACTAGGTTTTACCTAGTAAGAAAATTATCGTTCTAGTGGTCTAATCGAATTGAAAAACGGTTTTAAGTATGACTGAGTTGATTTTGGTGAAACAAAAGTGTGTCGTTGTAGTATATTAAAAAGTGCGAGACTTAAAAGTAAATGACGTAAAAGTAAAAAGGGGTTAAAATAAATCTAAGTCTAATTAAAAGAAAGGGTGCAATATTAAAAACTTTGAAAAGTAAATAACGAGAAATTAAAGCGTGACGAGAATTAAAATTTGACAAAGTATTAAAATGAGAACTTGAAAATTAAACAAGACAAAATAGAAAACAATACCCAATCGGAATATATTCCGATCGGAATGCCCTAATCAGAATGTTGTCGGAACTCCAATCGGAATGCTGTCACCTATCTGATCGGAATAACCAAACTCACCCTGATCGGAATGAGGTCCAGTCGGAGTACACTTACCCTTTTGGTCGGAATGTTGATCGGAAACCCCAATCGGAATGCTACACCTTTTTTCTGATCGGAATAACCAAGCAAAAACCCCAGATCGGAATACTTCAATCGGAATGTGGGAATAAGGGGCTATCGGAATCCTCCCAATCGGAATGTTGTCGGAACTTCAATCAGAATGCTGTCACCTTCCTCTGATCGGAATACCAAACTTCACTTAGATCGGAATACTCACAAACCCTTTTCCGACCAAGCCAATGAGCGCTAGTCGGAAAGATAAACCCTTTTCCGATCAATCAGATCTGAATACAGTAATGGAAACGGTAATAAGCTAGTTCGAATAAGCTATAAATCAAATAAGCACACACCTAAACTCCTAATAAAAACTGTATAAGAAAAAGCTAATAAGCTACAATTTAAAGACTTTTGAAAACACGAAATAAGAAAGATGTACGAAAACAAACTTTATATAAAAATAACTTTTATAAAAACTTAAGAAACTTTAAGATAAACACAAATAAGCTATAAAAATCAATGATCCAAAACAATCAAAAGCATAAAAACATAATCTTTAATCAAATAAGCAACACAATAAGCATGTAAACAAAGATTAAAGCATAGAAAGAAAGGTAGAATGAGAGATTAAAACAAGAAAATTAAAGAACACTTACTTGGAATTAAAAGGTATTAAAAGTGCAAGACAAGTATTTAAATTGACATGAATTTAAAGAGCAAGTAATTAAAAGGTGGAAGACTAATTGTCACCTTAGCCAACAAAATGAAATGATTATCCTAATGATCTATATATAGGGGAGGATTAGGAAGCTTCCTCCCCTCCTTCATTTCTTCTTAATTTCACCATTAAGTCCTTCCCTTCTTAATCTTTTGATAATCTTGGACTTGAATGACTTTTGGCTCGGGATTTTTTTAAACTCGTCCTTTAATTCTTCAATAAATTAGACTTGAGTTCTTCGGGTTTAAGTAAACTTCCGTCTTTTGACTTTTTCTTCGATAAATCTTCAGAATTGGTCTTGTACTTCCGTTCTTTTTGCACTCTTGACTTCTTGACTTCGTCTTTCATCTTTTTATTCAATAAAAGCCCGCGAATGCCCGTGTTTTCTCCATTTTCACCTTTTCGTCCTAAATCACAACAAAAACACAAACCACGCATAATTCTGACATAAAAGACATAAAATACACGTTTTGGCTCGGTTACCATTGTAATTAAGTGGTAAAAAGGATGGGTGTTTACACACCTATTAGGAATCAGAGCTACTTATGTAGGTGTTGGAGAATCATCACTTGGAGGATCAAAGAATTCATCAAACATAGGTTGAAATGATTCATCCCACTCGGGCCTTGTAGGTGGTGTAAATGACGGAGAAGGAGGATTCTTAGGAGTTAACCTGGAACTAATCGTACCGGTTCCCATCTCATAAAGTGCGGTTTAGAGCTGTGTTGCTAAGAAGCCATCGCTGTCAGCTCATCAAAATCTGCATCCAAAGTTTCTACTATCTTGCCAAGATGACGGTTATAAATCCGTTAACCTTTCTTTGCGAGTGAGTAACCAATGAAAATTCCAATATCAGCCTTCGGTTGAAGTTTTCCCGAATTCTCACTATTAGTATATGGATAACACAGTGCACCAAACACATGAAGAAAGTAAATATCGGGTTTGTGTCCATGAAGAAGATCATATGGAGTTTTTCCATTGCGCTTACGAATAATGGAGCGGTTTTGGGTATAACATGCGGTTGCCACTGCTTCAGCCCATAAGAATAGAGTAGAATTCGCATAAATCAATATAGTTCTAGCAGCTTCCATAAGTGTACGGTTACGTCTTTCCACGACACCATTTTGTTGTGGAGTGCGAGCAACTGAAGTTTCATGTGAAATACCGACTTCTTCATAATAGTCTCGTAGAGTCTGATTAACAAACTCAGTTCCATTATCAGTTCGAATGCGGCAAACAGTAGCATTAAGACGCACCTGGATCATCTTAAGAAAGTTAATAATATATGTTGGTTCTTGATCCTTGGTTGCTAATAACTTAACCCATGTATACTTGAAAAATCATCCACCATAATGAGGATGTATTTTCGACCACTCACACTAGCCGTACGCATTGGCCCGCAAAGATCCATGTGTAAAAGATACAGTGGTTCTTGGTTGGTATCTTTATCTTTAGGTTTGTATGATTTCTTGGTTCTTTTCGCCAAAGAACATGCGGAACATAAATGATCCTTGTCAAACTTGAGTTTTGGAAGACCACAAACAAGCTCGTTTTTAGCCAAATGGTTAATAGCATCAAAGTTAAGATGAGATAACCGGCGATGCCACAACCAAGACTTGGTCTTATATGCTTTGGAGAGAAGGCATACAGGAAAGGCGGCCATCATGTTTTGAATGGACAGTGTATATAGATTATCCCCTCGAGAACCTTTTAACAAGTCATTTCCTGCAAGATCACGAATGAAGCAAGTATGCTGTCGAAAAGCAACCTCAAGGTTTGAATCACAAAATTGTCCTACTGAGAATAAGTTGTGACCAAGTCCCTCCACGTAATACACCCTTGAAATCATAACATTCCCAATTTGATATTCACCATAACCCATGATCTTCACAATATGGTCGTTGCCAAATTTCAGCGTTCCTAGAAACTTGCTGACGAAATTTTTGGGCATCGAGCGGTCTCCGGTCATATGCTTGGAGCATCTAGAGTCCAAGTACCAGAGGATGATTTGGACCACCTGAAAATATCACCAGACGAAGACAATGTATCGGAATCTAATTGTTCCTCTGTGTTAGCAGATACAGATATATTAATCTTAGATTTGCTATCAAAAGAATTCTTAGGCTTCCAAATTTTCTTTCTAGATATTGGCTTAGATTCTAGTTGTCTAAGATCCTGAGGTACTTCTTCACTGGTAATCACAATAGTGGACCAGACCTATTTAAAGGGCGCTTTTCCATTTCTTAATGCCAGAGTTCCTATTTAAAGGACGCTGAGACCTAACTTCAGTGGATGTGATCCTATTCAAAGGGCACTTAGTTCCATTTGCAATGAAGGTCCTACCAGTGGGTTGCCATTGCCATCCAACTTGGGTGAATTTCTTCCTCGTTGGTTTCCATTCAAGGTTGTTCCTAATAGCATACATTTCATTAACATGATCAATAAGGCATAAATCATGACGCTGAGAAAACATGCATTCATTATAATCCCAACATCTCAAATTAGAATTCACATTTTGCTTAAGCTTGTTCATATATGTAGAACCTGTTGTCTTAGCTACATGATTCTTTTTATTTAAATCTAAAATAACATTCCTAGGGTGAACTTCTACTTTCTTCTTCAGAGTGCTACTAGTGGAAGGCTTGATCATATCTTTCTTTACTCGAGATCCTTTAGCCTTAGTAGACGCAGTTACTCCTGTAGAAGGCAAGGGAACAATTAGTGACATATTTTGATTTAGACTTGTTGGGTGTACTTAAAAAAGGTTTAGCTCCCGGAGTCTTATTGAATGGAGTAATGGCAATGGGTGGTTGTTGGAGTGGTGCAGAACCCGATTGTCCTATGTAATTTAAATGCTCTAAGCATTGTTGTACCTTCTCAATGTGAGCATGAGCAGAGTAATAGTGACTATTTGAGGGATCTAGCTCATAAAGATCATCTACAACATTCCTAGCAAGATGCGCGTGCTTAATTGCATGATGCATATAGACCATATATGATAGAGGATTGTTCTTATGGTACGGGTTCTTATAGATCACCACCTTTTTGGTTTTTGGAGTACTAGAGAATGGTGCAGAAATTGTAGTTGGGTTATCAAAAACTTCTTGTCCTTTGAGTTGAAGTGTCTCCTTTAACTCAGCCTAAACCATGTTTTTGTCTATGAGTTGAATATTTAAGTCAGAGATTTCTTCACACTTTTGGTTTAGTTGGTCAACAAGTGATTTTTGCCCTGCCGCATTAAAAGCGAAGCGTTCTTCAAATGAACCATAAATTTGTGAAAACCTGTTAGGACCTCTGTAATAGAAATTTGTAATAGGTATGCTAGGAGGTATGTAGTTCCTCCTGGTCCTAGTATTAGTAGGAGCAACACGTGCTCCTGGTCTTTAGAAAGTCAAACATTATTATTCTGACTAGTTTGTTAGGATATGCATGAGATATGTTAGGAAAGGATATGCATATCAGAAGTTACACGTTTTGGTTTAATGTTGTATTAGGGTTTCCTTGTAGTATAAAAGGAACCATTGGTAGAAGGGTTAGATACACCTTCATCAAACATTATTCATTTTCATTTTAATAGTAGAAATCCTTAGTAAGGATCAAGTTATTATAGTTATACTGTTTCTTCTTGTTCATAGTATTTGTATTCCGCACTTATACTATGTGTATCATCTAGAGTCTCTCTGTGAATAGACTTGTGATTACAGAAGTCGTTCACCATCCTTAACAGGCTGCAAGATCCATATCTAGTGGACCTAACAAGTGGTATCAGAACCTGGGAGAGTCTATATACAAGAAGAATCAATTTTTCTTTTTACTAACATCTTTGTTTAATCATGTCTACCTATAGTTTTACTGAAACAGGAGAAACAAGCACCTCTAAAACACAGCAACCTCAGCAAATCATTGCTACTGTTTCCTATACAAATGGAAAATTCCCACTCTTGAAGAAGGATGAGTATGATAGCTGGGCCATGAAAATGGAATGCTGGATCACCAGTACTGATCTAGACCTTTGGAAAATTGTTCAGAATGGAAACAACAAGAAGCTTACTAGAAGAGACAAGAATGGTAATGTCATCCTTCTAGATCCTAAAACTCATGAAGAAATCACAGCTGTTCAGAAGGAAATCAAAGCAAAAACTATTTTGCTCCAGTCCCTTCTTGATGATCACATGGGTGACTTTATCACTTGGATGAAGCTAGGGAGATTTGGAATGGGGTAAAGGCAAGGTTTGGAGGGAATGAGGAATCAAAGAAAATGCGCAGATCCATGCTGAGAGATGAATTCACAGAATTCAAGATATCTGAAACTAAAGGTATTCATAAAGGGTATGACAGGTTCCAAAAGATACTTAGCTAGTTGAATCAACTTAGGTCCAAACCTGACAATGGAGACATCAATGCAAGGTTTCTTAGAGCCCTACCTCACTCATGGAATAAGGTAGTCATCTCTCTCAAAGCAAAAGGTGGCCTTGACTATCTTAATTTTGATGACCTGTTTTCTAAACTCAAAACCTTTGAGCCTCATGTGAGAGGATACTCAAGTGATTCCTTTCCTACTCCTGCTAACTCTGATTTTGTGAGTTCCATGGGATCTATTCCAATGCCTTATACTAGTAGCCCAAGCTATACTTTGTCATCTCAACATACTTCTACTCCTGAACCAAAAGCCAAGACTGGTAGCATGGTGGAAGTTGTTCTTCACTCTTTTGTTGTTGATGTTGATCCACAACAGCAACTTGCTTTTGATGATTTCAAACAGGTTGATAAACTTGACTTGGATGAAATGGATCTAATTTGGTAGATGGCAATGCTCACTCTTAGGGTTCATAAGTTTGAAAAGAAAGCCGGTCGAAAATTCAACTACAACCCAAGAGAGCCAGCCAGGTTTGATAGAAGCAAGGTCAGATGCTATAATTGCCAACAGCAAGGACATTTTTCTAGGGAATGCCCTAACAAAAATGACCAGGAGAAGAACAGGTATTCAGCCTTCAAGGTTCAAGAGCTCAAGGATGAAAAGAAAGCTTTGGTGTCTGTTGACTCCATGGTTAACTGGAATGATCATTAGACTGCTACCTTGGAATCAGCTGCAGCTTCTACTGATGTATTTGCTATGATTGCTGGGGAATCTATTTGATGCCGAGGAAGCAGAAGAATTTGCTCTTATGGGAATATCGCCTCAGGTACAAAATTGCCCTCTTGGCTGTCATGATAAATATTCAGAACTGTTGACTCAATACAATGAACTAAATGAACAAAATGACAAATATTTTTTAGATGTTCAAGCATATAAGAGTTCTTTAAAAACATTGGAACAACAAAAGAGGTGGCTTCAAGATACTTAACGTGAATATGAGGATAAAATTAGAATTCTAAGCATTGATTTAGAAAACACCACTAACATGCTTAAATATACTGAAAAACTAAACAATGACAGTATTAAGGATAAGCAAGATATGCAAGAAAAGTTGGATGTTATACTTTTACGATTTGAAAAATGGCAAAAAGCACCCAAGAATCTTTCAAAGTTAATTGATAGTAGCATGTCTGGTAGAACTAAGAGAGGTTTGGGCTTTGATAAATATATTGATTCAGAAGAAGTGTTTGATTTATCTTTTTCAAGTGTCTTTGATCCTGACAAGGAGGAGGAGGGGAAACCTAGTTACAATAGGTTTCAACCAGCTGCAGCAATACATGCTGTTCCTCCACCTCTTACAGGAACTTTTATGCCCATATCTAGGCATACTGACTTGGATGGATCACAGATGCATGAGTCTCCAAAAAGCTCTACTAATACTAATGACTTTGTCTCTTGTACTTTCAGTGACAAGGCCAGTGACTATGCATCATGTGGTTCAAGTGAAGAGTCAAGACCTTCAAGTTCCAAGACAAATGACCCTGCTGCTACTAGTGCTAGGATGAGTGATGAGAGAGTTGCTTCCACTTCAACTGTTTCTAGTTCTAGTTTATTGAGTCCTAGGAATGTTAATTCTCATAAAATTGTTTATAATAAATTTAGTAGTGTGAAACAATGTCATTTGAATAAAAGGTCTTTTAAAACATGCTTTGTTTGTGGTAGTAAATTTCATTTGATTAAGGATTGTGATTTTTATGATCAAACTCCTTCTGTTTATCAAGCTTATCATGCTCCTGGTCCACCAGGAGTTGCTCCTTTTTCTTCTAGAACACTGAACTCATGTGCCCAATCCTATTCTTCTTCTAGAAGAACCTCTCCTTCAGCTTCTAATCTTTGGAGAAGCAATGGTTGCACCTACAATCGACCAACCAACAACTATTTTCATAACTTTAATCAGAATTATGCTTTTAATTCAGACCAAATGTATTTTGGGTTGGGAAATTTGGGTACTGCTGTTAAGCCCTCAACAGGTTGTTTTGGTCAAACAATAACGCCCATATGATGAATAGGCAACCTAAGAACAACAGTGGATCTCATCAATCTTCTTGGCTATCTACTAAAGATCCACAAGGCAGACTCAAGCCTGAAAAGGTCTGGGTTCCCTTAAGACACTAACTTTTGCATATATATATTTTGTTGTTGTAGATTACTCCATACTAAGATCCCACTCTTGGAATAGTCGATAGTGGATGCTCTAGGAGCATGATAGGGAATAAAGGACTTTTATCTAACTTTGTACCATTTCAAGGCGGAAAGGTCTACTTCGGAGGTGGTGAAGGAAGGCTCTCTGGCAAAGGAACTATTCAGACACCTAATGTTAGGTGTTGTTTGTTTATTAAGAGACTCTGAATCTGAATCTGATCCGCACATCTGAATCTGAATCAGAATTGTAAAAGTCTGAATCTGAATGTAATAATAGTGTTTGTTTTTTTGTTTTTTTTTTCAATACATCTAGATGATCATTATTTTATTTCATTTTTAATTTTAAACATAAAGCAATTGATTGCGAATAAAATTAAAAGTTCTAAACATTAAAATCGGTGTTTTTAAACTTTTATGAACATTATCTATCAAAACAAGAGCTGCTAAAGAAAAAATGGTCAGCAAGCTTCTTTCTTCAACAAATCTTCAAACCTCCATTACCATTTCATATCTCTCTTCAAAATAAACAATCTTCTAATAACACTTCAAGTGCTTCAGCTTTTTCACCTTCATCAATATCAAAATCCTTATTACCATTTCATATTCTCTTCAAAAAGATTCAATATTTTATTAAAGTTCAAGAAAAAACAGTTTCAATTTCACAAATGACTTGAAGATGATGATGGTTGTTGTGGAGTGTCGACGGGTGGTCGGCGTCAGCAGTGGTGGCTGGATGTGTAGTAGGGAGGCAAGAGTTTGGAGTGGATTTAGGAAGAAGATGATGAAGAAGTTGCATTAATGTTGATTTTCATTATCCAGAGGCAATAAGATGGCTTTTTAAATCTGAGCGAACTAGATGTTTCAGGGTCTAAATGCATCTGAATGAAGTAAAAAAACAAACAATCTTTTCGCATCAAACATCTGACCGATTCAGGTATCAGGCCTATCCAGAGGGTGTTCAGATTTTTTTCAAAAAAACAAACACCACCTTAATTTTGAGCAGGTCTACTATGTGCAAGCACTTCAACACTTCAACTTGATCTCTGTCTCTCAGATTTGTGACAAGAAACAGTTTGTGCTCTTTACGGATACTGAAGCACTGGTGTTATCCAAAGACTTTAAGCTACCAGATGATTCTCAAGTTCTACTCAGAATCCCTAGAAGACACAATCTCTATAGTATCAAGCTGAATGTAGTTAATCCTACTGGTTAACTAGCTTGTTTAGTTGCTAAAGCCTTAGAAGATGAAGCCACTAAATGGCATAGAAGGATGGGACATGTAAACTCCAAGACCATTCACAAATTGGCAAATATGAATCTGGTCTCTGGTTACCTCCCAAAACTTTCAGAAATGACATCAATTGCCTTGCGTGCAGCAAAGGCAAACAACACAAAGCATCCTTCAAGGCCATTACTTCTCTCAGCCTCATAACTGAACCATTATAGCTACTACACATGGATTTATTTGGTCCTACCTCCATTAGGAGCATTGACCATAAACAATATTGTCTTGTGGTAACTGATGGGTATAGCAGGTTCACGTGGGTTTTCTTTCTGGCTGCCAAAAGTGAGACCTACTCAATTCTCAAGGACTTCATTACACTCATTGAGAATCAGCTGTCCCAGATGGTGAAAGGTATCCGATGTGACAATGGAACAGAATTAAAAAATGCAGACCTCATAGCACTTTGCAATTCCAAAGGTATCAAACGAGATTATAGTGCTGCAAGGACTCCTCAACAAAATGGTGTTGTAGAAAGGAAGAACAGGACTCTTATAGAAGCTGCGAGAACCATGCTTGAAGATTCTAAGCTTCCAACTATGTTTTGGACAGAAGCTGTCAACACTGCTAGTTATGTGTTGAATAGGGTATCAATTACCAATCCCCATAAGAAGAATCCTTATGAGCTACTCACAACAAAAGTACCCAGCATTGCTCATTTGAAGCCATTTGGTTGTCCGGTCACCATTCTAAATACTAGTGACTATTTAGGGAAATTTGATGGCAATGCAGATGAAGGCTACGTTGTGGGATATTCAGCTCACTCTCAAGCTTATCGTGTCTATAATCTCCATGCCAAGCGTGTCATTGAAACTATAAATCTCAGGTACTTTGAGGAAAAGACAAACATCCAAGGCAAAGGTCCTAAATGGTATTTTGATCTTGATTATCTTAGTGACTCATTGGGATTTTTTCGTTTCAAAACTAACCAAGATGCAGGTCCACAAGTGTTTGAAACTTCTTGTGCAGGTGCTCATTCTAGCTTTTCGGACTCAGATGAGGATGATGACATTTTTGTTGTTCCATCCTATTCCACCATAGTCTCTCCAAATACCAATGCTTCTCCTATTGATGCCTCTCCATCAGACATTGTGGACTCACAAGGATCTCTTGACACATTTCTCAAGCAACAACAAGATTCTACTACAGCAACTGCTCAAGGAGGCTTTGAGTTTCCCTTGAGTACTCCTGCTGTCCCAATTACTCCTAGTGCTCCTAATGTTACTCCTAGTGCAAGTTTAACACCTATTGGTAGTCCGGTTAGTAATCCTGCTTCCACAACTAGATTCTCTGGTCCTTCTGACTTGGGAAACTATCAAAAGAAGACTTCTACTAAGCTGGATGATATTCATAAGCAACCGATAGATGGTATTTTCGACTCTGCTTCATATGATGACATTGTTGGAGATCTTAATAACTTGGCACCAGAAGTGGATGTATCTCCTATTCCTGTTTACCAAATCAATAAAGACCATCCTACTACTCAAATTATTGGAGATCCTGGTTCTATTGTCAAGACTCGCTGCATGCATAAGAAAGAAACGTCTGATCATCATGCTCTTGTGAGCTACATTGAAGACTAAAAGCGTAATAATCACACAGACTTTCTTCACTGTTTGTTTGCTTTCTTTCACAGGTGGAACCTAGGTCAGTCTCACATGCTCTTGATGATCAAAGTTGGGTGGAGGCTATGCAGGAGAAGATGCAACAGTTCTTGTTTCAGAATGTTTGGATCCTAGTTGACTTGCCAGATGGAAAGACAGTAATTGGTATCAAATGGATTCTCAAGAACAAGAAAGATGCAAGGGGTATTGTGGTGAGAAATAAGGCTAGGTTGGTTGCACAAGGTCACACACAACTTGAAGGAATTGACTATACTGAAGTCTTTGCTACTGTTGCTAGGATTGAGGCCATTCGTCTGTTTTTGGCTTTTGCTTCTTATGTTGGCTTTACGATTTTTCAGATGGATGTCAAGAGTGCATTTCTCTATGGCAAGATTGATGAGGAAGTTTATGTCACTCAGCCTAAGGGCTTTGTGGATCCACTTCACCCTAAGAAAGTTTACAAGGTGTTCAAAGATCTATATGGACTTCATCAGGCTCCTAGAGCTTGGTATGAGCATTTGTCCACTTTCTTGTTGAAACACGGCTACATAAGAGGCACTATTAACAAAACACTGTTTCTTAAAAGGAATTCCAAGGACATCATCCTAGTTCAAGTGTATGTGGATGATATTATCTTTGGTTCTACTAAGAAGGAATGGTGTGATGAGTTCGAACATCAAATGACAGGCGAATTTCAGATGAGTGCCATGGGAGAACTCACATTTTTTGCTTGGTCTTCAAGTCAAGAAGCGGTCGGATGGTATCTTAATAAGTCAAGACAAGTATGTTCATGAGATTCTTCAGAAGTTTGATGTGGAACCTCTTAGACCAGCAGCAACACCTTATGAAGTCACTAAAGTCAAACTCAAGAATGACCCAGATCCTCCGGTAAATGTTCACATGTACAGGTCAATGGTTGGCTCACTCATGTATTTGACTGCATCATGTCCGGAGATTATGTTTGCAGTAAGTGCTTGTTCTAGACATCAGGTGGCTCCAACCGTATCTAACTTGAATACGGTCAAGAAAATCTTCAAGTATATCAAGGCACAACCCAAGCTAGGCTTGTGGTATCCTAGGGAATCACCATTTGTTCTTGAAGCCTATAGTGATATTGACTATGCAGGTGCTAATAATGACAGGAAGTCTACTACTGGTGGTTGTCAGTTTTTGGGTCGAAGACTTATCTCATGGCAATGTAAGAAACAGACGATAGTAGCTACCTCTTCAGCAGCAGCTGAATACGTAGCTGCTGCTAGTTGTTGTGGACAAGTCTTGTGGATACAAAATAAGATGCTGGATTATGGGTTCAACTTCATGAACACCAAAATTTTCATCGGCAATCAAAGCACTATCTGCATTGTGAAGAATCATGTCTTTCATCAACGCACCAAGCATATTGAGATTAGGCACCATTTTATAAGGGATGCCAATGAGAAGAAACTGATACAGGTTCTTAAAGTGCATACGAATGATAATGTTGCTGATTTATTAACTAAAGCCTTTGATGGTCCGAGGTTCAACCACTTGGTGGTTCACATTGGTATGGTCAATCCTTGAGGCCTAAGATTGAGGGGAGGATAAGCCTAAGGGGAGGCTTATTGTACATATTTCATTGCACAGTCTAACATATGGTAGATTCTAACAACAGTTTACATGGGTATTTGTAGTGTGTGCATCTTCTGGTGGAAGATTTTGGTTACTCCTAGTGGCAGTCTTCTGCTCCTAGTGGGTACAAACCCTTCTATTTCACTCATGGTTGGCTTCTAGTATTGATTTTGGGTCATTGTTCACTTTGTTGACTTTCATTGACCTCTTGGTGCTCCTAGTGTTGACCATTACGCGTTTTGACTTTCAGTCAACGCGAGTTACTTCTGGTGTATATCTTTTTGGTTTATCTTTGGTAACTGGGATTTTCAAATAATTGTTTAAGGGGCAAGTGGTTACTCTTGCATTAATGACTTAATTTTGAAAGGGCAACCCCTATAATTAGGGGTCAATGAATAGTTTTATGACCATTATTTATGGTCAAATCCCTCAATTGACTCAATCATCCCAGCCATACACACACACTTACGCTCCTACTCTTCACCCACTTCAATCAATCATCTTTCACTGCTTCAATCATCAACAATGGCTGCACTCCAGTAAAAGCCTGATCACAACAAGGTGGCCTATCTTGGTGAAGGTCCTAAAAGAAGAGAGTTCACAGATATCCTGGAATACATTGAAGCTTCTAATCTAAGGTATGTTATTACTGTTTGCCCTACTGTGTATGATACTGTTATACGTCAGTTTTGAGCTACTTCCCACCTCGTTGATGTTTTGGGTCGCCCACTAGAGCTCCATGCTACCATAGATGGTCGCTCATATTCGGTGTCTAAGGCATCTATTAGATATGCCCTTCATCTCCAGTATGAAGAAGGGATTGTCTCTATTCCCAATTCAAAGGTGTTGGATGGTATGGTTGCTCTAGGCTATAATCATGGGGGGAAGTTTAACTTCCAGAAAAATATATTTTCCCCTCAATGGAAGCTACTGGTTCATTTCTTGATTCATTGTTTGAGTCCAAAGTCTGGGAGTTAGGATGTGTTTCCCATCCCCCTTGCTACTTGTTTGATTTGTATTGCTCAGGGTCGTATTTTTAACTTTTCTTGTTACTTGTTTGATGGTATGATTTGTAACCTTAGTGATACTGTCTTAATACAAGGATTTTGCCAAGTATGAAAAAGATTCGTTGTACCAGTCTTTTCGAATTGACTATTGGTTTAAGTGCGACTCAGTCGTCTTTTGGTGGGAAACAATTGATTGGTCGTTGTAGTAAAATTAAATTTGCAAAACTTAAAAGTAAAAGGCAAGGTAAATAAGTCAAAAGTAATTAAAACGTAAATGGTGCAATATTAAAACATTAAAAGTAAAATAATTAGATGACAAAAATTAAAGCTTGACGAAAAATAAATTTGACAATGTAATAAAAATGTGAACTTGAAATTTAAAATAAAGAAAATAATTAAACTAACACTTAAAGAAAAATGGCGGGAAAAATAAATGCTTGAAAATAAAACAAAGGATAAACAGAATCTGAGTCGGGATCCAAAATTCTGTCACTATCTGGAATCTAATCTTACTCTTATCCTGAATAACAAACCTTGCCTTATCCAGAATCCAAAATTCACCACTATCCGGAATCCCTGATCTGTCACTAATCCGGAATAACACAAACAGAAGCTTATCCTGAATTCTCTAAATGCTCCTTATCCGGAATCCTGCTACTTACCTTTATCCGGAATCTGAAGTTCGGAAGCTTATCCGGATTCCTACTTAGAAGCCCTTATCCGGAATCCAGAAGTTGTCACTATCCGGAATCTTTATTCCGGACACTTATCCGGAATCCGTGTTATGTGTACTATCAGGAATACGTTTCCAAATCTTTATCCGGAATCTACCTCCTTTAACTTATCCGGAATGTGTTCCAAGTTCTCTATCCGGAATACCTGGCTAGACAGCTTATCTGGAATAACCACAAAATCCCTTATTCGGAATCCCAGTAGATCTAACTATCCGGAATAAGATTTCTGAATCCTTATCCGGAATTTCCTTTCCGAAGCCTTATCCGGAATTTACTTTAGAAGCTTTCTATTCGGAATGTAGGACTTGGAGGCTATTCGGAATATGAGGGTTTTATATAACCCGGATAATAATAAGAAGCAAATAAGCTAAAGACTTAAATTAAGCTAAAAACAAATAAGCAATTAACCAAAACTTTACCAAAATCAAATTTAAGAAAAAGCTAATGACCCAAAATTTAAAGACTTTTAAAACACTAAATAATAAAAATATTTAAAAACAACTTTTTATAAAAATTAACTAATAAGCACTTAATTATATTAAGAAAAGCACACAATAAGCTATAAAATCAATAAGCTAACACAATCATAAACATAAAAACATAACAAAGAATCAAATAAGCATGACAATAAGATAATAAGCATAAAGATTAAGTAAAACAAGAAAGGTAGAATGAGAGATTTATAAAAAACTTGATTAAAATTAAAGATCAACAATTAAAAGTAAAGATTAAACTTACAAATTTAAGGTGCAAGACAAGGTAATTAAATGACAATTAAGTAAATGACATTAATAAAAGTGCAAGTAATTAAATTGGAAGAACTATTTTGTCAAGATAGTCAACACCTCCTAATGTGTCATTAGGAGGGTATTTATAGTGATTAGGGAGGTAACCATATGTTGGAAGCTTCCTTCTTTCTTTCTTTCTTTCTCGTCTTTTCATCTTCTAAATTCTTCGACTTTTTTTGGCTTTGTCTCGGGATTAATTGAACTCGTCTTATAATATCTTCACTTATTTAGACTTGAGTTCTTCGGCTATATTAAACTTCCGTCTTTAGACTTTTCTTCGAAAAATCTTCAGAATAGGCCTTGGACTTCCGTTCTTTTTGCACTCTTGATCTTTCGACTTCGTCTTTTGCCTTTTTCTTCGATAAAACCCCGTGAAAGCCCGTGTTTTCTTCCCTTTTCACATTTTGATCCTAAATCACAACAAAAACACAAACCACGCATAATTTCGACATTTACGATATAAAATACACGTTTTGGCTTGGTTATTATTATAATTAAGTGGTAAAAGGATAAGTCTTTTCACACTTATTAAATCCCCTACACTTGACCATTGCAATGTCCTCATGCAATCCATTAGTTACAAAGCAAGTTTTACATTTTCCATCACAATCAATCCACAATGGCCTTTATTAAAGAGACAAAATATTTAAAGGAAGAAAACTAGTGAAAAGATCAAAAACTTACCTTGGGGTTTTGGAATGTCATGGATGATTATCACCCTCAAGTTTCACGTTCCCCATACCAAGCTTAAAAACGAGATCATTGTTATTATAAGTTAGCAAACTAACACGAACTCATGTGGGCCAATTATTCACTTAGACTCCCTTATTCCTAGGTGTATCTCTTATATTTTATTGTTGTCTTGAATGATCACGAGGATGTATTGTTGACTTATTCCGATAGTTTATTTAGGCCGAAAATAAAGTAGGACGATTTAATCAATAGTTAGCTAAAGGATAAAATCTTTTAAAACTGCTTCTCGGGAGCTCATAAAGTTCATATCTTAGCATAACTCGCTTCACGATTTGAGACCTTTCTCGGACCGATATTTGGCAGCGACTTCATACTTCGAACTTAAGAGACGTTCATGAAATAATGGTCTTCTCTTTATAATAGGAATTTCTTCACTTGAAGTTTTGAGTGATTCTTCATACTTGGACCACGACTTCTTCATTTTTCTCTAATCTTTATTTAGGGTTTTGATATACAACGATCCGCCTCCTTTTAGGACTTGGATCTATTTATCCTCATACCTTGCTAGGGTCTTTTCGGATAGACTTCTCCATGATCTTTAGGGAACTATTTGCTTTTCGTCGTGTGTCTCGATCCTTCATATTGATTTTTGATAAATGATTCTTCACATCACTTGGGATCTTTAGCAACAAAATGTAGCCCTCATGCCTTGTTAGGGACTTTTCGGACTCACCAATCTTCGCATCCCGCTTCAATAAGTTATGCCTTGGCTATGAACTCTAATTAATACCGAGCAACTTTTAAACGATCTTGGGCTAGAAGCTAAGTAACTTTTCAAATCGTACAACCTTATTTATTGCAATTAAATTTATTAACATGCGATGGGAGAAAAAGCTCATAATTAACTCACATAAATTCATGTAAGAATACCAAACTTATAATAGACTCTATCATCTCTCGTTTTCCACAATTTAAAATCTCAAGGAATGAGACTCGTGGATGCTTAGCCTATTAAATCAATGTTTTTGGTTTTCAAGTCATCTTTAGGATCTTGCAAATTCTTAGCCTTTTTCAAGTTTAGAATTCGCATTTTAAAGTTCCCTTGATAAACGACTTTCTAGGAATAATTATAGGAACTTGAGAAAAGTTCTCGTTCTTAACCCCTAAGAGTTAAGAATTTCGCGTTTTAAAGTTCCCTATATAAAAGCCTAGCAAAACTTGACTTAAACACGTTAAGGATACTAGCTAGAGTAAACTTAGATAAGTAAACTCGGGTCGAGTCAAAAGATTCACAACGTTCAAAAATTAAAACCACTTTATTCAAAATTTATTCTAACAAAGAAAGAAAATAACTATAACAAAGGAAAAACTACAAGGCCAAAATAGATCAAAATTTTTGAAAAATATCGAAAAATCAATTTTCCGGTTAAAAGGAGGACAAATACAAGGAAAAGCCCACTTAACTTCGATAGAAGTCCCCCTACACTTAATATAAAAAATTTACTCAATGTTTAAGCATGCGGAAGTAACCTCCCCTACACTTAGGACATTGTGCACTTTTTTTAAATCTTGCTAAGGAAGAGACAACTAAAGTGATTCCTATTTTAACATTGAAGAATATAAAATAGAGAATCAAAAGAGTTTAGGATAAAACCGAGAAGACCGGAACACGGGATCACGGTTCGTCAAAAGTCATCAAGAATGGATCTTTGAAAGCTCGAATCCCTGCACATGATAAGAAAGAAAACAACAAACACATACTAGGGTCTCCCCTACACTTATTATAAAAACAGAGAAAAAGGATAGATATTACGGGTTGCCTCCCGATAAGCGCTTGTTTTTGTTAACCGAGTCGTGAGCTTGACTCGACCTTGATTAGTATAGGAAGAAGCTTGAAACACGTCCACCGGGATCAAATACATGGTTTTCATCCATCAAGTAGCACAAGCTTAAGGCGAACAAGGAAAGCCAAAGAAGAGTAGGCAAGGTTCCCTTAAGCAATTGTTGAGCACGGTGGTAGAAAGTAGGATGAAGTGCAAGCATATCTCCATGGTTTCCAAAAATCTTTCCTTTTATTTCATCAGATGGATACTGAGATGGCTTGAAAATTCCAATACCGGGATCGAACACCTTTTCCTTTAGAGGAAAATAACACTCAGGCTCAGTAGACCTTGAAGAAGATCCGCTCATAAATCGCACAATCTCATCCTCAGAAGGTGGATAGAGAGGTGTCAAAACATAAGTACCGGATGTTGGTGTCTTCCGATTTCTTCTCCTTTTCATGAGTAGAAGGACAATCAGTGTATGAGTGAGGACCCCCGCAAGTAGGTATTGAGAAAAGTGGCAAAGTCTTCCTCAAATGAGTAGTCATCCAAAGTAGGATCAAGCATTGTTGGTGGAGGATCTTCATCAAAAGTAGGTGCAAGGTCATCATGTGAAGAATCACTCGAAAGAGTATCGACATCCTCAAAATCATCATATGTGGGCATGTCTTTATACTCAGAAGTAAAATCATCAAAATCGTCCATATCAGAACTAGAATCATCATCATAGTTATCATAAATTCGCGGAGACTCATGAATTGGTGGAGGATCTAAATTGGAGAGAGAATCATCCACATCATCTTGGAAAAGTGGATTATCAAAGCAAGAATCGAAAAGAGGATTGTTGTAGATGACAAAATCATCAAGCACATTAACCATATTCGCTGATTCTCTTCCATTGGGTTTGGTTGTGATCTTCCCCATTTAAAAAACTTGTGCATCATTCCCGACTCTTAAGATTAACTCACCTTTGGCAACATCGACTAAGGCTTTTCTGGTTCTCAAGAATGGCCGACCAAGTATTAAGGGAATACGAGGGTCCATTTCATAATCAACAACAACAAAGTCGACCGGAAAAGTGAAGGTGCCAACTTTAGCAAACACATCTTCGGCAATACCAACGGGGTAAGCGAGAGTGCGATTTTCTAGCTCAAGAGTCATATTTGTTGGTGTAAGGTCGGGTAATGATAACTTTTTCCAAACACTTAAAGGCATAAGATGTATACTTGCCCCGAGATCGGCTAAGGCAGTAAATTCTTCGGTTTGGTTAAAAGTACATGGGAGCACAAAACGACCGGGATCTCCAAGTTTTTCCGGAAGTTCTTTAAGAAGTATTGTAGAGCAATTTTCATTCAATCGAGTGTTAACAAACTCGACCATCTTCTTCTTCTTATTAAGCAATTCCTTAAACATCTTAACAAATGTCGGCATTCGGGCAAGAGCTTCAACAAGGCCAAAGGTGATGGTCACTCCTGAAATCTTATTCAAAAAGTTTGACACTTGAATGTCATCCTTGGTGAGCAATCTGCCTTTGTCTAAGCGAGAAGGATAAGGGATGTTGGGTTTATTGGTTAAAGGTGGGGTTGGTGAAGGGTGTTTCTTAGGTACTTCGTCATGCAGAGGTGGATACAGTAATGGAGAACTAATACTAGGCGTGGTAGTAGGCGGGATAAATGGTGGTGGAGGAGGTGTAGATGGAGTAACTGGGGGAGGGATAGATGGTCCTACTAAGGTTGCTCCACTGCGTGTATCACATTCGCTCTTGGGTTTGTGACGGTATTTGAAGGAAGAGAGCCCGAAGTAGAGGGTTGAGTACTTGGAAAGAAACTAGCCATCATATTCTTCAAGTCATTTTTTTGATTGCTGAAGGAGATTTGCATATCATGTCGAAGATCGGTTCTAATATCATTCCCTTGCTTAGTGATATCTCCTTTCAAGTTAATGATTTGGCTTTGAAGATTATTGATTTGCTCTCCTTGGGTCTTCATTAAAGTTTCAACATCTTGATTAATGGGTGGTGCTTGTTGAGCGGGTGGGTGATAAGGATTAGAAGCTCGAGGTGGGTTTGGGTTGCTTCTATTGAAGTTGTTGGGGTTGTGGTTTTGCGGAGAAAAAACGGGTGAAAGAAAGTTGTTAGAACGGTAACTTAGCAAGTTATGATCACCTTAAGGTCGGACTTGGTAGGTTTCCTGTAACACCCCCAAATTTATACAACTCAATACAGCGTAAGACTAGTTGGTGTTACGGGATAGCACATTACTCACATCATAGACAACGCACAAAAGTCGCGTCGTTTATTAATAAAGCATTTCCATTCATAAATATGAAAGTTACATAGGTCCCAAGTCATTGTAATTAATACAGGTTTTACAAAACATTTGAATGGAAATAAGTATTTAGGTGCGAGCCATGAATTCTTGTTGTCTTCCCGAGAATTACTTTCAAGTACCTGAGATAAGACATGTTAAAAGAAAAGGTCAGCGATAACGTCGAGTGAATTCATAGAGTTTAATAAAATCCATCAATATAATATCAGTATAAAATTATTACTGAAAATCATTTTGTACAAATCATTTTAATAGGCCATAAAATAGCCAAAATCATTTTATACAAATCTTTATCAAATCATAATATAGGCATTTGCCTTAGAAATCATTATACGAGCCAATGTCGTAAAAACATCATACAATACGTCTTACGACGTTGTATAAAAATAAAAACCGTTATATGAATATGGTTATAAAAACCAAAACACGAACATAATATCAATAGTATGACCCTATATTGCTAGTCAGTCAGTACATCGTAATTCGGTGCGTCTAGTAGTATTTCGTTAGTTGGATTATTATAAGTCGCATGACATTGTTACCTTACTAACCAAACAACGGGTAGCTAACCCGATAATCAATTTGCCCATCTAAAGTAGCGTGTCGTCACAAAGGTCACGCTATGGAAATCTTCTCATACATAAATTCGCTTACCAATCAAGGTGGCACGACGGGGATCAACCGTCAAGGCGCGAACTGGGGTGATCGTCCCCAAATAGTAGTATTATATGCATAAACGTCTACCAAATCCCGGTAGTTCACAATTCATGCTAATGGGACTTTAGTGACATAACCTAACTTTAATAATCCATTTAATTTCATCTATCGGGTCTTTTAATCATTTATCGGGTCATACAATCAGGTCATTCAATCATTCGGGTCCAAATCAATAAACAAACAATCGGGACAAATGGTGTCCTATTTTATAAAAAACTAACATGTTATCTCCCTCGCGGGTTTATAAAACATTTCATAAAAACATTTAAAAGAGTGCGAGGCTATGAACTCACGTTGATGTGGGAAGGCGGTTATCGGCGATTTGGATGTACGGTACGTGCTTCAATCACGGAAACCTAGACAAATAATACTCGTCTTAGACTCATGTCCAATGACTTTATAAAAATAACAATTATGTATACATATGATGATTTTAATGTGGAAACCTTGGTTTCCGGATCTTTTAAGCTACTAGGAATGATCATTGTTCATATGATCTAAACAATCAAAGCGGAATTAGAACAACAACCATTAACAAGGTGTTTGGGCACGAAACATGAATTAAAACACATGGATTGCTAATTATATTAATAATCAACAATCACTAGACGTGTATACATTGAATCCCACGTCTAGTCGACACACACTTTAGGTTTACATTGTGAATGAATTGAATGAATAAAACCTATGACCCTTGGTTCCTTTTATAGTGTAAGGATTAGGGTTTACAAGAGATCAAATCAAATAAACAACTAAATATTCTATTTCTATAGATATATACTGAATATATTATTTAGAATATATCCAATATATTCTGTAAATAGAATTCTCCATCAAATCCATCAGCGTTGACTTTTGTTGACTGCGTTTGACTTTTGTTGACTTCTGTCAACGCCCAATTTGCTCTTGTCAACGTCTATATTACTCTTGTCAACGCTTGAGTAAATGTCCTTCGATTTTGAGTTTCTGCCACATCAACTTTTTGACCCAACAATCTTCCCCTAGTTGATAGTGGCAAAACTCTATGTGTATCTCTTGTAAGTTGTACATGATCTTCAAGTTGCTTCCCCTCAAGTGTAGCACGTATTTCTTCCCCTTTTTGTCACATCAACAGGAAAGTCCAACAATGTATGCAATCTTTGAAGATTCTCCAAAAGTAGGCTCTGTGTAATTATCTTGAAAAACAATTAATATGATATCTTTGATGTAGAAGTAGAATAACCCAACCTTGTGTTCCATGTCTTGTATTATCCACGTGATGAAAAACTTATACAAATGACTAAATATAAGTAGACCTCGATCCCTTGTCAATATTCTCATCCTTTGTGAGACACTGAGCACGATAATGTAACTCCTTCAAGTGTTATGACAAGTCTTCATCACCAACCATGTAAAGCACGAACAAGTTATCTTCAAACCAATGGTATCCCTCCATAATTTAAAGATATGATAAAACACAAACTCGCGAAAATCTTCTTCAATCATCAAACTTACCATAAGAATTCTTCCCCTTAAGCTAACACCTCTTCATGCCAAGTCAATATCTTCATATGTAAAAGCTGTTAACGAATAACTCTTTCACAAGGCTATCCCGATTACATACTCCAATAAAGTACTTCATGAATCATTGCTAACTCGCTTTAAGATCATTAATTCCTTTCAAAAATATCCGAGCCATAAATATCAACATGATATTTTATATTAAAACAGAGATTCCATGTACCTTTGTGTGTATTTTCCTCCTTTTTGTGTGCTTAAAACGTATCTATTTTCTCAAACAGCAGCAAACCTTTTGTTGTCCAAGAACCTCTCTTATCCAATATCATTATCAGATGCTTTATCCGATATCGAACAACACCTATCAGTGTTTGGATTTACATATCTCGGACAACACGTAACAATGCCTGATCTATCAGCGTTACGTTTCCTCTTGTCAGCGTCAATTCCATACGTTGTCAGCGTCCACTCTTATCAGCGTCAAACCCTTTCATGGCTAAAATATGACAGTGAACCAGTGGGAACGAAATAGTACTTCAATATGTGAGTAGTCCAATCATATAGCAGCCCATTAAATTCATGTAAATCACATCCAGTATCGATCATATGACTAACTCAAAATAGAATACATATAACTGACACCGAATATAATAGAAATCAGCCATATCTTCGAAAATATATTCACATCCAAAAGGAAACAAATATATTACGTGAATATTGAAGCCTCGCACCGTGTATCATTCTTTACTCATCCAATTATTTAAAGTATATCCATAAATATTTGGCCTAATAAATAGGACAATAAAAGACTTACCATACTTTGTTGGCACCACTATCTTCCTGTGTAAATGTAACGTGAGCAGTTCTTCTCACGTCCTTTTTCTTTTGACAAATTCGATTAAAACATAATATATGCCTTTAACCAACACACATGATTTAATATCACTGATATAATCATCATGTGAACAACCCATTCATTCGCCCAATAAGAAAGCTTCCACCATGTGAACACAATTTAATCACTTGTTTCTTAGATCGTGTGAACGCAGATGTGATTTCCATGGAATAAAAAATCATCACGTTATTATCAACCAAGGACAGCACAACTTTGTTGACCAAAATACTGTCTTCACATGATATGTCTTAGAATGGATCAACGAATAGTACCTCATTAAAGCCCACGTGAGAATCAATCAATCACATATCTCTGATTCACGTGAACAAAACGCCGCATCTTTGCTAAAAATAGAATGAAATCTTTCACTTATGCAGCGTCCTCATGTTAACACAATAACCAAGCGTTGTTACTGCTTCCATTGTCTTGTTTTTCATACTCTTAACACCATAATCACGAACAAGTACTTGTTTTCTGTTTAAAAACTTGATCTAGGGTTTAGAGCACTAATCATCAAAACCCTAACTTAGGATTTGTAAATAAACCTTAGATCATGTATTTATCTTGTACCAAAACAGCCACAAACCTTATAACCTTCTGCCGTTTATGTTGATCTAGGGTTTGTGTAACCCTAGTTCATCATTTCATGTGAAAAAGCAAAAACGCTAATACCTTAAACAGTGAATTTCGATGCTGAATAACTTCTTCATTAGGGATCAGATCAAAAATCCCTTCGGTGAGATTCTAGACACAAGTGCCAAGAACCTACAGTTCAAAAATCACGATGATCCAACGGTTAACGAAGGAGAGATCGTGTTTTGAATATAGCTGTTTACAGAAAACTGCATATACCCTGCTGCTGACTTTGACGCTTAATAACTTTTGCCTGGGGATAAAACTCGACAATCCCTCCGGTGGATGTTTAGATCTATGTATGTAGAACACACATATAAAATTTCGTGAGGATCTAACGGTTCAATCAAAAGTTATGACCTTCTGAATACTGCTGCGCACACAAAAACGTCCAGAAAAACCCTAGACGGATTTTTCTTCTTCTTCTCGAAACACGAACACCTTGTTGGTCCTAGCATCACGAGCCACGAGGCTCTGATACCAATTGTGGAAACCTTGGTTTCCGGATCTTTTAAGCTACTAGGAATGATCATTGTTCATATGATTTAAACAATCAAAGCAGAATTAGAACAACAACCATTAACAAGGTGTTTGGCCACGAAACATGAATTAAAACACATGGATTGCTAATTATATTAATAATCAACAATCACTAGACGTGTATACATTGAATCCCACGTCTAGTCGACACACACTTTAGGTTTACATTGTGAATGAATTGAATGAATAAAACCTATGACCCTTGGTTCCTTTTATAGTGTAAGGATTAGGGTTTACAAGAGATCAAATCAAATAAACAACTAAATATTCTATTTCTATAGATATATACTGAATATATTATTAGAATATATCCACTATATTCTGTAAATAGAATTCTCCATCAAATCCATCAGCGTTGACTTTTGTTGACTGCGTTTGACTTTTGTTGACTTCTGTCAACGCCCAATTTGCTCTTGTCAACGTCTATATTACTCTTGTCAACGCTTGAGTAAATGTCCTTCGATTTTGAGTTTCTGCCACATCAACCTTTTGACCCAACATTTAAATATATGATGATCAAGTGGGTTTACATATTCTCATTTACTCATTTTAGTGTTATGTGTCGATAACTTTTATCTAGTTTACTAGTTTTACCTATTTACGTGTTTTAAGTCCAATACACTTATTATAAGTTCTTTAACTTGTTTTAATCCATTTTATACTTATATTATCAGTATCTATACTTTCCATGTTGGGCCCAAATGGGTTAAGCCCAATAAGTACTTTTTATAAGTGTTTATCTTATTTAGTCCAATTATTAGTCCAATATGCTTAGTTAGCTCGTTAATGTCCGTATGTCCTATAGTTCGGGTTTTATCGTTTTTACTTGTATTAGTTACTTATATATCAGTATATGACTTTTAGAAACTTTATATTAGACGGGTTTGATCGTCTAAGTTTTAATTAACAAAAACGTTAATTTTTACGATAATAGCCGAAAAGGTCGTAAAAATCATGTTTATAGTTTTATAACTTATAAAACTTAACAAGTTACCATTTTTATAAAATGTCCACTTATTTACCCTTGTACATATTTATATAAATATATTATATAAGTTAGTGGGTTTTAATTTACATTTTATACTATTTTTATTTGAGTGCTTATATAATATTATTATACTTTAATTTCCAAAATCTGATTTCTATTTTCATCTTCACCAAAACTGCCATATCTAGAGATCTATATGGAGATAGAAGCTCAAATTTTTATCACATAAACTACATGATATGTGATCCATTTAACTCTCCTATAACTACTATTGAATCATCCTCTAAGTATTTTTTAAAAATCTTCCAAAGCAGTGAACTCAGATTTGTACTTTAAACTTGTTTTGATCATATCTCACTCATTACAATGATTCCATTGCATGGCCAACTCTCACATGTGTACAAGACCCATAGCTTACTGTATATCAATTTATTCAATTCATTTTACCAGTTTACCATATGATTATTTACTGTTTTATACAGCCATCTAAATTAAGCAAGATTTTAACCTTGTTTCTTATAGCTTTTCATCTTTTTAAGCATGTTTATCAACACCAAATCCCCACACAATATTTTTAATCATCATTCATCATCATATACATATACATAAGTGAAAGAAATACAAGATTACATAATCAAAAATAACAAGAAGATGGGGAGAACAATCTTTATACCACCATGATGATGTAGGTTGTGATCAAAACATGGATTTTGATGGAGAAACTTGTGGATAACCAAGACCATCTTCAAGACCACCATTCTTCATGAACAACTTGTGGAAAATCATCCCTAATACTCCATGGAAACTCCTCCTTGGATGTTATAATCACCACAAATCAATAGGGTTTCAAAAGGGCTTCATCATATGTAGAGATAACATATGATTTGTGGTTGAATCAAGATCAAGTGAGTGTTTTGTTTGTGATGAGGGACGGCACAAAATGGGGAGGATGAGAGAAATGTGTGTGGTATTGCATGAGAGAATGAGAGGAAATGGTTTGTGATGGTGGTTTTGACAAGTTAGTGGAAAGTGTAGCTTAACTTGTAAGCTTTGCTTACAAGTGTAAGCTAAATGGTTGAAGTTTGCCACGTCAAGGATGTGGTATCCTTGTTTTGGCCGTCCATATTGAGTGGGGTGGGGAAAGATTTATCTTGTCTCATCCCACTAATTTACGGGTACTCCTCGATTCTAGTTTCCTCGATTTGCGTGCCCTCGGGTCGTTTTACGAAAAACATTTTTATAAATTATGAATCAATGTCACAAAACGAATCTAATAAAAATTGTCTCATCAAAAACGGAGTTCGAAAACGTAAATACGTAATCCTAAGGTTTCCGGTTTAGTCGTAAAGGACGTTAAATTAAAATCGTAAGTCCTAATCTCTTCTCGTAAATTTGTGAGTTTATGAACTAATACAAATTTAAAACTCTAAAATAATATTCACGGATAAATTTATTTTCTGAAATGTCGGACTATCACCAAAGACGGTGTATGTAAACGTAAGCACGTAACGTAGAATCCTCCGGTTTAGACGTAGTCGATGCTACTTCAAGACGTAAATCCAAATTGCTTCCCAAAAATAAATGAGTTCATAATATAACATTAAAATAATGTTTTTAAATAATATCTGAGAATAAAATATCAACCATAAATTGACGGATTGTCATAGCATTTCCCCTAAACAGGATCTTTGTCCTCAAAGATCATCTTACTACTCGCTTCTTATAGAGTTAAAGCCATGTGGGTATTTCCTCCACATTCGGTCTTTTCTCTCAATTGTAATTCATTACAATACGCGAGTTTCATCAAACATAACTACGGGAATAAGATCAGGCTTAATGTTGACTTACTTTCTCTATCCATGATGTTCACGGGTTTTTGATGAATGCAACTTTTCGCCGATCTAAGCTTTATTAAGAAGAATTCAGATTTTCACTTGATAGATATTTTATCAAGTTTGATATACGAAACATAATTCACGCAGTTCTTGAAGTCCTAGGGTAGATCCAACTTATATGCCTTTCAAACCAATCTTTTACATCACCTCAATGGTCCCATACAACGGGGACTTATATCCCATGATTTGTCAGATCATTAATTCATTCTTCCAAGGTTAAAATTTTTTGGCATAACTTCGCTACCCATCTGGCACTTCAAGACCTACATTTCATATTCACATAACCTCTTGCCCACTACCGGCAGTCAATAATCAGATCCTAATTTCAACAATCATTTCAGATCTCGCGGGTCGGGTATTTTGTAAGGTTAGGTTCGCCATCATAGGAAACCTTAAACCTAAAAGACATGTCCAACTCACAATGGGTGATGTCGGGTGTCTTCATCTCAACTCTTGCTTACAGATGTTCTAATATTTAGATCCTAACAAGATTCGATCTCAATCCTAATACGATGATTATCAATGATAATCCTTCCAAAGGAAAACAATTATGCGGTTTATTACTAAAGGTCAATCATTCAAACATAGAACAGCGCTTATAGTATTTTGTATCGTTACTTTACCTCGTCCCTTCGATTGTGGTGGTACATAGTACTCTCATCAAGGTTCGTTCTCAATGATTTCTGATCAAATCTCTAGAAATTCGTTGCGAAGCGAGGATCTTGATATAGATGTTCGATACATGCACACTATTTTTACATAACTCCTTTGCATTTATCATTAACGGGAATGATATTAGCAGATTTGGTCAGTCTGTCGACGATGACCCAAATCGAATCAATTTCAGATGATGACCTTTGCAATAGCTAGACGTTAACTAATGTATGAGGCGATGTCTGCCTTCATAATTTGCCATTAGTACAACTTCTTCAGACACAGATACTGCTAGTCAGAAATGACATAAATAGAATACTTATACTTACAAGATTCCAATATAACTATATCTCAAAATCTCCATATTTAGGCAACCACAAGTGGCCTTTTAAAACATTTAACGCCATTGGCTTCTCCATATTTAATGGTTCACAATAGCCGCGAATCCCTTTTTATTATCTATATTACCCTTTTTATAAGCATCGGCTATATTTTAAATTGTTCTGCAATTCATTTTGCACATTCACTATTAAGAAATACATCGTAATTGATTCTTTATCCTTTCCTGATGATATAATTATCATGTCCGTATTTATTCAAAATTTCTTTCTTTATATTTTCTAAATTCTAGTCTCGTCTCCACTATTATTTTTATCCGTTTTACTCAATTCGACGTCTAAAGTGTCGATAATTATTACAACTAATTAAATATTAAATATTCAATTTTTATGAAATGTAAACGTAAATTTTTTTTAAATTTCTTAGTTTGTCCAATTATATAAAAATGTTTAAAATAAATTTGAATTTAATTAACAAGATTTTTGTTGATTTATCGAAAATAATTAATAAGATTCGTAAATGTTCGAAAAACCTTCGTTTATTATTTGGTAAAAATTTTCTTAGTTGAAAAGCAAAAATTGTCGTTTAAGATCTTAAGTCATGGTTTAAATGGTTTCCTCAATTCTTCTTAGGTTGTCTTGGGGTATACACAAACATTTACCCCTAAACAGAAGTTTAGTTAAATGGTTTGGTGATAAGGGAATAATCCCTCAAAAAGTTTTTTGTTAAAACATTTGTCAAAACACACTTGCACTTTCTTTTTAGTATAACTTATAGTCTTAAATGACTTCTAACTTTTGAAGAGTCAATTTATATTCCATTATCTATTAATCAAACGGTTAAATCATGTAAAGTATTAAGTCTTAAGTCTTATGTTAAGTATTCAAGGTACAATTTTTAATTGTTCGGCCAATTCAGGGCAATCTATAATTAATTATTAACTTCATTCTTATTCTTGTAAACAAACAAATGGTCCTTAATGATCACGAGCATGAATTTATCAAATTACAACCTACACACGAGATTCACTAATTTATAAATACTACATGTGCATTAGTCAATCCAAACGGCATCACGTGAAACTCATAACGTTCATTACAAGTACCGGATGTAGTGATTGAAATAGATAATCTTTTTCACGGACGCGAAGTTGATGATAACCATGCCGTGAATCAAATCTTTAAAACATATGCTAGAACCTTGTAAATGATCGAACAAATCTTCCATTTCGAGTTATGGATATCGTTTTCGATTGTCAATTTACTCAGTTTACAGTAATCTATAAATATAAGGGATGATAACACCATGGCTCTTCATGATGACGAGCTCAGTAGAATAAAATCTTTCTCCGCCAACTCTCTCAGTTGTACGGTAATTCCTTTTATTTCAGATGGTGTTGACGTACAGTGCACAAGCCACAAGTGCAGCACCGGGAATATAATCAATACCAAATTCAACTTGCCTTAATGGCGAAAGTCTAGGTAATTTACCAATCAAATACTTCCTAAAATTTCAGATAACGAAAACATCTTTTTATACATTTATATTAGGTTCTTTCTAGATTATAATATCTATTACTAATTCACAATCATTCACGGTATAATCTTAAGTCCAAAAGCAGAATACGGCCACCTATCGGGAATTATTTAAATCACTTTTGATAATCAACATCTTATCATTTAGGGGAATTCAATTCGAGTTCCCATCAATTAAGACAATGTCGTCATGTCATAATCAATCAATTCATTCTATTGGCACTATCAACTTTCCAGTTTCATTGCCGTCGATAAGATGTGATCTTCTCAAAAGACTAATAATAACTCATAATCCTTCACAAATTCAAGGATATATGGAGACACAACTACTATTAAAAGATTAAGGTCAACGCATAATCTATGCCAGAGAATTTCAAATCAGATACAAACGAAAACATTTAATGAATATGAGTATATTCCATGTTTTCATAATTTGAGTACGCATTCGAAAGCTCCTCGGATCGTTACCCAGGTCATTCAAATGAAATCAAATCAAAAGAATTGATAGGAACGTCGATACATCCAGTCGGGTATCAACACTCGGTAATCAGATACTTTTCCTAAGAATCTCACTACGGGAGAATTGGACAAGAAAGAATCGTCAATTGTCAAATAAGACAATTTCCACATATGAGTAAATTCGGTTCAGAAGAATAAATGGTACGGGTACATATGTAGGTATCCTTAACACTATGTCCCTATTTTTCACTTCTTGCAGATCTCATAAAATTTTAATCTTTCACAATCTTTAAAGAAAATGTAGTGTTTATTAATCAGTTTTATGGTGACTACTAATCAGCCTTGCATGGTCCATTCCAAATTGTATGTAGGCGCGCAACTATATACAATTTCAAGATTAACGATGCAATACTCAGTTCGTCAAAATTTTATCATCATGTTTATAATAAAAACATTTTCATGCTTAATTCTTAAATAAGAATCAAGAATAAATTTATAAAGATTTTCTTTGTTATGAAAACAATTAAGTTTTCCAAGGCGTTTCATAAACAACTTCATTCGATAACGATTACTTATAAATCTCATTTTGAATAATCCTTTTAGTGATGAGAATTCAATTTTTCTCAAGGAATACTATTTTAACTTATAAAAACAATGAGTGATCTGCAAAAGAGTGATGAAAAGTTGTTCACCAAGGACTAACTACAATATAATAGGAAATGATCTTAGCCAAATAATCATGAGGTTCATGACCTCGATGGCACTCACGAAGAATGATTCACAACGTAACTCAAATCAGGATGAGTACTTGTTCAATGGTTGCATCACTAATGCGAACATTAGGATGAAGCAATAAAAGATAGATAACATTGATACATGTAGAATTTAGCAATCAAAGGTAGTCTTTTCATTAATCACAAACAATTCAAATTGTATCGTAACACATTATGTGTCACTATGTCATACAATTCCAAGATCTCATCCTACCAACTGATGTCTTAGTTAAGTTAGGGATTATTTTTAAAAGATACCACAATGAATACTAATCTACAAGAGTCATTAGGTGTTCCACATGTCCCAGAAGATCCATCGGTCCCAATTCAGAAGAAGATTTCTTCAATTTATTTCTTGGACACTGGGCATCCTCATCATTGGACAATGGCCTAGGAACAACACTTAACACGAATCAACAATCAGTTAAAACCTTATAATTCAATCAAAGAACTTAACGACTTCCTTTTAACAATTTCATATTCCATACAGGTTAAATTTTACTTTATTCAAGTTTTAACCAATTTTATACTCAAGGCAATATCCTATCTCATCTTCCAATACTTTCAACCTTATTTATAAACCTTAATAGGGCAATAAAATCTCGATATGATCAACACTTAATTTCCGATTCTATAACTTCTTACAACAATAATTATCAAATGAGTCACTAGTATGAAATGACTTGATCATTCAACTAGACTTCTCGGAAAGGTACTAGTGGCATGAGGCTTTTGGGTAATGGTTCCAATGACAGCCTCAAGTGCAACATTCACCCTTTCGATTTCAATTTAAGAATTGGATGACAACGAATCAGATGACATCTTTCTAGGTGGTAACGTTTTGTCAAACTCCACTCTATACGGAAAGATCGTCATGACATCGATATCAGTTTTAATCTGGCCAATTTTTTTTCAGTATCACAATCAACTAATATCTACATTTCTACGAATATCAACCATTTTTTGGGATCATAAATATCCACAACTTGGTTTAGATCTAGGATAGCTAGAATTCCTACGAGAATAGCTTCGATTAATTTACTAGGGAATCTAGGGTTTCTTGTGACAATCTACGTCGTATAAATACCTTGTATAAATATCAAAATAATCATCAAACAATAATGTAATAAGATTACATCATATATATATATATATATATATATATATATATATATATATATATATATATATATATATATATATATATATATATATATATATAATCCAAGTTGTATATATATATATTAAATTAACACTTCTCTGTCTGGCATTGTCAGTAACTCGGGAATACTTCGGCACCGTTATAGTCAAAAGATTTTTAGACATTTTTAGGAAAATGTTTTTAGTTAAAAGATTTTGAAATGTTTTATTCAAAACCTTGGTTTTAAAAATCTTTCGTTCTCTATAAAGAGAGCTCTGATACCAAACTGTAACACCCCCAAATTTATACAACTCAATACAGCGGAAGACTAGTTGGTGTTACGGGATAGCACATTAATCACATCATAGACAACGCATAAAAGTCGCGTCGTTTATTAATAAAGCATTTCCATTCATAAATATAAAAGTTACATAGGTCCCAAGTCATTGTAATTAATCCAGGTTTTACAAAACATTTGAATGGAAATAAGTATTTAGGTGCGGGCCATGAATTCTTGTTGTCTTCCCGAGAATTACCTTCAAGTACCTGAGATAAGACATGTTAAAAGAAAAGGTCAGCAATAACGCCGAGTGAATTCATAGAGTTTAATAAAATCCATCAATATAATATCAGTATAAAATTATTACTGAAAGTCATTTTGTACAAATCATTTTAATAGGCCATAAAATAGCCAAAAACATTTTATACACTCAAATCATAATATAGGCATTTGCCTTAAAAATCATTATACGAGCCAATGTCGTAAAAACATCATACAATACGTCTTACGACGTTGTATAAAAATAAAAACCGTTATATGAATATGGTTATAAAAACCAAAACACGAACATAATATCAATAGTATGACCCTGTATTGCTAGTCAGGCAGTACATCGTAATTCGGTGCGTCTAGTAGTATTTCGTTAGTTGGATTATTATAAGCCACATGACATTGTTACCTTACTAACCAAACAACGGGTAGCTAACCCGATACTCAATTTGCCCATCTAAAGTAGCGTGTCGTCACAAGGGTCACGCTATGGAAATCTTCTCATACATAAATTCGCTTACCAATCAAGGTGGCACGACGGGGATCAACCGTCAAGGCGCGAACTGGGGTGATCGTCCCCAAATAGTACTATTATATGCATAAGCGTCTACCAAATCCCGGTAGTTCACAATTAATGCTAATGGGACTTTTAGTGACATAACCTAACTTTAATAATCCATTTAATTTCATCTATCGGGTTCTTTAATCATTTATCGGGTCATACAATCGGGTCATTCAATCATTCGGGTCCAAATCAATAAACAAAAAATCGGGACAAATGGTGTCCTATTTTATAAAAACTAACATGTTATCTCCCTCGCGGTTTATAAAACATTTCATAAAAACATTTAAAAGAGTGCGAGGCTATGAAATCACGTGGATGTGGGAAGGCGGTTATCGGCGATTTGGATGTACGGTACGTGCTTCAATCACGGAAACCTAGACAAATAATACTCGTCTTAGACTCATGTCCAATGACTTTATAAAAATAACAATTATGTATACATATGATGATTTTAAATATATGATGATCAAGTGGGTTTACATATTCTCATTTACTCATTTTAGTGTTATGTGTCGATAACTTTTATACTAGTTTACTAGTTTTACCTATTTACATGTTTTAAGTCCAATAAACTTATTATAAGTTCTTTAACTTGTTTTAATCCATTTTATACTTATATTATCAGTATCTATACTTTCCATGTTGTGCCCAAATGGGTTAAGCCCAATAAGTACTTTTTATAAGTGTTTATCTTATTTAGTCCAATTATTAGTCCAATATGCTTAGTTAGCTCGTTAATGTCCGTATGTCCTATAGTTCGGGTTTTATCGGTTTTTACTTGTATTAGTTACTTATATATCAGTATATGACTTTTAAAAACTTTACATTAGACGGGTTTGATCGTCTAAGTTTTAATTAACAAAAACGTTAATTTTTACGATAATAGCCGAAAAGGTCGTAAAAATCATGTTTATAGTTTTATAACTTATAAAACTTAACAAGTTACCATTTTTATAAAATTTCCACTTATTTACCCTTGTACATATTTATATAAATGTATTATATAAGTTAGTGGGTTTTAATTATATTTTATACTATTTTTATTTGAGTGCTTATATAATATTATTATACTTTAATTTCCAAAATCTGATTTCTATTTTCTTCTTCACCAAAACTGCCATATCTAGAGTTCTATATGGAGATAGAAGCTAAAATCTTTATCACATAAACTACATGATATGTGCTCCATTTAACTCTGCTATAGCTACTGTTGAATCATCCTCTAAGTATTTTCTAAAAATCGTCCAAAACAGTGAACTCAGATTTGTACTTTAAACTTGTTTTGATCATATCTCACTCATTACAATGATTCCATTGCATGGCCAACTCTCACATGTGTACAAGACCCATAGCTTACTGTATATCAATTTATTCAAGTCATTTTACCAGTTTACCATATGATTCTTTACTGTTTTATACAGCCATCTAAATTTAGCAAGATTTTAACCTTGTTTCTTATAGTTTTTCATCTTTTTAAGCATGTTTATCAACATCAAATCCCCACACAATATTTTTAATCATAATTCATCATCATATACATATAAATAAGTGAAATGAATACAAGATTACATAATCAAAAATAACAAGAAGATGGGGAGAACAATCTTTATACCACCATGATGATGTAGGTTGTGATCAAAACATGGATTTTGATGGAGAAACTTGTGGATAACCAAGACCATCTTCAAGACCACCATTCTTCATGAACAACTTGTGGAAAATCAGCCCTAATACTCCATGGAAACTCCTCCTTGGATGTTATAATCACCACCAATCAATAGGGTTTCAAAAGGGCTTCATCATATGTAGAGATAACATATGATTTGTGGTTGAATCAAGATCAAGTGAGGGTTTTGTTTGTGATGAGGGACGGCACAAAATGGGGAGGATGAGAGAAATGTGTGTGGTATTTCATGAGAGAATGAGAGGAAATGGTTTGTGATGGTGGTTTTGACAAGTTAGTGGAAAGTGTAGCTTAACTTGTAAGCTTTGCTTACAAGTGTAAGCTAAATGGTTGCAAGTTTGCCACATCAAGGATGTGGTATCCTTGTTTTGGCTGTCCATATTGAGTGGGGTGGGTCAAGATTTATCTTGTCTCATCCCACTAATTTACGGTACTCCTCGATTCTAGTTTCCTCGATTTGCGTGCCCTCGGGTCGTTTTACGAAAAACGTTTTTATAAATTATGAATCAATGTCACAAAACGAATCTAATAAAACTTGTCTCATAAAAAACGGACTTCGAAAACGTAAATACGTAATCCTAAGGTTTCCGGTTTAGTCGTAAAGGACGTTAAATTAAAATCGTAAGTCCTAATCTCTTCTCGTAAATTTGTGAGTTTATGAACTAATACAAATTTAAAACTCCAAAATAATATTCACGGATAAATTTATTTTCTGAAATGTCGGACTGTCACCAAAGACGGTGTATTTAAACGTAAGCACGTAACGTAGAATCCTCCGGTTTGGACGTAGTCGATGCTACTTCAAGACGTAAATCCAAATTGCATCCCAAAAATAAGTGAGTTCATAATATAACAAAAAAATAATGTTTTTAAATAATATCTGAGAATAAAATATCAACCATAAATTGACGGATTGTCACATTTCCGTTGAGTAGTTACCATAAGCTGCATACACGTTTTCCGGATTGTCATGAGTAGAAGGACAATCAGTGTATGGGTGAGGACCCCCGTAAATCTCACAAGAAGTGGCTACTGTTTTAACTTGTATTTGTTGATTTGTAGCCAAGAGTTGCATATTTTTGCTCATTTCGAGCATTGCGCGTGTCAATTCGGTGATATCAGGGTTTGAAGAAGTAGAAGAAACATTGACTCTCGGGTTATTCCTGGAGGATGCGGAGGAATCCCAATTTTGGTGATGAGTAGTCATGTTCTCGATAAGCTCTCTACACTCCTCATGTCTTCTTTTCATAAATGTGCCACCGGCGGCTGCATTAATTGTAACACTCTCAAATTTCGTATCGGTACAGCGGAAGGGTCTTTTAGAGGGTTACGGGATAGCACAATAACTCCAATCATAGACAACACATAAAAATGCTTG